>CM058237.1:74605116-75205116 GCA_030180135.1 Orychophragmus violaceus
TTTGATCTTCTTTTGTATTTTGGTCGAGATAGCTTCTCTCGTGTCGGTTCTGTTGTTCTGGCATTTCACGATGCAAGTGATGTGTTTCTTGAAGTCGGGAAAATGTCTAAAGGAATTGCAAGCTTTTCATTCATTCTTTTTGTTTTGTCTTGGATCATTCTCCGCCTGATTTACTATCCCTTTTGGATCCGATGGAGCACAAGGTTTGTATATTGATATATCATGGTTTTTACCGGTTTTATGCCATGATATAATTGTGTTTTAGAGTCTTTTTATGTTCTTTTAGAGTCTATTACAGGTATAATCAGGTTTGGAGCAGAATTGAAGATATTGGAGCATTTTGGGGATTTTTGGAGTGATTGGCCGAGAGATTGAGCTCACTGTCCGATTTTGAGATCATGCATCGATCGACACACCTTTGGTGTCGATCGACACACTAGCGAGATGGGCCGACGAGGCGGTTTAATAAAGATTGAACATTTTGCACTTTGGCCCAGTAGTTTTCAGTATTTACAAAGAAGCCCCAGCCGAGATTAAGCCTATATAATTAGGATTTTGGTGTTTATTTTAGATACGCTTTCATACTTAGAGCTAAGAGATTTTTAGAGCTTTTGGGGCTGATCTAATCCTGTACTTCATCTATTTTGGAGAAGATTTCGAACCCCTTTATCTATTTAATTTCTTATATGCAATCTATTAATTCTATGATTTATGTTTCATTAATCATGTCTGAGTAGATTCATAGTTAGGTTTAGGGTTTCTCATTAAGGATTTCATGACTTGCTAGACTTGTTTAATTCAGTTAAGGATTCACATAAATAGAATGTTCTTCGATCTAAATTGTGCTTAATGCTAGTTCTAACCTGATCAATTAGAATCTAGATCTTAGGTTGCTAAATACGACACGAGAGTGTGGTTTAGAATCTGAACTATTTAGGTTGAGCAATTAAACTTCTCGCAAAGGAATTTGGTTTAGTTTAATTGTGAACATATCGAACTTGAAATTAATGCTGGTTTAATCTGTTAGTAATTGCAAAGGAATTTGGATTACTGCACTTAGACTTAGAGAATTCTCGCAAAGAGATTTGGTTAATTCTATATCCGTGATTTGAGTTCTAGAACTGTGCTTAATTAGATCCTGACTGATTGATTTGTCTGCTTGTCTGATTTCCTGAGAACACCCTAGACTTAGCGCCTTTAATTAACTGCTTTCACCACCAACAATCTGCTACTTGTTTACTTTCTCGCTTTGCTATTTAGTTTACTACAGATTGCTTTCTTCTTAGTATTAAATTCCTACGGTTCTTTATCTATCGAGACCAGATTCTATGTGGATTCGATACCCTATATACTACAATCACTTAACTGTGCACTTGCAGTAGAATAGGATTAAAACCTGACCCTATCAAGTTTTTGGCGCCGTTGCCGGG
Source organism: Orychophragmus violaceus (assembly GCA_030180135.1). Lineage (NCBI taxonomy): Eukaryota > Viridiplantae > Streptophyta > Magnoliopsida > Brassicales > Brassicaceae > Orychophragmus > Orychophragmus violaceus. Next base: position 74,606,547 of record CM058237.1, read on the forward strand.
GACTCTTAGAGTCTTCGATAGGATCGAACTTAGGGTTTTTACTAGGATTTTTAATTTTTGTTTCGTTTTGTTTTTATTTTTTAAGTTACTAAATTTTTCTCTGTTTTCTCTCTGTCGCAGGTACCGATTTCGCCTTGCGTCGATCGTTGCACTATTGTGTCGATCGTCACTAAGCGATTCTGAGATTGAATCGATCGTTGCACTGATAGCATCGATCGTTGCTTGACGATTACAGACAGTTTATGCATACGCGTGAAACTCAAAGTAATCAGAACTTGAACCTCGTTAATATCGGACTTGAAGAACTTGGACGTCTAGAGAGGACTAACAGAAGAGAAAGAAGAGCAAGGATGGTGGTACAAAAGGTAATCATTATGCATGATGCTCAAGGTACCCTGAGGGACCGAGATAACAATCCGTACAATGCTGTTGGGCATCGGATTGATGCTGAAGGGAATGTAATCCCTGATTCTCCTGAGCAACCGCAACAGGAGCAGAACCAAGGTCAAAGACAGGCCCAAAATAGACAGATGGTTGTCCATGAGAGGACTTTAGCTGACTACAACAGACCGGATGAGTTTCATGCAAACCGGTCAGCTCTTGTGATGCCTGGTTTTGAGAGGAATGATTTTGAGATCAAAACCATCTACTACTCGCTGATGAGACAGAATGCTTTCCATGGTCATCCTACGGAGCAGCCTATGGATCACATTGATCAGTTTGAGGATATAATCACTGGCATGAAGTATGATGGAGTTTGCCAGGATTATCTGTTTCTCAAGATCTTTCCATACAGTCTCGCTGGAGACGCTGCTGCATGGCTGAAGAAACTGCCACCTGGGCAGTTTGATACTTGGGCAGCCCTGAAGAGTGAGTTCATGCGTCACTTCTACGATGATGCACGCTCTGATCAGTCCAGACAGGACATTCTGACATTTACCCAAGGTCCTGCTGAGCCTCTTAAGACTGCTTGGATGAGATTCAAGAAGTACCAGCGTGACTGCCCACGCCATGGATTCACTGAGGTCACATTGCTAGGTATTTTCTTCAGAGGCATAGATCTGCCATATCAGTCTGCGCTGGATAACTCCAGTAATGCAAACTTCAACACCAGGACTCCTGCACAAGCTAAGCAGTTGATTGAGAACTTAGTGAGCAGCAACAATTGCAAGACTATGGATGATAGGAGGAAGAAATCTGGTGGAAGTGTAGAGAATTCAGAGATGGCTGAATTTAGATCCAAGCTGGACACAATTTGCAATCTCCTGGCTAGTAAGAAGGCTGTCCACTTTGCTCAAGATGTAGAGGTAATTCAGACTGAGTAGGACACTCAGAAAGAAGATGTGAATTACATTGGAGGATCTGGTTTCCAAGGTAACAGATTTGGTAATCAGCAGGGAAACAGGTTCTTCAATGGAGGACAGAAGAGTGCCTTCACAGGCAATCATAACTCAGCTAGTTTTGGACAGACTAGTGGTTTTCAGAAACCTTTTGGACAAGGTACTCAGAGGACCTATGGATCTTCATCTTATCAGACTCCTCCTGCAGCCATTGCTCATGAGAGTAAGATGGAGGCAATGATGGAACAGCTGCTGGAGAGTCAGACCAAGACTTCTGTGGACTGCAATAAGAAGTTGGATGCTGTCTATGAGGATCTCAATGGAAAGTTTGAGTCTCTGAACACTCATATGAAGCAGTTGGATACTCAGGTGAATCAGATTTCCAGTTCTATGAAGGGAAAAGGAGTATCAGAAAACCATATTAAGGCCTGGTCTGTGTACATTGATGATGGATCTCACCTAGGTGAAGGATTTGAGCTAAGCACATCTGAGTTGGTAGAAGAGGTTGAATTTTCAGATTTTGGAGAAAATCTCTCGGGTGAAAACTGTGAAAACAGTGTTGCATCGATCGACAAACCCCTAGTGTCGGTCGATGCAGGTTGTGAACAGACAGACTCGCCGAATGTTGATGGCGTTGATGCAGATTTGGAGCTTGATCGCTTATTCCCTAGAGTGTCTGAGATCACTCAGGAGGAGATTTATGCACAATTCACTAGACTATATCCCTCAGTATCTGAAGTGATTAAGCATGAGATTGAAGAGCTTAAGAAGCTAGAGGAGATTGGTGAAGAGTTGGAAGAAATTCCATCATCTGATGATCCACCTTATCACCCATGTGTGCAGAGGTACTTGAACAAGATGTTGCCTTTAGATGAAGAGCTGAAAGATTGGGTGATTGTAGTCCCTCAACAGATAAGTGATGTGCTGTTAACCAAGATTCCCAAGAAGCTGCCTGATCCTGGGATTTTTGTGCTAAGTTATTCTATCTTCGAGGATAGTTTTAGGCGCTCTCTTTGTGATCTGGGAGCTGCTGGAAGTCTTATGCCATATTCTGTGGCAGAGAAGCTGGGTATGCTGGATTTTTCTCCTACTAGGACTTCTCTTGTCCTAGCTGATCAGTCTATACGAGTTCCGGAAGGACTCCTTGAGGACATCCCGGTGAGAGTTGGAAACTATTTAGTTCCAACAGACTTCCTAGTGCTGAAGTATGACAGTGATCCTGATGATGCGTTGATATTGGGAAGACCATTCTTGGCTACAGCGGGAGCAGTGATAGATGTTAGACACAGTCTGATAGACCTCCACCTGGGAGATGAGCCGCTGCATTTTGAGATGGACAAGCTGCGCAAGCCACTGATAGATGGACAGACCTTCACCATTATGGATGGAGATGATGAGCAGTCAAGTCACACTACGGTTTTGGATCCTGGAGAGCAGTTTACTCCTTCTTTTCTTGGACAGGATCATTCTGATACAGCTTATTCTCCGCCATGGATGAGGAGACTTGCACAGAGGCAATCAAAGTCTCTGTCAGGATCTCCAGCAAACTGATCTTGTTCGTCCAGTCAAGCTAATGACCTTAAACAAGCGCTGAGTGGGAGGCAACCCACTGTTAGGTTTAAGTGTTTTTCTTTCTTATTTTTGGTGTTTTTCTTAGGATTTCACGTTTTTGTTTGTTTTTGCTAAAGTTTCAGATACAGAACTCGAGTCTGGAGATGTGTGACGATCGATGCACTTGTGCACCGGTTGTTGCAAGGAGATTACGACGAGGAGAGGTGATCGCATTGTGACGATCATTGCGGTCCTGTGCAACGGTCGTTGCAATTGGTTCAATTGCAAAACTTAAGGGACGCGCGCTAAACCGGAATCGATTTGGTTCAACTAGCATCGATCGTTGCTCACTAGCAACGGTCGTTGCACCCACGACCGAGGTAAGTTGCCTTAAACCCTTCTCCTCTCTTTTCTTCTCCTTTCCGCCGACCGTACAACCGAGATTCTCCACTCCTAAATCTCTCAATTTTTCATCATTTCTCGTGTTTCAAAGCTCAATTCTACTTTTTTAACATCCTCTAGCTATTTCTATAACCCATTTACAAAGATTCCAAGGTATGAGCTCTCATTTTCATCATTTTCGGAATTGATTTTAGGGTTTATGAAATTCGGATGTTTAGCCTGAAATTGATGATGATGTGCCGATATGAACATGATTTAGGTTGTTTAGGGATGGGTTATTGTTGATTTTGTGGTTGTTTGAACGAATTTAGAACGATTTATGGATTTTGATTGCGGCTGAAATCGCCTTGCAACGGTCGTTGCACTTGTGCAACGGTCGTTGCTTTGCGATTTTGGGGAAATGTTCGAATAATGCGAAATCGCTTTGCAACGATCGATGCCTTAGGTGCAACGGTCGATGCTTCGCGATTCCACAGAGAGTTTGCCGAGACTTATTGGTGTTTGAATTTTTCTTATGCAGATGGCATCTCACACACAACCCCGCAAGCGCCGAGCAACAGCAGCAACAGCCACACGACAGTACATTCCACCACCAGGGTGGTTTCATAGAGAGTCGCAGCCACCTGAGCCTTATGTGAGAGGTTGTCCAGTAGTAGCACTGCCTTGGCCCCGAGCAGACACGACAGATATCCCGACAGCCAGACAGTGGCCGCAGAACATTGTTGAGTTCCTCAAGACTGCTGATTTTACAGAGAGACCACTGCTTAACCAGTGGGATGAATTTGACTCGCTGCTATACAATGGTTGGTGTGGGATGACCATCAAACCGACCAAGTTTGCAGACTACTCTACCTGTAAGAGTCTGGGGATCGATGATCAGGTACTTGCAGTGTGCAAAGGCAATGGTCTAGGGACAATGCCTATGCGTCCTTATGATTTATATCCAAAGCTGGTCAGACAGTTGCTAGCCACTTGCAGAGTGGTTTACCCGGCTCCAAACAGCAGGAGCGCTACAGGAGGTATCTTTACCTTCATGAGTTGGGGAGTCAGGTATCGGATTCCTTTACTAAATATCTGCAGGATCTACGGTTTCATCACTGAGCCGAGGCGCATTGGCATGCCCCTTGAGTGGGATCCAGAGGAGGCTCGGGTATTTTGGGAGTGTATTGGCAGTGGTCGATACAACTCGAGGACTACACCGGTGAAGCAGGTGAGGCATCCTGTGCTGAGATATGTCTTGCGTATCATGTGTTGGAGCTTGCTGTGCAAGTATGAGGCCAACAAGATGCGCAAGTATGAGATAGAGATGTTGTTTATCGGGCTGCGAGATCAGTTTGAGGGTTCTGGCGTGAGAGATCCTACTAAGGGTCTCAACTTGGGAGCTGTTTTCGCTCAGCATTTATGTGACCTGCAGCTGAAGCCATTTGATAGTGTTCGTACTGAGACAGTGGGGAGCCTGCTTACTCCCATCTTTATGCACTGCGGGATTCCTCTAGAGGGCACAGAGTGTGACACAGCCAAGGAGTTCCTTGATTTCAGCCACTTGCAGAGCGCTACCTGGCTCAAGGAGGGGCGCATTTGGGTTTACCATGATCCGAGCTCTGGGAAGTATGGTTTGGAGCTTCCGGCTCCTGGATTGACACAGATTGATACACTGGATGCCCTGAGATTCCAGCCTCCTGAGACCGAGCAGCGCAGGGTCACTTCTATGGCTCATCCGCTGGGAGAGCCTTCCACATGAGCTTCATCTTCTTCTGCCCCTGCGCCTGCTGCTGCCCCTGCTGACGATATTGGACCTTTCCCAGAGCCCACGATTCCTTTGGGAGACATGTATGTGGCTGAGTGGAGAGAGCGCAATGATGGGATACTGAAGACCATTTGGGAGTGGATGCGTGGCTGCACTTGCAGGAGACAGCCACAGATTCATCAGCCCGTCCCTGACAGACGTCGTAGGCAGCGTTCTCCTGCGGCTGCCAGTGACACAGAGTGCTATGGTGGGATAGATGATGATGAGAGCGAGAGTGCGTAGCTGTCATCTCTAGACATTCGGTTCTGTACTCTGATTTTCTTTTTCTTTTGCACTTTTTATTTTTATTTTTAGTATGCTACTATGTTTGGATGGTTATGCTTGATTAGATACACTTGTTGCTATGATTTTACTCTGTTTTCAGTGTTTTCAGCTTGCAGGATTCGAAATTGATAAATTCCAACGGACTAACCTGCAAACTTGCTGACTGATCCGATGAACGCAGTGCGTCGATCGACACACTATTGTGTCGATCTTCACAACACGATCGAAATCGCATTGCAGCGATCGTTGCGGTCCTGAGCAACGATCGACCCACGACGTAAAATCGCCTAGCAACGGTCGATGCACCTAGTGCAACGATCAATGCCTGAGCGACAGAGGTAAAACCCGACAGAACTCAACCAATCCTTTTAACAAAATTTTCTTTTCTTTTTGACCAATCCTTCGCTTGACACTGCTGGGGACTGTGTGTCTTAAGTGTGGGGGAGGTTCTACTAACTTCTTTCTTTTTGTTTTCTTAGAGTCAGTTAAATTTTTCAAAATTTGTTTAATTGAGTCATAAACTTTTAAGTAGGAAACAATGATTTTTTTGAGAAGATTAGCAGCACTTGCAGGAACTTAAGTGACCATTGGGATGAAACTGCAGATTATCTCTGACTATTAAAAAACCCAGACATGGATCAACCTACTAAGGACACCCACATCGCTTCAGGTATCAGAGGATCCTTTTACTGACTTCACTTTAATACTGACTTAGATTTCTCACCTAAGGGCTTGGTATACTTTGTGTCGGATTCCCTTGTTAGTTCTGACACAACCTGTAAACCTGTCATATCTAGTTCCCTTCTCCCCTTCCATAAAAAAAAAAGATAATAAACTGAGGATGAGTTAGTAACTCCGAAGTGGTCATGGGAATGGTAGCTACAACTTTTATATCATGTGCATCCATGGAATGTGTCCAAAGTACACCCCTTAACGGGAAGAGCACTGATAAAAAAAAAAATGATACCCAATGGGGAAAAATCAGAATGCTAAGGAAGGGAAAAGAGAAGAAAGGGACTAGAGAAAGATAGTATGGTGGTCTAGAGCTGATAAGGTAAGAGTCCATGTGCCTTTGATCGATACTCCTTAGGTGAGACCGCACTTAAATACTTGCAGAAGTCAGTAGGGATAATTTGAATGCGTGAATGTGATTGTGGAGTTTACTTAGGACAGTTGCTAAGTGTGGGAGAAGTATATGTTGGTCTTGATGTCTGCAGGTTGATTCTTTCATGTGGTTTACTAAGGGGAATCTGAGTGTTGCTGCTTCTAGGATGAAAAGAGTTTTTGAAGAGTTTTCAAACCTCTTCACTACATTCTAGTTCTCTGTTTTGCTTAAGGGCAAGCAAAGGCTAAGTGTGGGGGAGTTGATATATCATGGTTTTTACCGGTTTTATGCCATGATATAATTGTGTTTTAGAGTCTTTTTATGTTCTTTTAAAGTCTATTACAAGTATAATCAGGTTTGGAGCAGAATTGGAGATATTGGAGCATTTTGGGGATTTTTGGAGTGATTGGCCGAGAGATTGAGCTCACTGTCCGATTTTGAGATCATGCATCGATCGACACACCTTTGGTTCGATCGACACACTAGCGAGATGGGCCGACGCGGCGGTTTAATAAAGATTGAAGATTTTGCACTTTGGCCCAGTAGTTTCCAGTATTTACAAAGAAGCCCCAGCCGAGATTAAGCCTATATAATTAGGATTTTGGTGTTTATTTTAGATACGCTTTCATACTTAGAGCTAAGAGATTTTTAGAGCTTTTGGGGCTGATCTAATCCTGTACTTCATCTATTTTTGAGAAGATTCCGAACCCCTTTATCTATTTAATTTCTTATATGCAATCTATTAATTCTATGATTTCTGTTTCATTAATCATGTCTGAGTAGATTCATAGTTAGGTTTAGGGTTTCTCATTAAGGATTTCATGACTTGCTAGACTTGTTTAATTCAGTTAAGGATTCACATAAATAGAATGTTCTTCGATCTAAATTGTGCTTAATGCTAGTTCTAACCTGATCAATTAGAATCTAGATATTAGGTTGCTAAATACGACACGAGAGTGTGGTTTAGAATCTGAACTATTTAGGTTGAGCAATTAAACTTCTCGCAAAGGAATTTGGTTTAGTTTAATTGTGAACATATCGAACTTGAAATTAATGCTGGTTTAATCTGTTAGTAATTGCAAAGGAATTTGGATTACTGCACTTAGACTTAGAGAATTCTCGCAAAGAGATTTGGTTAATTCTATATCCGTGATTTGAGTTCTAGAACTGTGCTTAATTAGATCCTGAATGATTGATTTGTCTGCTTGTCTGATTTCCTGAGAACACCCTAGACTTAGCGCCTTTAATTAACTGCTTTCACCACCAACAATCTGCTACTTGTTTACTTTCTCGCTTTGCTATTTAGTTTACTACATATTGCTTTCTTCTTAGTATTAAATTCCTACGGTTCTTTATCTATCGCGACCAGAGTCTCTGTGGATTCGATACCCTATATACTACAATCTTTTAACTGTGCACTTGCAGTAGAATAGGATTAAAACCTGACCCTATTATATATATGTAGCGATATCCCTTTATAGTTTTTTCTCGAATGTTTTTTTCAATACATGTTTGTTGCAGCTATGAAGTAGTTTTGGAACGGACAAGGACAAGCACCCGGTCGAAGGACCACTTTACTACTACATGTTCAACACTCTTCTCTATTGCTTGCTTGTTCTTCACATTTATTGGTGTGTTTTGATGTATCAGATGCTTGTGAAACAAATACATGATAGAGGCAAGCTTAGCGAAGATGTCAGATACGGTAAGCCTAGTTTATAATGATAAAACCGGTTTTTCTGCACCATCCATTCAAGAAGAGATCTTCAAAGGTTGTCTTTTTTTTTTTTGCAGATTCTGAAGGCGAAGATGAGGATGAGGATGGATTGATCACAAAGGTAGGAGGATACGCATATCCTCTTACCAATAACATATTCTTTTGTTCTGTCTTTGTGATTCTGATCACTAGTGGATGTTAAAAGTGGAGACCGAGTCTTCAATCTCCAATAGTGAACCAACTCATGGACATAATAGACTAAGCATCTCTCATTCTAGCGATTTTAGTTGGATTGAGTGTGTTTGCATATGATAAGTCTTAGGACCATCAGGCTTTAATCAAATTCTTGTTTCTCCAGGTACGGAGGAAGCTAGGGCAGATCAAAGGGGACCAGCTAAATGTTGTGTGATGTGAAGAACGCTGGGAGTTATTCGAAGATCTCACTTCTGCCAGTGAGGTACTGAGTTTCTTTTCTTTCTTTTTTCGTAAGAAAGTGTATCACAATGCTTAATGATTTCCACGAAATCGATCAACAGGAAATGGAGATTGATATGTTAAATTCAATTCCTTTATTTGTCATGTAAGTTTAAAGGGGTCATGTGTCAGCTTGTCATTATTGTTATATGTGTAAAGTTCAAGTCCTCTTATGCTTTCTTTTGTTATGTTCTTGCAGAATGCAGAGGCAGTAAGTCGATAAAAGCAAATTGTTAAAAGAATTGAATGCTGAAACTGACAGAAGAGACGAGCAGGAAGTGAGTCGAGACGTGGACAATGAAAGATCATTGGATGTGGAAAGTGAAAGAGAGGGCTCAGAGTCGGAAGAAGAGACAAAGTGGATTTTGTCTGTGATCTTCGTTGTTTAAGCTCATTAGATGTTATTTGTGGTTTATGACTTAAATTTTGTAAATTGTTTAAATTAATAAAAGTGTCTTCATTTTGTAATCTTCAACGTTTTTTATTCTATATATTCAGAAAATAATAATTTATAAATCCAAAATCTATATATACAAATAAATAATAACAGAAATAAATGCTATCAAATACTGTATAATTGATATGTAGAAAATATATAATAACGGAAAATAAACTCTATTAAGTACTTTATAATTGCATTAAAATAAGCGCTATTGTAAATACTTCTATTATAGCATTACAAAAAACTGCTATGTAAAGTTTCTTATCTATTATAACGGGCGTAGATAGAGCGTTTACTAAACCGCTATGATAGTAATATATAGCGTTTTTCGGGTGCTATATATACTACAATTTCTTGTAGTGTGAAAGCCTCAAAGGATTTATTGCCACCCTTCGGAGAGGTGACGTCAATTGGTCTTCGTTTACCCTTGCTCGTGTCAAAGCAGCGTTTGGGATCGCATACTATCCAGAGCACTTACGTACATAAAAAGTATGATCTTGTAAATTGTTTTAACTCGCACGTTGTTACGAGTAATTGATAAAATTTTGTAACATGTAGCTCCATTTCCTAAAAATCCGATTCCAGTTGATCAACAATCGTTCCTCGTCCAATGGTAAGCTTTATTAGAACATTTTTCCGCTCGAGGAGAAACACGAGGGAAACCTCCGCGTGTTCGAAGAGAGCCCATTCGGGCGATCTAGCGTCCGCGATTAACTTGGTGTTGAACGCTCCGCTTGTCATCTCCGACAGAGAGGTAATTTCTACTTCTCCACCGCCTGTTTATGGAGGAGAGGTCCAGGTGGTTGCTCACGTTATGGGAGGTTATGCTCATCGAGCTATCTAGGCAGCTCTCGAAGTGACAGCTTCTGAAGTGGTAGCTCTTGAAGCATGGTTTTCCCAAGATAGGGAAGGTCCTCAGCCCAAGCAGCAGAGGAAAAGCAGGGGACATCGAAGGACCTCGAATAAAGAGGAAGCGAGGTCTAAATCGTCTGGTGAGTCTAGTGGAAGTCGCCTTTTCCATTGGAAATTTGAGCACTCAAAGGACTTTCCAATTACTGATGATCTGGAGGGCATGACCCGCCTTCTTAGTAAATTCAAGGGAGCCAGGTGTCAGCTTACAGTCATTAGGAATATGACTGAGCGGGAGGCCTACATGGAGTCTCAGGCCGCCCTTGGCAGGGTAAATTTTGCGAGCTCTTTATTGTTTTGAGATTACACATATGGTAGATTCTAATCGTTTTTATTTTTACGTCTGCAAGCGATGGAAGCGAATCAAAGGATGAGTGATGTGCCTCGTACAAAAGATCTCGAGGAGATGAACACCCGGATTGAGGAGTTAAGACGTGATACACACACTTAGAGGGCTACCACCACAGCATTGGGACACATACTTGCTGACTCAGAGGCTCATGTTGGCTCTCCTAGATGTCAAGACTTGGATCCAAGGAGAGAGGATAGCTATGGGGCTGACCCATAGGCAACTCAAAGCATTCGAAGATGATCAAGATAGGTTGCTCGCCGAGAACCTTAAGAGCTTTGAGGAGAAGTGCAAGCTGATCGTGGGTCGCAACAAGGCAGTGGAGGACGGCGTATGGGAGGCATGACTCAAGCTTCATGCCCAATACCGAGAGGTGTTAGAAACATCAAAGGTTCAATGGAATCCCAAGAACTGGGAGACATACGCCTTGGTTATGATCCAGAGATCCAGGCTAACCTCGACCTGATCGAAGAGCTCGTGGCTGGAGCTGGCATCGCAACCGAGAATGCAAAACTACTTGAGAAGAAGAAAGAGGTTGACCTCAATCTCGCTGCTTCAGAGGTTTCAGACTTCTCGATTAGTAAGCTTTCGATGCCTCAGTTCTCGGAGAAGATCGAGCAGCCCATGCCATTTGTTCCGGTGACTGGAGTTCATGCAGGAATGTATCAGCATGGCTTGAATGACGGTGTCGAGTTTACTTCGACCGCGGGTCAGAAGGCAGGGAAAGAAGTTGTACAGTATTTTTTTTAAGTATCTCGTAAGATACTCTTTCCCTAGCAACACTTTTTTTTTTGTTCTATTACTAATTTAATTGGATCCTGAACCCTCGTTTTTATGACCTTTCGCCCCCCCCCTTTTTTCTAATTATTTTTTTAGAATGCAAAATAATTAGAAAAGGGGGGATTAGTCCCCGATCGTTGATCGTATCTCTAAATTTTGTCACCCTTTCTGATGTTAATAACTAGAATTAAAAAAAGGGAAGTGTGAGGCTATCTTCATTCTTTATTCCTCTTTCTCTCCTATTTTTATGTTTTTTGTTGAAATTGGTGCCCGAGAGGGCTTTACTCCATTTTGTCGTTCTTTTCGAACTTTTTGTTTTTGTGCATGAGAGTGATTTGATCTTCTTTGAATAAATCGCTTTTGTTTTTCCTGAATTTCGTACCTGAAGCAGCTAAGGGAGCTTTTATGATGGCGTTCAAGCGAGTTTTCACTGATTTGTGCTTGACTTCTGTTCGTAAATACCATTTGAGGTCAAGTCCATGCGACCGGAGAAGCGATCTTGGATGAGTTCTTACCTCGTATCAAATATCGACGATCTGAAGGGTTGATAAGTTTGGATTTAAATACTGAGTCGACTGGTTATACTTATTGGGTGGGTCATTGTGTCAAGCATATGTCTTGATTTGTTATGAATGTTATTAAAATGATGCTAGAATATTTAAGTGTTCGAAGGAACTCTTCAAGCTAATAGAATCAATCAAGATAGGAAAATGTTAAACTAGTGACAAGCTCTTGTGTAACAAATAGTCGAGCGCATTTTATGATGTGAGGACCACATTTGGATGTTTTCGAAGTACTTTTATCGATATTCGCTCGGTTAGAGCTCGTGGAGCCTAGTTCCTATGCAGATTTTGTCTTGTATCGGAATGTTTCTAGTCGTTTTGAGACTAAGATCAGATGTTTAGATCGAAAAATTATAAATAAGACTAGTTATTGCAATAATATTTTTTTTATTTGATCAAATTTTGTACAAGAGGGTTTTTCTCGTTGTTGAGACTGATGAGATAAAATAAATGAAGTAAAGGAGGTGGGGGCTGCACTCGAGGGGCGAGCTGCCTACGTACACTGTCAAGGGATCATGCATAAACGTAGTTCGATTTTGAGAGAAGAACTTAGTGATAGTACTCTTAAGATCCATGGTATTCCGTGGTCGTATCTCTGTTTTGTCAATTTGGATGTTCTTGAGCCTAGACTCCGCTGCAGACTACTTCGGTGACTAGGTAGGGGCCTTCCCAATTCATCCCTAGTTTCCCAGCACCTTGCTATTTAGTGTGTTGATAGACTTTTCTCAAGACGTAGTCTCCTATGTTGAATCTCCTCATTATGACTTTGGAGTTACAGTAGTGAGATGCAGCCTGCTGATAAGTTTTGGATTTTAATTAGATCTTGATCGCGTCTTTCATCGATCATCTCTAGGTGATCCAAATTCGTTGAGTTCACCGTTTTGAGGACAATGTATCCTCCGGAGACTAAGAACGTGCAATTCGGCGGGGACTATTGCTTCCATTTCGTATCCAAGTAAGAATGCAGTCTCGTTGGTAGCTTTACGAGGTGTAGTACGGCATGCCCAGAGAAATCCGGGGAGCTCTTAAATTTATCTCCAATTCCTAGCATCAAGACTTTTCTTGAGGTTGTCAAGAACTTGTTTGCTGCGTCAGCCTGACCGTTCTCTTGAGGATATCTCGGAGTTTAGGTGGTCAAGCGTATTTTTTATTTCTGTAAGAAATTTCCGAACCTTTTGCGGTGAGATTAGTTCCGTTGTTCATTACGATCTCGTAAGGGAGACCGTGACGACATACAATGTTTTCCGAGAAGAATTTTTTCGTATGGAGTTTGATATTCTCAAAGTTTCATTTTCCTATAGCTACACCGCAAGTGCTCATAATGCAATCGTAGTATATAGGGGTTGAATCCACAGAGACTCAAGACTTTCACGATAGACTTTTAGTGTTGAAATAAGCTATATAGGAGTGATTTTAATGTAATAAAAGCAGTGCATGAACAATGAAATCAGTTTGCTATCATATGGTAAAAACATCAGGTCTCGGAAATTTCTCAGGAAATCAAGCAATGCAGATTAATTATCAGTTAAGATCGAATTAAGAACAGTTCTAGAACTCAAATCACAGAGTTAAAATAAACCAACTTTCGTTGCAAGAATTTAGTAAGTATAAATCCTAAAAATCCAAATTCCTTTGCGATTTCTAAAGATTAAACTAGCATTAAGAGCAGATTCCATTTTTCATAAATTATTTAATCGAATTTCCTTTACAATTATCTAATTTTCTCACCAAAAGTTATGTCAGATCATAAATTACATATTTGTATCAACTTAACAACATATGATCTAGATTCTAGGTGATCAATTAAGAACTAGCCTTAAGAACAACTTTAGGTGAATAACTAATCTAGTTATGAATCCTAACAGACAAATCAGGATCTAGCATTTCATGAAATCCTATATGATCATAAATTACAGTTTCGTGTCAACTTAACAATCTTCTACTAAGACATATCGAATGAAACATACGACACGATCAAAATAGATATCATATAAATAAAAAGAGAATAAGAAACAGAGGTTAAAAATCTTTTCTCAAAAGCAGTAAATAGTATCGGATCAGCCACAAGCTCCAATCTCTCCTAAAAACTCAAAGTATTAAAGTATGAACGACATAAAACTCTAAAAACCTAATTAAAAGGCTAAAATACGTTTTGGGTCTCTTCTGTAAATATCAAAACTTCTAGGCCGCTTTGTAGTTCTTCAGAAGTCTTTAATGACTCCGCCTGGGTTTAGTGGTCAAAATCCAGTGTCGACCAATGCAGGGGATGCATCGGTCGATGCTCGATGTAGATGCCGATGGTGACTTTGACGATCTCGACTACAATCTCCAAAACGTACCAAATAGCTCCAAAATATCCAGAATCTCTCCAAACGTATGCAAACACTTAAAAGACTCTAAAAGACTCGAAAGACACATAAAACGACTGGATTATGTACATATGTCATGGGTTAAAATCCATAAAAACCATGATATATCAACTCCCCCACACACAGCTTTTGCTTGCCCTCAAGCAAACAAAATAAACAAAATAAAGAAAAGAAGTTTGAAAACACATAAACCATTTCGTCGTCGAAGCACCACACTCACATTCTCCTTGGTAAGCCACATAAAAATAAACATGCAAAAATCGAGAACAAAATTTACTTCCCCCATACTTAGCAATTGTCCCAAGTAAACTCCACAATCCAGTTGAAATATCCAAATTCACCAGGCTGACCTCTATAAAAATTATGTGCGGTCTCATCATGGGAGTATCGATCATAGGAAACATAGACTCTTACTCAGTCAGAACCTGATCACACATATTGTCATACTTCTGGTTCCTTTCCTCTCCCTTTTCTCAATTCAGCAGCTGATTTTTCCCCACTGAGTATCATTTTCTATTATCAGCCGTTCTTCCATTTTCATTCAGGGTGAAGCTTCGTACTCAGCGGAGTATGAAAGCTTCATACTTTGCCTCGTTGTTAGATTCTACGAAGCTGAGACTTAATGATTTCTCTAGCACCTCTCCCGTAGGGGTAACTATTTTGATGCAAACTCTCGATCCATGCTTGAAGTATGCGGTGTTAGTTTGATAACAAAGTCAGCTAAGACATGAATTTTAGAGCAGGTCCTAGTTCGTAATTCGATATCATACTCTTTGAGCTCGAAGGCCCATTTGGCTAGTCGGCCTGATTGGCTTGGACTATGAACTATAGCTCGAAAAGGTTGCAAGGTCAGCACTAAGATCTTGTGTGATTGAAAGTATGGTCGGAGCTTACGAGCTGACATGACCAGAGCTAGAGCCAGTTTTTACATTGTTGGGTATCGGGTCTTTGCATCTATTAAAGTTTTTATCAAATAGAAGATCGGCTACTACTCATTCTGCTCTTCTCGAACTAGTACCCCACTCACTGCAGCAGATGACATTGCGTTGTAGAGGTAGAGCGGTTCTCCCTTTACTATTTTAGCTAGAATATGAGGTTCAGTCAGATATGCTCTAAGCTGCTTGAATGCCTCTTTGCACTTTTTGTACCATCAGAACTTTTTGTTTCCTTTGTGGAGCTAATAGAATGAAAAACATTTGTCAATAGATTGGGAGATAAAACAATTGAGAACTGATGCTCTCCCAGTCAGTCGTTGCACTTCTCGAGTGGTCTTAGGAGACGGCATCTCTATGAAGACTATGATATGTTTCGAGTTTGATTTGAATCCTCTTTCGGTCAAGATGTAACCGAGGAACTCGTCGGCGAATACTCTAAAGGAGCATTTGGCTGGGTTTAGTTTCATCCCATATGCATTTATGATAAGGAAGCATTCCTATAGCTGAGCTACGTGATCGCACTCTTGAGAGGATTTGACAAGCATTTCATCGATATAAACTTCCATAGTTTTATCGAGTTGGTATGCGAACATCTTGTTCACTAGGCGATGATAGGTCGCACCTGTGTTTTTTTAGTCCAAAGAGAATTACTATGTAGCAGTAAATACCTCATTATGTGATGAAGGCTGTTTTTTTCTTGGTCTTATGGGGTCATCTTGATCGGATTATACCCATAAAAGGCGTCCATGAAAGATAAGAGCTTATGACCAGCTGTGGCCTCTACCATATATTCTATGTGGGGAAGTGAAAAGTTGTGGCCTATACCATAGGTCTATATGGGGAATTGGAAAGATTTCCTTGGCAAAATCTTTGTTGAGATCGGTTAATTCGATACAAACTCTCCACTTTCGTTTTTATTTTGGACGACTATTGGGTTAGCAAGCCAGTCAGGGTATTTGAATTTCCTGATCTAACCTACTTTGAGTAGTTGGTCAACCTCATTGTTTACTGCCTTAGCTCGGTCGGGACCGAGCTTGCGTCTTTTATCTTGATGGGCTTATAAGTAGGATCAACGTTTAGGTCGTGAGAGGTCACTTCCAAGCTGATTCCCTTCATGTCGGAGGTGGACCACACGAAGGTGTCCACATTAGGTTTAAGGAAGGCTATGATCTCATCCTTGATTGGGTTTGTTAGGTCCGCTCCGCTGCCGACACACCTCTCGGGTTGGCATTGTCTATACAGACCTGTAAAACAAGCTCTTTTCAAAGTCCGCAGATCGTGGGATCGTATTGTGTTTGACATGTCGTTCTGCGATCTCATTGCTTTTCTGTAATTGCTATAATTCATATTTTTCTCTCTGTTTATAGCCATCTAAGTAGTATACTCAGGAAGCCTTTTGGAAAAAGGCTTTCGTATATCGTTTTAATTCCCTTAGGGGTGGGAATTGTTTTGCACTGATTGTACGTAGACGGGACTGCTTCATGGTGTAAATCCAAAGCCTGCCAACAATTGCATTATAGGGAGTTGCCCTGTTTACTACTGTGAAATCTATATGTATCAGTACTCAGGCTGCTTTGACTGATAGTCAGATTATGCCTAGTGAGTATATGGTTTCACCGGTGAAGCCAGTGAAAACTTCTTTCTTTTCCTTTAGATCAAAGTTCGTAAAACCCATTCTTCTGAAGGCGGGATAAAATAGTACGTCTACCAAGCTTCCGGTATCGACCATGATTTTGGACAACTCTAACCCAACTATGTCGAGCTGGATTAAGAGAGCGTCGTCGTGCAGTTTGTATAGGCTTAGCGTTTCACTTTCCCATAACGAGAATTTGTGGTTAGGTACTTCCATTTGTCTTTCATTCCTAGAGTCTTTGAATACTTTTCTTGGAATATTTTAATTAAGTTTGCCAATTCGCGGCAAAGTTTGGAACCTCCACAAATGAAGTTGTCGCTTTTTGAGGTTTGCATAGCCCTTCTCCCCCCCCCCCCCCCGGAAAGTGCGAGAGGAGCTGGAGTCGGAGCTAAAGCTCGACTTCATGCTCTTTAAAGGTGTGGTAAGGGGAAACCACATATTTGGTGGTACAACCGCAGTTTCTGAAAGATGAGCACGATACGTTTTGGCTTTCGGGTACCAGGTAACGGAGACTTTGGGGTCTCCTCCTCGGTATTTCGATTTCGATTCCTCTTATTGAAGGTAGTTTTATTTTTATCGGGCTTAGGTGGTAGCTCGTATTCTTCGGGACTTTGTTCTCCCAAAGTTTTGGTTTTAGCTTTTTCAGCTGCAAGACGAGCTTTACTTCGACATTCCTCGTAAATGTCCTTTTTATTATGATGTTTTGTTTTCATCAAAGGGTCTATTTTTTGGTGATCGAGTCTTCGATGCCGATTTGTATTGGTCTTGACCTTTATCCGTTGAATAGTTTTTCGAATTTCTATTCGAGTTGTTCGCAGTTGCCATGGATTTTTTTGTGGCTTTCTACGATGGCTTTTATTTCTTCTTCGTAAAGCGTAAAAGTTGACGCCCGATGGAGAGCTTCATCAAGAGAAAATACAGATCCAACTGCGAGCTTCTCGCAGAACCTAGAAGTGTACTAGAGTCCGTTTTTTAGTTCTCAGAGTGCTAGGACCTCATCTGAATTTGCTATTTTGGAATTGATCTCTTTGAACATAACAATATAGTTTCGAAGGGCTTCGTTTGGTCCTTGCGATATGGCCCAAAGGTCGGCCCCTGATGCTTGTTATTGTTAGTAGACAGAGTACTGCTCCTGGAAGGCTGAAGCAATCTAGTTAAAGTTATCTATAGAATTTTCTTCCAGAGATGTGAACCATTATAGGGCAGGTCCAACGTGATTTTCAGCAGAGAAACAGCAGTAACCTGCCTCTTTCTGGTAATCGTTTAGATGCACGCGGATTATTGCTAGGCTAAATGATCTTATGTGAGCTCGGGGTAAGGGCGTTAGTGATCCTGTCCGTGAAGGGAGTTCGTCTGGTTTCCTCGGTTACCCTATCGATATCAAAAGATGAGTTAATAGCTGAATGAACTCGATTGTTCATTTACTGGAGCTCCGTATTGGAGTATCTTTGGAAATATTCATGGTCGATCGTGCCTTTGAAAATATTCTCTGGAAATAATATTTTATGATATTTTTTATTGTAGGCATTAGATGTGGTTCGGAGTTTCGTGTTTGGATGCACAATTTATATTTTATCTTATAAAGGTGAGTTTTGTATTGGTTTCTGTGTTTCTCAATTTTATGTGTTTTAGGGGTTTTATATTTATTTTCAATGTATTTATATATTTTGATAATTATTGTTGGATTTTACGCAATGTTGTTATTTTCTTAATATTTTTTATTAAAAATGTGTTTATTAAATTTTATTTATATTGGTTTTGTTGTTGTTAATTGGCCTTTGTTTTTAGGTTTATTGATAAATGTTTTGTTTTTCTTGTTGACTGCAGTTAATAGCGATTCGGATGAAAGTGAAAGTATGTCTGGTCGTGGTACTGATCAGAGGCAGACCTACGTGTTGAGAAGGGGGTTTAACTGACACCCTTTAAATATATATAAATTTATTTACATGAATAATATTGTGGTTTGCAGTAGATCAATCGGTTAATGTATGTTGTTAAGTTTACACTTAAAAGCCCAATTTCGTTTTTCTGGTTTGGTTAATGTATGTTGATCAATTGTGCGAGATTGATCATCACGCAACTGGAAAATTATATCATTGAAGCAGAAGTGATAACTGGTCATAACGTTGGTGAAAAGTCTTAGTTTCTAAGATATTTTCATCTCCGGCCAATATGAAATTACCTTTCAGTATGAGATGCAACAATTTGCTATCACTCTGGCATTTGCAGTAACGATTAACAAAAGTCAAGGAAAGCAAACACTTACAAAAGTCGGTGTGTATCTACCTATCTAAACCAGTGTTTACACACGATCAGTTGTATTTTGATGTCTCAAAATTTACACTTAGAGCATGGTTAAAGATTTTTGTCTGGAAAAAGATAATAAATGTTGGAGTTTCATTTAATTTATTTTAATTAAATAATTATTGTGTATTTGTGAAAAGATATTTTTTTGTTGTGAACCATTGTGTCTTTATGAAAAGGCACATTTTTTAAGTTTTATTTAATATATTTTAATTAAATAAATACATATATATATATATAAAATTATATGAATCATTGTAATTTATGAAAATGCATCTTTGTGAAATGTCATCTTTGTGAAAGGACACATTTGTGAATGAACACATTTGTGAAAGGATACCTTTGTGAAATAATACTTTTGTGAAAGGATGCCTTTGTGAAAGGATGCCATTATGAAATGACACATTGATTGGAAACACCATTTGGTTTATTATATAAACATCACTATACATGGCGAAAAGGAAATAACGAAAGATAACAAAAAACAACAATAATTATCTTCTTCTTCTTCAAATAATTTATGGAAACACAAAATATAGTTTGCAAGGTTTTTCGTAGGGTGCATAATACGAAGATCGATAGTTGTATCCTACAAGATAGAAATCCAAGAAGCTACGAACACCGCATAGGGAATAAATCATGTCTTAAGAGATTGCTTTATCTCTATCATTCTACAATCTGTTCATACATCAAAGAACAATTAACCGTAAAGTAAGTTTTTTATATTATTATTATTTACATTTGTCTTCTCTCTTTTCTATCGAGTAACAATATTCTACCAAATAGATTGATTGATTTGCATTTATAATTTCAAGAGAAAAACTGTGGTGGCACTAAAACATGTGTTAATTATAATATAATAGCATTTGCGTTTCTAATTTTTGTAGGCTAAAATTTTGGTCTAAAATGACCTTACATGTACTTGTTAGGAAAAAAATAATTACAAGAATGTCATTACTATTTTATTTTCACATCAGCAAAAATGAATTTTTTTTAAGAAAATGCCACCTTCCCGGAATAATAAATCCGCACGGATTTATGACATTCTTTGTTACAGATTTAATAAATCTGCACGGAGTAATTTTCTTTTGTTGCGAATTTATTATCTTTGTTGCAGAGTTTTATAAATCTGTAACACGTTATAAGGTTTTGAAAAATTACTATACTAGCATCATAGTATTACAGATTTTTAACCGCGTAACAGATTTATGTTCTTATGTTGCAGATTTATTTTTTTCTGCTGACGTGACACGGATTTATATTAATGTGTTGCAGACTTTTGCAGATTTTCCAGATTTATTTCCTTAATTTTGAATAAATCTGGAGTTTCATGTTACGGATTTGTGTTACGTGTTACAGATTTTTTAAAGTCCGCAACAAAGGAAATTTTTAAAATTAATTACTATTGTAACACTGCTATGTTGCAGACTTTCTCTCTTTGTAGTAGATTTGTTTTCAATGTTACGGATTTATGTTATGTTAGATATTGATTTTAATGTCACGGATTTATTGAAGATGTACATAATTCGAATAATTGTTGACTGATATTTTTCTGATTTTTAGGAACCATTTATGGTAATTAATATTCACTTAATAAATTCAATATTTGGCACAAAAAGATAACCAACAAAAAAAACTTTTTTCAATTAATTTCTTATTTAAATAATTTTATTTATTATTTAAAAAAAAAAATTTACGAAATAAATATAATAATAAAAATAACCAACAAAAAAATATTTGTATTTTGTATTTAAATAATTTTTTAAAAATTTAGTTTTATTAGTTTCTTACTATTTATTTTTTAAAACGAATTAATATTAATTATTTATTTTTTAAACGAATTTATATTAATTATTTTTTAAACAAATTTATATTAATTATTTATTTTTTTAAATGAATTTTATATTAATTATTTATTTTACTCTAATGATTATATATATTATTTTAAAAAAAAAAGATAAGTTAAGGAAATGACAATATAGTATTTTAAACAATTATAGAATGCTACTCTAGTAAAAAAAAAAACACACCCTAATGTTACTCTAGTAATTAACCTTAAAATTGGTGCTATCATGAGTAATTTTCACTAATTTCAATAACAATCTAAGAAAGAATTTATTATTGAAATTGATAGATGGATCAATCTGCTACAATTGTGAAAAATCACATTAAGAAACCTTTTGTATTCAAAGGAGTGAATTTCAAAAGATGGCAACAAAAGATGTTGTTTTATCTCACAACATTGAATCTAGCACAATGCTTGACTTCAGATGGACCGGAATTACCTGTTGAAGGTGACATTCCGGATGACATCATTAAAACATCAGAGAAATGGACACAAAATGAGTTTTTGTGCAAGAATTATATTCTGAATGCTTTGGATGATTCTCTCTATGATGTTTATCAAACATTCATATCTCCAAAAAAATTATGGGAATCATTGGAAAAGAAGTACAAGTCTGAAGTGGCAAGCGCTAAGAAATTCATTGTGGGAAAGTTTCTGAATTTCAAGATGAGTGACATCCACTCCGTGGTGAAACAAGTGGAATAAATTCAAATTATAGTTCACGAACTAAAGGATGAGGGTATGGGGCTAAATGAAACTTTTCTAGTTGTTTCTACTATTGAAAAGTTGTCTCCAACTTGGAAAGACTTCAAGACCTATTTGAAACATATACATGAAGACATAATTCTCGAGCAATTAATTTTAAAGCTTTGTGTCGAAGAAGAAAATCGTAAAAACGAGAAGTCTGGATTTTCTTCCATGGAAGCAAGGTCCAATGTAATTGAGGGAAAATTTTCCAAATTCAAGGGTTTTAAGAAAAACAACAAGGTTAAGAAACCATTTAAATCTGCAAAGGGGGTTGAATTCAAAAAGAAACCACAAAGTGCTTGTTGGGTATGTGGAAAGCCTGGACATAGAGCCAAAGATTGCCGTCACAAAAAGGAAGGAAATATAGGAGAAGCCAACAATGTTAACATTGCTGAAAATCAGTTTGTTGTTGTTGTTTCAGCGGCAAATCTTATATTAAACTCCAATGATTGGTGGGTTGACACTGGTGCAACAAGACATGTTTGTTCTGATATAAATATGTTCTCTCAATATGAGCAAGGTTCTGGTGGAGAAAAGCTCTACATGGGAAATGCTAGCACTGCACCAATTGAAGGGAGAGGAAAAGTGGTCTTAAAACTCACTTCTGGAAAAGAACTTGCACTTACAAACGTACTTCATGTACCTGATATTCGTAAGAATCTGATTTCTGGTTTTCTTCTTAGTAACAAAGGTTTCAAGCTTGTGTTTGAGTCTGATAAATTTGTACTCACTAAAGGTGGGATGTATGTAGGAAAAGGCTATCTTAGCGATGGTCTTTTTAAATTGAATGTTGAACCTATCATTAATAAAATTTCAGACAATAGCTCTGCTTCTGTTTATTTGCTTGACTCAAGTTATTTATGGCATGCAAGAATGGGACATGTCAATTATCATTCTTTATATAGAATGATGAATTTATGATTGTTACCAAAACAAAGTCTTAATAATATGAATAGAAGAAAATGTGAAGTTTGCATAGAATCAAAATATGCAAGACATCCTTACAAATCAGTTGAAAAGTCAAATGAAGTACTTGGATTGATACATAGTGATTTATGTGATTTTCAATCAATTCCAAGTCGTGGAAGAAAGAATTATTATATTTCTTTCATCGATGATTGTAGTAAGTTCTGCCATATCTATTTGATCTATACTAAAGATGATGCTTTGAATAAGTTTAAGAAATTCAAAGCAGAAGTAAAAATCAATTAGATAAGAAAATTAAAATTCTCAGAACTGATCGTGGTAGAGAATATAAATCAAAAGAATTCTCAGAGTTTTTGTTCTACACATGGAATTATTCATCAAACTACATCACCTTATACTCAAAGGCAAAACGGAGTAGCTGAAAGGAAAAACAGAACGCTTAAAGAAATGATGAATTCCATGTAAAACAATTCTGGTGCACCACATAATTTATGGGGTGAAGCGCTTCTCACTGTAAATTCAATCTTGAAAAAAATCCCTACTAAAAGTAGTGACAAAACCCCATATGAGTTGTGGAAATGTAAGACTCCTTCATATAAAAATATGAAAGTGTGGGGTTGCCTTGCGAAGGTTCAAATACCTCTTCCTAAGAGAACTGTTGTAGGACCAAAAAAAGTAGATTGTATATACATCGGGCCTGCAGAAAATAGTGTTGCGTACAGATTTTTGGTTCATAAATCTGATAATAGTGATGTAAAAGTAGATACAATAATCGAATCAAATGAGGCTGGGTTCTTTGAAGATATTTTTCCATACAAAGAGCCAAAAAGTACAAGTAACAAACGAGTACATGATGATGAGAGAATTGCCTCAAAGGTTCAAGAAGAGTTAAATGAACCAAGAAGAAGTAAAAGGGCAAGGATTCCTAAAGACTTTGGTACTGATTTTATGACGTATCTGAGTGAATATGAACCACAAACATATAAGGCTGCAATTGAATCATCAGAAGCACCTTATTGGAAAGAGGCAATTCAAAGTGAAGTTGAATCCATTAAGAATAACCATACTTGGGAATTGGTTGATTTACCACTTGGAAATAAACCAATTGGACATAAATGAATTTTCACAAAGAAGCTAAGGCCAGATGGAACGATTGAAAGATATAAGGTTAGACTAGTGGCGAAGGGATATCATCAAAAAGAAGGTCTGGATTTCTTTGATACATATTCTCCAATCACTAGAATTACTTCTATTAGATTGCTAATCGCAATTGCTGCCATATATGATCTAGAAATTCATCAAATGGATGTTAAAACGGCATTCTTAAATGGTGAACTTGATGAAGAAATATATATGGAACAACCTGAAGACTTATAGTCAAAGGTAAAGAAAAGAAAGTTTGTAGACTTATAAAGTCCTTGTATGGGCTGAAGCAGGCGCCAAAAAAATGGCATGAAAAAATTTGATAGTACAATGAAGTCGTATGGTTTACCATTAATGTTCTATCTTCTAGGGTTCACTCGAGATTTTACAACAATTGGTATCAGAGCACAAGGTTTCGATGAGCGGAAGTTCTCTTAAGTTCGATGTTCCTCGTTTCGGTGGGAAGGGAAACTTCGGTCTATGGCAACTTCGAGTGAAGGACCTGTTATCGCATCAGGGGATGAAGAAGGCGTTGTTAGAGACGAAACCAGAAGCGATCAAGGATGATGATTGGGAGGAGATGACAGACAGGGCGACCTCGACAATTCGTTTGTGTCTTTCAGACGAGATTACTAATCAGGTAATGGATCTTATAACTCCAAAGGATATATGGGATAAGTTGGAGAAGTTGTATCTGTCGAAGTCGTTATCTTCTAAGTTATTTCTCAAGCATAAGTTATACCATTTTAAGATGGCTGAAGGTGGAGACCTGGTTCAGCACGTAAACGCGTTTAACCAAATCATCACAGATCTGAAGCGTGTGGGTGAGGATATTTAGGATGAGGATAAAGCCATGATTCTGTTGTGTTCTCTGCCCTCGTCTTATGAGACTCTGTTAACAGCCTTAACGTGTAACAAAACCACGATAAGTCTGGATATGGTTACTTCGTCGCTTATATCTCATCATGAGCGACGTGTAGGTAACGTGGATACTAAGTCTGAGGGAGACGGGTTGTACGTGAATTACAATAAGGAGCGAGGGAGGTCAACAGAGAAGCATATAGATGGAGGTAGTAGAGGAAAATCAAAACCAAAGGCGGTTAAAGGAGTCTATTTCGGTTGTGGCAAGAAGGGTCACTTCAAGAGAGACTGTCCAGCCAGGAAACAGAATGGAGGCAGGGATTCGCAGGACTCTTCAAAGTCTGCAAATATAGTCCATGCAAAGGATGTTTCAGAAGATATCAATTATGATATGCCTGCTGTCACCTCAGGGAATCACGCAGATTCTTGGATACTTGATACGGGTGCATCATTCCATATGACTCCCAATAAGGAATGGTTCGAGATGTATAGGGCTGGAAATATGGGTTATGTTCAGTTACCAGACGACAAGGTTTGTGGTATTATTGGAACTGGACAAGTGAAGTTTCAGATGTATGATGGTAGCATCAGAACATTGACAGATGTAAGACATATTCCAGGCGTGAAGAAGAATCTGATTTCCTTGGGCACACTTCATAAAAACGGATTCAAATTCAAAGGTGATGAAGGAGAAAACATTTTGAAGGTGTGTAAAGGATCCATGGTCGTGATGAAGGGAGAGATGACAGCTGGTAATGTATATCGGATGATCGGGAACGTGGTTGTAGGTGGAGAAGCCTCAGCTGCGGTTTCTGAAGTAGAGACTACATCTTTATGGCATATGCGTATGGGTCATATTGGTGAGAATAGTCTAAATGAACTCCACAAGAGGGGGTTGCTGGACGGGTTGAAGAGCTGCAAGATGGAATTCTGCAAATTCTGTGTGATGGGAAAGCAGATCGAAGTTTCGTTCAAGACAGGGCAACACACGACAAAAGGTCTTCTAGACTATGTCCATTCTGATGTGTGAGGGCCAACTCGGGAGCAGTCATTGGGAGAATCTAGATACTTTGTTTTGTTCATCGATGACTTCTCCAGGAAAGTCTGGGTGTACTTCATGAGGCAGAAATCTGAAGTATTTGAAAAATTCATGATTTGGAAGGCTGAAGTAGAGAACCAGACTGGAAGAAGGGTAAAGTATTTGAGATCGGCTAATGGCACGGAGTATACTGAAGGAGCGTTCCAGAAGTTTTGTGAGGAGCATGGTATTCAGAGGCACTTCACAGTGCGAAAAACACCACAGCAGAACGGTGTCTGTGAATGGATGAACCGTGCAGTTGCAGAGAAGGCTAGGTGTTTGAGGTTGAATGCAGGGATCTCAAAACGGTTCTGGGCAGAGGCAGTAAACATGGCGGTCTATCTCATCAATAGATTGCCAAGGAGTTCCTTGGAGGGAAAGATAGCTGAAGAAATTTGGTCTGGGAAAGATGTTGATCTTTTAAACTTGAAGATTTTCGGATGTCCAACTTATATGCTTATTCCGGGTGAGGAAAGATCAAAGCTTGATTCTAAGTCAAAGAAGTTCATCTTTCTGGGTTTTGATGAGCAGTATATGGTGCAGCAGGCAAGGTCAGAACAAGTTCCTGTAACCATTGAGACTAGCACGGATTCTAGGGAAATTTAGGAGGAGTCTATAGAAGATAGACCAGCAGCAGAGAGTGATGAGCAGCCTGTTGTGGAGGAGCAGGAGGTAGAAAAACGTGTTCAAAAGAAAGCAGAGGAGAGTTTGGTATCTAACAGAGAAAAGAGAGTTTCCAAACCACCAATAAGATTCGGTTTTGAAGACATGGTGAACTATACCTTGGTTGTTGGTACAGATGATCCATCTAATTTTCGAGAGGCTATTACCAGCCAGGAGAAAGGGCAATGGCTGGAAGCTACAACAGAGGAAATCGAGAGTCTTGACAAGAATCATACATGGGATCTTGTTCCTTTACCTAAAAGAAAGAAGGCGGTTGGATGCAAATGGGTTTTCAAGGTAAAACCAGGAATCTCTAAGAAAGAAGTATCAAGGTTCAAGGAAAGGTTGGTGGCAAAAGGATACTGACAGAAGAAAGGGGTGGATTATGACGAGATCTTTTCACATGTGGTTAGACACACTTCCATACGAGTTGTATTAGCATTGGTAGCGGAGTGAGATTATCATCTTGAATAGATGGATGTGAAGACTGCATTTCTTCATGGAAATTTGGAAGAAGAAATCTATATGGATCAGCCTGAGGTTTGTAAAGCCAGGTGAGGAGAAGCTTGTGTGTAAGTTGAAGAAGTCCTTATACGGATTGAAGCAAGCTCCAAGACAATGGTACAAACGTTTTGACTCTTATATGTTGGAAATTGGCTACCAAAGATGTGATCATGATTGCTGCGTTTACACAAGGTACCTTGATATCCATTCTCCCATATTCCTTCTGATATACGTTGATGATATGCTTATTGCTGCTAGCGATATGAATGATATTGCTGAGTTGAAAGGACTACTGGGAAAGGAGTTTGAAATGAAGGATCTTGGTGCTGCAAAGAAGATCCGTGGGATGGAGATTCACAGAGAGAGAAGCTTTAAGAGGTTATGGCTTTCTCAAAAGAGCTACATAGAGAAGGTGGTAGAACGCTTTGACATGTCAAAAGCAAGGACAGTTTCTACACCTTTGGCGAATAACTTCAATCTCTCAGCGAAGCAGTGTCCTAAGTCCGTTGAGGACATCAAAGATATGGCACAAGTTCCTTATGCAAGTGCGGTTGGTTGCCTAATGTATGCTATGGTTTGCAACAGACCTGATTTGGCTCAAGCATTCAGTCAAGTTAGTAAGTACATGTCGAATCCTGGAAGAGATCATTGGGAAGCAGTGAAATGGATACTTAGGTATTTGAAGGGTTCTGCTGACTGTGGGATTATGTCTGGCGGTCATGGAAGTGCATCAGTTGTGGGGTTTGTTGATTCAGATTATGGTGGTAGTTTAGACAATATAAGGTCCACTACGGGGTATGTGTTTACACTATCAGGAGGACCTATTTGCTGGAGATTCGTGTTACAATCTGTTGTGGCCATGTCAACCACGGAAGCTGAGTATATGGCAATGGGTGAGGCAGCTAAGGAGGCACTTTGGGTGCGAGGACTTGTGACGGAGTTGGGTGTTGAGCAAGGTGGAGTTCAGCTACACTGTGATAGCCAGAGTGCGTTGTATCTGGCAAAGAATCAAGTGTATCATGCAAGGATGAAGCACATCGCTATAAGGTTTCATAAAATCAGGGAGTTAGCAGCTTCTGGAGAAATCTTATTGCAGAAGGTGTCTACGTTGGAGAATGCAGCTGACATGTTGACCAAGCCAGTTCCTACGGGGAAGTTCAGACATTGTCTTGAGCTACTCCAGATCTTCCAGTGCTAGAGGAAGATGGTGACCCCTCAGATGTTAGGACTGTCGGAAGGTTACATTGTTGAGATTTTTCGTCAAGGTGGAGTTTGTTATTCTAAGGTGACTTAAATATCAAGGTACTGCAAAGGGCCTTTCTTGAGTGAGCAAAGGAATGTGAAGATAAGGCCCAGTAGAGATCAGTGGGTCACGGGCCTGATAGAAGATGACATCTGGGGGTGCGGGGGGTTCAGCCCCCACGGGACGGTACACTATGGCGGTTTAGTTTCCCCTTGTATCGAGAGAATGAAAAGATCTCGTTAGGGTTTTATATTGTCTATTGTATCTAGTTTTGGGGCAGTATATAAAGGGGTCTAAGGGTTTGTAAATATTAACACACACGAAATATAGAAACCCTAGACAAAAGGGTATTTGCCTCAATATTGTTTCTCTCTAAGTATTCTGCAAAACGTTCTATCTTCTAGGGTTCACTCGAGATTTTACAACACAATCCTACAAAAAGAATGTTGAGTGACAATTTTGAAATGAAAGATATGGGATTGGCAGATATAATTCTTGGAATAAGAATTAAACGAGGGAAAGATGGTTATACACTTACTCAATCTCATTATGTAGAAAAAGTCTTACAAAAATTCGGTCACTATAATGATAGACCAGTCGTTACTCCGTTTGATCCAACATGTGAGCTTTCAGAGAATGATGGTGAAAGTGTCTCATAGTTAGAGTACACACAAATAGTTGGAAGCCTTATGTACATTACAAATTGTACAAGACCAGGTTTGGCTTACTCATTAAGTCGGTTAAGCCGATACAAACGGAGAACATTGGCATGCTTTAATTAGAGTATTAAGAAACTGAAAGCATACAATCAATTATGGTCTACATTTCACAAAATTTCTTCCTGTTTTAGAAGGATTTAGTGATGCCAATTGGATTTCAGGAAGTACAGACAGTAAGTCTACAAGTGGTTATGTGTTTACCCTTGGTGGTGGTGATGTGTCATGGAAATCATCTAAATAAACGTGTATAGCACGTTCTACCATGGAATTTGAACTTATCGCATAAGATAAAGCTTCAGAAGAAGCTGAATGGCTTAGAAATTTTATTGAAGATATTCCAATGTGGCCAAAACCAATAACTGCATTATGTATCCATTGTGATAGTATGGCTGCTTTAAATAGAGGGAAAATAAAATTTACAATGGCAAATAAAGGCATATTAGATGAAGACATGCCACAATACGACAATTGCTTTCCAATGGGGTGATAACATTGGATTATATTAGATCAAAGGAAAACTTGGCTGATCCTTTGACTAAATGCCTACCGAAAGAGCAAGTTGTATTCACTTCGAAGGGAATGGGTTTAAAGTCAATACAATGAGTCACCACTTGGTGGAAACCTTACCTAGAAACATTGGATATCACATGGTTTAGGTTCAAGAGGCAAACTGGCTGAGGAAGACTCAATGGAGAAATACACATTTCTCATTCCTATGAAGTATAAATGTGTTTCTGTTGATGATTAAGGTATGAATACTTTATTCTTAATAACATTAATATCTTTTCTAAAAGTGGGATAAAACGGATTATTCTTAATTAATGTTACCTATATGAGAGTGGTGTCGGATCGCACCTATGAGAATTGATATGGCTAAATTCTCTAGAGCTCTCACGAAGTCAGGAAATGTTCATGACCAAAATGAACACAGCCGTATAAACCAAGAAATGTGATGATGATATTTATGATTCACTTATTGTCTCGGTTTACTATAAAAATATGGTTAATTCAAGACTTTAGTTCATTACTAATAAAGTAAATCCGATAAGTGTTTCTAGGAAAGGTTCAAGTCCAAAAGACACCTTTTCCGATGTATATAGATTCTATTTTCCAAAAATAAAACTTATTTTCTATTCAAATGTGGGGTATTGTAGAGTTTGAATAGAAAATGTGGGGTACTATTGGAGTTTTATTTAATTTATTTTAATTAAATAATTATTGTGTATTTGTGAAAAGACATCTTTTGTTGTGAACCATTGTGTCTTTGTGAAATGACACATTTTGTTTAAGTTTTATTTAATATATTTTAATTAAATAAATACATATATAAAAACATGTGAATCATTGTCACTTATGAAAAGGCACCTTTGTGAAAGGTCACATTTGTGAAGGGACACATTTATGAATGGACACATTTGTGAAAGGATACCTTTTTGAAAGATACATTCGTGAAAGGATACCATTGTGAAATGACACATTGATTGGAAACACAATTTGGTTTATTATATAAACACAATCATACATGGTGGAGAAGGAAATAACAAAAGATAACAAAAAACCAACAACAATTATCTTTTTCTTCTTCTTCAAATAATTTCTGGAAACACAAAGTATAGTTTGCAAGGTTCTTCGTAGGGTGTATAATACGAAGATCGATAGTTGTATCCTGCAAGATAGAAATCTAAGAAGCTATGAACACCGCGTAGGGAATAAATTCTGTCTTAGGAGATTACTTTAGCAAGTCTCTATCATTCTACAATATGTTTATACATCAAAGAACAAGTAACCGTTAAGTAAGTTTTTATATTATTATTATTTACATTTGTCTTCTCTCTTTTCTATCGAATAAACAATCTTATACCAATTTTATATTATGTACACTAAGGTTTACGACAAAATTTAGTTTTATAGTGTTGTGTTGTATTCATTTTATATTGAAATACACTGGGTTTTAAGTTTTTTTTATACCATGCAGTTCGTTTTTATCTTATTGTATAATTTCTTATATGTAATCTTTTATTATTATCGGATTTATATATCGTGAATTATGATACATGACTTAAGGGTAATGAGGAGTTATCAGACACTTACTTGTACCCTTGCAAAGTTGAAAACAGTGTTTTCAAAACAGTGTTTTTTTGTGACATGATAGGCGATTAGGGTTTCTCTTCCAAATACGCCGCCGGCGAGGCTGCCTCTCGCACTTCGTTGAGAATCTCTCCCTCTTTCCTTCTGCTCACAAATGGCTCCTCTCTTACTGGATCCTCCACCTGCTCGACAGATTCCCCCAGATCTTCTTTTTCTTTCGTCGCAAAGTTCACCGGAGTCAGTTTCCAGATTTCTCGCTGTTAGAGATCCTCATGTCCTAATCCCAAATCAGTTGACTCTGGGTGATGCTTCTGGTGTGGCTCCTGCTCAATCAGTCAAAAACCCTGGTCTGCTCTCTTCAAACCTCCCCCATGTAATTTATCAAAGATGGGTACTCCTTCTGATTCGGGTGATGGAATCCCAACTATTATAGCTCCTGCTTCGATTTCACTTGGAAAGTCTCAAATTTGGAAGGACCACCTCGTCTGTTACTTCCATGGAGTTCCACCTTCGGCTTCTAAGATCTTCGCCGACCTAAACCCAATTTGGGGGAAACCTGGTCGAATATCTGTGAAGTATCACTCACCTGGGATTTTTCTTATCTTTATACCTTGTCCAGCAACCAGAAAATGGGCTTTAGATATCAGGTTCTGGCATTCGGGAAATTATTCCTTCTCGGTATCACTTTGGTCTTCCTCAACTAACATGTCTCCAATGAAGCTCGATTTTGCGCCTGTGTGGGGTCCTTTTTAAAAACGTTCCAGAGGAGCTTTGGTCACTTACGGGTTTCAGCACCATGGCTTCAATAGTTGGTTAGCCGGTGCACTCGAAATTTCCTACTGTCTCGCCTTACACCAACAGCATTTTTCAAGCTAAAGGTTTTTGTAGAATTAGCAAAGCCTAGGCCCACCTCAGTTCGAATTTCAGATCAGTTTGGCTTCTCGGTCTTGGTGGCTACTTATTTTCCGAAGCTTTCTCCTCTCTGCTCGCGATCCAATGAGTTTGGACACCTTGTTCTAAGATGCCCAACTCACTCTCCAAAATCTAAGTCCAAGCTTCCTGTTTCGGATGCAGCTAAATCTCTGTTTCCTCAGCAGGTTGGTGAGCATCTTCCTTTACTTTCTATCCGTGTTCTTGATCCTCCGATGTCTGCCTCAAAGCCTCGGCTTCTTCGATCAATGGGCCTTCCTTTGAGCCCTGCTCTTCCCTCATCATCCAAAATCAACAAGCGATCAAAACCTTCTTCAATAGGTTCTCTTGACTTGGGTTTCACCCTGATTCCTCATCCATCGGAACAAATGAGAGAAGAAGAAGTTCTCATTTTGGAAGCACAGAAAATCATCAGGAATCGTTTTATTTCTTTAGAAGCTGCAAACTCTCCCCATATTTCCGCAAAGCAGAGGAAGAGAGCTCGTCGTCTGCAGCGGCAACGACTTTTCGCTTTGTCTCTCTCAGATCGCACAATGTCTCTCCCCTCTTCTCCGATGGCGACATCTTCTTGTTCAGTGCATATTACTTCAGTGGCGGATCAAACGCGCAAGCGTGTTGGTCCGGGTTCTGTTCAGTAGTGCATATAGGCACTCCCCATCCTTTTGGTATCATGATGAATGGGATTTTTTTTGGAATGTAAAAGGTTTATGCGGAGATAGTAGGCAATTAGCCGTTAAGAGGTGGATCACCTCTAACCTTCCGATCTTTGGCGGTCTTTTGGAAACTCGTATGCAGCATAGTAGTGTTGGAGGTATCATCACTAACATTTTTACGGGCTGTAGATTTGATTCTAATCATTCGGAAGAGGCTCAAAATGGTAGAATTGTAGTCGTTTGGGACCCAATGTTGGTAGTTGTTACTTATTTCAAGTCTGACCAGCTGGTTTTATGTGGTATTTTCAATCCAAACTCGAATCAGACCTTCTCAGTGGCATTTGTTTATGCAAGGAATACTGTTAAGGAGCGCAGATCACTATGGGCAACTTTAGCTGATCTTGCGGTCTCCTCTCCCCTACGCGGTGTACCTTGGATCGTTATGGGGGATTTTAACTAGGTCTTAAATACTTCAGAGATTTACTCAGCTTCGGCAAGTCAATTACCTTTCCAGGGGATGCAGGATTTCAATGACTGCCTTTCAAGCTCGGGTTTATTCGATATGGCTAGTAGAGGCAGTCACTTTACGTGGTCAAATAACTCTTCATCAAATCCAAAATCTAGGAAGCTGGATAGAGCTCTCATTAATGAGGAGTGGCAGAAGGTTTTTCCATCTTCTAATGTGTTTTTTGATGTTCCAGGTAACTCTGATCACTCTCCTCATTTGATCTCCCTTTCGAGTTTGGAGACGAGGAGGAAATCTCGTTTCAATTTCTTCCCCTTCTTCACAACACATCCTGAATATTCGACAAAGTTGGATGTTTCTTGGAACTCTCCAATCATAGCATCGGATAATATGTTCACCCTCTCACAAAAACTGTGTGCGACAAAGATCTGTTGCAAAGCCATTAACATGGACAGTTTCAGTGATATTCAGAAACGATCTAAGGAAGGAATTGAAAATCTGGAGAATATTCAGCGCCAAGTAATGACAAATCCAAATCCGGAATTATTTCAGTTGGAGAAAGAGGCACGTGATAGTTGGTTGATACTATCCAAGGCGGAGGAGGATTCCTTCAAAAAAAAAAAAATCTAGAGTACGATGGCTAGAAGTGGGAGACACTTGTACAACTATCTTCTTCAAGTCTTGTATTGCAAATCTGTCGAGAAACAGGGTTTATTTTCTTCAGGATGAAGCAGGAAACAGAATAGCTGATCCAGATTTAATGAAGAACTTGGTCATCAATTTTTACACTAATCTCTTGGGAACTAAGAGCACCAATGTTGAACCAATGTCCCCAGATCAGATTCAGGCTATTCACCCGTTTCGTTGTGAAGATTCTCGGACAGCCTCGTTGATTGCAATTCCTTCGCCAGAGGAAATAAAATCATTATGAAACCCGCAAGGAAATAGAGTAATATGGAGAAGAAATACAAGTTTGGATCCAGCTGATGAACCACTTGCGGGTTTTTCCCCGGGAAGAAAGGCATTAGGAAAGGTGACTCAATTTCTTCTTCTTTGTTTGTTATTGTTATGGACATTCTTTCCAAGAAGTTGGATCATTCGGCTAGATCAAACAGGTTCTCCGTCCATCCCCTACGCCGGGATCTGCTGGTAACTCATCTGAGCTTCGCCGATGACGTTTTGATCTTTTTGATGGAAGTGAGAGATCAATAGCCGGTATTATAGAGACTTTGAACGAGTTCAGAGAGGTATCAGGGCTGGCCTTAAATGTCCAGAAATAAAATCTATTTCTCAATGGAAATAATCGACCTTCGGTGGTGTCTTTGGCTGCTCGTTATGGACTTGAGGCAGGATATCTTCCTGTTAGATACCTGGGTTTACCTTTGTCTCCATGCAAGCTCTCACCTTCTGATTACCAGCCACTAGTTGATAAGCTTTTAGCAAGGACTGCTTCATGGACAATACGTCATCTTTCCTTTGTGGGACGTCTTCAGTTGATTCAGACGGTGTTATATGGAATTATAAACTTCTGGTCTGCGGCATTCCCTTTACCTAAAGGATGTCTTGAAAGATTAGAAAGAATATGTAGTGCGTTTCTATGGAATGGGTCCTCTTATTTTGCCTGTGGAGCAAAAATTTCGTGGGATTCAGTTTGCACACCGAAGAGAGTTGGAGGGTTAGGCTTAAGAAGACTGGTGGGAATGAATCATGTGTTTGGTCTAAAGTTAATTTGGCTCTTATTGTCAAAGGAAAGCTCTCTTTGGGTAGCATGGATCAAGGAAAAAATCATTAAAGACCGGATGTTCTGGCTCTCAGATTTTTCATCATCTGGAAGTTGGATTTGGAGGAGAGTTATGAAGCTGAGGACCATAGCAAGGCCTTTCTTGTTTTGTTCCATTCAGTCAGGTAAGAATGCACACTTTTGGCTAGACAATTGGACTGGTCTTGGGCCGCTTATTGATCTAGCAGGTGACAATGGTCCTCGTGTTATGGGTATTGGGCTTAAAGCAAAGGTAGCTGACGCTTGTCCTCTCGGACAGTGGATGCTCCCGCGTTCAAGGCATCCCATTGTTTCACTTATGAGAGAATGTCTTCCTTCTCAGCCTCCTTTTCTCGATCCTTCGCTCACGTGTATTTTCCTTTGGCATAACAGCCTATCGGAGGAACCAGGTATGTTCTCTATAACAAAGACCTGGAACAATCTAAATCCGTGTAACTCTCTGGTGGTACCTTGGCACAAGACTGTTTGGTACAAAGAGAAAGTGCCAAAACATGCTTTTCATTGTTGGGTGACTGTGAGAGATAGACTGCCAACGAGAAATAAGCTTATTAGCTGGGGTTTATCTGTTCCGGTTGACTGTCTCATTTGCTCATCAGCTGCAGAGAGTCGCCAACATTTGTTTTTCAGCTGCTCTTTCTTGTCTTAGGTCTGGTGTTCTCTTTTTGGGAACCAGACTTTAGCGCCTCCTTGCTCATTCCTTGACTGTCTTTCTTGGCTCCCTCAATCTGTCCTCACATCCTCTTCCTGATGATCTTCTTCAGCTTGGAACACTTCAACTTCCTGAGCAAAATGGACAACTTTCTTTCCAGTCAATAAACTATGCACAGTGTCCAACTTACTCCTAATATCAGCAATCTCCAGATTATCTATCTTTCCACCAGACTCCTTCCTTCTCCTATCAACAGCCTTGGTGCTATTACTACTCACCAAGTTATCAATCAGTGTCTTGGCTTGCTCAGGAGTCCTTGTGTTGACATTTCCATTGCTGGAATTATCCAACGCAGTCTGGTAGTGGATATCAATACCTCTGTAGAAGATACCAAGCAGTGTCACTTCAGTGAATCCATGATAAGGGCAGTCACGCTGATACTTCTTAAATCTCATCCAGGCAGACTTAAGAGGCTCTTTAGGACCTTGAGTGAAGGTGAGAATGTTCTGTCTCGACTGATCAGAGCGAGCATCATCATAAAAGTGCCTCAAGAACTCACTCTTCATAGCATCCCAAGTAGTAAACTTCCCAGGTGGAAGTTGTTTCAGCCAAGCTGCAGCATCTCCAGCGAGAGAGTATGGGAAGAGTTTGAGAAACAGATAGTCATAATTCACTCCATCATACTTCATCCCAGTGATCATATCCTCAAACTCATCAATGTGGTCCATAGGCTGCTCATTCGAAAAACCATGGAAGGCATTCTGCCTCAAAATAAAGTAGTAGATGGTCTTGATCTCGATGTCATTCCTCTCAAAACCAAGAGGTACAATTGCTACCCGGTTAGCATGAAACTCATCCGGACGGTTATAGTCAGCAAGAGTCCTCTCATTAGCAACAACCATCTGCCCCTGTCCTTAATGCGGAGGTGGAGGCGGGTTAGGCGCAGGTTCAAGGATCACATTCCCTTCAACATCAATCCTTTGCCCAGTGGCATTGTACGAATTGTTTTGTCGGTCCCTTAGGACACCTTGAGCATCAGGTATCAGAATCAAGTATTCTTTGCAATTCCTAACAGATTAAACTAGCTTTAAGATTAAGTTCGATATGCAGAATTCAATTAAACCAAATTTCTTTGTGAGTAATTTAATTGCTCAACCTAAATAGTTCAGATTCTAAATCACACTTTTGTGTCAATTTAATAACCTAGAGTCTAGATTCTAAGTGATCAGGTTAGAAACTAGTATTAAGCATAATTCAGGTTGAAGAACAATAAAGTTATGAATCCTTAACTAATTTAAACAGATCTAACAAGTCATGAAATCTCTAACGAGAATCCCTAAACCTAACTATGAATATACTCAGACATAGATAATGAAAACATAATCAATGAATAAATAAATATCATAAAAGAGAGTAAAGAAACAAAGGGGTTCGAAATCTTCTCCAAAAGCAGGAAGCAATACAGGTTCAGATCAGCCCCAAAAACTCTCAGAAACTCTCATCTCAAAGTATGAAAGCGTATGTAAAATAAAACACAAAACCTAATTATATTAGCCTAATCACGTCTTGGGGCTTTTTTGTAAATATCAGGAACTTCTGGGCAAAACTGCAATATTCAATATCTTCATTAACTCGCCGAGAAAAGGCCCATCTCGCTCGTGTGTCGATCGATGCACAATGTTTGTCGATCGATGCAATCCTCTGTTTTGGACTGTGAACTCTATTTGTCGGGTCAAATCACCAAAATGCTCCAAAAAGCTCCATAATCTCCAATTCCGCTCCAAACGTGCATGTACCTAATAACACCTGTAAATGACTATAAAGAAACACCAAAAGACTCTAAAACACACTTATATCATGGTCTAAAACCGGTAAAAACCATAATATATCAGCTGTCAAATTTCTTGTACGAGGTATATGATTGAGCTCGAAATTTGAGAAATACCCATTTCTTCGTTCAAACTTTTTCAGGTGGACTGAAAATGCACGCCATCCTTCTGGTTCAGATACAATACAATCTTAACCAAATATGAACAGTATGTTGCAAATGTGATATGAAGTTGTTGTAAGATTTTCATACATTTTATAGCCTAAATTAGTGCTTCGAATTCCGAATGAAGAAGGGACAGACTTTGTCTGATATTCATTGAACCCATCGTCACATTAACACCTCCATCATAGCAGTTGTACCACCCTTACTTGAAAACATTGCTCCCTCTTTCCAAGATCCATCCACAAAGCACCATTGACCATGTTGGATAAAATCGATCCCACCAAAGCGTAGTTCTTCTGCTTCTGTCATAACTCATGTTATTGTGGGTAATTGGGCATCTTCCCATATTACTGATTTTGTCTCTGCCATTTTAACCGTATCTTGGGGCTCCTGTCGATATGGCTATAGACATATAACCTTTTTCAAATGAAACATAATATCCATAGGTAGCTTTCTTTATTACTGCCCGATGGAATTCTCCAAAATTTAATTCATATTTGTAAAAATGGATGCCGAAAGAAACATATTTGAATTGTTGGGATTTGTGAAAGTGTCACGTTTGTTTGGCTGGTAAACATTCAAAAAGACATGTTTATGTATTTTTCCATTCTGCAGCGGACAAATCGTGTCACATTTAATACCTCTTGCGTTAAGATTCTTCGTAACCGATTAAAATTGATTAAAACAATAACTTAATTAAATTATATTAATCATGATTTATTTTCTTTAAATAAATAAAAAAGAAAATATTTACTAAACAGAATATATATATTAGTCGCATATTGTATATGATTTAAGAAATATACTTTATATATCTTAAAAAGTTAAATCTGTGAAGATAAATGATTAATTAGTGATTGCCAAAACGTGAATACATAATTTGGGTTTACATGTCACATTTGAGTTATTACGTTATAAAATATTGACAATCTTACTTCATCGTAAAAATATTTTCTAAATACTCTTTGCATATTTTAACCTAAATAAATAATTGAAGGATCCGTGTAAACCCTATATTGTTTTCCTATGTAAATACAGTGTTTCTTTGGTATTTCAATATTTTTAGTCGTTGGTTTAGGAATTAAGGTTTATGCATATTTTAGTTCCTTTTTAACATGTTGTTTCGAAATGTTTCTTTATCAATAATCTGTTATCTATTGAGTGAAAGAAGATTACAAATAAATCTCGAACGAGAGTTTTAAAGTGAGCTCATAAAGCAGTTTGTGTATGAAAATTGTGTAAAAAAGAAGGTTTTTAAACTAATGTCATCGAACTCCTTTTATAGCCCTTTGTCGAGCTCTCTATTTTGCGTATCTCGTAGTACACCTACTAGAACGACCTCTGCGATCTTTGCTTTGCAGGATGAAAGAAGAGCACTTTGACTACTTCGCCGCAATTGTCATTGATCAAGAAGGAAATCCAAAAGCAACTCAAGTTTTCTTTTTTCAAGGACTTTTTTAGTCGCCATAGTGCGAGAAAATTATATTGGCTAGTGATTGTGAGGCTCCAATTCTTGACCGGAGTGGACACCAAAGACCCCCTCCAAAAAAAACATGTTTTTTACCACCGCACGAAGAAAATATTATATTTTGTTGTGAATGAATAAGATAGTGAGGAATTGTCCATACAACACAAGGTCTTCCAAAAGTAAAACAGGTGTTAGAAGTCAGCTCGATTGATTCAATATCGCTGAACTTAGAAAAGCGAATTAAGGGTTGGAACAAGTGTATAACAAGAATTCTTGGAATTCCTTGGGGTTGAGCTGATCTCGGAGTTAGCGGTTTTGACTATATCAGCTTAGAAAAGCGAATTAAGGGTTGGAACAAGTGTATAACAAGAATTCTGGGAATTCCTTGGGGTTGAGATGATCTCGGAGTTAGCGGTTTTGACTATATCAGCTCTTCGGTTTACTTTAATATTGGGCACATCCTCTTCCATACCTAGTCGTTTTCCAATCGATAAGGCAGAGACCGGATGGGCTTCTTCTTGGGCTGGAGTGATGTCTTTAAGTCGATATGTTTAAGTGATAAGGCTTTATCGGGCCAAATCCAGAGGATGGATTTTGGTACCAACAATTTTCCCTGTAATACTCTGTCTCACTAAATTGGTCAACGGGAAACAGAAAAGTCAACGAGGGGCTTTTTCGTAATTTCGGAAAATGAAGGGCATTTTGGTAATTTTACTGATAGGTTTCTAAGTTTTACCCTATTCTAAACTGCAAGTGAACAGCAATGTCAAAGTAGTATATAGGGTTATCGAATCCACAGGGACACTTGGTCTCAATAGAAACAGAAACGTAGAGATTAAACTAGAAATAAGCAGATGGTGAAGTAAATAAATTGCGAAGCAAGAAAGTAAACAGTAGCAGAGATTAACGGTTGTGAAGCAATAAACTAAAAGCGTCAAGCCTAGGGTATTCTCAGGAAATCAGACAAGTAGACAGTTCATTCAGCAAGGATCTAATTAAGCACAGTTCTAGAACTCAAAACACAGATATAGAATTAACCAAATTCCTTTGCGATAATTCTCTAAGCCTAAGTGCAGCAAACCAAACTTTCGTTTGCGAGAACTAACAGATTAAACTAGCATTAATCCCAAGTTTGATATGTTCACAATTATCCTAAACCAAACTTCCGTTTGCGCAAAATTTAATTGCCCAATTTAATTAGTTCAGATTCCTAAACCCCACTTCCGTGACGTATTTAGCAACCTAAGATCTAGATTCTAATTGATTAGGTTAGAACTAGCTTTAAGCACAATTAAATTGAAGAACAGATATAGTTATGAATCCTTAACTGAATTTGAACAAGTCTAGCAAGTCATAAAATCCTATGTGAGAAACCCTAAACTCAACTATGGATCTACTCAGACATGATTAATGGAAACATAATCAAAGAAATAATAGATTGCATATAAGAAATTAAATAGATAAAGGGGTTCGAAATCTTCTCCAAAATAAGTGAATACAGGAAATAGATCAGCCCCCAAAAGCTCTAGAAATCTCTTAGCTATTAGTATCAAAGCGTAATGTAAAGCGTAGGTAAAATAAACACCAAAAACTAGTATATATAGGCATAATCTCGGATGGGGCTTCTGTGTAAATACTGGAACTATTATGGGTCTCTTTGCAAATCTTCATAACTTGTTAAACCGACGCGTACGGCCCATCTCGCTAGTGTGTCGACCGATGCACAAGGTGTGTCGGTCGATGCATGATCAATAAATCGGACAGTGACTTAAGCTCTCGGCCAAAACGTCCCAAAAGTCCCAAAATGCTCCAAATATCTCCAATTAGCTCCAAACCTGATTAAACCTGTAAAAGACTCTAAACAAAGACAAAAGACACTAAAAACACATCTATATCATGGTCTAGAATGGGTAAAAACCATGATATATCAACTCCCCCACACTTAGCCTTTGCTTGCCCTCAAGCAAAACATAGAACTAAAACATGGTGAAGAGGTTTGAAAACTCTTCAGAAACTCATTTCATCCTAGAAGCTACAATACTCAGATTCCCCTTAGTAAACCACTGCAAGAATCAATCACAGGATATCAAGACCACAATGTACTTCCCCCACAGTGTGCAAAGGCATTGGTCTAGGGACAATGCCTATGCGTCCTTATGATTTACCCGGCTCCAGACAGCAGGAGCGCTACAGGAGGTATCTTTACCTTCATAAGTTGGGGAGTCAGGTATCAGATTCCTTTACTAGATATCTGCAGGATCTACGGTTTCATCACTGAGCTGAGGCGCATTGGCATGCCACTTGAGTGGGATCCAGAGGAGGCTCGGGTATTTTGGGAGTGTATTGGCAGTGGTCGATACAACTCGAGGACTACACCGGTGAAGCAGGTGAGGCATCCTGTGCTGAGATATGTCTTGCGTATCTTGTGTTGGAGCTTGCTGTGCAAGTATGAGGCCAACAAGATGCGCAAGTATGAGATGGAGATGTTGTTTATCGGGCTGCGCGATCAGTTTAAGGGTTCTGGCGTGAGAGATCCTACTAAGGGTCTCAACTTGGGAGCTGTTTTCGCTCAGCATTTATGTGACCTGCAGCTGAAGCCATTTGATGGTGTTCGTACTGAGACAGTGGGGAGCCTGCTTACTCCCATCTTTATGCACTGCGGGATTCCTCTAGAGGGCACAGAGTGTGACACAGCCAAGGAGTTCCTTGATTTCAGCCACTTGCAGAGCGCTACCTGGCTCAAGGAGGGGCGCATTTGGGTTTACCATGATCCGAGCTCTGGGAAGTGTGGTTTGGAGCTTCCTGCTCCTGGATTGACACAGATTGATACACTGGAGGCCCTGAGATTCCAGCCTCCTGAGACCGAGCAGCGCAGGGTCCCTTCTATGGCTCATCCGCTGGGAGAGCC
This sequence comes from Orychophragmus violaceus, assembly GCA_030180135.1. Classification (NCBI taxonomy): domain Eukaryota; kingdom Viridiplantae; phylum Streptophyta; class Magnoliopsida; order Brassicales; family Brassicaceae; genus Orychophragmus; species Orychophragmus violaceus. Next base: position 74,648,157 of record CM058237.1, read on the forward strand.
TTCCACACGAGCTTCATCTTCTTCTGCCCCTGCGCCTGCTGCTGCCCCTGCTGACGATATTGGACCTTTCCCAGAGCCCACGATTCCTTTGGGAGACATGTCTGTGGCTGAGTGGAGAGAGCGCAATGATGGGATACTGAAGACCATTTGGGAGTGGATGCGTGGCTGCACTTGCAGGAGACAGCCACAGATTCATCAGCCCGTCCCTGACAGACGTCATAGGCAGCGTTCTCCTGCGGCTGCCAGTGACACAGAGCGCTATGGTGGGATAGATGATGATGAGAGCGAGAGTGCGTAGCTATCATCTCTAGACATTCGGTTATGTACTCTGATTTTATTTTTCTTTTGCACTTTTTATTTTTATTTTTAGTATGCTACTATGTTTGGATGGTTATGCTTGATTAGATACACTTGTTGCTATGATTTTACTCTGTTTTCAGTGTTTTCAGCTTGCAGGATTCGAAATTGATAAATTCCAACAGACTAACCTGCTAACTTGCTGACTGATCCGATGAACGCAGTGCGTCGATCGACACACTATTGTGTCGATCGTCACAACACGATCGAAATCGCATTGCAGCGATCGTTGCGGTCCTGAGCAACGATCGACCCACGACGAAAAATCGCCTAGCAACGGTCGATGCACCTAGTGCAACGATCAATGCCTGAGCGACAGAGGTAAAACCCGACAGAACTCAACCAATCCTTTTAACAAAATTTTCTTTTATTTTTGACCAATCCTTCGCTTGACACTGCTGGGGACTGTGTGTCTTAAGTGTGGGGGAGGTTCTACTAACTTCTTTCTTTTTGTTTTCTTAGAGTCAGTTAAATTTTTCAAAATTTGGTTTATTGAGTCATAAACTTTTAAGTAGGAAACAATGATTTTTTGAGAAGATTAGCAGCACTTGCAGGAACTTAAGTGACCATTGGGATGAAACTGCAGATTATCTCTGACTATTAAAAAACCCAGACATGGATCAACCTACTAAGGACACCCACATCGCTTCAGGTATCAGAGGATCCTTTTACTGACTTCACCTTAATACTGACTTAGATTTCTCACCTAAGGGCTTGGTATACTTTGTGTCGGATTCCCTTGTTAGTTCTGACACAACCTGTAAACCTGTCATATCTAGTTCCCTTCTCCCCTTCCATAAAAAAAAAAAAAGATAATAAACTGAGGATGAGTTAGTAACTCCGAAGTGGTCATGGGAATGGTAGCTACAACTTTCATATCCTGTGCATCCATGGAATGTGTCCAAAGTACACCCCTTAACGGGAAGAGCACTGATAAAAAAAAAAAATGATACCCAATGGGGAAAAATCAGAATGCTAAGGAAGGGAAAAGAGAAGAAAGAGACTAGAGAAAGATAGTATGGTGGTCTAGAGCTGATAAGGTAAGAGTCCATGTGCCTTTGATCGATACTCCTTAGGTGAGACCGCACTTAAATACTTGCAGAAGTCAGTAGGGAGAATTTGAATGCGTGAATGTGATTGTGGAGTTTACTTAGGACAGTTGCTAAGTGTGGGAGAAGTATATGTTGGCCTTGATGTCTGCAGGTTGATTCTTTCATGTGGTTTACTAAGGGGAATCTGAGTGTTGCTGCTTCTAGGATGAAAAGAGTTTCTGAAGACTTTCAAACCTCTTCACTACATTCTAGTTCTCTGTTTTGCTTGAGGGCAAGCAAAGGCTAAGTGTGGGGGAGTTGATATATCATGGTTTTTACCGGTTTTATGCCATGATATAATTGTGTTTTAGAGTCTTTTTATGTTCTTTTAGAGTCTATTACAAGTATAATCAGGTTTGGAGCAGAATTGGAGATATTGGAGCATTTTGGGGATTTTTGGAGTGATTGGCCGAGAGATTGAGCTCACTGTCCGATTTTGAGATCATGCATCGATCGACACACCTTTGGTGTCGATCGACACACTAGCGAGATGGGCCGACGCGGCGGTTTAATAAAGATTCAAGATTTTGCACTTTGGCCCAGTAGTTTCCAGTATTTACAAAGAAGCCCCAGCCGAGATTAAGCCTATATAATTAGGATTTTGGTGTTTATTTTAGATACGCTTTCATACTTAGAGCTAAGAGATTTTTAGAGCTTTTGGGGCTGATCTAATCATGTACTTCATCTATTTTGGGGAAGATTCCGAACCCCTTTATCTATTTAATTTCTTATATGCAATCTATTAATTCTATGATTTCTGTTTCATTAATCATGTCTGAGTAGATTCATAGTTAGGTTTAGGGTTTCTCATTAAGGATTTCATAACTTGCTAGACTTGTTTAATTCAGTTAAGGATTCACATAAATAGAATGTTCTTCGATCTAAATTGTGCTTAATGCTAGTTCTAACCTGACCAATTAGAATCTAGATATTAGGTTGCTAAATACGACACGAGAGTGTGGTTTAGAATCTGAACTATTTAGGTTGAGCAATTAAACTTCTCGCAAAGGAATTTGGTTTAGTTTAATTGTGAACATATCGAACTTGAAATTAATGCTGGTTTAATCTGTTAGTAATTGCAAAGGAATTTGGATTACTGCACTTAGACTTAGAGAATTCTCGCAAAGAGATTTGGTTAATTCTATATCCGTGATTTGAGTTCTAGAACTGTGCTTAATTAGATCCTGACTGATTGATTTGTCTGCTTGTCTGATTTCCTGTGAACACCCTAGACTTAGCGCCTTTAATTAACTGCTTTCACCACCAACAATCTGCTACTTGTTTACTTTCTCGCTTTGCTATTTAGTTTACTACAGATTGCTTTCTTCTTAGTATTAAATTCCTACGGTTCTTTATCTATCGAGACCAGAGTCTCTGTGGATTCGATACCCTATATACTACAATCTTTTAACTGTGCACTTGCAGTAGAATAGGATTAAAACCTGACCCTATTATATATATGTAGCGATATCCCTTTATAGTTTTTTCTCGAATGTTTTTTTCAATACATGTTTGTTGCAGCTAAGAAGTAGTTTTCAAACGGACAAGGACAAGCACCCGATCGAAGGACCACTTTACTACTACATGTTCAACACTCTTCTCTATTGCTTGCTTGTTCTTCACATTTATTGGTGGGTTTTGATGTATCAGATGCTTGTGAAACAAATACATGATAGAGGCAAGCTTAGCGAAGATGTCAGATACGGTAAGCCTAGTTTATAATGATAAAACCGGTTTTTCTGCACCATCCATTCAAGAAGAGATCTTCAAAGGTTGTCTTTTTTTTTTTTGCAGATTCTGAAGGCGAAGATGAGGATGAGGATGGATTGATCACAAAGGTAGGAGGATACGCATATCCTCTTACTAATAACATATTCTTTTGTTCTGTCTTTGTGATTCTGATCACTAGTGGATGTTAAAAGTGGAGACCGAGTCTTCAATCTCCAATAGTGAACCAACTCATGGACATAATAGATAGTGAGATGCAGCCTTCTGATAAGTTACAATAGTGAATCCAATCTCCTCATTCTGACTTTGGAGTTACAGTAGTGAGATGCAGCATGCTGATAAGTTTTGGATTTTAATTAGATCTTGATCGCGTCTTTCATCGATCATCTCTAGGTGATCCAAATTCGTTGAGTTCCCCGTTTTGAGGACAATGTATCCTCCGGAGACTACGAACGTGCAATTCGGCGGGGACTATTGCTTCCATTTCGTATCCAAGTGAGAATGCAGTCTCGTTGGTAGCTTTACGAGGTATAGTACGGCATGCCCAGAGAAATCCAAGGAGCTCTTAAATTTATCTCCAATTCCTAGCATCAAGACTTTTCTTGAGGTTGTCAAGAACTTGTTTGCTGCGTCAGCCTGACCGTTCTCTTGAGGATATCTCGGAGTTTAGGTGGTCAAGCGTATTTTTTATTTCTGTAAGAAATTTCCAAACCTTTTGCGGTGAGATTAGTTTCGTTGTTCATTACGATCTCGTAAGGGAGACCGTGACGACATACAATGTTTTCCGAGAAGAATTTTTTCGTATGGAGTTTGATATTCTCAAAGTTTCATTTTCCTATAGCTACACCGCAAGTGCTCATAATGCAATCGTAGTATATAGGGGTTGAATCCACAGAGACTCAAGACTTTCACGATAGACTTTTAGTGTTGAAATAAGCTAAATAGGAGTGAGTTTAATGTAATAAAAGCAGTGCATGAACAATGAAATCAGTTTGCTATCATATGGTAAAAACATCAGGTCTCGGAAATTTCTCAGGAAATCAAGCAATGCAGATTAATTATCAGTTAAGATCGAATTAAGAACAGTTCTAGAACTCAAATCACAGAGTTAAAATAAACCAACTTTCGTTGCAAGAATTTACTAAGTATAAATCCTAAAAATCCAAATTCCTTTGCGATTTCTAAAGATTAAACTAGCATTAAGAGCAGATTCCATTTTTAATAAATTATTTAATCGAATTTCCTTTGCAATTATCTAATTTTCTCACCAAAAGTTATGTCAGATCATAAATTACATATTTGTATCAACTTAACAACCTATGATCTAGATTCTAGGTGATCAATCAAGAACTAGCCTTAAGAACAACTTTAGGTGAAGAACTAATCAAGTTATGAATCCTAACAGACAAATCAGGATCTAGCATTTCATGAAATCCTATATGATCATAAATAACAGTTTCGTGTCAACTTAACAATCTTCTACTAAGACATATCGAATGAAACATATGACACGATCAAAATAGATATCATATAAATAAAAAGAGAATAAGAAACAGAGGTTAAAAATCTTTTCTCAAAAGCAGTAAATAGTATCGGATCAGCCACAAGCTCCAATCTCTCCTAAAAACTCAAAGTATTAAAGTATGAACGACATAAAACTCTAAAAACCTAATTAAAAGGCTAAAATACATTTTGGGTCTCTTCTGTAAATATCAAAACTTCTAGGCCGCTTTGTAGTTCTTCAGAAGTCTTTAATGACTCCGCCTGGGTTTAGTGGTCAAAATCCAGTGTCGACCAATGCAGGGGATGCATCGGTCGATGCTCGATGTAGATGCCGATGGTGACTTTGATGATCTCGACTACAATCTCCAAAACGTACCAAATAGCTCCAAAATATCCAGAATGTCTTCAAACGTATGCAAACTTGTAAAAGACTCTAAAAGACTCGAAAGACACATAAAACGACTGGATTATGTACATATATCATGGGTTAAAATCCATAAAAACCATGATATATCAACTCCCCCACACACAGCTTTTGCTTGCCCTCAAGCAAACAAAATAAACAAAATAAAGAAAAGAAGTTTGAAAACACATAAACCATTTCGTCGTCGAAGCACCACACTCACATTCTCCTTGGTAAGCCACATAAAAATAAACATGCAAAAATCGAGAACAAAATTTACTTCCCCCATACTTAGCAATTGTCCCAAGTAAACTCCACAATCCAGTTGAGATATCCAAATTCACCAGGCTGACCTCTATAAAAATTATGTGCGGTCTCATCATGGGAGTATCGATCATAGGACACATAGACTCTTACTCAGTCAGAACCTGATCACACATATTGTCATACTTCTGGTTCCTTTCCTCTCCCTTTTCTCAATTCAGCAGCTGATTTTTCCCCACTGAGTATCATTTTATATTATCAGCCGTTCTTCCATTTTCATTCAGGGTGAAGCTTCGTACTCAGCAGAGTATGAAAGCTTCATACTTTGCCTCGTTGTTAGATTCTACAAAGCTGAGACTTAATGATTTCTCTAGCACCTCTCACGTAGGGGTAACTATTTTGATGCAAACTCTCGATCCATGCTTGAAGGATGCGGTGTTAGCTTGATAACAAAGTCAGCTAAGACATGAATTTTAGAGCAGGTCCTAGTTCGTAATTCGATATCATACTCTTTGAGCTCGAAGGCCCATTTGGCTAGTCGGCCTGATTGCCTTGGACTATGAACTATAGCTCGAAAAGGTTGCAAGGTCAGCACTAAGATCTTGTGTGATTGAAAGTATGGTCGGAGCTTACGAGCTGACATGACCTGAGCTAGAGCCAGTTTTTACATTGTTGGGTATCGGGTCTTTGCATCTATTAGAGTTTTTCTCAAATAGAAGATTGGCTACTACTCATTCTGCTCTTCTCGAACTAGTACCCCACTCACTGCAGCAGATGACATTGCGTTGTAGAGGTAGAGCGGTTCTCCCTTTACTATTTTAGCTAGAATATGAGGTTCAGTCAGATATGCTCTAAGCTGCTTGAATGCCTCTTTGCACTTTTTGTACCATCAGAACTTTTTGTTTCCTTTGTGGAGCTAAGAGAATGAAAAATATTTGTCAATAGATTGGGAGATAAAACAATTGAGAATTGATGCTCTCCTAGTCAGTCGTTGCACTTCTCGAGTGGTCTTAGGAGACCGCATCTCTATGAAGACTATGATATGTTTCGAGTTTGATTTGAATCCTCTTTCGGTCAAGATGTAACCGAGGAACTCGCCGGCGAATACTCTAAAGGAGCATTTGGCTGGGTTTAGTTTCATCCCATATGCATTTATGATAAGGAAGCATTCCTATAGCTGAGCTACGTGATCGCACTCTTGAGAGGATTTGACAAGCATTTCATCGATATAACTTCCATAGTTTTATCGAGTTGGTATGCAAACATCTTGTTCACTAGGCGATGATAGGTCGCACCTGTGTTTTTTTAGTCCAAAGAGAATTACTATGTAGCAGTAAATACCTCATTCTGTGATGAAGGCTATTTTTTTCTTGGTCTTATGGGGTCATCTTGATCGGATTATACCCAGAAAAGGCGTCCATGAAAGATAAGAGCTTATGACCAGCTGTGGCCTCTACCATATATTCTATGTTGGGAAGGGAAAAGTTGTGGCCTATACCATAGGTCTATGTGGGGAATTGGAAAGATTTCCTTGGCAAAATCTTTGTTGAGATCGGTGAATTCGATACAAACTCTCCACTTTCGTTTTTATTTTGGATGACTATTGGGTTAGCAAGCCAGTCAGGGTATTTGAATTTCCTGATCTAACCTACTTTGAGTAGTTGGTCAACCTCATTGTTTACTGCTTTAGCTCGGTCGGGACCGAGCTTGCGTCTTTTATCTTGATGGGCTTATAAGTAGGATCAACGTTTAGGTCGTGAGAGGTCACTTCCAAGCTGATTCCTTTCATGTCAGAGGTGGACCACACGAAGGTGTCCACATTAGGTTTAAGGAAGGCTATGATCTCATCCTTGATTGGGTTTGTTAGGTCCGCTCCGCTGCCGACACACCTCTCGGGTTGGCATTGTCTATACAGACCTGTAAAACAAGCTCTTTTCAAAGTCCGCAGATCGTGGGATCGTATTGTGTTTGACATGTCGTTCTGCGATCTCGTTGCTTTTCTGTAATTGCTATAATTCATATTGTTCTCTCTGTTTATAGCCATCTAAGTAGTATACTCGGGAAGGCTTTCGTATATCGTTTTAATTCCCTTAGGGGTGGGAATTGTTTTGGACTGATTGTACGTAGACGGGACTGCTTCATGGTGTAAATCCAAAGCCTGCCAACAATTGCATTATAGGGAGTTGCCCTGTTTACTACTATGAAATCTTTATGTATCAGTACTCAGGCTGCTTTGACTGATAGTCAGATTATGCCTAGTGAGTATATGGTTTCACCGGTGAAGCCAGTGAAAGCTTCTTTCTTTTCCTTTAGATCAAAGTTCGTAAAACCCATTCTTCTGAAGGCGGGATAAAATAGTACGTCTACCAAGCTTCCGGTATCGACCATGATTTTGGACAACTCTAACCCAACTACTTCGAGCTGGATTATGAGAGCGTCGTCGTGCAGTTTGTATAGGCTTAGCGTTTCACTTTCCCATAACGAGAATTTGTGGTTAGGTACTTCCATTTGTCTTTCATTCCTAGAGTCTTTGAATACTTTTCTTGGAATATTTTAATTAAGTTTGCCGATTCGCGGCAAAGTTTGGAACCTCCACAAATGAAGTTGTCGCTTTTTGAGGTTTGCATAGCCCTTCTCCCCCCCCCCCCCCCCCCCCCCCCCCCCCCCCCCCCCCGGAAAGTGCGAGAGGGGCTGGAGTCGGAGCTAAAGCTCGACTTCATGCTCTTTAAAGGTGTGGTAAGGGGAAACCACATATTTGGTGGTACAACCGCAGTTTCTGAAAGATGAGCACGATACGTTTTGGCTTTCGGGTACCAGGTGACAGAGACTTTGGGGTCTCCTCCTCGGTATTTCGATTCCTCTTATTGAAGGTAGTTTTATTTTTATCGTGCTTAGGTGGTAGCTCGTATTCTTCGGGACTTTGTTCTCCCAAAGTTTTGGTTTTAGCTTTTTCAGGTGCAAGATGAGCTTTACTTCGACATTCCTCGTAAATGTCCTTTTTATTATGATGTTTTGTTTTCATCAAAGGGTCTATTTTTGGGTTTGATCGAGTCTTCGATGCCGATTTGGATTGGTCTTGACCTTTATCCGTTGAATAGTTTTTCGAATTTCTATTCGAGTTGTTCGCAGTTGCCATGGATTTTTTTGTGGCTTTCTACGATGGCTTTTATTTCTTCTTCGTAAAGCGTAAAAGTTGACGCCCGATGGAGAGCTTCATCAAGAGAAAATACGGATCCAACTGCGAGCTTCTCGCAGAACCTAGAAGTGTACCAGAGTCCGTTTTTTAGTTCTCAGAGTGCTAGGACCTCATCTGAATTTGCTATTTTGGACTTGATCTCTTTGAACATAACAATATAGTTTCGAAGGGCTTCGTTTGGTCCTTGCGATATGGCCCAAAGGTCGGCCCCTGATGCTTGTTATTGTTAGTAGACAGAGTACTGCTCCTGGAAGGCTGAAGCAATCTAGTTAAAGTTGTCTATAGAATTTTCTTCCAGAGATGTGAACCATTATAGGGCAGGTCCAACGTGATTTTCAGCAAAGAAACAGCAGTAACCTGCCTCTTTCTGGTAATCGTTTAGATGCACGCGGATTATTGCTAGGCTAAATGATCTTATGTGAGCTCGGGATAAGGGCGTTAGTGATCCTGTCCGTGAAGGGAGTTCGTCGGGTTTCCTCGGTTACCCTATCGATATCAAAAGCTGAGTTAATAGCTGAATTAACTCGATTGTTCATTTACTGGAGCTTCGTATTGAAGTATCTTTGGAAATATTCATGGTCGATCGTGCCTTTGAAAATATTCTCTGGAAATAGTATTTTATGATATTTTTTATTGTAGGCATTAGATGTGGTTCGGGGTTTCGTGTTTGGATGCACAATTTATATTTTATCTTATAAAGGTGAGTTTTGTATTGGTTTCTGTGTTTCTCAATTTTATGTGTTTTAGGGTTTTAGGGGTTTTATATTTATTTTCAATGTATTTATATATTTTGATAATTATTGTTGGATTTTACGCAATGGTTGTTATTTTTTTAATATTTTTTATTAAAAATATGTTTATTAAATTTTATTTATATTGGTTTTGTTGTTGTTAATTGGCCTTTGTTTTTAGGTTTATTGATAAATGTTTTCTTTTTCTTGTTGACTGCAGTTAATAGCGATTCGGATGAAAGTGAAAGTATGTCTGGTCGTGGTACTGATCAGAGGCAGACCTACGTGTTGAGAAGGGGGTTTAACTGACACCCTTTAAATATATAAATTTATTTACATGAATAATATTGTGGTTTGCAGTAGATCAATCGGTTAATGTATGTTGTTAAGTTTACACTTAAAAGCCCAATTTCGTTTTTCTGGTTTGGTTAATGTATGTTGATCAATTGTGCGAGATTGATCATCACGCAACTGGAAAATTATATCATTGAAGCAGAAGTGATAACTTGTCATAACGTTGGTGAAAAGTCTTAATTTCTAAGATATTTTCATCTCCGGCCAATATGAAATTACCTTTCAGAATGAGATGCAACAATTTCCTATCACTCTGGCATTTGCAGTAACGATTAACAAAAGTCAAGGAAAGCAAACACTTACAAAAGTCGGTGTGTATCTACCTATCTAAACCAGTGTTTACACACGATCAGTTGTATTTTGATGTCTCAAAAGTTACATTTAGAGCATGGTTAAAGATTTTTATCTGGAAAGAGATAATAAATGTTGGAGTTTCATTTAATTTATTTTAATTAAATAATTATTGTGTATTTGTGAAAAGATATTTTTTTTTGTTGTAAACCATTGTGTCTTTATGAAAAGGCACATTTTTTAAGTTTTATTTAATATATTTTAATTAAATAAATACATATATAAAAATATATGAATCATTATAATTTATGAAAATGCATCTTTGTGAAATGTCACCTTTGTGAAAGGACACATTTGTGAATGAACACATTTGTGAAAGGATACCTTTGTGAAATAATACTTTTGTGAAAGGATGCCTTTGTGAAAGGATGCCATTGCGAAATGACACATTGATTGGAAACACCATTTGGTTTATTATATAAACATCACTATACATGGCGAAAAGGAAATAACGAAAGATAACAAAAAACAACAATAATTATCTTCTTCTTGTTCAAATAATTTCTGGAAACACAAAGTATAGTTTGCAAGGGTCTTCGTAGGGTGCATAATACGAAGATCGATAGTTGTATCCTACAAGATAGAAATCCAAGAAGCTACGAACACCGCATAGGGAATAAATCATGTCTTAAGAGATTGCTTTAGCAAGCCTCTATCATTCTACAATTTGTTCATACATCAAAGAACAATTAACCGTAAAGTAAGTTTTTTATATTATTATTATTTACATTTGTCTTCTCTCTTTTCTATCGAGTAAACAATCTTCTACCAAATAGATTGATTGATTTGCATTTATAATTTCAAGGGAAAAACTGTGGTGGCACTAAAACATGTGTTAATTAATATAATAGCATTTGCGTTTCTAATTTTTGTAGGCTAAAATTTTAGTCTAAAATGACCTTACATGTACTTGTTAGGAAAAAAATAATTACAAGAATGTCATTACTATTTTATTTTCACATCAGCAAAAATGAATTTTATTTACGAAAATGCCACCTTCCCGGAATAATAAATCCGCACGGATTTATGACATTCTTTGTTACAGATTTAATAAATCTGCACGGAGTTATTTTCTTTTGTTGCGAATTTATTGTCTTTGTTGCAGAGTTTTATAAATCTGTAACACGTTATAAGGTTTTAAAAAATTACTATACTAGCATCATAGTATTACAGATTTTTAACCGCGTAACAGATTTATTTTCTTATGTTGCACATTTATTTTTTTTCTGCTGACGTGACACGGATTTATATTAATGTGTTGCAGACTTTTGCAGATTTTCCAGATTTGTTTCGTTAATTTTGAATAAATCTGGAGTTTCATGTTACGGATTTGTGTTACGTGTTACAAATTTTTTAAAGTCCGCAACAAAAGAAATTTTTAAAATTAATTACTATTGTAACACTGCTATGTTGCAAACTTTCTCTCTTTGTAGTAGATTTATTTTCAATGTTACGGATTTATGTTATGTTAGATATTGATTTTAATGTCACGGATTTATTGAAGATGTACATAATTCGAATAATTGTTGACTGATATTTTCTGATTTTTAGGAACCGTTTATGGTAATTAATATTCACTTAATAAATTCAATATTTGGCACAAAAAACATAACCAACAAAAAAACTTTTTTCAATTAATTTCTTATTTAAATAATTTATTTATTATTTTTAAAAAAAAATTACGAAATAAATATAATAATAAAAATAACCAACAAAAAAAATATTTGTATTTTGTATTTAAATAATTTTTTAAAAATTTAGTTTTATTAGTTTCTTACTATTTATTTTTTAAAACGAATTAATATTAATTATTTATTTTTTTTAACGAATTTATATTAATTATTTTTTAAACAAATTTATATTAATTATTTATTTTTTTAAATGAATTTTATATTAATTATTTATTTTACTCTAATGATTTTTTTTTTTTAACGCAGGGTAATCTTATTACTTGTAGAATCAAGAGTATCAAAAGCATACAACTCCAACTAGAGAGAAACCAAAGACAAGAGTATCAAAAGCATACAACTCCAACTAGGGAGAAACCAAAGACAGTTAGCTAAAATACCAGTAGGTAACAAGCCTAGAAAAACAACTAAAACCGCCATAGTAATTAAAGGTGAGGCGGAGGGATAGAGGATAGCGATCATGTAACAGCCATGGGTAAAGCGTCAAACTCCAACTCCAAGCTGCAACACTAGTGAAAGCAAACGCAGATCCGAGAAGATCAGAGCTGAAAACTACAATCACTACGCATTCACGGTAGCAACATAACCAACGAGAGCACAAAGTTACAAGGCCGAACCTCGAAGCTCCAAGAGGAAAAACCCTTTAAAGGAACCACAACACTTGCAGAGAAATTAACCTTAGCGATTAACAAACTAAAGTTGTCTTCTACACGCAAGAGAAATGATGAAGAACGAGACTACTCAAAAAGACCAAGAGAAGCAGATGAAACATTGATCGAAAAGCTACGACCAATCCAAATCAGTGACGAAGAGACCAAACCCGGCATACACAGCCTTGCTATATAGCTGTTCGTTGATTTGGTTCCTACAACACCGCAAATTCCGAAGGAATGGACAAGTCTAACCATGACTAACCAAAGCGAGACTGACCAACAAACAAGGCAAAGCTACCATTGAAATCCGTCGCAGCAAATGAGATCAACAAAATCCATCATCGAACCACGGCAGCTTCCACAGATCGGGCAGAGGGAAGGGAGGAGGATCAGATCAAAACTGAGGGAAGCGCCTCCACTCCAGCAGGAGCCTTGCCGGAGAACGCCAACACCGGAGAAGGTGACCCTCCAACCTCTAAAACCATTCATGACCCGAACCCAACTACAGCCTAACAAACGAAAAATACATAAAAGGCATGAAGAAAGAGGAGAGGGGACGACGCCGGCCCTGTGAGAGCAGCCGAGCCCCGTCCCGAAATCAGATCACCGGAGAAGATGGGAAGCAGTCGGCGGCTACTCTAATGATTATATATATTATTTAAAAAAAAATAAAAAAAAAAAAAAAAGATATGTTAAGGAAATGACAATATAGTATTTTAAACAATTATAGAATGCTACTCTAGTAAAAAAACACACCCTAATGTTACTCTAGTAATTAATCTTAAAATTGGTGCTATCAGGAGTAATTTTCACTAATTTCAATAACAATCTAAGAAAGAATTTATTATTGAAATTGATAGATGGATCAATCTGCTACAATTGTGAAAAATCACATTAAGAAACCTTTTGTATTCAAAGGAGTGAATTTCAAAAGATGGCAACAAAAGATGTTGTTTTATCTCACAACATTGAATCTAGCACAATGCTTGACTTCAGATGGACCGGAATTACCTGTTGAAGGTGACATTCCGGATGACATCATTAAAGCATCAGAGAAATGGACACAAAATGAGTTTTTGTGCAAGAATTATATTCTGAATGCTTTGGATGATTCTCTCTATGATGTTTATCAAACATTCATATCTCCAAAAAAATTATGGGAATCATTGGAAAAGAAGTACAAGTCTGAAGTGGCAAGCGCTAAGAAATTCATTGTGGGAAAGTTTCTGAATTTCAAGATGAGTGACATCCACTCCGTGGTGAAACAAGTGGAATAAATTCAAATTATAGTTCACGAACTAAAGGATGAGGGTATGGGGCTAAATGAAACTTTTCTAGTTACTTCTATTATTGAAAAGTTGTCTCCAACTTGGAAAGACTTCAAGACCTATTTGAAACATATACATGAAGACATAAGTCTCGAGCAATTAATTTTAAAGCTTTGTGTCGAAGAAGAAAATCGTAAAAACGAGAAGTCTGGATTTTCTTCCATGGAAGCAAGGTCCAATGTAATTGAGGGAAAATTTTCCAAATTCAAGGGTTTTAAGAAAAACAACAAGGTTAAGAAACCATTTAAATCTGCAAAGGGGGTTGAATTCAAAAAGAAACCACAAAGGAGAAGCCTGGAAAGCCTGGACATAGAGCCAAAGATTGCCGTCACAAAAAGGAAGGAAACATAGGAGAAGCCAACAATGTTAACATCGCTGAAAATCAGTTTGTTGTTGTTGTTTCAGAGGCAAATCTTATATTAAACTCCAATGATTGGTGGGTTGACACTGGTTCAACAAGACATGTTTGTTCTGACATAAATATGTTCTCTCAATATGAGCAAGGTTCTGGTGGAGAAAAGCTCTACATGGGAAATGCTAGCATTGCACCAATTGAAGGGAGAGGAAAAGTGGTCTTAAAACTCACTTCTGGAAAAGAACTTGCACTTACAAACATACTTCATGTACCTGATATTCGTAAGAATCTGATTTCTGGTTTTCTTCTTAGTAACAAAGGTTTCAAGCTTGTGTTTGAGTCTGATAAATTTGTACTCACTAAAGGTGGGATGTATGTAGGAAAAGGCTATCTTAGCGATGGTCTTTTTAAATTGAATGTTGAACCTATCATTAATAAAATTTCAGACAATAGCTCTGCTTTTGTTTATTTGCTTGACTCAAGTTATTTATGGCATGCAAGAATGGGACATGTCAATTATCATTCTTTATATAGAATGATGAATTTATGATTGTTACCAAAACAAAGTCTTAATAATATGAATAGAAGAAAATGTGAAGTTTGCATAGAATCAAAATATGCAAGACATCCTTACAAATCAGTTGAAAAGTCAAATGAAGTACTTGGATTGATACATAGTGATTTATGTGATTTTCAATCAATTCCAAGTCGTGGAAGAAAGAATTATTATATTTCTTTCATCGATGATTGTAGTAAGTTCTGCCATATCTATTTGATCTATACTAAAAATGATGCTTTGAATAAGTTTAAGAAATTCAAAGCAGAAGTAAAAATCAATTAGATAAGAAAATTAAAATTCTCAGAACTGATCGTGGTAGAGAATATAAATCAAAAGAATTCTCAGAGTTTTTGTTCTACACATGGAATTATTCATCAAACTACATCACCTTATACTCAAATGCAAAACGGAGTAGCTGAAAGGAAAAACTGAACGCTTAAAGAAATGATGAATTCCATGTAAAACAATTCTGGTGCACCACATAATTTATGGGGTGAAGCGCTTCTCACTGTAAATTCAATCTTGAAAAAAATCCCTACTAAAAGTAGTGACAAAACCCCATATGAGATGTGGAAATGTAGGACTCCTTCATATAAAAATATGAAAGTGTGGGGTTGCCTTGCGAAGGTTCAAATACCTCTTCCTAAGAGAACTGTTGTAGGACCAAAAACAGTAGATTGTATATACATCGGGCCTGCAGAAAATAGTGTTGCGTACAGATTTTTGGTTCATAAATCTGATAATAGTGATGTAAAAGTAGATACAATAATCGAATCAAATGAGGCTGGGTTCTTTGAAGATATTTTTCCATACAAAGAGCCAAAATGTACAAGTAACAAACGAGTACATGATGATGAGAGAATTGCCTCAAAGGTTCAAGAAGAGTTAAATGAACCAAGAAGAAGTAAAAGGGCAAGGATTCCTAAAGACTTTGGTACTGATTTTATGACGTATCTGAGTGAATATGAACCACAAACATATAAGGCTGCAATTGAATCATCAGAAGCACCTTATTGGAAAGAGGCAATTCAAAGTGAAGTTGAATCCATTAAGAATAACCATACTTGGGAATTGGTTGATTTACCACCTGGAAATAAACCAATTGGACATAAATGAATTTTCACAAAGAAGCTAAGGCCAGATGGAACGATTGAAAGATATAAGGTTAGACTAGTGGCGAAGGGATATCGTCAAAAAGAAGGTCTGGATTTCTTTGATACATATTCTCCAATCACTAGAATTACTTCTATTAGATTGCTAATCGCAATTGCTGCCATATATGATCTAGAAATTCATCAAATGGATGTTAAAATGGCATTCTTAAATGGTGAACTTGATGAAGAAATATATATGGAACAACCTGAAGACTTATAGTCAAAGGTAAAGAAAAGAAAGTTCGTAGACTTATAAAGTCCTTGTATGGGCTGAAGCAGGCGCCAAAAAAATGGCATGAAAAAATTTGATAATACAACGAAGTCGTATGGTTTTACCATTAATGTTCTATCTTCTAGGGTTCACTCGAGATTTTACAACAATTGGTATCAGAGCACAAGGTTTCGATGACCGGAAGTTCTCTTAAGTTCGACGTTCCTCGTTTCGATGGGAAGGGAAACTTCGGTCTATGGCAACTTCGAGTGAAGGACCTGTTATCGCATCAGGGGATGAAGAAGGCGTTGTTAGAGACGAAACCAGAAGCGATCAAGGATGATGATTGGGAGGAGATGACAGACAGGGCGACCTCGACAATTCGTTTGTGTCTTTCAGACGAGATTACTAATCAGGTAATGGATCTTATAACTCCAAAGGCTATATGGGATAAGTTGGAGAAGTTGTATCTGTCGAAGTCGTTGTCTTCTAAGTTATTTCTCAAGCATAAGTTATACCGTTTTAAGATGGCTGAAGGTGGAGACCTGGTTCAGCACGTAAACGCGTTTAACCAAATCATCACAGATCTGAAGCGTGTGGATGAGGATATTTAGGATGAGGATAAAGCCATGATTCTGTTGTGTTCTCTGCCCTCGTCTTATGAGACTCTGTTAACAGCCTTAACGTGTAACAAAACCACGATAAGTCTGGATACGGTTACTTCGTCGCTTACATCTCATCATGAGCGACGTGTAGGTAACGTGGATACTAAGTCTGAGGGAGACGGGTTGTACGTGAATTACAACAAGGAGCGAGGGAGGTCAACAGAGAAGCAGATAGATGGAGGTAGTAGAGGAAAATCAAAACCAAAGGCGGTTAAAGGAGTCTATTTCGGTTGTGGCAAGAAGGGTCACTTCAAGAGAGACTGTCCAGCGAGGAAACAGAATGGAGGCAGGGATTCGCAGGACTCTTCAAAGTCTGCAAATATAGTCCAGGCAAAGGATGTTTCAGAACATATCAATTATGATATGCCTGCTGTCAGCTCAGGGAATCACGTAGATTCTTGGATACTTGATACGGGTGCATCATTCCATATGACTCCCAATAAGGAATGGTTCGAGACGTATAGGGCTGGAAATATGGGTTATGTTCAGTTACCAGACGACAAGGTTTGTGGTATTATTGGAACTGGACAAGTGAAGTTTCGGATGTATGATGGTAGCATCAGAACATTGACAAATGTAAGACATAGTCCAGGCGTGAAGAAGAATCTGATTTCCTTGGGCACACTTCATAAAAATGGATTCAAATTCAAAGGTGATGAAGGAGAAAACATTTTGAAGGTGTGTAAAGGATCCATGGTCGTGATGAAGGGAGAGATGACAGCTGGTAATGTATATCGGATGATCGGGAACGTGGTTGTAGGTGGAGAAGCCTCAGCTGCGGTTTCTGAAGTAGAGACTACATCTTTATGGCATATGCGTATGGGTCATATTGGTGAGAATAGTCTAAATGAACTCCATAAGAGGGGGTTGCTGGACGGGTTGAAGAGCTGCAAGATGGAATTCTGCAAATTCTGTGTGATGAGAAAGCAGATCAAAGTTTCGTTCAAGACAGGGCAACACACGACAAAAGGTCTTCTAGACTATGTCCATTCTGATGTGTGAGGGCCAACTCGGGAACAGTCATTGGTAGAATCTAGATACTTTGTTTTGTTCATCGATGACTTCTCCAGGAAAGTCTGGGTGTACTTCATGAGGCAGAAATCTGAAGTATTTGAAAAATTCAAGATTTGGAAGGCTGAAGTAGAGAACCAGACTGGAAGAAGGGTAAAGTATCTGAGATCAGCTAATGGCACGGAGTATACTGAAGGAGCGTTCCAGAAGTTTTGTGAGGAGCATGGTATTCAGAGGCACTTCACAGTGCGGAAAACACCACAGCAGAACGGTGTCTGTGAATGGATGAACCGTTCAGTTGCAGAGAAGGCTAGGTGTTTGAGGTTGAATGCAGGGCTCTCAAAACGGTTCTGGGCAGAGGCAGTAAACATGGCGGTCTATCTCATCAATAGATTGCCAAGGAGTTCCTTGGAGGGAAAGATAGCTGAAGAAATTTGGTCTGGGAAAGATGTTGATCTTTTAAACTTGAAGATTTTCGGATGTCCAGCTTATATGCTTATTCCGGGTGAGGAAAGATCAAAGCTTGATTCTAAGTCAAAGAAGTTCATCTTTCTGGGTTTCGATGAGCAGTATATGGTGCAGCAGGCGAGGTCAGAACAAGTTCTTGTAACCATTGAGACTAACACGGATTCTAGGGAAATTTAGGAGGAGTCTATAGAAGATAGACCAGCAGCAGAGAGCGATGAGCAGCCTGTTGTGGAGGAGCAGGAGGTAGAAAAACGTGTTAAAAAGAAAGCAGAGGAGAGTTTGGTATCTAACAGAGAAAAGAGAGTTTCCAAACCACCAATAAGATTCGGTTTTGAAGACATGGTGAACTATGCCTTGGTTGTTGGTACAGATGATCCAGCTAATTTTCGAGAGGCTATTACCAGCCAGGAGAAAGAGCAATGGCTGGAAGCTACAACAGAGGAAATCGAGAGTCTTGACAAGAATCAGACATGGGATCTTGTTCCTTTACCTAAAAGAAAGAAGGCGGTTGGATGCAAATGGGTTTTCAAGGTAAAACCAGGAATCTCTGAGAAAGAAGTATCAAGGTTCAAGGAAAGGTTGGTGGCAAAAGGATACTGACAGAAGAAAGGGGTGGATTATGACGAGATCTTTTCATGTGTGGTTAGATACACTTCCATACGAGTTGTATTAGCATTGGTAGCGGAGTGAGATTATCATCTTGAATAGATGGATGTGAAGACTGCGTTTCTTCATGGAAATTTGGAAGAAGAAATCTATATGGATCAGCCTGAGGTTTGTAAAGCCAGGTGAGGAGAAGCTTGTGTGTAAGTTGAAGAAGTCCTTATACGGATTGAAGCAAGCTCCAAGACAATGGTACAAACGTTTTGACTCTTATATGTTGGAAATTGGCTACCAAAGATGTGATCATGATTGCTGCGTTTACACAAGGTACCTTGATATCCATTCTCCCATAGTCCTTCTGCTATACGTTGATGATATGCTTATTGCTGCAAGCGATATGAATGATATTGCTGAGTTGAAAGGACTACTGGGAAAGGAGTTTGAAATGAAGGATCTTGGTGCTGCAAAGAAGATCCTTGGAATGGAGATTCACAGAGAGAGAGAAGCTCTAAGAGGTTATGGCTTTCTCAAAAGAGCTACATAGAGAAGGTGGTAGAACGCTTTGACATGTCAAAAGCAAGGACAGTTTCTACACCTTTGGCGAATCACTTCAATCTCTCAGCGAAGCAGTGTCCTAAGTCCGTTGAGGACATCAAAGATATGGCACAAGTTCCTTATGCAAGTGCGGTTGGTTGCCTAATGTGTGCTATGGTTTGCACCAGACCTAATTTGGCTCAAGCATTCAGTCAAGTTAGTAAGTACATGTCGAATCCTGGAAGAGATCATTGGGAAGCAGTGAAATGGATATTTAGGTATTTGAAGGGTTTTGCTGACTATGGGATTATGTTTGGCGGTCATGGAAGTGCATCAGTTGTGGGGTTTGTTGGTTCAGATTATGGTGGTGATTTAGACAATAGAAGGTCCACTACGGGGTATGTGTTTACACTATCAGGAGGACCTATTTGTTGGAGATTCGTGTTACAATCTGTTGTGGCCATCTCAACCACGGAAGCTGAGTATATGGCAATGGGTGAGGCAGCTAAGGAGGCACTTTGGGTGCGAGGACTTGTGACGGAGTTGGGTGTTGAGCAAGGTGGAGTTCAGCTACACTGTGATAGCCAGAGTGCGTTGTATCTGGCAAAGAATCAAGTGTATCATGCAAGGACGAAGCACATCGCTATAAGGTTTCATAAAATCAGGGAGTTAGCAGCTTCTGGAGAAATCTTATTGCAGAAGGTGTCTACGTTGGAGAATGCAGCTGACATGTTGACCAAGCCAGTTCCTACGGGGAAGTTCAGACATTGTCTTGAGCTACTCCAGATCTTCCGGTGCTAGAGGAAGATGGTGACCCCTCAGATGTTAGGAAAGTCAGAAGGTTACATTGTTGAGATTTTTCGTCAAGGTGGAGTTTGTTATTCTAAGGTGACTTAAATATCAAGGTACTGCAAAGGGGCCTTTCTTGAGTGAGCAAAGGAATGTGAAGATAAGGCCCAGTAGAGATCAGTGGGTCACGGGCCTGATAGAAGATGACATCTGGGGGTGCGGGGGGTGCAGCCCCCCACGGGACGGTACACTATGGCGGTTTAGTTTCCCCTTGTATCGAGAGAATGAAAAGATCTCGTTAGGGTTTTATATTGTCTATTGTATCTGGTTTTGGGGCAGTATATAAAAGGGTCTAAGGGTTTGTAAATATTAACACACACGAAATATAGAAACCCTAGACAAAAGGGTATTTGCCTCAATATTGTTTCTCTCTAAGTATTCTGCAAAACGTTCTATCTTCTAGGTTTCACTCGAGATTTTACAACACAATGCTACAAAAAGAATGTTGAGTGACAATTTTGAAATGAAAGATATGGGATTGGCAGATATAATTCTTGGAATAAGAATTAAACGAGGGAAAGATGGTTATACACTTACTCAATCTCATTATGTAGAAAAAGTCTTACAGAAATTCGGTCACTATAATGATAGACCAATCGTTACTTCGTTTGATCCAACGTGTGAGCTTTCAAAGAATGATGGTGAAAGTGTCTCATAGTTAGAGTACACACAAATAGTTGGAAGCCTTATGTACATTACAAATTGTACAAGACCAGGTTTGGCTTACTCATTAAGTCGGTTAAGCCGATACTCAAGTAATCCAAACGGAGAACATTGGCATGCTTTAATTAGAGTATTAAGAAACTGAAAGCATACAATCAATTATGGTCTACATTTCACAAAATTTCTTCCTGTTTTAGAAAGATTTAGTGATGCCTATTGGATTTCAGGAAGTACAGACAGTAAGTCTACAAGTGGTTATGTGTTTACCCTTGGTGGTGGTGATGTGTCATGGAAATCATCTAAATAAACGTGTATAGCACGTTCTACCATGGAATTTGAACTTATCGCATTAGATAAAGCTTCAGAAGAAGTTGAATGGCTTAGAAATTTTATTGAAGATATTCCAATGTGGCCAAAACCAATAACTGCATTATGTATCCATTGTGATAGTATGGCTGCTTTAAATAGAGGGAAAATAAAATTTACAATGGCAAATAAAGGCATATTAGATGAAGACATGCCACAATACGACAATTGCTTTCCAATGGGGTGATAACATTGGATTATATTAGATCAAAGGAAAACTTGGCTGATCCTTTGACTAAATGCCTACCGAAAGAGCAAGTTGTATTCACTTCGAAGGGAATGGGTTTAAAGTCAACACAATGAGTCACCACTTGGTGGAAACCTTACCTAGAAACATTGGATATCACATGGTTTAGGTTCAAGAGGCAAACTGGCTGAGGAAGACTCAATGGAGAAATACACATTTCTCATTCCTATGAAGTATAAATGTGTTTCTGTTGATGATTAAGGTATGAATACTTTATTCTTAATAACATTAATATCTTTTCTAAAAGTGGGATAAAACGGATTATTCTTAATTAATGTTACCTATATGAGAGTGGTGTCGGGTCGCACCTATGAGAATTGATATGGCTAAATTCTCTAGAGCTCTCACGAAGTCAGGAAATGTTCATGACCAAAATGAACACAGCCGTATAAACCAAAAAATGTGATGATGATATATATGATTCACTTATTGTCTCGGTTTACTATAAAAATATGGTTAATTCAAGACTTTAGTTCATTACTCATAAAGTAAATCCGATAAGTGTTTCTAGGAAAGGTTCAAGTCCAAAAGACACCTTTTCCGATGTATATAGATTCTATTTTCCAAAAATAAAACTTATTTTCTATTCAAATGTGGGGTATTGTAGAGTTTGAATAGAAAATGTGGGATACTATTGGAGTTTTATTTAATTTATTTTAATTATATAATTATTGTGTATTTGTGAAAAGACATCTTTTTTTGTGAACCATTGTGTCTTTGTGAAATGACACATTTTGTTTAAGTTTTATTTAATATATTTTAATTAAATAAATACATATATAAAAACATGTGAATCATTGTCACTTATGAAAAGGCACCTTTTTGAAAGGTCACATTTGTGAAGGGACACATTTATGAATGGACACATTTGTGAAAGGATACCTTTTTGAAAGATACATTTGTGAAAGGATACCATTGTGAAATGACACATTGATTGGAAACACAATTTGGTTTATTATATAAACACAATCATACATGGTGGAGAAGGAAATAACAAAAGATAACAAAAAACCAACAACAATTATCTTTTTCTTCTTCTTCAAATAATTTCTGGAAACACAAAGTATAGTTTGCAAGGTTCTTCGTAGGGTGTATAATACGAAGATCGATAGTTGTATCCTGCAAGATAGAAATCTAAGAAGCTATGAACACCGCGTAGGGAATAAATTATGTATTAGGAGATTACTTTAGCAAGTTTCTATCATTTTACAATATGTTTATACATCAAAGAACAAGTAACCGTTAAGTAAGTTTTTATATTATTATTATTTACATTTGTTTTCTCTCTTTTCTATCGAATAAACAATCTTATACCAAATCGATTGATTGATTTGTATTTATAATTTCAATAACAATAAAGCACAGAACAAGACATTGAATATTATGTACACTAAGGTTTACGACAAAATTTAGTTTTATAGTGTTGTTTTGTATTCATATTATATTGAAATACACTGGGTTTTAAGTTTTTTTTACCATGCAGTTCGTTTTTATCTTATTGTATAATTTCTTATATGTAATCTTTTATTATTATCGGATTTATATATCGTGAATTATGATACATGACTTAAGGGTAATGAGGAGTTATCGGACACTTACTTGTACCCTTGCAAGATAGTAGTTGAAAACAGTGTTTTCAAAACAGTGTTTTCTTGTGACATGATAGGCGATTAGGGTTTCTCTTCCAAATTCGCCGCCGGCGAGGCTGCCTCTCGCACTTCGTTGAGAATCTCTCCCTCTTTCCTTCTGCTCACAAATGGCTCCTCTCTTACTGGATCCTCCACCTGCTCGACAGATTCCCCCAGATCTTCTTTTTCTTTCGTCGCAAAGTTCACCAGAGTCAGTTTCCAGATTTCTCACTGTTAGAGATCCTCATGTCCTAATCCCAAATCAGTTGACTCTGGGTGATGCTTCTGGTGTGGCTCTTGCTCAATCAGTCAAAAACCCTGGTCTGCTCTCTTCAAACCTCCCCCATGTAATTTATCAAAGATGGGTACTCCTTCTGATTCGGGTGATGGAATCCCAACTATTGTAGCTCCTGCTTCGATTTCACTTGGAAAGTCTCAAATTTGGAAGGACCACCTCGTCTGTTACTTCCATGTAGTTCCACCTTCGGCTTCTAAGATCTTTGCCGACCTAAACCCAATTTGGGGGAAACCTGGTCGAATATATGTGAAGTATCACTCACCTGGGATTTTTCTTATCTTTATACCTTGTCCAGCAACTAGAAAATGGGCTTTAGATATCAGGTTCTGGCATTCGGGAAATTATTCCTTCTCGGTGTCACTTTGGTCTTCCTCAACTAACATGTCTCCAATGAAGCTCGAGTTTGCGCCTGTGTGGGGTCCTTTTTAAAAACCTTCCAGAGGAGCTTTGGTCACTTACGGGTTTCAGCACCATGGCTTCAATAGTTGGTTAGCCGGTGCACTCGAAATTTCCTACTGTCCCGCCTTACACCAACAGCATTTTTCAAGCTAAAGGTTTTTGTAGAATTAGCAAAGCCTAGGCCCACCTCAGTTCGCATTTCAGATCAGTTTGGCTTCTCGGTCTTGGTGGCTACTTATTTTCTGAAGCTTTCTCCTCTCTGCTCGCGATGCAATGAGTTTGGACACCTTGTTCTAAGATGCCCAACTCACTCTCCAAAAGCTAAGTCCAAGCTTCCTGTTTCGGATGCAGCTAAATCTCTGTTTCCTCAGCAGGTTGGTGAGCATCCTCCTTTACTTTCTATCTGTGTTCTTGATCCTCCGATGTCTGCCTCAAAGCCTCGGCTTCTTCAATCAATGAGCCTTCCTTTGAGCCCTGCTCTTCCCTCATCATCAACAAGCGATCAAAACCTTCTTCAATAGGTTCTCTTGACTTGGGTTTCACCCTGATTCCTCATCCATCGGAACAAATGAGAGAAGAAGAAGTTCTCATTTTGGAAGCACAGAAAATCATCAGGAATCGTTTTATTTCTTTAGAAGCTGCAAACTCTCCCCATATTTCCGCAAAGCAGAGGAAGAGAGCTCATCGTCTGCAGCGGCAATGACTTTTCGCTTTGTCTCTCTCAGATCGCACAATGTCTCTCCCCTCTTCTCCGATGGCGACATCTTCTTGTTCAGTGCAGATTACTTCAGTGGCGGATCAAACGCGTAAGCATGTTGGTCCGGGTTCTGTTCAGTAGTGCATATAGGCACTCCCCATCCTTTTGGTATCATGATGAATGGGATTTTTTGGAATGTAAAAGGTTTATGCGGAGATAGTAGGCAATTAGCCGTTAAGAGGTGGATCACCTCTAACCTTCCGATCTTTGGCGGTCTTTTGGAAACTCGTATGCAGCATAGTAGTGTTGGAGGTATCATCAATAACATTTTTACGGACTGTAGATTTGATTCTAATCATTCGGAAGAGGCTCAAAATGGTAGAATTGTAGTCGTTTGGGACCCAATGTTGGTAGTTGTTACTTATTTCAAGTCTGACCAGCTGGTTTTATGTGGTATTTTCAATCCAAACTCGAATCAGACCTTCTCAGTGGCATTTGTTTATGCAAGGAATACTGTTAAGGAGCGCAGATCACTATGGGCAAATTTAGCTGATCTTGCGGTCTCCTCTCCCCTACGCGGTGCACCTTGGATCGTTATGGGGGATTTTAACTAGGTCTTAAATACTTCAGAGATTTACTCAGCTTCGGCAAGTCAATTACCTTTCCAGGGGATGCAGGATTTCAATGACTGCCTTTCAAGCTCGGGTTTATTCGATATGGCTAGTAGAGGCAGTCACTTTACGTGGTCAAATAACTCTTCATCAAATCCAAAATCTAGGAAGCTGGATAGAGCTCTCATTAATGAGGAGTGGCAGAAGGTTTTTCCATCTTCTAATGTGTTTTTTGATGTTCCAGGTAGCCATGGGCATTCGGTTCCTCGGTTCGGATTCGGGTAGGAACCGATCGGATCCGGGTATGTCGGGTATTGAGATTTAGGATCCAATCGGTTCCTATAGAGGTCTCGGTTCGGATCCGGTTTGGTTCCTCTCGGTTCCGGATCGGTTCGGGTCCAATAGTTTAAGAACCGTTAAATAAATGATTAAATTCGGTTCTTAAAATATTCGGTTATTCGGGTACCCAAATACCCGTTTTTACCCGAATATCCATTTTGGACCCGGATAAAATGGATTTTTGAGTATCCGAATATCCATTTTGTACCCGAATATCCGTTTTGGACCCGGATAAAACGGATATTTGGGTATCCGAATACCCGTTTTCTATCCAAATATCCGTTTTGTACCCGAATATCCGTTTTGGACCCGGATAAAACTGATATTTGGGTATCCGAATACCCGTTTTGTACCCGAATATCCATTTTTTATCCGAATAATTTCTAATTCCTAATCGATGGTTGGTTTAGCTCTGGTTTGGGGTTAACCCCTAATTTCTAATTCGGTTCCATCGGTTCTTTAATTCGGATCCGGATAGGAACCAGAACCGAACCGGAACCGACGGTTCCAAAATTAGAGGATCCATCGGTTATTTAGGGTGGAACCGGAACCGAACCGGAACCGGATTTTTCGGATCGGATCCGGTTCGGTTATTCGGTTCCGGTTTTTTTGCCCAGGGCTAGTTCCAGGTAACTCTGATCACTCTCCTCATTTGATCTCCCTTTCGAGTTTGGAGACGAGGAGGAAATCTCGTTTCAATTTCTTCCCCTTCTTCACAACACATCCTGAATATTCGACAAAGTTGGATGTTGCTTGGAACTCTCCAATCATAGCATCGGATAATATGTTCACCCTCTCACAAAAACTGCGTGCGACAAAGATCTGTTGCAAAGCCATTAACATGGACAGTTTCACTAATATTCAGAAACGATCTCGTTTCGATTCATCCCAGAAGTAACATTGAGAGGATCATCAAAAATTTCAAAAGACAGAGAAACATAGTCAAAAAGTTTTTCAATTTTTTTTTAAAGTTCTAATTTTTCGCGTTCTGATCTTACTGTTTATAGCATCCATCCGGGCGACTTTTTTTCTCGGGCGACTTTTTCTCTCGGGCGACTTTTTCGATAACAGTCTTTACCCAGCAGACTTATCCGAATAGAGTCAACTTATCCCTTTTAACCATTCCTGTTTTAAATCTCACCTACAAAAACAACACAAAACAGGAAAGTTTTGCAAGGACCGCCGGTCCTCCGGCGAAGCTCCGGCCATAGGTGCTCCTTAACGTGGCAAAGGAGTCTCCTCAACGCCACAAAGCTCTTCCACAGCGGTCCTTCTGCCTGCAACTCAACCTTCGGCGGGAAAAAGCTTATCAAAGTCTCTCCTCCTACATCTTTGCTTGCACTAAGCTAATGGTTTTGCTCTGGTATCTCACCCAAAACCAAGGCTTGAACTAGATATCTGCTTAGGATAACAGTAGTGTGACTCGACTTGGTCCAACTCGTCCACGTACTTGTTTAAAAGCTCCCTGCAGCCTGCCTCTACTTCTCTGCTAGCTCCGGCTCCTTCCTGACACGAACAATTCAGAAAAATTACAAGCAAGCTCCATCCCAAAATGGCGAACCGATACACTTATGAGGAGAAAGGAAAGAGCCACCTTCACCCAGCTGAGACTCCGGCTCCCAAAAGAATCAGAGTCCCACCGCTTGATACTTCAGACCTCATCAAAGAAAACGCTCTCACTCTTATTGGAAGGCTAACCAATCCGGAAGAGCAACGCATCTGGTCACTGATTTCATATTTCCCGAAGAAATGGGGGGTAAGCGGAAGAGCTATAGGCTCAGATTTAGGCAATAACTGCTTTCAGTTTCGCTTTGAAACAGAGGAGGACCTTCAGTATGTCCTGGATAACCGGCCCTATCATTTCGCAAAATGGATGATCATCCTACAAAAATGGGAGCCAGTAATCTCACCTCACTTCCCATCTGAGATCCCCTTCTGGATTGACATCAAGGGTATCCCACTTCACTATTGGAAAGAAGACTTAATCAGAGAGATCGAGAAAGAGATTGGCCGTTACGAGGACTGTGATATCTCAAAAACTGCCGTAAAAGTTAGAGTAACAATTGATGGCTTAAAACCTTTGGTGAAGGAAACAATCATTGAGTTCGAGGGAGGGATCGAATCTATCATCACCTTCGACTATTTAAAGCTTGAGAACCACTGTTCCAGATGCTTAAGGCTCAACCATGAGACGTCAAACTGCCCCAAGCTAGCGTACGATAAGCCAAGCAAGACGACTTCACAACTCCCAGTGGATGGGACTGTCTCTACGTTACTTATTGCTGATACGGGAGCTACACCCAGGGCTTTCAGCCAGCGAGTAGACAGACACGGTAATCCGTTTGGTGAAAGGCCATCCAGGTTACCGACTACCCGACCAGCAACAGAGATTTCTGAACAACAAAAGGAGATAACTAAACTAAACCAGAACCGTAGAGCAGCTCTGAAAGGGCCTCAACTATTTAGACCAAAACCGCAGAGAGCTGTCTCTCCTAGAGAAGAGGTTCACGACTTGCGAAACCACCTCCGTAGAAAACATGATCCACCATCACAAGTCTGGCGTGAAAAACAGAATCAAAATGTCAACCTCACTTCAAGAGAAACCTTCACTCCACAACCCTCACCTTTGCCTCTGGAAAGAAATCTGAACGAGGAACTCTCACACTCTATCCAGGAAAAAGCAAGAGAAGATATCCTTCAAGAACTCCAGGATGTTACTATCCAGTACATCAACTGTGGTGATCCGAGGGAGAGTGCAATCAGGCGGCAGAGAGTTATAGAAGGAGAAGCTCGAGGTTTAATGGCTGAAACAGCTGATCTGATACTCGCCTCAATGGAGGGTGGTAACAATAAGTCCCCTGCTGATCAGGAAATCGACGAAACAGAGGAGCATGGGATGTTATTTAACTCACAGATCACTGAACCACTGACTCAGACACTGGTCACAGCGATGCCTCCAACAAAAAAGAAGAGGGGTAGACCGAGTACAAAGAAACAAATCAGTGTTAGCCCTCGGGTGTGGACAGGACCAGTTTCACGCACTCGACAAGTGAGACAAACAAAGCAGTCTCCGAGACGACGAACTGCAGCATCTGATAAAGCCAACCCACGTATTCTCCAAACCACTTCTGGTCAGCTAATTACTGCAAAAAACATCCAAGGCCAGTCGTCAAAGGCAGGCACATCTGCAAACCCACCGAGAGATCCAATAATCCCGGCAATCCGGAAGACGAAATCGGATTTTCGTCCACCGGGAAGTCGGCTTCCTTAGCGGTTTTGAGCTGGAACTGTTGCGGTTTGGGGAATCCCGCAACAGTTCGACGAATAAAGGAGTTAAACCGTGAGATAGCTCCCGATATAATCTTCCTCATGGAGACAAAGAACACGGATGTGATCGTCAATGAAAAACTCGATTTCTTAGACTCTCTTAACAACATCTTTGTACCTCCTTCATCTACAAGTGGAGGTGGATTGGCTCTATATTGGAGAAAAGACTTAGATCTTCAAGTTTTGTTCTCTTGCAAGGATTTCATAGACACCACTATCAGATATAAAGGTCAAAGATTTTTTGCTACCTTCGTATATGGTGAGCCTGATCACCATAAGAGGAAAGCAGTCTGGGATGAGCTCTCCCTTATTGCGAATGGCCGGGATGCACCGTGGTTTCTCACGGGAGATTTCAACGACATAATCGACACATCTGAAAAATCTGGTGGTACAAATAGATCAGAAGCTTCCTTCGGAAATTTTAGATCCTTCCTCTCACAGTGCGATCTGTTTGATCTTCGACACTCAGGCAACTTCCTCTCTTGGATGGGAGTCCGACACTCACATACTATACACTGCCGACTGGATAGGGCTCTCTCCAACAGCGCTTGGGCGGCAATGTTCCCTTCGGGCCGGTCTCACTATCTCCGCTTTGAGGGATCGG
Source organism: Orychophragmus violaceus (assembly GCA_030180135.1). Taxonomy (NCBI): domain Eukaryota; kingdom Viridiplantae; phylum Streptophyta; class Magnoliopsida; order Brassicales; family Brassicaceae; genus Orychophragmus; species Orychophragmus violaceus. Next base: position 74,677,392 of record CM058237.1, read on the forward strand.
ACCATAGACCTCTAGTCACGTACTTTAAACCGGCTAAGCCACGAGGAAAGGGGATTTTCAGATACGACAGGAGATTACGACTGAATCCGGAAGTGTGTAAACTGGTTAATGAAGCATGGACCATGGATCCTGAGGCTTCGGTGGAACAACGAATCTCTAGATGCCGCAGTGCTATCTCCCACTGGAACAAAGTCCACCACGTCAACAGCCAGAAAACCATTCAGCTCATAAGGGAACAACTTGAAGAAGCAATGGCTGGCCAAACCGCGAACCCGGCCTTAATCGAGAGCTTAAATCAAAAACTCAAGCTTGCCTATCTAGAGGAGGAAGAGTACTGGAAGCAGAGAAGCCGTACCCTCTGGTTGGCTCTTGGCGATAAGAATACGGGTTTCTTTCACGCGACAACAAAAAACAGATATGCAGCCAACAAGTTCTCGGTTATCGAAAATGGGAATGGGGAAATCTTTTACGAAGAACCTGAGATAATCAAAGTGATAACATACTACTTCCAAGACATTTTCATATCACGGAATGATGACTGCACAGCTACAGTCACGGAAGCTCTCACACCTTTAGTCACAGTGGAGATGAATGCAGCTTTGATAGCGGACCCTTCTAAAGAGGAAGTAAGAGAAGCGCTTTTCTCAATTCATCCCGACAAAGCCCCGGGACCCGACGGCTTCCCAGCCAGCTTCTTCCAAACTAATTGGAATCTAATGAGCAAGACCATAACAGAAGAAATATCGAGCTTATTCAGATCGGGACAGCTTCCAAGCAGCATAAACAAAACCCATGTGAGGTTAATCCCGAAGGTGCCTAGTCCAAAATCAGTTTCGGAGTATAGACCTATTGCACTTTGCAATGTGTACTACAAGATCATCTCCAAGATTCTCACCAAAAGGATCCAACCAATCCTTCAGCTGCTTATCTCAGAGACGCAATCAGCTTTCGTCCCGGATCGAGCCATCTCAGACAATGTGCTAATCACTCACGAAACGCTACACTTTCTGAAAACGTCGGGGGCTACAAAACACTGCTCCATGGCTGTTAAAACATATATGAGCAAGGCGTATGATCGACTCGAGTGGAGCTTTATCACATCGGTTCTTGAAAGACTCGGTTTTCACCCAAAGTGCATTAATTGGATCTTCCAATGCATTTCCACAGTATCCTATTCTTTCCTCATCAACGGGTCTGCCCAAGGTCAAGTATTACCACAACGTGGCATCCGTCAAGGTGACCCGCTCTCACCGTACATTTTTATTCTATGTGGGGAGGTTCTCTCCGGCCTATGCAGAAATGCCCAGCTCAAAGGGACTCTTCCGGGAGTCAGGGTTTCTCGTGGCAGTCCGAGAGTAAACCACCTCTTATTTGCGGATGACACCATGTTTTTCTGCAAAGCAAATGGGAGATGTTGCAAAGAGCTTAAACTGATCCTCGACAAGTATGAGAAAGCTTCGGGTCAGATGATAAACCTCCAAAAATCATCAATTACCTTTGCAAACAAAACACCGGTTGATCAAAGGGATCTAGTGAAGTCTCTTCTCGGAATCACAAAGGAGGGGGCAAAGGAAAATATTTGGGTCTGCCGGAAAGTTTCGGACGAAGTAAAAAGGATTTGTTCTCTCAAATTGTGGATCGGATCAAACAAAAGGCTGTGGGCTGGTCAACAAAGAGATTGTCGATGGCAGGTAAACTTACAATGATTAAGTCAGTGCTCTCAGCTATCCCAACCTACTCCATGACATGCTTTAAACTCCCGCAAAGTCTGTGTAAGAGGATACAATCCGCGCTCACAAGATTTTGGTGGGATTCAAACACCGGAAAGAAAAAGATGTGCAATATATCATGGAGGAAACTATCTAAATCCAAGAGAGACGGAGGCCTTGGACTGAGAGAGATTTCTTGTTTCAACGATGCTTGTCTTGCTAAATTGAGTTGGAGACTGCTTAGCAAACCGGACAGTCTTGTCGCAAAGGTGCTTATGGGAAAGTACTGCTCTACCAAGACCCTCCTAGAGGTTGATCCTACTCTATCTTGCTCCCATGGCTGGCGTGGAGTCCTTATAGGACGTGATCTACTGAAAACACAACTGGGCAAAACTTTGGGTAAAGGTCAGTCAACTCCGATATGGTCCGAGGCTTGGTTGTCAACTACATCTCGCTGCATCCCAATGGGACCTCCAACAGAGAGTACCTCGAGGCTAACTGTATCAGACCTCTTTGAAGAGGGTACAAACCGCTGGGATGTAACCAAAATCCAGAACATCCTGCCGGAGTTCAGCCACCAAATCCGACAGCTAAGACCAAGCTCCGGTGACCTGGATGATAAATACGCCTGGCTCCCAAACAAAGTTGGCATTTACTCTGTTAAATCAGGCTACCATGTAGCAGTAGACCTCTTTGATGAAGCCCACCCGCAAGCTATTGTCCCAGCTCTCATGGACTTCAACTGGAACAAGCTAATTTGGAACACACATACGTCGGAAAAATTAAAAGTGTTCATGTGGAAGATTGTACAGCAGGCTATACCGTTAGGAGAAAACCTCCTAAACCGAGGGCTACTAGACAAAGCTTGTTGTCCTAGGTGTGGTGCTCTAGAGACAACAGAGCACTTGTTCCTCCAGTGTGATTTCGTAAAAAAGGTTTGGCGGTTGCTCCCCTTTAAAACCCCAGCAGAGTTTTCCTCTCACTCTGACTTTAAGACAGCTTTAAGAGCTTCTTCCGAACTCATCTGCTTACCTCCAACAGGGGTAGGGACAGGTCCCCTGTTCCCGTGGCTCTGTTGGGCCCTTTGGTCAGCAAGAAACTATCTCACTTTTGAAAACAGGAGCTTCACTCTTGAGGAAACAGCCATCAAAGCCATCAGGGACGCTAGAGAATGGCAAACAGCACAGCTTGAGGCAAAGGACCCAGCACGCACGGCTACCCGCTTTCCTCCTGTAACACACCAACTACTCCAGGATCAAGAAGCTGTCACCATCTTCTCTGATGCAGCTTGGCACCAACCGACAAGACAGGCGGGCTTAGGAGGTATCTTCCTTAACTCCTCTGGGCTAGAAATCAACCGTGTTAGCCTTACAGACCAGTTTGTGTCTTCCCCACTAATGGCGGAAGCTTTGGCCATTTCGGCAATGCTATCCACAGCCTTAGAAATGGGATGCACTAAACTTATCATCAAGTCAGATGCTAAAGAGCTACTTCGAATCATCAGACAAAAGGAGAACAACTGTGAACTCTACGGCATTCTTGCAGATATCCACCACTTATGCTCCATCCTCTTAGACTTCGCCTTCATCTTTGTTCCTCGGACTGAAAATGTATTGGCCGATTGTATTGCAAAGCAAGCCCTCTGTTTGGCCTCTGCTCTTCCTTTGCTGCCTACTTTGAATCTTGTAAACTGAATCCTTTAATTTTAATCTTATGAGCCGTTCAAAAAAAAAAAAAAGATCTTACTGTTTATATATATTCCCGTGGAAAATGTAACATCCCCGAACCGGCCTAAGGGCCATTCGGGCTGTTCATGGAACCAGAAGTCCAAACTCACGATCCAAAGGATCTATAAGAGTGTTCCATGGGCAGAAAAGGGTTAAGTTCAGCTGAACGGGAGCTTGACCTAAAGAAAACCAGCTGGACGGCCGAGCTAAAGAGCTGAAGGACTGAAGTACCAGCTCAGCTCAGCTGAGCTGGAGTGTAGGAGTGTGAATCAGCTGATCAGCTAGTGTCACTAGCTGATCAAGGCTTCCATCAGCGAATGGACACCATTTGCCAAAGTGCCCATTCGCAAGCCAACTTGCACCCTCTCCTCTTGGGCGGTTATGGGGCGAGTAAAGGCTTATAAATACAAGCCTTGGAGGCCATTTTCGCACACACACATAAGGAGGGAAAAACCCAGAAATTCTCAAAGGCAAAAGGCCATAGAAATCGTGAGAAAGAGAGAGAGAGAAAGCGGCCGGTTCCAAGGGAAAAGGCTAGGCGTTCAAGGAGGCGTTGGTGGTTGATCAAGGCGATCGGAAGTGGAAACCATGGCTGGAGAAACGGCTAAGGACCCAGGCAAATCGACCACAACCTCTAAGGTAACATCCGTGACCACTCTAACCACGGCCGCGGCCACACCGCTAGGCCAAAGGCCGCTAATAGATGTTGGCCGGATTGTTTCTCCCTTCTTCCTAAATAAAACCGATAAAGGGGAAGTCCATACTTGTCACCCAAGTGATTCATGTTCGGTCCATGCACGACCGGCCTAAGGCCATGGTCGTGGTGTAAAGGCATGCGCGGTTCATGAGCGGTTTAAACCACGCTTAAGGCTATAATGGGTTGACGCGAACTCGGCGGTTGAACAGCACATCTTGGGGGATGTTGACCGAGACCGAGAGTCGGAAGCGCAACCGGTCAGAGCGTGTATCGGACGAGACGTCTGAATTAAACGCGACCGAGAACCAAGTATTGCCGTGCTGTACATTGGCCGTGTACCGTCAGTCGGATCGAGACGATCGCGGACAGTCGTACGAACCGAAGGATCGATCGCAACCGTCCGCGGCACGATCGCATCCGTTCGTACGAACAGTCGCGTCCGTTCGCGGACGTACGACTGATCCGCGGTACATGCGCTTCTCGATCACGGTGGACATCGCGGTACATGCGCTACGCGATCACGGTACGGACGCGGTCCATGCGCTACGCGATTACGGTACTATCGCGGTACATGCGCTACGCGGTCACGGTACTATCGCGGTGCATACGCTACGCGATCGCGGTACGCTCTCGGTTCGTTCGTAGTATCCGTCAGGACAGTACGCGATCGGACGTAAGCGCGAACTGACTTACGCGATAGCGATCGTTGGACCGTGTCGTCGACACACACGCCGGCATACGCGGACGACCGTACGAACGTCTACGGACGATCGCGCGGACATGCGGACCAAACGCACGGACGTACGCGGACAACCTTACGGTTGTACGTGAATGACCATACGGACGTGCCGCGGTTGGATCAAAGGAACGTCCGGGTCGTTTTGTTGGGCTAAGAACATGGAACGTTTGGATTAGAATACTTAGTATTACATGGCGAATTGAATGGGAAATAAAAGGGATCATATAGAATCAAATGTTAGGTTGTTAAATCTAATTAAACAATATGATTTATGAAATGTTTGGATTTCAGGTAACAAGGATGGTCATGGGGGTGACTCATCCTAGGCGCGGACAAGACCCAAGTGACGAGTGGTGTATTTAGATAGACATTGTACTAGGACCGAATATTATTGGCATAATGCGTTTGACTACATTGTATTGGTACCTTTTGTTGATTAATAAAATGTCTATTTGCCTTATTAATCTTGCTTAGAAATGTTAGAACGGAATGAATGAAACGAATGAATGAAATGAATGTTTTCAAGGAATTTGGCTAAGTATAAAACGATTAGGGTTGAGGTTTCCAAAAGAACCTCAACTTAGAAGGAATTAGATAGTGGAACGTCCGTCTAGGCCTATGGCCGGGATGGGGTGTTTCAAGTTGGTATCAGAGCGGAGTTATTTCCTAGGCTATGGGTTATGGGGCTACACCACTCGTCCGGGTTAGATTGTCCGTGTAAGAATTGTTAGACTTGTTTAGGACTTGAAGATTGCTTGTGTTGAATGTCTTAACTTGTTGATCTTCAGGTTAGAAAAAGCAAGTCAAAGCGTACTAAGGACAAGAGTGTGGCTGGAAACGGACAGGGATCCAAGGACCAGACCACGCCTGTCCAACCTGGGATGACCGGTCCTGAGGTCACCCAGAAGAGCACGGGTCCCACAGATCCTAACGTTCTCAACTCGATTAGGGTTAATGAACCAGACATCGAGGTTGAGGGTAGACAGGATGATGTGGGCGAATCCTCGTCTCACGCGGCTCGAGATGAGACCGGCCGTGAGGAGGATGATGCTATGGGCGGCGATGGTAAGCCATTGACCGCGGTCCCGAACATCGGCCAGATGTGGACCATGCTGAAGGAGGTCATGGACCAGTTGACGACACTGAACCAGAACATCTCTTCTGGTCAGAAATCGTTTTCTGAAGGGCTTAAGGCCAAGGTCGTGGAGACCAAGGACCTTAGTGATGATGAGCCAGACGTAGTAGTGGTAGAGTCACCGGTTCCTAGAAAGAACCGTAAGGTGGACTACCTCAACGTTATAGGCCACATCACCAAGTTGGGCACCAATCATTTCAAGGGAAGTGCAGACCCACTTGAGGCCGATGAGTGGAAGTCACGGCTTGTCCAGAACTTCCGATCTACCCGGTGTCCCGAGGACTACCAAAAGGACATTATGGTTCGCTTCCTGGAAGGGGACGCGCATAACTGGTGGCTGTCGGTGGACAGACGCACCAAGGGTCTCATTGACTCGTTTGCTGACTTTGAGGTTGAGTTCAACCGTAAGTACTTTCCAGCTGAGGCTTGGGATCGTATGGAGGGTAAATACCTGAGCTTGACCCAAGTCCGTAAGACGTTCCGTGAGTACGAGGCAGAGTTTGATCGTCTCAGACAGTACGTTGGACGTGATGTCGAGGATGAGCCGGCTCAAGTGCGCCGTTTCCTTCGCGGCCTGCGAGTGGAACTGCGGACTCATTGCTCGGTTTGTTCCTATGACTCAGTCTCTGAGCTGATTGAACGATATGCTACTGTGGAGGCCAACATGGCCGAGGAGAACCGCGTCGGTACTAAGGCACAGGACAAAGTGGCCAGCCGACCCGGGAAGAATCTAAAGAGGAAATGGGATCAAGTGGGGGCTGATCGCCAATCCTCTGACCGCACGAGATGTACCACCTGTGGCAAATATCACTTGGGGGAGTGTTGGAAAGCCGGGAAAGTATGTGCGAAGTGTGGCAGCAAAGACCATGAAGTCACAAGCTGTCCACAGAAGGGGCAAGAAAGGGTGACAGAAAGACCATTGACATGTTTCAAATGTGGAAAGACCGGGCATTACATGCGTGATTGCCCGAAGCTGCAAGGTGATAAGCAGAAGGCGCCAGAAGGAAACCGGGGACAAGAAGGTAGCGCGGTTAAGGCCAAGGGCCAAGCCGGGACACCCCGAGTCTACAATCTGGTGAAGGAATCGGCCGAAGCCGGCTCCTACGACTCGATCACTGGTACGTCACTAACACCTCTACTTCTTCAATTTTTAAATGCATTGCATACATTGGGGAAAAGGGCGGGACACTTAGACATTTGGGAGAATGTGTAGGGACCGTTACAATAGGTGGTGTAGAGGCACTCACTCTATTTGACTCTGGGGCTACACATAGTTTTGTGAGTCCCGGAATGATTGGGAAAGGCTTGTTCCAAAAGGAACAAACGACCGGCCAAGGCATTGTGAATGCGGCCGGTGGGCAAGTAATGCCTATGCTAGGGTTGTTCAAGGACATTCCCGTCTCTATAGGGGGCGTGGACATGCCAGCCGACCTAGTAGTTGTCCAACTTAAGAATCACGGGGTGATCTTAGGTATGGATTGGCTCGGACAAAACCGAGCCACCATTGAATGCCACCGGGGAAGGGTGAAGTTGGAACGACCAGAAGGGAGGGTCGTCTTCCAAGGCGTGAGACCAAACTCGGGAAGTTTGGTCGTCTCTGCTATTCAAGCAGAAAGGATGCTGGAAAAAGGATGCGAAGCATACCTAGCCACCATCACGACAAAGGAAGTCGGAACGGAGACTAAGATCGAGGACATTCCTGTGGTCCGAGATTTTGAGGATGTGTTCAAGGCCTTAGAAGGCTTACCGCCTGACCGGTCTGACCCATTCGTCATTGAACTCGAACCTGGAACTAAACCTCTGTCTAAGGCGCCATACAGAATGGCCCCAGCCGAGATGGCTGAGCTGAAGAAGCAGCTGGAAGAACTGCTTGACAATGGCTTTATTAGGCCAAGTAGTTCTCCTTGGGGGGCGCCCGTTCTATTCGTCAAGAAGAAGGACGGAAGCCTTCGTTTGTGCATTGACTACCGGGGCATAAACCGGGTTACTGTGAAGAACAAATAATCATTACCTCGGATAGATGAATTGTTGGATCAGTTAAAGGGTTCAACGGTGTTTTCCAAGATCGATCTAGCTTCGGGATATCATCAAATCCCGATAGCAGCAGAGGACGTGAGAAAAACAGCGTTTAGAACTCGGTACGGTCACTATGAATTTGTGGTCATGCCATTTGGTCTAACCAATGCACCAGCTGCGTTCATGAAGATGATGAACGGTGTCTTCCGGGAATGGTTGGATAAGTTTGTTATCATATTCATTGATGATATCCTTGTCTATTCCAAGAACCGGAGAGAACACATGGACCACCTAAGAATCGTAATGGAAACCTGATATATCATGGTTTTTACTAGTTTTAGACCATGATATAAGTGTGTTTTAGTGTCTTTTTGTGTTCTTTTAGAGTCTTTTACAGGTATAATCAGGTTTGGAGCATATTTGGTGATTATGGCACTTTTTGGAGATTTTTGGAGTGTTTGGCCGAGAGATAGAGTTCATTGTCCGAAACAGAGAAATGCGTCGATCGTTGCACTCTAGCATCGATCGTTGCACCAGCGATATGGGCCGAAACTCGGCGGTTTATGAAGAGTCAAGATATTGCACTCTGATCCAGAAGTTCCTGATATTTACAAAGAAGCCCCTGGCCGAGATTAGACCTATATAATTAAGTTTTTGGTGTTTTATTTACTTACGCTTTCATAATTAAGAGCAGAGGATTTTTAGAGCTTTTGGGGCTGATCTGAACTTTTACTTCATCTGTATTTGGAGAAGATTTCGAACCCCTTTTATTCTTTATCTTCTATGCAATTTATTCATCATATGATTATGTTTTCATTATCTATGTCTGAGTAGATTTCTAGTTAGGTTTAGGGTTTCTCACATAGGATTTCATGACTTGCTAGACTTGTTTAATTCAGTTAAGGATTCATAACTATATCTGTTCTTCAATCTAATTGTGCTTAAAGCTAGTTCTAACCTGATTAATTAGAATCTAGATCTTAGGTTGCTAAATACGTCACGGAAGTGGGGTTTAGGAATCTGAACTGATTAGGTTGAGCAATTAAACTTCTCGCAAACGAAAGTTTGGTTTAGGATAATTGTGAACATATCAAACTTGGGATTAATGCTAGTTTAATCTGTTAGTTCTCGCAAACGAAAGTTTGGTTTGCTGCACTTAGACTTAGAGAATTATCGCAAAGGAATTTGGTTAATTCTATATCTGTGTTTTGAGTTCTAGAACTGTGCTTAATTAGATCATTGCTGAATGAACTGTCTGCTTGTCTGATTTCCTGAGAACGCCCTAGACTTAGCGCTCTTAATAACTTGCTTTCACAACCAACAATCTCTGCTTTCTGTTTACTTTCTCGTACTGCTTTTCATTTATTCAAATTGCTTTCTTCCTAGTTTAATTTCCTGTTCTTGAGTTATTGAATACCGGAGTCTCTGTGGATTCAATACCTATATACTACGACTACTGAACTGTGCACTTGCAGTTAGATGCACGTCGTGAACAGACAGATTCGCTGAGTGATAATGGTATTGAGGCAGATTTAGAGCTTGATGGCTTATTCTCTAGAGTCTCTGAGATCTCTCAACAGGAGATTTATGCGCAGATTGTTAGACAACACTCCTCAGTGTCTGAAGTGATTAGGCAGGAAATTGAAGAGCTTAAGAAGCTAGAGGAGATTGGTGAAGAATTGGAAGAAATTCCAACTTCTGATGATCCACCTTATCATCCATGTGTGCAGAGGTATTTGAACAAGATGCTGCCTCTAGATGAAGAGCTGAGAGACTGAGTGGTTATAGTTCCTCAGCATATTAGTGATGTTCTGTTAACCAAGATTCCGAAGAAGCTGCCTGATCCTGGAGTCTTTGTGCTTGATTGTTCAATCTTTGAGGATAGTTTCAGGCGTTCTCTGTGTGATTTAGGAGCTGCTGGAAGTTTGATGCCATACTCAGTGGCAGAGAAGCTGGGTATGCTAGATTTTACTCCTACTAGGACCTCTCTTGTCCTAGCTGATCAGTCCATACGAGTTCCTGAAGGACTCCTGATAGACATCCCGGTGAGAGTTGGAAACTACTTAGTTTCAATAGACTTCTTAGTGCTGAGATATGACTGTGATCCGAATGAAGCATTGCTGCTTGGAAGACCATTTTTGGCTATAGCAGGAGCGATAATTGATGTTAGGAACAGCCTGATAGACCTCCATCTGGGAGATGAGCCGCTGCGTTATGAGATGGATAAGCTGCGTAGACCACTGATAGATGGGCAGACATTCACCATAAGGAATGCAGATGATGAGCAGCCTGATGACACTGTGATTATAGATCCTGGAGCACATTTTACTCCATCTTTTCTTGGACATGAGCATTCTGCAACAGCCTACTCACCACCTTGGATGAGGAGACTTGGACAGAGACAGAAAAAGTCTCTGTTGGGATCTCCTGGTGCCTGAAAATTCTTGTCCGTCCGGTCAAGCTATTGACCTTAAACAAGCGTTGGGTGGGAGGCAACCCACCATTAGGTACCGGTGTTTTTTAACTTAATTTTTGGTGTTTTTGTTAGGATTTTACGTTTGTTTTTGTTTCTGGTGAGTTTATGTTTGCAGGTCTCGGACAGATTTGCAGTGCGTCGATCGACGCACTTCTGTGTCGATCGACGCACTTCTGTGTCGATCGTCACAACACGATCGGAATCGCATTGCAGCGATCGTTGCAGTTCTGAGCAACGATCGACCATACACAAAAATCGCCAAGTAACGGTCGATGCACTTAGTGCAACGATCGATGCTTGAGCGACAGAGGTAAACCCGACAGAACTCAACAGAACTTTAAGAATTTTTATTTTCTTTTTACCGATCCTTCGCTTGACACTACTGGGGACAGTGTGTCTTAAGTGTGGGGGAGGTGCTACTGACGTTTATCTTTCTGTTTTCGTAAGAGTCAGTCCATTTTTCAAAATTTTTGTTTTATTGAGTCAAAATTGTTTAAGTAAGAAACTATGATTTCTGAGAAGATTTACAAGACTTGCAGGAACTTAAGTAACCATTGGGATGAAGTTGCAGGATCTATCTATGACCATTAGAAAACCCAGACACGGATCAACCTACTGAGAACACCCACATCACTTCAGGTATCAGAGGATCCTTTTACTGACTTCAATTTAATACTGACTTAGATTTCTCACCTAAGGGCTTGGTATACTCTGTGTCGGATTCCCTGTTAGTTCTGACACAGCCTGTCAACCTATCCTATTTAGTTCCCTTCTCCCCTTCTATAAAGTAAAAAAAAAAAGATAATAAACTGAGGATGAGTTAGTAACTCCGAAGTGGTCACATGAGTGGTAGAGACCCCTATTATCTCCTGTGCTATCCATGGAATGTGTCCAAAGTACACCCCATAACGGGAAGAACACTGATAAAAAATAAAATAAAATGATACCCAATGTGGGAAAAATCAGTGGTTAAAGAAGGAAAAGAGAAGAAAGGGACTAGAGAAAGATAGTATGGTGGTTTAGAGTTGATAAGGTAAGAATCCATGTGCCCTTTGATCGATACTCCTTAGGTGAGACCGCACTTAAATACTTGCAGAAGTCAGTAGGGAGAATTTGAATGCTTGAATGTGATTGTGGAGTTTACTTAGGACAGTTGCTAAGTGTGGGGGAAGTACATGTTGGTCTTGATATCCTGTGATTGATTCTTTCAGTGGTTTACTAAGGGGAATATGAGTATTGTAGCTTCTAGGATGAAACGAGTTTCTGAAGAGTTTTCAAACCTCTTCACCAAACTTTAGTTCTCTGTTTTGCTTGAGGGCAAGCAAAGGCTAAGTGTGGGGGAGTTGATATATCATGGTTTTTACTAGTTTTAGACCATGATATAAGTGTGTTTTAGTGTCTTTTTGTGTTCTTTTAGAGTCTTTTACAGGTATAATCAGGTTTGGAGCATATTTGGTGATTATGGCACTTTTTGGAGATTTTTGGAGTGTTTGGCCGAGAGATAGAGTTCACTGTCCGAAACAGAGAAATGCGTCGATCGTTGCACTCTAGCATCGATCGTTGCACCAGCGAGATGGGCCGAAACTCGGCGGTTTATGAAGAGTCAAGATATTGCACTCTGATCCAGAAGTTCCTGATATTTACAAAGAAGCCCCTGGCCGAGATTAGACCTATATAATTAATTTTTTGGTGTTTTATTTACTTACGCTTTCATAATTAAGAGAAGAGGATTTTTAGAGCTTTTGGGGCTGATCTGAACCTTTACTTCATCTGTATTTGGAGAAGATTTCGAACCCCTTTTATTCTTTATCTTCTATGCAATTTATTGATCATATGATTATGTTTTCATTATCTATGTCTGAGTAGATTTCTAGTTAGGTTTAGGGTTTCTCACATAGGATTTCATGACTTGCTAGACTTGTTTAATTCAGTTAAGGATTCATAACTGTATCTGTTCTTCAATCTAATTGTGCTTAAAGCTAGTTCTAACCTGATCAATTAGAATCTAGATCTTAGGTTGCTAAATACGTCACGGAAGTGGGGTTTAGGAATCTGAACTGATTAGGTTGAGCAATTAAACTTCTCGCAAACGAAAGTTTGGTTTAGGATAATTGTGAACATATCAAACTTGGGATTAATGCTAGTTTAATTTGTTAGTTCTCGCAAACGAAAGTTTGGTTTGCTGCACTTAGACTTAGAGAATTATCGCAAAGGAATTTGGTTAATTCTATATCTGTGTTTTGAGTTCTAGAACTGTGCTTAATTAGATCCTTGCTGAATGAACTGTCTGCTTGTCTGATTTCCTGAGAACGCCCTAGACTTAGCGCTCTTAATAACTTGCTTTCACAACCAACAATCTCTGCTTTCTGTTTACTTTCTCGTACTGCTTTTCATTTAATCAAATTGCTTTCTTCCTAGTTTAATTTCCTGTTCTTGAGCTATTGAATACCGGAGTCTCTGTGGATTCGATACCTATATACTACGACTACTGAACTGTGCACTTGCAGTTAGATATAGGATTAAAACCTGACACCTATCAAAACCCTAAGGGCGCAGAAGCTCTATGCCAAGCTTAGCAAGTGTAGCTTCTGGCAAACGAGGGTCGGGTTCCTAGGACACATAGTGTCTGACGAAGGTGTCTCAGTTGATCCGGACAAGATCCGTTCAATTGAAGAGTGGCCGCGGCCGAGGAACGCTACTGAGGTTAGAAGTTTCCTCGGGCTGGCCGGTTACTATATGCGGTTTGTCAAAGGTTTTGCAAGAATGGCTAAGGCCATGACTAAGCTGACCGGAAAGAACGTAAAGTTTGAATGGACTGAAGCCGCGGAGAAGAGTTTTAATGACTTGAAGGATATGCTGACCAAGGCACCTGTCCTAACACTGCCAGTAGACAACGTACCTTACGTGGTTTACACAGATGCATCCCGGAACGGGTTAGGATGCGTTCTGATGCAGGACGGGAAAGTAATAGCCTATGCCTCAAGGTAATTGAGGAAACACAAGGGTAATTACCCAACTCATGACCTCGAGATGGCCGTTGTGGTATTTGCACTTAAGATCTGGCGATCTTATCTCTACGGAGCAAAGGTGCAACTATTCACCGACCACAAGAGTCTGAAATATGTGTTCACTCAGCCTGACCTGAACCTGATGCAGAGAAGGTGGATGGAATTGGTGGCGGATTACGATCTATACATCACTTACCACCCAGGAAAGGCCAACTTGGTTGCAGATGCCTTAAGTCGGAAAAGAACTGAAGTGGCCGCAGAAAAGGATGCAGAGACCTTGGTCGGTTTGATCCGGTCCTTGCACCTTAATGCACTAACCGTGGACAATGAGCCACTTGGCCTAGGGGCAGCAGATCAGGCGGATTTGTTGACAAGGGTCAGATTGGCTCAGAAGCACGATGAAGAGTTGATGAAATCGGTTAACAACAACAACACGGAGTATCAGTTTACCAACAACGGGACAGTTGTGGTGAATGGCCGCGTGTGTGTTCCCGATGTGGAGGGCCTTAAGGAAGAAATCCTAAGGATGGCTCATCAGTCTAAGTTCTCTATACATCCCGGACAGACCAAGATGTACCAAGATCTCAAACGATACTATCACTGGGTCGGGATGAAGAAGGACATTGCTGAATGGGTGTCTAAGTGCCAAACGTGTCAATTGGTCAAGATCGAACACCAAGTCCCGAGCGGCCTGGTACAAAGTTTACCCATCCCGGAATGGAAATGGGATAACATTACGATGGACTTTGTGATTGGACTGCCGGTGACCCGGTCAAGAAGGGACACGATTTGGGTAGTGGTGGACAGACTGACCAAGTCCGCACACTTCTTAGCCATCAAGAAGACTGATGGAGTGGGTAAACTTGCTGAGAAGTACATTGATGAAATCGTGAGACTTCATGGTGTACCAGCAAGTATAGTCTCAGACCGAGATGATCGGTTCACGTCTCATTTCTGGCAAGCTTTCCAGAAAGCCCTAGGAACGAGAGTGAACATGAGTACGGCTTATCATCCACAAACGGATGGTCAGTCTGAAAGGACCATACAAACGTTGGAAGACATGTTGAGATCATGTGTTCTAGATTGGGGAAACTCTTGGGAAAAGTATTTGCCCTTGACCTAGTTTGCTTACAACAACAGTTACCAAGCAAGCATCGGAATGTCCCCCTATGAGGCATTGTATGGGCGGCCCTGCAGGACTCCACTGTGCTGGACGCAAGTGGGAGAATCCCGAGTCCTTGGGCCAGAGATAATTGAGGAGACTACGGAGCAAATCCGTTTCCTAAGAGCCAAGATGCAAGAGGCGCAAGACCGCCAAAAGAGTTATGCAGACAAAAGAAGGAAAGATATCGAGTTCCAAGTTGGAGATCGAGTCTACCTTAAGATGATCACCTTCAAGGGAAGGGCAAGAGTTTTCAAACGTGGAAAACTTGATCCAAGATACTTAGGACCGTTCACGATCCTAGAACGGGTCGGGATGGTTGCTTATAAGCTAGACTTGCCTAATGAGATGGAAGCATTCCACAATGTGTTCCATGTCTCACAATTGCGCAAGTGCTTATCGGATCAGGACAAGATTATGCCCGAGATCCCTGAAGATCTAAAGGCAAATCTAACCCTGGAAGCACGGCCCTTGAGGATTCTGGATAGGTTGGAAAAAGAAACCAGAAAGAAAGTCATCTAGATGGTGAAGGTTGAATGGATCTGCAATGGGGTTAAGGAGATAACATGGGAAACGGAGAACAGAATGAAGGCCGATTATTCAGAGTGGTTTGAGGAGTTTACAAGGAACGAACACCTTGGATCGGATTCGGGGACGAATCCATTTCAAGGGGGGGAGACTTGTAACATCCCCGAACCGGCCTAAGGGCCATTCGGGCTGTTCATGGAACCAGAAGTCCAAACTCACGATCCAAAGGATCTATAAGAGTGTTCCATGGGCAGAGAAGGGTTAAGTTCAGCTGAACGGGAGCTTAACCTAAAGAAAACCAGCTGGACGGCCGAGCTAAAGAGCTGAAGGACTGAAGTACCAACTCAGCTCAGCTGAGATGGAGTGTAGGAGTGTGAATCAGCTGATCAGCTAGTGTCACTAGCTGATCAAGGCTTCCATCAGCGAATGGACACCATTTGCCAAAGTGCCCATTCGCAAGCCAACTTGCACCCTCTCCTCTTGGGCGGTTATGGGGCGAGTAAAGGCTTATAAATACAAGCCTTGGAGGCCATTTTCGCGCACACAAATAAGGAGGGAAAAACCCAGAAATTCTCAAAGGCAAAAGGCCATAGAAATCGTGAGAAAGAGAGAGAGAGAAAGCGGCCGGTTCCAAGGGAAAAGGCTAGGCGTTCAAGGAGGCGTTGGTGGTTGATCAAGGCATCGGAAGTGGAAACCATGGCTGGAGAAACGGCTAAGGACCCAGGCAAATCGACCACAACCTCTAAGGTAACATCCGTGACCACTCTAACCACGGCCGCGGCCACACCGCTAGGCCAAAGGCCGCTAATAGATGTTGGCCGGATTGTTTCTCCCTTCTTCCTAAATAAAACCGATAAAGGGGAAATCCATACTTGGCACCCAAGTGATTCATGTTCGGTCCATGCACGACCGGCCTAAGGCCATGGTCGTGGTGTAAAAGCATGCGCGGTTCATGAGCGGTTTAAACCACGCTTAAGGCTATAATGGGTTGACGCGAACTCGGCGGTTGAACGGCACATCTTGGGGGATGTTGACCGAGACCGAGAGTCGGAAGCGCAACCGGTCAGAGCGGTACATGCGCTACGCGATCACGGTACGGATGCGGTCCATGCGCTACTCGATTACGGTACTATCGCGGTACATGCGCTACGCGGTCACGGTACTATCGCGGTACGCTCGCGGTTCGTTCGTAGTATCCGTCAGGACAGTACGCAATCGGACGTAAGCGCGGACTGGCTTACGCGATAGCGATCATTGGACCGTGTCGTCGACACACACGCCGGCATACGCGGACGACCGTACGAACGTCTACGGACGATCGCGCGGACATGCGGACCAAACGCACGGACGTACGCGGACAACCTTACGGTTGTACGTGAATGACCATACGGACGTGCCGCGGTTGGATCAAAGGAACGTCCGGGTCGTTTTGTTGGGCTAAGAACATGGAACGTTTGGATTAGAATACTTAGTATTACATGGCGAATTGAATGGGAAATAAAAGGGATCATATAGAATCAAATGTTAGGTTGTTAAATCTAATTAAACAATATGATTTATGAAATGTTTGGCTTTCAGGTAACAAGGATGGTCATGGGGGTGACTCATCCTAGGCGCGGACAAGACCAAGTGACGAGTGGTGTATTTAGATAGACATTGTACTAGGACCGAATACTATTGGCATAATGCGTTTGACTACATTGTATTGGTACCTTTTGTTGATTAATAAAATGTCTATTTGCCTTATTAATCTTGCTTAGAAATGTTAGAACGGAATGAATGAAACGAATGAATGAAATGAATGTTTTCAAGGAATTTGGCTAAGTATAAAACGATTAGGGTTGAGGTTTCCAAAAGAACCTCAACTTAGAAGGAATTAGATAGTGGAACGTCCGTCTAGGCCTATGGCCGGGATGGGGTGTTTCAGAAAAACCAAAACATGTTTATGATTCTGTTCTATTATGTTCGACAAAAATTCTGAGCTGAATCTTTAAAAAAAATACTGTATATATCTACTTAAAAAATCGTATATTTTCTTATAAGAGGATTAGTTTTCGTAAAAGGAATTCCGTAAAGTTCGTTACCGAATATCCTTATATATATATATATATATATCTTAATTATATAATTCACAAGTCAGAGAGAGAAAAAGTGATAGCCTTATTGATTGACACGTAATCCATTTCTGATATGTCATTTCCTCCTTCATTTTCGTTTTTTGCCGATTCTTTAGAAAAAAATAAAAAAAAAATAAGAACAAGCATTAAGTTGAAATCCACATCTCCGCTTTCTATTTTTTCAGAAACAGTTTCAATCTTCTTCAACCCACATCTCCTCTATTCCACGATATCCACATCTTTTCTACAGCTATGAAATCCAGTTTTATCATTAACATTTACTTTCGTTTGTTTTTATTCTCCTAGAATCTTTGATTCCACTTTCTCAAACAGTCTGGCATAATTTTTCCTCAAGATCCATGTCCAGAGAGAGGACCAAACGTGAATTACCTCCCGTTCAAAAGGTATTTTTACCCGAATCTCTTCATTCACGACAAGATTCTTTCTCAAATTTGGCTAATTTCACTCTAATTCTCTGTTTTTAGATGAGGAAGATAAAATAGGTCATTGAATTTGATCTTCTTTTTTTATTCAAAATCTTTATAGCATATTGATAAATTGTTGGGGATCATTAATTTGAAATTTTTTTGCTTACATGTTAATTTGCAGGATTAGCATATATGTTGTTCACCAAATTGGCTTTGGAGATGAAAGAGATAGGAAGGGATTGGACATATGAACACTACGGCGTTAATGAATGCACAAAATAGGGAGATGGTTGTTTTGAACAAGACTCAAGTTGACTTTTCAAATCTTCGTCTTTTGTCCAGTGAAACATCTCTCTCGCTCTCAGTGTATGTAATCTTTACCTTACCTTGCTCTCCAAAACTGACTTAGTCATTGGTCAGACAATGTTTCTGTTATCTATTTGTTTGTTTGGTTTCGTTTTGCATGATACATTTTTTCTTTATATGAAAACATCTAACTTTTGTTGTTGTTCTTCTCTTAAGGTATTTACTCCTCATGCAATCCCCTGCAAACAACTTATCAGCCAATATATCGAATGAGAAATTGATGGGACCTTCCTTGGGTGATGAGAAGCATGGAACCTTATCTATTAGCCTATGGAAAAATGCTTTCCGAGATGCTCTGCAACGGCTTTGTCCTATGAGAGGCGCGGGACGTGAATGCGGTTGCTTGGCTGTCCTAGCTAGAATGGTAATAAGATTTTCTGTTTGTTTTGGTTCAAAGCTAAGACATGAGAATCATATTCTTATCTGTTTATAAAAAGGTCATGGAGAAGTGTATCAGTAGATTTGATGTAGTCATGTTCAATGCCATTTTACGAGAATCAGAACATCAGATTCCAACTGATCCGGTCTCTGATCCGATTCTTGATTCCAAAGTTCTTCCTATTCCTGCTGGAGACTTAAGCTTTGGATCAGGCACACAACTCAAAAACGCGGTATAACCAAAACAAAACTAAGTTCATATCTTTTTCATAAGAGAATGAATAATGTTGACTAATCCAATGGATGCAGATTGGGAATTGGTCTAGATGCCTCACTGAAATGTTTCGCATGAACTCAGACAATTCTTTAGGAAAAGAGAAAAGAAGCAGTGAAGATGATCATGTAGACAGTGAAGGAAGTGATCATAAAGCCTTTCTTCTGTTGAATGAACTTAGTGATCTTCTTAGCTCCCAAAAGATATGCTTATGAAAAGTTCCATTAAAGAAAAGGTTGGTTCTTTCGTTAAGTCCATCGCATTCACGAGCTTCATCGAGTTTTGTCTTTGATGTATTGGTTCTTACGAACAGATATGTCCGTCAATCACTCTTCCACTTATCAAAAGAATACTCTGCAACTTCACTCCTGATGAGTTATGTCCAGATCATGTACCCGGAGCTGTCCTAGAAGGACTTAATGCAGCCGAGGTAGAGTTGATTCAAAGTTTGGAATCTCTTCCATCTTATAATCAAGAAAGTAGAATTGAAAACATCTTTATTTTCTATGTTATATATGCAGATCAATTGTGATGGGAATTTATTAGAAGCAAGCTTCCTTTATGCAGCTTCCTATGTTTCTTACATGCCTCCATTGACCATGGATGTATCAGAAAAAGGTGCAGAGGCTGCAGGAAAATTGTCAAGGAACGTGTCTATGATATAGAGAAAAGTGTACCCGAGCGACGAGGAGCTTGAGAACTGCACTCTCCTCTTACATCCATCGCCGAGATGACCTGTCAATGGTGAGCTGAGCTTCTCTTCTTCCGTCTAAGTTATTCTTATTTACTAAAGCACAAGTCACTAAACAATTTTAATAATTAACTGCAAACATAGACTTATTGAAATTCCACAAAGAAAGTACGCAAAGGAAGTGACCATTCCGGTTAATGAAATTCTAAAATATAATTCTAACTTGAAAGACTCTCAGAATCACTTGGTCAACAATCGAACATGCTGTGACGAAACCCAATGCAAGTTTAACAAATCATTGAGTAAAATTGGTTCAAACTCATTCCATGATAGGAAAGAAAAAGAAAAGAGAAAAAAAAAAGTAGACATGTAGATATGTTCTCCTAAAACAAAACAAACGATCATACCTTACAAAAATAATTAAAAAGCAAATGAAAACTTGGATCCAATATCATTGCTTTCAATTTCAGCATCTGATCTAAATTCCATTTTTCTCCTAAATCATCTAGATCTCATGTTTTCTTCACTTCACCTTGAGAAATCCAAACCCATAGTTAGACATAAAATCTCTATTAAATAAATTTTTCAAAATGATTTCCTCTATCAATAATTTTCCATTATCACTGTTAAAATATAGACAAAAAAACTTTCCATTCTCTATGAAAATTTGTTGATTTTGCAGATTGTATAAAACTCTTCAATCTTTGGTAAAATTCTTCACAAACTAGATTATTTGAAAGATCGATTCTTTCATACATTTATAGTCTTATAATTTTATTATCGTGAGTGGATGATGTTAAAATAATCTCAAATATTAAAAAGTTAATATTCATAAATATTTAAAATTAAAATAGTTTAGAAAAAAACAACATTTTTACCTACATCTATGCCCTAGGTACTATTACCTCTTTAATGACACGGGTTTATAAAAAGTTTGAGAAAGGATTACTTTTTTTTTATTGTATTCAACAGATTTGACAAAATCTCAAAATTGATTAAACTTTGAAAATCGCAGACAGGGCTGCATATATTTATTTAGAAAACGACAATTTAAAATAAAGGCTATCAAAATTAAAATTCAGAGATTCCTACAGATAAGTCGGAACGACCGACGAAAAATTCAACATACTCAGAATCAGAAATAAAAAATAATGTCCCATATGAGTATAAAAATGATTATTATTGATTTTGTTGGAGAAGGGATGAACTCAAATTAATCACTACTCTCTCTCTCTCTCTCTCTATATATATATATATATATTGTGAAACTACATACCATCATCTTTTTTAACTCAATCCATATATGTTGTATTTTGTTTTTAATTTATCTTTGTGATGATCAATTTATGCTATTATACGTTCCTATTGTTATTTTTTTATTTGTTCTATGTTGCACCATGTATTAAAAACTGATAAAATATTAAATAAATATTAGCCCGTACAACGTACGGGCCAGAATACTAGTATATCTATAAGTCACTAGTAAAAATTCTGATAACTGCTTATCTAATTTTCTGACACATGTACAAATCTGATGTGTCATTTTCTCAGATTTTTTACTTTTTATTCAACAATTTTCTTTTTTTCCGTAAAGTTTTACGCTTTGGTTTTATTCTTAAAAAAAACAAATTGTAAACGGTTTCCTTCCACTCTCCCACGACCTAAATTCCATCCCCTCTATCATCAACTATGAAATTGTTGAGCCATAAACCGAATCTCTCACCTTAGCTTATCGTTGTTAATGAAGTATAATCCGAAAATACGCTTGCTCTTCATCGTAATTGATATTCTTCTCTCCTTAATGTCTCTCGATACAAAAGTACAAACTAAATTTTGTCTCTTTAAATAGGATACAAGGCTCCTATTTATAACTGACATTCTTCAAAAAAGAAATGGTCAAGGGGTTCCTCAGCCCTTGGCAATTCCAATGCATTAGCTTCATAGATATTCTGGTGACTTAGAAGGCGCCACCAAGCCTGGATCATTAGAAGTAAAAGAGCCAGCAGTCTTTGGACGAGAAGAAGAAGTATCATCATTAACCAAACTCTGATTGATCAGGAAGAGGCTCATCAACTATATCATTAAACAGCAGATTCCCAGTAGAGTCTACTCCATTAACATCCGAAGCAGTATTTTCCACAACCGCATCAATAGGTAAGGGGCCAACAGGGGAGGCAGGAACAGGTAGATAGGGATAGACTTTAGAAGGGTGAAGAGGGATGGGAGATGAAGATTGGCTCACTGGTTGAGGAAAGTCACGAGGTTGCTGAGGGAGGATACACCGATCTGCTTCATGGGTTAAGCCGCCACAGATAGTACAAAAACGACGCAGCTGATCATAAGTAAACCTGAGCAACGTTGGTTCCGCCTGAGCCTCAAGATAAAAGTAGAGAGCAAAGATGAGACGTCCATAAGCATTGACATAAACGCGAATCCAAACTTCACCAGACTGGAATCGAGTAGGCTGATGGATCGAAACCTCATCCACATGACCAATCTCACTGCCAATTTCTTGAATAGCCCGGTCCTCATGCAGATCATCAGTGAGATTATGGATTTGGACCCAGAAAGGAATGAATTGGAGATAGTCTGGATATAAACGGCATGTCCAACGATCAACTATAACCATCCATTCCCGGTAGCTCAAGGGGGCATTTTCCAGGACCGTCAGCATCTGGTGCTTATGCCGGAAGAAGAACTGCACTGTATCATCTTCATTGATACGGCTGGTAAGTCGCCCCTCCAGATGCCAAGCCCGAGGAAGCATGACCCTCATCCCTGCCGGATTCTGATGCGGCAGGTTGATTCCCTAAACTACGAGACTGAAGCGGTGATTAAGATTCCTTATGCGGTGGGCTTCAGAAGAGAGATGTCGAGGCTGTCTATCAGACCCCAAATTGAAGTCTTGTAAACTAAGCCACAGCTCACGAGACATGGAGATAAGAGATAGAAAGCGACAAGAAGATGAGGTAAAACAAGAGAAACAACTGAAAGTGAGAGTAGAACGGTAAGAAATCAACAGTAAAAGAGGAAGAAATCACCAATCAGAAGAACGGCGAAAATGATTCAGAAATCGCCCTAATTTCACCAAAAAGAAAAACTCGTAGAGCAACGTGGCGAAAAATAAATATATTGTAGAAATGGAAATCTACACTGCAGCAATCGACTACTACACTAATGATTAACAAAGAACAATTTACATGTAAAATAAAGAAAACTCTAAATAAATAAAAAGTAGAAATAAAACGACTTTTATTTTCGACAACCTAAAACGACTTTTTAGCTTTCTTTTTCATAAACAAAGCACAAATACTACAATTACATATATATCCCCTATTATACATACACACATAAATTTGTGACATTGAACAACGTTCGAATTTATCCTAAATGCGGCCTTCACACCTTGAACACTCAGTACTCTCGTAAAGGCTATCATTGTTATCGTTATATTGGTTCACATGTAATTCACCAAACTCTTTAATTTATTATGTGATTCATATTCTTAATGTACCTCCCTTGTAATACAAACAAATTATGTGTCAATATATTAAAAATATTGTTTACAAGTATGGAAACGTATGATTTGTATAAGATTATGAAACCCTAACTATTAAAATATTAGCTACAAGTAATCTCTAACGTATAGTGATTTCATTTTTTATACTCTGTTCTTCTTAGAATGGATAAGATACATGTGTGATGAACAATGTGACAAATGAACTAATTGTTGGCTAAAGTAACAAAGTTTATTAATGTATGAATCTATTTACATTGAGTTTTTTTTAAGGATTTTAACATTAAGAAATTATGAAAATTGACTGCCTGATAAACACACTTGCTATTTTAATGTATAGTATAGTGTTATTAGTGGAATTGGTCAGCTCTACGTAAAATAGTTTATTAGGTATTGGTTAAAACCTCTGGTCGAAAACTCGTTAGGCGCTAGTCAGGCGGTGAGGTTGGGCCTAGCGCCTAATGAAAAAATCGGAGAGTATACGGGATTTACGCGGGACGGAATTTTAGAGTTTTTATATAGACTATGTTATATATATATTAAATATCTGTAGAGTAAACACTAAAATCTGTCATGGGGTAGTGGTTGGAGCGTTTAAAAATAACTTCAGGTCGCGTGATCGAGTCCTGCTTATGTAACTTTTGCTAGATTTTCAACATTACGTTTAATGAAGGGCAAAATAGTACATTTACTATCTTCTTCTTCCTAAGACGTCTTCTGCAACCCTAGGAGCCGCCGACTCCATGTTTTCTCTCCGTTTTCTCAATCGTTTTTCACCGTTTTAGTTCCGTTTTTAATGTATTTATGTTAGAACTCGTTTTTATGAAATTGGCGTACGACCATATTCTGGTAAGATTTTCGGTGAAGACGTTCATCGGAATGACTAGTTCTTGGGCACTATAGAATCGTCGCTGCGTCCACTATAAGGTGTGGTATAAGAACGATAAAAACAAAGTTCGGTTGAATGAGAAATTGAAGTCCGAATGGACAACTTGGAGACTAAAGGAGATATGGGCTCGGGCTTTAATGCTTGTGGCTTTGTGTAATGTATTGTAGACCCAAATATTATTAATTTTTGGTCTTAATATATTATGAATACATTGTTGATTTAGTCAACAAATATCTCTTATAATAAAGCATTTAACGTTACAAAAATCAAACACACTTATTGTGTGAATCAATTACACATAATTATGAGAATCAATTCTCATAAGTTGTTTTGATTTTTTAGGTTCACTACAAGAAAAGTGGATATCCATAGCGTTCGATATCCGCTATAGTAGATAAACCATAGCGCTTTAACGAACGATGTATATGCTCCCGTCATAAAAAGTATCACACTTTCTATAGCGTTTTTTCGAAATGCAATAATAACGCGTACTTAATATAGCACTTTGTTTTATGCAATAAAATTAATTTTAATTGCAGATATTTTGCGTTATACTTGTTTTATTCATAGCACTATTTTTGCAATATTTTGATATTTTTAAATCGCTAATTAATTTTTTGATATGATAATTTGAAATCTGAAAACCCTGAGAAATCTGATAAACCTGATAATATCATTACAGAACACTTAAATCGTATTACAACACCATTCATACGACAATAAACATAAGACTAAGAAAGATAAATAGGTCCCAATCAACAAAAAGTACTAAACAAGTTCAGACTCACAACAACTTCATTCCTCTGATTTTAGAGATATAATCGCATATGGCGTTTGTAAACTCTGTTGTGGTCGAGGTACCTCCGAGATCAGCACTTCTATACTTTCCATTGGCTATTGCGTTGATGATGGCGCTCTGAATTTTCTCTGCTTCTTTGTTGCCGCAACATTATCACTCCGCTCAGAAGCAAACATGTCGGGTTCGCCAAGTTCTATACAAAGAGCACACATTCAGATCATAAGCTAAGAATTGAATCAACTTCTGATCTTTAACTAACCTTTCCAGCAATATCAGATCCGAGCCGTGAACAGCTTCAGCAAGGGCAATACCATCCTCCTCGATATTACAACTGCAAGCAAAAGATAATAAGAGCATAAGATCATTATGTGGAGATATTAGAGTTACTGATTCAAAGCTCGAGAGGCTGTCATTATTTTTCTTGGGTCTTTGTACAACAGCCGCTTAACAAAATTTTTTGCTTCAAAGGACAATGAAGGCCAAGGAGGTTCATCAAAACTCGGATCAGCTTTTAGAACTGATCTGAAAATTCCAATAATGAGACTTAAGGGTTTTGATATCATTATATCTTTCAGTAGGGCAGAACTCAAGTGAAGCAATGGTTTGACCAAGATGTAGCCTCTTACTATAGTGGTAGATTTCCATTGTCTTTACTTCAGCAACAGATATATCCCCACCTTTCCCACCCCTTCAAATCAAGTGCAAAACAATATGAGGTTTTAACCTTTTGTACAATCAAAAACCTGAAAAGCAATAACATATTAAGGATGAAGAAACACTCACAAAGCAATATATTTGCCATCCAAGCTCACTGCCATTGTAGATGCAGTCTTCCTTGACAGCTTCTTGAACCCAAGCTTCTTCCATGTACTAATGTCATAAATATTAACCACAGGAATGTCACCTGATTCCAATTGTTTAAACTTTTATTTGTTATTCTTAGTTTAATCATTAGTGATGCTTGTAATAGTTTACTCGAGAGTGGCTATATTATATACCTCTCTGAGCAGCACAGAACAGAAAAGGTTTTGTTCCATCTTTAGAAAACCGGCACAGTTCAATATTTTCATCCTGCAAACATGACGGTATCAGAATCAGGATATATATAAAGAATATATATAACTCAATCTTCATGCAGATTTCATTAAAGATATATGAGTTCTCAAATTTAGGGATCAAAATGCAAACTTTAACACTCATTATCACATACCCCACTACGTTCCAAAGTAGACAAAGGGAAACCATCTTCTGCTTTCCAAATTCTAGCTGATCCATCAGTTGATGTTGTGGCTAAGAACTCTGAGTCAAGACTACAACAAAAGACGAAAATATGAGGGTGATGCAGACAATCAGCTTAGCATCACAAGCTCCATCAATTTCTATATGTGGTGTATGACCCGAGTCCCAAATCTTTCTAGAAGATCATTTTTTACTAGCTCAATTATGCTTTAAGTTGAAAAGAGTATGAAAGGTGGGATGATGGGAGAGAAGATTCCGGTCATTACCTGAAATCCATATCCCGGATGGATTTGTGTGCCTTTGGCTCATCCAAAATTACACTTAGGTTTGGCCACTCCATAATACTGAGACATCCATCCTGAAAAATAGTTTACAGTAAGTAAGCTACAACCAAAATTGTCGCAACAGCTGGAAAAAAAAACCTTATGGAACAGTTTGAAGAGGAGCCTGCAAATAATTTTACAACCACATAAGGCAGACATATGGTGTTGCCCATAAGGTAATCAGAGAATACATGAAACAAGTACGGACCAAAAATGTAACCAAGTCACTTGTCTCTTTTAATGTAAATCTTCTTAGTTCCCACATCAATGCACAGAGGCAAACGAGATATGATCATGGTACATGATTAACAAAGCTGTAATATATCAGTGAATAATGTGTTTCTAAAGATTTCTATTAAGTTATTAGTTAACCTTAAGTTTGTATCAAACGGACAGCAGATTAACAAACTCAGAGATCAAAAATCAATCAAGATATCACAGCATTTGGTTCAGAGCTTCAACAGACACTAACTCAGGCTTCTCAGAATCCAGAATCCAGACGGATCTATGTTCAAATATCAGTATCTTGGACTTGCACCATGAAAGAGAACAGCCAAAGGTTACAAAATCAAATTCGAATAGGCTAACACCAAAGTAACTTTAGATTCAGATGTCACAATGGACATATGCATACCTTCAGGCAGCCTCTTTATTGAGTACTTGCGCCACGCCACAAACATGATAGGCACACCCGGAATCTTATCCGAGGGGCTTCTCGAGCGTGACCATGTACTCGTTCAAAATCAATCTCCAAGTTCTCCTCAATCGTACATGAGGATTTTTGTGGCTTGGGTATCCGGGATTTGGATCCGTTTACCTAAAAACCAAACTCAAATTCAGAAACAGAGATTGAGAGAGAAAAAGGGGAATGTAACATAATAGCCTCCAAGGATGTGGTACCAGACGAAGTTGTGTAGTAGAGACAAATCTGGGTATTTTTTGTCTTCTGAGATGGGGAACGGCTAGGGTTAGAGAGAAACAACAAAATTCTAAATGATGTTTTTTTTTGGCTAAGTATAATTTTATGACTGAAAATTTTTAACACGCGGGCAAATAAAAGATCCCGCTTAAAACATCCCGCTTAAACATAACATAGCGCTTATTTAATGCAAGTGCAATATAAATAAAGAGAATTTTAACTAAAAGTTACATTTTTAACGCGCTCATACATTTAATAGCACATCAAAATTCTAAACGCTATGAAAAAGTCGCGTCAAACTCTATTATTGCAGAAAATTTAAAACCGCTATGTTAATGTGCAATCAATACATCAATTTCCTGTAGTGGTTGAAAGCTTGTGTGGCTATTTAAACAAGCCTTGACTCCTCTTCTTTACAATCTCATTACCATACAATCTCCTCTCTTCTTCTTCTCCATGAATTTTAGTGTCTGAGAGTACAACACAGATTTTTGGTTCGTTAGCTTTGTTCTCGAGTGCATCGAAGCAGAGAATAGAGTAGTTTTATCTTGGGATTCTTGAGAGTATCAAACCGGAGCACTACTGGCGTTTAAAGAATTAAGGAGAGAGATCTTTGTCTCGAAAAATTTCGTTGTTGTTATTTGGACTAACGAAATTTTTTGATTGTGAAGCTTTTACACACATAATCCCTTCTGTAGTTGTGTTGCTGTTAGTCTCTATTTTGCAGGAAAAATCGGAGTTCAGTTTACCTTTAGTTCAGATTAATTTCTTTCACTTCTTATCATACTTTTCACAATTTTTAATTCTGTTTTCTTAAACGTTGTTGAAAAAAAAAAAAATTTGTGAAAGAGTCGATGTTTTAATATATTGCTTAAGCTAAAATTATAAACCGTATCTGTTTTGAAGATTACCGGTTTGATTTGACTTATATAGCAATTGGTGAAAGATTTTTTTCAAACGAAATATTTAATTGATATTTTGATAAACATGAAAGTCATCGTGGGTGACCTCTGCATTCGTTCTTTGAATTTTCCAGCGGTTGACTTCAATTATTATAACTAATCCAATTTTACCCTTTAACAAATCACATTGGTACAAAAATAATTACCAGCTTGTATAAGTAGTTTGAGTAGATCTCTTGCAAACTCAATGATCAATCTTAAAATCATTTTTCATTTAAACTTTTTATTCTTATGAATTTAAGATTTTTGATATAATAATACGCGTTGCAACCGTATCATCTTGTGACGCAAACAAAAAAAACTCCGACATCATATACGTACATTATTTAATTTGTAAACAAACAAGGCGTTCTTATTGATTAGCCAAACTAGATGAGAAATATTTTTTATTTTATTTTATGGATCATCATTCTTCCGAAGACATTTCGTTATCGCTACAATAAAAAAATTCTCCATCTATTAGCAACCCTGGCCAGTCACTGCTTTCTGGTTCGTTGATGCCCTGACTGGGAGTTACTAAGATAACGTAGTAAGATCTGGCATCCAAAATTCCAAGCATACCGAAGAAGAAGCTGTCGCGTCCCACTTGATCCGAGACTACAATTAAGCTTGCTAGATCCGGTTCCACCGGAGAGTCCATTACCCATAGAAAAATATCATTTAACATTCTATTACGTCTCGAGACTTTATCATCCCCTGGAATAAAAAAAAAAATGTAAACTGAGATATAGAATAGATATAAAAAAAAGAATGTTTGAATAAAAAGAATTCACCTCCGGGAAGGAAGTAGATACTGGATTCCCACGTCTTGTTACGGAGAAACTCACCACCCCAAGACTCATTCTCCTCATCAACATAAACCCAGATTGACACGTTATCTCTACAACCCCTTAGACGAAGAGCTGCTTCAATTTTTCGATAGACCTGATCAGGATTGGAACAAAGAGGGAATGGGCAATCATCGAGGTCCCAGAAGACAGCTGCGTAAGCCCCTCTGACGGGTTTGATAGGCTCTGAGAAAAAAAAAGCAATGGTATAAACAAAGAATTACCAAATAAACATTATTCTACTATGATGGGATGAAATCTAAACAAACAATTTATGGTGGTCTTACCGGAGAAATCTAGGATCTTGGAGGGATCTTCGATAATAGAGAGATCTTTCATCTTGGAGAGATCTTCTTCCCCATTACCAGAATCAGGATAATCTGTAGGTTTGCTTATAGGCTTTCCTCCACCTAAAAGCTGTGTATGATGACGTACTGAGTCTACAGAATGAAAGAGATGTTCTTGTTCAGGAGGCTTTACTAACAGAACAACCCGATTTCTCGATTTCAAACAGTGTTGAACCCTGTGCAGCTCACTTTTGGGGCTTTGTTTTGAGATTACCACTAAAGGAACTTCAGGACAAGATGTTGCATAAATAATCATATCAAGAGGGATTTGGAAAGCAGCCGAATCGTAATTCCCTGTATATCAACATCGAACTCAATTACAGACATAGAAACGATAACAGTGTTATGAGGGATTTAAGTATAGGAATTTACTTTCTGGTTTGCATTCGACAGGGTGCTCATAGTACTCGATTCCGGCTTTCCACAACAGCCTTCTGTCGTAGTTTAATTGCTCAGTAAAACCCATTATTATCTTCACCCCGTGAAAGCCCATTAAATCGAGAGCATCGTCGATATTACGACGAATACAAGGAAGATCCGCATCAGCAGGGATCGGGTAGTCCTCCATGTTCCAGAAGACGGGTACATTGTCCCCTTGACAAAACAGACAAGGATTAGAACCTAAACAAACAACTTCGAGTAAGAGATGAAGAGATGTCTTACGGTTGAAAAAATAGATCGCCTTTTCGCCCATGGTTTGACGGAGATCACGAGAGAATTGGAGACTTCCTTTTCGCGAAATTAAAGTTGTAAAAAGTTTTGAATGTGTGTCTTTCGGATGAGAGAGCCTTTGTGTGGTTTATAAAGAGAGATGAAGATTTTTTTAGCCTTTCGATTTCAAAAAATTAAAAAATAAACAATTAAAATGTTAGATATGTGACATGTTTTTATAATCGTCAAATCTCATATTCTATTTTGTCAAGAAGATCATAAAATGTCTATAGAATTTTTTTTTTCTTTTGTCAACTTTCACTTTTATTAACTTGTAAGATTAAATTTTACTTATGAAATAAATATCAATCGATAAAACTATGTTTTAGCTATGAAATAAATATCAATGGTTTAGATTAAGTATTACATATTAAATAAATATCAATGGTGAAGATTATGTCTTACCTATCAAGTAAATATCAATAATTAAATTTAAGTTTTACCTATCATATAAATATTAATGGTTAAGATTAAGTCTTACCAACTAAGTAAATATCAATGGTTAAAATTGAATCTTAGCTATGAAGAAAAGTTAATGATTTTTTTTAAGAGTAAAGTTAGCTTGTTTTTTAATTATCTATTGTATTTTTTTTAAGAGTAAAGTTAACTTCCTTTTCGCGAAATTAAAGTTGTAAAAAGTTTTGAATGTGTGTCTTCGGATGAGAGAGCCTTTGTGTGGTTTATAAAGAGAGATAAAGATACTTTTTAGCCTTTGGATCTAAAAAAATAAAAAAGAAACAATTTAAAGTGTTAGATATGTGACATGTTTTTATAGTCGTCAAATCTCATATTCTATTTTGTCAAGAAGATCCTAAAATGTCTATTGTATTTTTTATCACAAATAAATTTTAATTTAATTATATAAACACCTAATTTTAATATAATTAAATTTAAGTGACATGAAGAAATGTAAATCAATTAATTAAATTTGGAAACGGGTAACTTTGTTCTCACGTATAATTAATTAGCTAACAACAAATACCAATATTAACTAAGAAGAGAATCACAAGAATAATGTTGAATTTATGTTTGGAGAAGATTAATTCATTATTGTTTAGCATTGAAGTCGAGACTTTTTGTCGTAAACTTGGAAAACAAGTTTAGAGCATATACAATATTTATTACTACATACCAAGTTATAAACGTTTTCTAGTTAAACATATTGATATTTACTTCATAGCTAAGACTTAATCTTATCCGTAGATATTACTTCATAGATAAGATTTATTCATAATTATTGATATTATTCATACGTAAGACATAATTTTAACCATTAATCTTTACTTCATACATCTGTAGTAATAAAATTACATAACATATTTTAAACGAATTACGATTAAAAACAATATTCGATGCCAAAGAAAAAGATTAAAAACAATATTCTTACATGATAACTAATAAAAAGGTCATCTAGTCGTCATAGGTGGAGATACGCTTTTATCACAAATAAATTTTAATTTTAACTATATAAACACCTAACTTTAATATAATTTAATTTAAGTGACATGAAGAAATGTAAATCAATTAATTAAATTTGGAAACGGGTAACTTTGTTCTCACGTATAATTAATTAGCTAACAACAAATACCAATATTAACTAAGAAGAGAATCACAAGAATAATGTTGAATTTATGTTTGGAGAAGATTAATTCATTATTGTTTAGCATTGAAGTCGAGACTTTTTGTCGTAAACTTGGAAAACAAGTTTAGAGCATATACAATATTTATTACTACATACCAAGTTATAAATGTTTTCTAGTTAAACATATTGATATTTACTTCATAGCTAAGACTTAATCTTATCCGTAGATATTACTTCATAGATAAGATTTATTCATAATTACTCACTACAAGAAATAGAACGTGTTACATCATTTATTTTATTTATTAACATTACTTTTTGATTGATGCAAATGAATTTGCATCACTAATATAAATGACTCTGGAAGTGATGACTCTAATACTTACATTATTTAAAACCGATTGATGTAATTATTCTCATCATTTCGTTTAAGTGACATTAATTTCTATCACTTGCTATAAGTAATGTTAAAATTCGCATCAATCAAAATAAATGATATAAACATTAGTTTCAGTTTTATTAATTGATTTTAAATACTTATATCATTTGTGTTAATTGATATAATAGTTATGTCAATTATAAATAAATGATACCAAAATTAGTATACTTTTTAATAAATGTTATGATAATTTATGTGTCGTTTATATCTGATATAA
This sequence comes from Orychophragmus violaceus, assembly GCA_030180135.1. Lineage (NCBI taxonomy): Eukaryota > Viridiplantae > Streptophyta > Magnoliopsida > Brassicales > Brassicaceae > Orychophragmus > Orychophragmus violaceus. Next base: position 74,709,614 of record CM058237.1, read on the forward strand.
ATTAATACATTAGATTAATCTAATTTTTTTCCTTTGCCTAAACATGATTTTTTTTTAATCTAGATTAACCTTATATTTTTTTATAAAATAAATATCTACTAAAATATTTATTTTTGACAACTTAGACATTTTTAAATAAAAAAATATTTCTATTGGTTGTCAGTAATATAACTAATTGTCCTAAATAGATGGTAGACATGATATTCCATTATATAGAAAAAAGTTTGTGCTTCTCCATCTTGTTCCAGCAAACTTAAACTACTATAGATTTATATCATTTTGAGTGAACTGATCTTAACAAAGTATCAATAATCATAAATGTTGTTAAGCTACATATGTTCTGTCATTTATTATTGATGCTAATTTTATAACTTTTAGTTATGTAATACTAATTAAATTGAGCAAATGTTTCATTTGGACAACTCATATAAATATAGATATTTGTGTTAGTTCTTAAAAACCATGTAAGTTAATATTGATTTGTATCAGTTTTATTTTAAATGATGTTAATCATCTTAATATACTATCAATTATTGTAAATGATTTAAAATCATATATTTAATGTCAATTTTTAATAAATGATTTTAACTATCATCAATTGTTTTTTTGACACTTTATAAATGATGCTGTAGACCTTATTTGTTGTAGTGACTGATATTACTTCATACGTAAGACATAATTTTAACCATTAATCTTTACTTCATACATCTGTAGTAATAAAATTAGATAACATATTTTAAACGAATTACGATTAAAAACAATATTCGATGCCAAAGAAAAAGATTAAAAACAATATTCTTACATGATAACTGATAAAAAGGTCATCTAGTCGTCATATGTGGAGATACGCTTTTATCACAAATAAATTTTAATTTTAACTATAGAAACAACTAATTTCAAAATAATTAATTTTAAGTGACAGGAAGAAATGTAGATCAGATAATTAAATTTGGAAACATGTAACTTTTTTCTCACGTATAATTAATTAGCTTACAACAAATACCAAAATTAACTAAGAAGAGAATCACAAGAATAATGTTGAATTTATTTTTGGAGAAGATTAATGCATTATGGTTTAGCATTTAAGTCGAGACTTTTTTTTGTCGTAAAGTTGGAAAACAAGTTTAGAACATATACAATATTTATTACTACATACCAAGTTATAAACGTTTTCTAGTTAAACATATTGATATTTACTTCATAGCTAAGACTTAATCTTATCCGTAGATATTACTTCATAGATCAGATTTATTCATAATTATTGATATTACTTCATACGTAAGACATAATTTTAACCATTAATCTTTACTTCATACATCTGTAGTAATAAAATTACATAACATATTTTAAACGAATTACGATTAAAAACAATATTCGATGCCATAGAAAAAGATTAAAAACAATATTCTTACATGATAACTGATAAAAAGATCATCTAGTCGTCATAGGTGGAGATACGCTTTTATCACAAATAAATTTTAATTTTAACTATAGAAACAACTAATTTCAAAATAATTAAATTTAAGTGACATGAAGAAATGTAGATCAGATAATTAAATTTGGAAACATGTAACTTTGTTCTCACGTATAATTAATTAGCTTACAACAAATACCAAAATTAACTAAGAAGAGAATCACAAGAATAATGTTGAATTTATGTTTGGAGAAGATTATTGAAGTCAAGACTTTTTGTCGTAAACTTGGAAAAAAGGTTTAGAGCATATACAATATTTTTTACTACATACCAAGTTATAAACGTTTTCTAGTTAAACATATTGATATTTACTTCATAGCTAAACCTTAATCTTATCTGTAGATATTACTTCATAGATAAGATTTATTCATAATTATTGATATTACTTCATATGTAAGACATAATTTTAACCATTAATCTTTACTTAATACATCTGTGGTAATAAAATTACATAACATATTTTAAACGAATTACGATTAAAAACAATATTCAATGCCAAACAAAAAGATTAAAAACAATATTCTTACATGATAACTAATAAAAAGGTCATATAGTCGTCATAGGTGGAGATACGCTTTTATCACAAATAAATTTTAATTTTAACTATAGAAATAACTAATTTCAAAATAATCAATTTTAAGTGACATGAAGAAATGTAGATCAGATAGTTAAATTTGGAAACAAGAAACTTTGTTCTCACGTATAATTAATTAGGTTACAACAAATACCAAAATTAACTAAGAAGAGAATCACAAGAATAATGTTGAATTTATGTTTGGAGAAGATTAATGCATTATGGTTTAGCATTGAAGTCGAGACTTTTTTGTCGTAAACTTGGAAAACAAGTTTAGAGCATATACAATATTTATTACTACATACCAAGTTATAAACGTTTTCTAGTTAAACATATTGATATTTACTTCATAGCTAAGACTTAATCTTATCCGTAGATATTACTTCATAGATAAGATTTATTCATAATTATTGATATTATTCATACGTAAGACATAATTTTAACCATTAATCTTTATTTCATACATCTGTAGTAATAAAATTACATAACATATTTTAAACGAATTACGATTAAAAACAATATTCGATGCCAAAGAAAAAGATTAAAAACAATATTCTTACATGATAACTGATAAAAAGGTCATCTAGTCGTCATAGGTGGAGATACGCTTTTATCACAAATAAATTTTAAATTTTAACTATATAAACACCTAACTTCAAAATAATTAAATTTAAGTGACATGAAGAAATGTAGATCAGATAATTAAATTTGGAAACGGGTAACTTTGTTCTCACGTATAATTAATTAGCTTACAACAAATACCAAAATTAACTAAGAAGAGAATCACAAGAATAATGTTGAATTTATGTTTGGAGAAGATTATTGAAGTCAAGACTTTTTGTCGTAAACTTGGAAAAAAGGTTTAGAGCATATACAATATTTTTTACTACATACCAAGTTAGAAACGTTTTCTAGTTAAACATATTGATATTTACTTCATAGCCAAACCTTAATCTTATCTGTAGATATTACTTCATAGATAAGATTTATTCATAATTATTGATATTACTTCATACGTAAGACATAATTTTAACCATTAATCTTTACTTCATACATCTGTGGTAATAAAATTACATAACATATTTTAAACGAATTACGATTAAAAACAATATTCAATGCCAAACAAAAAGATTAAAAACAATATTCTTACATGATAACTAATAAAAAGGTCATCTAGTCGTCATAGGTGGAGATACGCTTTTATCACAAATAAATTTTAATTTTAACTATAGAAATAACTAATTTCAAAATAATCAATTTTAAGTGACATGAAGAAATGTAGATCAGATAGTTAAATTTGGAAACAAGTAACTTTGTTCTCACGTATAAATAATTAGGTTACAACAAATACCAAAATTAACTAAGAAGAGAATCACAAGAATAATGTTGAATTTATGTTTGGAGAAGATTAATGCATTATGGTTTAGCATTGAAGTCGAGACTTTTTGTCGTAAACTTGGAAAACAAGTTTAGAGCATATACAATATTTATTACTACATACCAAGTTATAAACGTTTTCTAGTTAAACATATTGATATTTACTTCATAGCTAAGACTTAATCTTATCCGTAGATATTACTTCATAGATAAGATTTATTCATAATTATTGATATTATTCATACGTAAGACATAATTTTAACCATTAATCTTTATTTCATACATCTGTAGTAATAAAATTACATAACATATTTTAAACGAATTACGATTAAAAACAATATTCGATGCCAAAGAAAAAGATTAAAAACAATATTCTTACATGATAACTGATAAAAAGGTCATCTAGTCGTCATAGGTGGAGATACGCTTTTATCACAAATAAATTTTTAATTTTAACTATATAAACACCTAACTTCAAAATAATTAAATTTAAGTGACATGAAGAAATGTAGATCAGATAATTAAATTTGGAAACGGGTAACTTTGTTCTCACGTATAATTAATTAGCTTACAACAAATACAAAAATTAACTAAGAAGAGAATCACAAGAATAATGTTGAAATGGTCTTTTTAAATGTGAAACCTACAAAAAAAAAAATACTAAAACGGAAAGACTTTTTTAAAAAAATACAAGAATACAAGGAAAAAAAGATAAAAAGATACACTTGGTGCAATACACTCTCATTTTAAGCATTTTCTCATCTCCTGTTTTAAGCATTTTCTCTTCTACTATGAAATGGATCAACTAGTAAAGCTAGTAATTAAGTATAAATATATCTAAAGAGAGTGAGTAAACCAACCCACCAAGGCTCTTTCTCAACCCACAGAGAAATCAAGAAATCGAGAAAGTCTCAAATTCTCTCCATCGAGCTTTTTCCATTTTTCTCTGGTAATACATCTTTTATTTCTCCATTTATTACCCGAAATTAAATTTCATATGATCCATCTACAGTTCATAGTTCGCTAAATTTCATCCAAAATCTGTTATAGTAAAAAGAACATACACAATATTGAGTGTTCGATTTGAGATTTAAGTAGTAAAAAGATTCTATGCAAGATTTTTTATAATAAAAAGAATCTATGCAAGATTTTGGTGTTTTATTATTTTTCCTTTTGATAAATGTATTTTACCCTCTTTGTTGATTCAGGATTTGCGTTCCGCTTTAAACAAACATGTGGAAAGGTTCTTCAAGTTCTGCGTCTTTTAGCGGCGGAGGTTTTTTTTTTTGTCACAATGTTTTCATTAATTTAAACTTTAAAATTAAGAAATAGAGGGACTTATCCATCCCTTTTGATTAGTACAATGAAACTTAAAGACAGAAGTTAAAGTATAAAACTGTGTATTTGTGTATATTCTATATATAAATGTTTTGCTGATTTCATATACAAATGGCCGATCATACAATTTTTGAAAAAAATATACTGATTTTTATTACAAAAACTAAAAAAAAAAAAAAACTTAATAGCTATTTTTTCTTCATTGTTATATAATTTTGGTTAAAATATCATCTCTTTTCAACATTTTCCACATATACTAAAATAGCTGTCAACTAATTTTATCTTCAACCACTAAATAAAAAATGTTTAATGCCATAGCTTATATAGAATTTACTATACAATATTTAGGTGAAGTTAGTTAAATTTTAAACTAAAATATTTGATTATAAATCATTTTTAAAAATTACTCACTAATATATTTTCTAATTTAAAAGTATACATAACAACTATTTTTCAGTACATATAATATAACATTTTAAATATTTAAGAATTATCATATATTTACAGTATAAAACTGTGTATTTGTGTATATTCTATATAGAAATGTTTTGCTGATTTCATATACAAATTGCCGATTATACAATTTTTTTAAAAAACTTACTGATTTTTATTACCAAAATAAAAAAAAAACTTAATAGTTATTTTTTCTTCATTGTTATATAATTTTGGATAAAATATCATATCTTTTCAACATTTTCCACATATACTAAAATAGTTGTCAGCTAATTTTATCTTCCACCACTAAATAAAAAATGTTCAAAGCCATAGCTTATAGATAATTTGCAATACAATATTTAGGTGAGATTAATTAACTTGTAAACTAAAATATTCGATTAGAAATCGTTTTTAAACATTATTCACTAATATATTTCTAATTTAAAAGTATACATAACAAATATTTTTAATACATATAATACAACATTTTAAATATTTAATAATTATCATATATTTTTTTTTATAATATGTGGAAAGGTTCTCCGAGTTCTGCTTCTTCTATCCCAGTACCAGTCATATGGGATTTTGAAAACGCTTGGATTCCTGATGGATATAATATCACGAGTCTTAAAAGCAAGACTGAAACAGCTCTAAAGAGAGAAAATCCCAAATTTTTTATAGAAGAAATGATCGCGGTCGGACCAGGAGCAACCAGATATAACAAAGCTAGTAAGATCGGTAATGATATGAGATTGTTAGCGATCCCAAAAGAAAATATTCCATGTCTAGCTCGCAACAAAGCAGATGACTGTCAGGGTTTGGTTGTACATGGTACAAACAACAACGATCCAAGTAAAAACTTTCTCAACTAATTTTTTCTAGTTTTTTCCCCCAATGATTAGCTTGTTTGGACTGGACTCAAACTGATAAACTTGTAAATTTGTGTTTTTAGGGCGAGTTGTGAGAACAACAGATGTCGCCGATATGTATGCGGTTAAGGAGATTTTCATAAAGGTACTTCAGAATAAGAAGTACATATTAGTGATTGCTGGAGATATCGATTTCTATACTGCATTGGAAGGGCTGTATGGTTATGACGATATACATATTATGCTAGCTAAGCTAGAAAAGTCAAAGAGAGAACTTGACAAGGTATCAAAGAAAACGTGGCTTTGGAAGTCTGAAAATCCGGGAAACAAAAAGACTATGGTTGAGGGAGGTGCACCTTTGTGAGGTTACAGTAATGTGGAGGAGTCGGAAGAATCAAGATTTATAAAATAAAACAGAAAATATTGTGATATTTGAATCTTGGTCCAAGGTTCATAAGTTTAGGATAAAAAGGATTATAAATTTAGAATGGTAAAAATTATTGTTTTTCGATCCACCGCATGGTGAAGTATAATATCATCTAATTGGTCTTTAAATGAACTTTTAAAAACAATATCCGTTGCGAAATAGGATTAAAAACAATATTCTTACATGATAACATATATTGACAAAAAGACCATCTAGTCATCATAGGTGGAGATATTTACTCCTGGGAATAAGCTGCAAATATGCTTTTATCACAAGTGAATTTTAATTTTAACTATATAAACAACTAATTTTTAAAATAATTAAATTTAAATGACAATAAGAAATGTAGATCAAATATTTAAATTTGGAAACGGGTAACTTTGTTCTCACGTATAATTAATTAGCTTACAACAAATACCAAAATTATCTACGAAGAGAATCACAAGAATAATGTTGAATTTTATGTTTGGAGAAGATTAATGCATTACGGTTTAGCATTGGAGTCGAGACTTTTTTTTGTCGTAAACTTGGAAAACAAATTTAGAGCATATACAATATTTATTACTACATACCAAGTTATAAAAGTTTTCTAGTTAAACGTATTGATATTTACTTCACAGCTAAGACTTAATCTTAACCATAGATATTTACTTCATAAATAAGATTTATTCATATTAATTGATATTTACTTCATAGGTAAGACTTAATCTTAACCATTGATCTTTATTTCATATGTCTTAGTAATAAAATTATATAACATATTTTAAACGAATTACGATTAAAAACAATATTTTTATAGATTTTTTAAGAATATTTTTAAACGAATTTCATACTTCATAGGTTTTTTCGAATATTTTTATAGATTTTCTAAGTATTCTACAAATTTTCCGGTTTAAAGATATCCAAATCGAATAATACCCAAAATAACGATTCCGGTAAATATATGTAGTTGTAGTATTTTTCATTTATTTGGTGGTTTTTTTATTTATGTCTAGACTAATTATATTACTTTGCCGAATGTGTATATTACTTGCAGTTAGGATTACAGACTCATTTGGTCATTTGAAATGACTCATATATAGTCATTCTTTGTGATTTCCAAGGATTTCCTCTGTTTAAATTAATTCATTGTTGAAAACGAATGAAAAATTGTATTACGTATGAAATTTAGCTAACTGTTGTGAATGTGTAATACCATTTTAAGCATTTTTCTTCTTCTATGAAATGGATCAACTTGTAAAGCTAGTAATTAATATATATAAACTTATTTGCTTTAAGTAGCTTTACGAACACGGTTATGGACATATATATATATATATATATATATATAAAAACTTATTTGATTTAAGTAGCTTTACGAACACGGTTACGGACACAACTTCATCAATTCCTTAAGCCTATAAATACACATCATCACACCATTCACAGCTATACATTTCGTCTTTGCTTTGATACTTCGATTGAGTAACAAAATTCAGAGAAATCAAGAGATCTAAAGGGAGTGAGGAAACCAATCTACCAAGGCTCTCTCTCAACCCACAGAAAAATCAAAAAATCGAGAAAGTCTCAGATTCTCTCCGTCGAGCTTTTTCTTTTTTTTTCTTCGGTAGTACATCTTTTTTTCCATTTATTACCCGAAATTAAATTTCATATGATCTATCTATAGTTCATAGTTAACTAGCGCCGTTCGCTAAATTTCATCTACGAAATGCAATAGTAAAAAGAATCTATACTCTATTGAGTGTTCGATTTGAGATTAATGTAAAAATATAGTAAAAACATTCTATGCAAGATTTTGGTGCCGTTTTATTATTTTTCCTTTTGACAAATGTATTTACCCTCTTTTTTTACTATTATCTTCAGGATTTGCGTTTCTCTTAAAAGTTTTGCTGATTTCATATACCGATCATACAAATTTTTTTTAAAACTTACTGATTTTTATTACCAAAATCAAAAAACTCAATAGATTTTTTCTTCATTGTTATATAATTTTAGATAAAATATCACATCTTTTCAACATTTTCACATATACTAAAATAGCTGTCAACTAATTTTATCTTCAACCACTAAATAAAAAATGTTTAATGTCATAGCTTATATATAATTTACTATACAATATTTAGGTGAAAATTAATTAACTTTTAAACTAAAATATTTGATTAGAAATCATTTTTAAAAATTATTCACTATATATTTTCTAATTTAAAAGTATACATAACAACTATTTTTAATACTTACCAGGTAATGAAAGTGAACGGTTGACAAAAGAAAAAAAAATTCAATAGACATTCTAGGATCTTCTTGACAAAAAAGAATATGAGATCTGACCACTATAAAAACATGCTACATATCTAACATTTTTAATTGTTTCTTTTATATTTTTTGAGATCCAACAACTAAAAAGCATCTTACTCTCTCTTTATAAACCCTACAAAGGCTCTCTCATCCGAAGACACACATTCAAATCTTTTTATAACTTTGATTTTGCGAGAAGGAAGTCTCCAATTCTCTCGTGAACTCCGTGGAACCATGGACGAAAAGGGATTTATACAGGTATCGAGACGTAAGGCGGCCAGATCCAGAGTTTCTGCAGAGGAAAAGATTTTTAAAGTAGATGTCTACCTAGACCTCGAAACTGTTAAGTTTAATGATGAAGAGAGTGAAAAGTGTCTTCTAAACAACATCCAAAATATTATTTCCCGGGAAAAAATCGAGGACGGTACCAAGTGCGGTAATGTGACTGCTTATACAATACACTCTCCGGAAGGGACTAGGAACTATCGACACCTGCGTTCGCATAATGTGAAAGTCATTAACTTTTACAAAAGAGAGATGAGTTGTAGAGCATGCAAGGATCAAAGTAAGATTTATTATTTTATTTTTTTAAATACATATTTTTAAAATTTACTTTTTTCTTCGAAAAAATTAATTTTTTCCTATGCTAAATAGATGAAGAGTGGGTAGATACAACAGAACTTGCTCAAATGGAGATGTTGTGTCAGATTTGTTTGAATGCAATCAAGGTGCAAAGGAGAAAAATACCTTAAGACTATGATGATCATTTCAGGCGACCATTTTTTCACAAATGAACTTGCACAAGATCTAAGGAAGAAAGAAAATGGTGGCTTTACGGTTATAACGGAATTACCTAAGGGTGTGGAAAAAATAGACATGTATGACCCATAGCTTTTCAAAGATTTGTTATCTTTTCCTTCTAGCTTCTAGTAAAAGAACATTTGTTCTCCAAATAAAAAAACAGACATGTTTGCAATCTCTAATAAAATAAACTTGCTAATGTCTTATGTTATTCAATCGTCTTGTTTCTTTTCCTAGCTTTGTCTTTTATTATTATGTATTAAACTATTTATTTATTTTTTTGCATAAAAATGATTAGCAGCTTTTCTTACGGTTCTGTTACTGTATAAAACTGTGTATTTGTGTATATTCAATATAGAAATGTTTTGCTGATTTCATATACAAATTGCCGATTATACAATTAAAAAAAAAAAAACTTACTGATTTTTATTACCAAAATTAAAAAACTTAATGGTTATCTTTTCTTCATTGTTATATAATTTTGGATAAAATTGAAGGATTATGCGTTTTTCCAAGGTTCAATTCCCAAATTGCAACCTAGCACATAATCTTAAACAGATCTAGGTTCTTGTAACTGAATCATAAAACAAACCTGGACATTACCTTTTGCAGCGGAATGATTGTAATGTCGAGATCAACGAACAGATGAATACCTGTTCCTCCTTTGGTATCCACACTCTTACAAGCCGGGGTGGCTGCTAGACCGGATGGATGATCAACAGAGAGAGAGATTGGAGAGCGAGAGGCCCTGCGGCCACCACCAGAAATCGCCAAAATGGCTTAGGGTTTCAATACCCATGTTGCAATCTCTTTTATTCACTAATGGGCCCAAGTTTAATTAATTAATTAAACTAATGGTCCATTAGACTTTTTGGGCCCAAGACACAAATCAGACAAAAGCCCATTTGTTGTCTGCCCAACTCTCTGTACAAATACAGTAAATGCCTTAGCATCTCACCGTATTAATTTCATCTTAACTTTCCCGTTAGCTATGGTGTGTGACCCTTTGGGATCATACAATACTGGTAATAAGTCCTAAACTTATAGATCAAGAGCGGACTCTAGCAAGCCATCATGATCACCCAGTATTTATGACTTATGTCTGATCTCGACATTTATCATACTTTCTAGAGATAGTACGGTAGATTTCAGGACATTCCCAACAATCTCCCACTTGTACTGGAATCCTACACAGGACATTCCCAACAATCTCCCGATTGTACTGGAATCCTACATTCCCTAATCCTTTTGTCTCAATATCTCGATCTGGCATAAGGCAAGATGTGTGTCATCCTTATATAGCCAGACCATTTTAATCGGACCAGATTTGATACTGACAATTCAAACGACTTGGGCAAGTCCGTTTGGGAGTGGCCACTCTCTTACCAGCTATCAAGTCTCCGATTGGCCTAGAGATATTACCTCCGTTAAACGGCAGGGACAAATCCCGTCTTGTTCCATCACTATGAACTACACACTTCGTAATACACCCAACCAAGGTCCGTATAGCTCCCAGTTACGAAACAGCGTTAGACAATGATCAAAGTGCATCAATCCATGTGCAGCCACATGCATGCGAACTCAGGTCTAAGGACTATACTCTATAGTCGTATATGAGAACCTCTTATGACACAGATATTAATATCTTGTAGAGTTCTCATCAGCGGGCCATGTCCGGTCATATGCTCCCCTACATATACCTATGTGTCGACTTTGATGCCGCGCATCTATGACCCCTGGAAACTTGGTCATAAGTCTCAACACAATCTAGTCTCAAGTTGTTGTTGGTGTTCCAATTTCAACAACCTTCGACTATGGACACTATGATTTATGTCATTTCGTTAAATATGGGGTTTCAGGATCAAGTCTTACTCATGTACTTCGATGGCCCATATATAATGACATGAATCATTTTGGAACGATTATTTATATCACAGTTAAAATAATCCAGAAATCATAGATTTCATAAACATAAAATATTATGTTTACATGATCCTTTCAAAATAACTAAGTAAAGCCCTTTACAAACTCCCACTGAAATTAAGACTACATCTTAATTTCACTCATCCTACAGCTACAGTCCGCGACTCGTGCTTAGGCATAAGGAGTGGCTTCGTTAATAGATTAGCAACGTTCTCATTCGATGAAACTTGCTTATCTACTTAACACCTCTGTCATTTATCTCACGGAATAGGTTATACCTACCCTCAAGGTGTTTGGACCTCTGATGTGCAGCTAGTCTCATCTATGCTGGGAATCACATCAAGTTCAGTGATGAACTCTTCTTTCCAAACAACCTCTTTCGCCGCTTCTCAAGCTGCGAAATGTTCAGCTTAAGTCATGGAGTCAGCAACAGTGCCTTGCACCGCCAGTCAGACACAAGATATAGCCGGACTGTGACCGGGAATTATCTTTGTCTATTGGAAACTTGCCTTTCAGACTCTATCGACTTGTGGCACCTCACTTTCTCCGTAAATCAAGAATTTATCCTTAGTATTCCTCAAATACTTTAGGATATTCTTTACGGCAATCCAGTGATTCTTTGCTGGATTTGACTGGTCTTTACTTGTCTTGCTTAACATTAAAACAACATCAAACAAGTACGTTTCATGGCATACATGATAGATCCAATTGCCGACGCATATGGAATCTCATCCATGCATTTAAGCTCAGCAGTTATCGTAGGACACTGTATCTTGCTTAACGTAATGCCATGTGACATTGGCATAAAACCCTTCTTGGAATGCTGAAAACGTGTAGGACTTTGTCAATTTAAGAATTCTGACTTTGTCATACCAGTTCTTTTGGATCTCTATCTTTAGATCCAAAATCCAAGAACTACGTGGCTTTACCCATGTCAATCATAAAACCAACTCCCAAGCCAGTCCTTTACCGACTGCAGCATTGGGACGTTATTTCCGAGAATCAGTATGTCATCGACATACAATATGAGAAATGCAACATCGCCCCCACTTATCTATTAGTAAACGCACAGTTCCATTTCGTTCCTGTTCAAGTCAAAACCTTGACTACTTCAACAGAACGAAGATTCCAACTCCGATATGTTTGCTTCCATCCATGAATGGATCGATGAAGCCAACTTACACAAAATGTAATTTTTGGAGTCCGGGCTCACTTTCGCTTCTTTGAATTTCGCAGATTCGTCGCTTTCAATGATCATCATATCATGCGAACTTTCAATGATCATCAGGTTCAACTAATGACGAGAAATCACTCTCGGATTAGTGACTGATTCATTCATATCTGCGAACTTCATGCTCTACAGGTGTAGATTCTACAGAAATCTGTAAATCCATCCGTTGCTCTCCCTCAACAGGTTGAGCAGCCTTCTGTATTTCTCGAATTTCTTCGAGTTATACTTTTACTCCCACTGTTCTTCTTGGAAAGTAACTTCCCTTCTTAGAAAACAGAATGGACGTAAAAGTAACAAGCCTTGGTTTCCCTAGGACAACCAGCGAAGTAGCACAACTACAAATACTCAGTAAAGACGAATTTGGATCTTTTCCAGTCCACATTTAAGTGGTGTCTTTCAACTGATATTGGTAGAACTATTTCAGCGTAAACTTAGATATTTCTAGAGCGTTATTCTTAAAGAATATCATGGAAGATTCGTGTGACTCATCTTTAATCATTTCTAATAAGATCTGATTCTTTCTCACAGAAACACCTTCAGGTTTTCAGGAGAAATGAGCTGTGAAACGATTTCACACTCATTCAGATGATCACACCATCAATGACTTAAGTATTCTCACTCGTGATCTAATCCAGAGTCTTAATACTTCTGTCACTCAGATTCTATACCTCATTCTGGAACTCTTTCGACCATGTCAAAGAATTCCGACTTGTGTCTCATCAAATGAACACAGTCTTACTCACTGAAGTAATCAGTAGAGACAATGAAGTACAGGAAATTTTCTCTGGCATTACTGCTCATCGGACCACATACATGAGTATGTCCAATGTCTAATAAGCCTTTGGGCTTTTCTCTGGCTCGGCTAAGATGGGCCCTTGGTGTTTTGGTCCAATAAGCAGAATTCAAGTCTCATAAGATATCCATTCAAATGAGCCCAAAAGTCCATAACTATGGGGTTTCTGAATCTGACTTACTCTTTGTGACCAAAACATTTATGCCAAGAAACATTCGGTTTAATTCATCAGATTTAAACCAATTCGGTATTTATGTTACATTTAGGCACTCTTTGGTTTAAGATATAAAACCCATTCCTTGAATAGGGTGCTACAATTAATATTTCATTAAGATCAAAAGAACAAAACTTGTCTTTATCAAAATGAAAAACATTCAAATTCTTTACAAGAAAATGAAAGACAACTCTGCGTAAAGCAGGTACATTGTAGCAATTACTTAATACAAAACCAAGCCTCAAAGGCATCTACAAGTGAAAACCCTACGGCTGAGGCAGCATCCCAAGCTCCTTCCAGACACGCAGTTCCACTTGCCCTTCCTTCAACGTTCTACTGTTGCTCAGGCTCTGCATATTATAACAAATATCAGTGCCGCAACCAGTATCCAATACCTATAAGGTATAACTTGAAGTAATAACATGAATACCTGAGGAAGTAGTTTCATACATCAACTTCAACTCCTCATAATCTTCCATGAATTTAATGCAATCTCTTTTCCAATGCCCAGTCTCTTTACAGTAGCAGCACTTACCAACGTAAGAGGTATCTGACTCGGGCTCAGAAGACACACGCTTGCCATGATTCAAAATCTGGACAACTTTGTCTTCACCCTTGTCAGCATTAGGTTTAGTAAACCTACCCTTCTCCATTATGAGATTATACAGGGTACTCTTCACGTTTGGCTCAACTGTCTTGAGCATATCATGCAGTTCAGTCAGCGTCTTCGTTAAGCCTTTCTTGATATAGTTCCTTCTGAACTTATCATAGCTTGACAGCAGTGACTGCAGAATGATCTCAGTTGCCAATTCTTGGCTAACTGGTTAATCCAGTTTCCTCAGGTTATCAATGTAACCCATCATTTTACTGATATGAGGACTTACTGGATGATCATTCGGTAGCTTGCAGCTAGTGAGAGACTTAACCAACTGGTATCTCTCCACTCTTACCTGCTCCTGAAATTTCAATTTCAGGCTGCTGATCATCTCTATTGGCGACTCCATGTTCTCATATTGCTTCAGCAAATCTGAGTCCATGGTAGCCAATATCAGACCACGCACATCTACCGCATCATTATAATGCTTATTCCAAGCATCATATACTGCATGAGAGGCATTGGACCCGATCCTCTCGGGGAGAGCTCTCTTAAGGACATAGTCCTTTCTCTCCTGCCTGAGAACTAGCCTCAGGTTCCGCGACCAAGTCAAGAAATTTGATCCGTTCAGTTTGTCCATCTCAAGGACATACCGGATCGAGAAAGTGTTTTGATTGTTTGTGCTCGTCATAGCTGAAATTTAGAGATAAATAGAGTTTTAGTTATTTAGTTCATAAAAGAGTAATCTTAATAACTTATAAGAAGACTCGCATTGCATTCAAAATTTCTTTGTTTAACCTCATAAGAATGCAATGATTCCGAGACCCATGTTCAGCTAAATCCAAAGTGGGCCACTGGCCGTCACCCGGAATTAGCTTTACTTGGTAAGCATACACACAGCTAGTTATATCCATATAACTCTCGGTTGTGGATTGGGCCCAAGGCCCAATACACCAGATGTCTCAAGGCCCGGGACTCCCGATGGCCCAGTCAAGGAAAACCAATCTCTTACAGCCAAATAATCACTAAAGTCTGGGACTCCCAATGAAATTAGTGACTATATACTACTTTACTTACGCGAAAACAGACACCTCACACTGTAAGCCATATCTGTAATCGAATAAGCGTTAAGTAGCTGACAAGATTGGGCAAGACATCCAAGCTTGATATTGGTTTTGAGGATTTTCAGTTTTATTTCCAAAAATAGAAGATTACTATTTTGGGAAACTTACTTATTTTAGAAACTTTCTAAATTTAGTAACCTACTAAAAATAGAAATTTCTAATTTAATATTTTATTAATATTTTCGGGTTGGGTCACAAATTATAGGCCCAATTCTTGGCCCAAGACCATAGAATTCCAGTTGGCCCAATAATTTGACATAACCGATTCGGTTTATTAATTCTGGTCCAAGACCAAATTAACTATCAAAACCATCGGTTATTTACTAAACCAGACCAGCTCTAAATTATTTGGTCCAACCAAATCAAACTTAGACCAGCCTTCGGTTTAGGTTAAAATTCAATTTTGAATTTCAATCCGGTTTAACCAGAAATTAAATAATACCAATTGTATTAAATAATTTCCAGTAAACCGCGATTCGGGTTAACCGCTTGAACCACCAAATAAATTGGATCGGTTCAGTTAAGTCCAAAACCGGGAAGAAACACTTAGTGTTTTAACCAATTTTGACCTAACTTGCAGTTTTAGCTAAAGCAGACAATGAACCACAATCGGTTTGATCGGTTCATTGTCGCGGGTTTGGGAAAAAACGAACCACAATTATCAAGGCTTTGAATCTTGATCAATGGCTAACATCAAGTCAACATTAACCAATTGACTTTTCTAAATCGATTATTAATTCCATTCGCTTATGACAACATGCGATTCTAAACCTTAGACAAAAACGATTCGCACCATTAACCATTAACGAAACGATTTTAATCGATTCTACAATTGATCGATATCAAGCACTAAAGACAAAACCATTTTGTCATTATTCCAATTCATTTTGATCGATTCATGTGATTAAGATTATCAAACGAAACAAGTCAACAATAACAAACCAAATTTCGATAATTCGATCGTGACTCGAAGACAAACTCGTTTTTGTCCTTTATCAAACCCTAACAACACGTCTAACAACACATTTTCTTTTGTTCACTTCAATAATGGATTCTTAACATCACACTTAAAGACAAAACAAATCAAAAGCGATTATGACAAATTGAATATCACATCAACAAAGTCAAAACCGATTCATATGATCCAATCATCAAAAACCTAACGACCTGGCTCTGATACCACTGAAGGATTATGCGTTTTTCCAAGGTTCAATTCCCAAATTGCAACCTAGCACATAATCTTAAACAGATCTAGGTTCTTGTAACTGAATCATAAAACAAACCTGGACATTACCTTTTGCAGCGGAATGATTGTAATGTCGAGATCAACGAACAGATGAATACCTGTTCCTCCTTTGGTATCCACACTCTTACAAGCCGGGGTGGCTGCTAGACCGGATGGATGATCAACAGAGAGAGAGATTGGAGAGCGAGAGGCCCTGCGGCCACCACCAGAAATCGCCAAAATGGCTTAGGGTTTCAATACCCATGTTGCAATCTCTTTTATTCACTAATGGGCCCAAGTTTAATTAATTAATTAAACTAATGGTCCATTAGACTTTTTGGGCCCAAGACACAAATCAGACAAAAGCCCATTTGTTGTCTGCCCAACTCTCTGTACAAATACAGTAAATGCCTTAGCATCTCACCGTATTAATTCCATCTTAACTTTCCCGTTAGCTATGGTGTGTGACCCTTTGGGATCATACAATACTGGTAATAAGTCCTAAACTTATAGATCAAGAGCGGACTCTAGCAAGCCATCATGATCACCCAGTATTTATGACTTATGTCTGATCTCGACATTTATCATACTTTCTAGAGATAGTACGGTAGATTTCAGGACATTCCCAACAAAAATATCATATCTTTTCAACATTTTCCACATATACTAAAATAGATGTCAACTAATTTTATCTTCAACCACTAAATAAAAAATGTTTAACGCCATAGCTTATATATAATTTACTATACAATATTTAGGTGAGATTAATTAACTTTTAAACTAAAATATTCGATTAGAAATCGTTTTTAAAAATTATTCACTAATATATTTTCTAATTTAAAAGTATACATAACAACTATTTTTAATACATATAATATAACATTTTAAATATTTAAGAATTATCATATATTAATTTTTTATAATATGTGGAAAGGTTCTCCGAATTCTGCTTCTTCTATCCCAGTACCAGTCATATGGGATTTTGAAAACGCTTGGATTCCTGATGGATATAATATCACGAGTCTTAAAAGCAAGACTGAAACATCTCTAAAGAGAGAAAATCCCCAATTTTTTATAGAAGAAATGATCGCGGTCGGACCAGGAGCAACCAGATATAACAAAGCTAGTAAGATCGGTAATGATATGAGATTGTTAGCGATCCCAAAAGAAAATATTCCATGTCTAGCTCGCAACAAAGCAGATGACTGTCAGGGTTTGGTTGTACATGGTACAAACAACAACGATCCAAGTAAAAAATTTCTCAACTATTTTTTCTAGTTTTTTCCCCAATGATTAGCTTGTTTGGACTGGACTCAAACTGATAAACTTGTAAATTTGTGTTTTTTAGGGCGAATTGTGAGAACAACAGATGTCGCCCATATGTATGCGGTTAAGGAGATTTTCATGAAGGTACTTCAGAATAAGAACTACATATTAGTGGTTGCTGGAGATATCGATTTCTATCATGCATTGGAAGGGTTGATGGTTATGACGATATACATATTATGCTAGCTAAGCTAGAAAAGTCAAAGAGAGAACTTGACAAGGTATCAAAGATAAAATATATTGACAAAAAGACCATCTAGTCATCATAGGTGGGGAGATATTTACTCCTGGGAATAAGCTGGAAATATGCTTTTATCACAAGTGAATTTTAATTTTAACTATATAAACAACTAATTTTTAAAATAATTAAATTTAAATGACAGTAAGAAATGTAGATCAAATTTTTAAATTTGGAAACGGATAATTTTGTTATAATTAATTAGCTTACAACAAATACCAGATTAACTAAAAAGAGAATCACAAGAATAATGTTGAATTTATGTTTTTGAAAAAGAATAATGCATTATGGTTTAGCATTGGAGTCGAGACTTTTTTTTGTCGTAAACTTGGAAAACAAGTTTAGAGCATATAAAATATTTTTTACTACATACCAAGTTATAAAAATTTTCTAGTTAAACATTTCCTAGTTAAACATATTAATATTTACTTCATAACTAAGACTTAATCTTAACTGTTGATATTTACTTCGTAGATAAAATTTAATCATAATAATTGATATTTACTTCATACGTAATACTTCATTTAACCATTGATCTTTATTTCATACGTCGTAGTAATAAAATTATATAACATATTTTAAACGAATTAAAAACAATATTTAATGTCAAAAAGGATTAAAAGAATATTCCTACATAATAAAATATACTAATAAAAAGGTCATCTAGTCGTTATAGGTGGAGATATTTAATCTGGAGAATAAGCTGGAGATATGCTTTTATCACAAATAAATTTTAATTTTAACAATATAAACAACTAAATTTTAACATAATTAAATTTAAGTGACATGAATAATTGTAAATCAAATAATTGAATTTGGAAACGGGTAACTTTGTTCTCACGTATAATTAATTAGCTAACAACAAATACCAAAATTAACTAAGAAGAGAATCACAAGAATAATGTTGAATTTATGTTTGGAGAAGATTAATGCATTACGGTTTAGCATTGGAGTCGAGACTTTTTTTTTGTGTGGTAAACTTGGAAAACAAGTTTAGAGCATATACAATCAGTACTGTATACAATATTTATTAGTACATACAAGTTTAGAGCATTTCTTAGTGTGATTCGAAACCCAAAGTTTTGGGCTAAGATAAATAAATTTCATTAGTTGTTGTGGTCCAAATAGTTATTCATAAACCAATGGGCTTGACTTCAAATAATTACACATTTTACTATTATTAATTTAATTGTTATCGTTTAGTTATTTACAACTTTTCCTGAAAATTGTTGGAAGTTATTAAAATAAAAACTTTAAAACGCTTCATTTTCTTACCTCTTACAGAGAGAAATAACTTCCTTTCAAACTAATTTATGCGCTAATTTCTCCGATTCTAAACAATGGCTCCTCAAACTTTCAGACAAATTTCTCGCATCAACAACTTTATTCCTTGCTTTTGGGACCTAAAAGTTCTACTTCTCCGTGTTTGGACTTGTGTTAGGTTTACTCAACCAAGAATCCGATTGCTTTTGGTGGATGAAGAGGTAATCTCTCTTTTCCTGTATAATTTGTTTTGTTTATCTGGCTATTGCATGTTTTGTTACTATATTCGTTTATTGCTTTAGGGTACCCAAATAGAGGCTACTGTTCTTGAACCTCTATTGAGAAATTTCGTTACACAACATCGTGTGAGGGTCGTTGGTTTAAACTTACGGATGCTCGAGTTATACAAGCACCGCTATATGGGTCGTTGACCTCTCACGATTTCAAACTCATATTCTGGTGCCTTACTTATGATAATATCCTGGAAGGTCATTTTATGCAATTTGAATCGATACCAGATATATTAGACGGGAGAGTCTATGATGAATACCCTATAGGTAACGTTTATTATATACATTTGTTTTTCCTCTATCGGATCATATTAGTGCTGTTATTTGAATATGTAGTTAACATTATATTTTAACTAAATATCGAATTAAGGTATATAGCTCTTAGTTATTTTATTTTCTCCATTATAGATGTCCTTGGTGTAGTTACACATGTTGGAAACTTTGAACATGATCATACAAGAGAAAAGCTGCAGTTTACAATTCGCAACCTAAGGTTAGTTAAACCGATGACCATAATCTTCTTCACATGTGTTATGTTGTTTTTCTCTAATAAAAATCTTGAAATCATTAATTTGTCTAGCCTTTGGAGTGTTGAGTGTTTAATATACAAGGAAGATGTTAAGGAACTAGGTGAAAGGTTTTTAAAGGAGGATGATAGACATATATTTGTTATTCTCCGTTGCTTCTACATAAATTCAATAAAGGGTATGCTTATAAAGTTACTTTTGTGTCTTTTTATAATGAATTCATTTTCTATTACATAATTGTGTTTATGATTGATGACACTTTTGATTTCTCTATTGTTTACAATGTTAACATTGTGTGTATAAAATTTAGATATGGGTATAACTTGGCTCAAAGCAGAAGAAGAGATTTCTACGATTATGTACGATCAAACAAAGAATTCTGATTTTAATGGATTTCGCAACATGTTTTCGTCATAACCCTAATGCAATTAATTATGTAATATGCTTTATATGTTTTTCGGAATGCATATACCTTTGTTTCTATTTTGTAGTTTTCCAAATCCAGTACCTAACCAATATCCTGAAGAAAACATCCCTTCCTGGTTCAAGCTATGGTAAATTATGTCCGAAATTTCAAAGACTTTACTAAACTTTATTATTTTTGGTTAGAATCTACTTCACGGTATCATGCGGGTTAGATTTTATTACTAAACTTGGTATTTATATGTAAATAAAATACAATATAATGGGTATATAAATATCAAAATTAACGTGGGTATCTATACCTTTAATAAGATATAAAAAACCTGAATATGACTTATTTTATTGAACCCTATCTTAATATGGGTATATAAATCATATGTTTTAAGTATGTTATATAAATCCATTGGTACTTATGTTCCATTGCAGGTACTTAAAATACTATTGAATTCTATGATTGTATTTGGTATTTTGGTTTTAATTACTAATAACTTTTGGTTCTAAAATGTTTTATTTTTGAAACCAGAAATTGAGGACTAATTGTGTTATTATATTTCATGAATTACCTATTAAATAAATATTAGTGGTTAAGATTAAGTCTTACCTATAAAATAAATATCAATGGTTAAAATTAAATCTTACATATTAAGAAAGTGTAACAAGTTTTTTTAAGTGTAAAGTTAGCTTGTTTTTTTTAATTATCTATCGTATCTGTGTGTTTAGATTATTTTGTTAATTTTAACAAAAAAAAAAATATATATATATATATATTAATGATAAAAATACAAAAAAATATGTGTTAAATAATATAAATAATAGAAATAATACCAATGGTCAAGATTAAATCTTACCTATCAAGTGGAGTGTTGTGGAGTCTTTATTTTGAAGGGAAAATATATAATTAGGCAGAAATTTGTTTCTCTCTTATTTTGACTATTTGTATAGAAAGAATCAATGCTAGGAAAATCTGATAACGAATGTGTCTTCTCTTGCGGTGTCATCCATTTAATTAGATCTATACTTTTTTGTTTAATCAGTTTCCATTTGCTTTATTTTGTATGTATTTTATCTTAACTAGATAGATATCCGCACTATGCTGCAGATTTATTGTAAATATTTATTTTATAAATGTATATTTTCAAAATAGTTTTTGATTATTAATTTTTTATAACTATTGTAGAATGATTATATTATGCAAACAATAAAAACATTTTTAGATGAGTAGAAACTCTTAAAAGTAAAGATTAAAGTAATATTGTACCTATGCATTATTGAAGAATTAATATTTATGCTTCTTAAACCAATTTTATGCATTAACAAACATCTTTTTAATTCGTTTGTTCGTTTATTTTATTTTCTTTTTCTTTTTAACTGTGTTTTTGTAAATTAATTGACATATACAAGTTTATTATTAATTTATGTTATATGTAAATTTATACAAAAGAATGTGACATCTTAATCACTAAAAATAATAATTGATACATCAGTTTTCCATATATTATATACCAAATTATCGTTGGTCTTGTATTTAGTATTATTTTATATCTTACTATTTCTTATCTTTAGTTAATATAAAAAACTTCCGATTATTTCACACTCATCATTTTCCCTTTTTAAAAATTAATTTTTTCCCTTTCTATTCATATCATAGAAGTTTTCTTAATTACTTGTTCTTTTGTTCTCTTTGAAAAAAAAACTCTCATGTCTCTGTCTCATATTTGGTTAGTTCTACCTTAAATTCTTGATTTTTTAAACGACCCAAAATATCATAAACCAAATAAGAGATGCAAATAAACCGAACAAAAATCAAATTCAAACCAAATTTCCAAAACCAGACCAAATTAAATTATAAAATAACTCAATAGTATATATATACTATATAAAAATAAACTAATATTGAACTGAACCAAGCTATGTTATATAAAAACCAAACAGAATTTAATAAAATTCACGCAATATTAGTATGTTAATTACATATAGAAATTATAATAAAACTCTATAATCTTTACTAAATTAATAGATTATTTTTCTTATATGTTTTGTTAAACCAAAAATCAATTATTATTTAATCTCGAATGTGAACTTATTTTTCTAGAACTCAATTTTTTTTTGAAATTCTAAGAATATGAACCGAACCGACACTAACCAAATTGTAGTTCGAAATTGACTGAGATATATTTTTTAAATCCCAAAAGCCAAAAAATCTAAACCGAATCAAACCAGATAATTGAATATCCACCATTAAATCTAATCACTTAAGCTTATGAGTTATACTAAAATATGATATGTATTTTTGTTATGTTTTGATTGGCTTTTATAAATTTTATAAATTTTCATTAATTGATATGTCAAGTGATGTGTATTTTTGTTTTATTTTGATTGGTTGTGAAAGTTTTTTCATTAATTGAGTTGTCAAGTTCTCATGCTTTAAAAAAGTTGATGTGTCAACACCTTGAGAGGCACAAGCTCTATTAGTGTATTGATTATTTTCTTTGTAACAAAACATCAGTTTAATGATGGATTACGTCAGTTATTGTTACTTTTCTTCTCAACTATCTGTTATTTTAACATCAAATTTTGTCTAACTATGGTTATAAATATTGGTATCTGTTTAGACGCTGAAAAAATCTGGTATAAATCGTATTTTAACTTGATCTTCTATCTTATTACCATTTTTTTAAATTTTTCATATCGATTATCTAATATACTTACTTAAACTAAAACATAAATATAACTGAACATGCATTCATTATCATAATCTGTTTTAGTAAACTCACTATTTTTCCTTTTTATAAAAAAGGTTTCTTTTCTTTCTTTTGATCGAAATTATGGAAGTAGGTTACTGAAAAACCTATTGCAACTTAGCTAAACAATTTTAATTAGAATTTAACATTTATAATTTTAAAGTTCAGAAAACAGTTCAACTTTAAAAGATTATTTACCTTTGTAAAGTCATCGTAAACATAACCAAATCTATTTGGTTGGAAGAATTATTCGTGAAAGAACGCCAGCAGATTTAAGACCGGTTCTTGTTGCATCTTTTGTATTGTGACTGCTTTTGATCCTCTTGCTTAACGAATAATGTTTTGCTTTTGATCTTCCTGTTTAAGGAATGCTGTTTTGTAAAAAGTTGTAAGCATCTGTTTTTTTTTAAATCAATATATATATATATATATATTTCATTAGAACATTTTCATATTAGATTTCTTTCAGAAATATCTTACTTTATAAAAGAAATAACAACATAATAATATTTAATTATAAGAGTTAACTACAAAAAATATTTCTTATTATTTATCATTTTTAGAGACTCTTGTAAGAACATTCATTACATATTTTTCACAAAAGTCTCTTATACCTTCAAAAATATTATATATTAATGTCTAATTACATTTTCTTTTAAAACAATTTTTTAGAACATTTTTAGTTGATTTGTTTTTCAAAATACTTTATCCATAAAAAATAAAATAAAATATTGTTTAACTATAAGAGCCTCTCAAAAAAAAATTTTTACTCTCAAATAAGAGACCCTCCAACATTACAGAACTCTTATGATTAAAATATAAAATTTGTATTTATTATTTTTTTACGAGTAAAAGACTCTTGTCAGAAAATTCCACTAAAAGTAGCCTTCAAGAATTTCAAATGAGAGTATCTATCATCTTTTTAAAGAAAATCCTATGATTAAATAATAATATTTGTTATTTAATATATAAATGAAAAAATTATTACAAAAGACACCCAACGACATTTGCATTAGTCTTTAAAACATACAACTGAGTGTTGAAAAATTTAATTATACATGTAATATTTGGAGTTGAATAAATTCAACTAGTTAAAATTTGGTAATAGTAGAGTCACAACGCCACATATTGTTTTGTAATTGACTGTTTAGTTTTTGCAGTTTGTTTTTATTTCATCCTCATTATTTAAAATCATTTATATAATACTAAATTATTTTGTTTGAAAACAATTTATGCCATAATTCTTAATTTTTACTTTATAAATAGATATTTGTTTTTTTATAATTTAGTTTGGAAACAGAAAATATTATTATATTTTATTATAACTTTTTATTTTAGAGTATTATATTTTATGAAACAAAATTATTGTATAATGTAAAAGTTAAAAGTGTTGAACTATGTAGTGAAAGTAAGAAAAAGTGAAGTGGAATATTAAATGCTTTAAACACCATATAAGAAACTTTTTCATGAAGTTTCTTTAATAATCTCTAATAATTTAAATGCTTTAAACACCATATAAGAAACTTTCTCATGAAGTTGCTTTAATAATCTTTCATAATTTATAAAAAGAGGAGTGATATAAATAAAATATCAAAGGCTAATACTAAGTTTTAGCTATGAAGTAAATAGCAATGGTTTAGATTAAATCTTACATATCAAGTAAATATCTATGGTTAAAATTAAGTCTTACCTATCAAATAAATATCTGATGTTAAAATTAAGTCTTACCTAGTAAATGTCAATGGTTATGAAAAAAGTGTAGATAGATTCTCAAAGTAGAAAGAGTTTATAAAGAGTTAAGAAACTCTTTTTACTTTTTTTTTGGGAGAAATTCTATAAATAAAATAATAATATTTATTATTTTATTATTATTGGTAAGTGTGAGAAATTCTTGTGAAAAATCATGGATGATAAATGCTGTAAACACCATATAAGAAACTTTCTTATTTTGGCGATGCTTCGATAACCTCAATACGTCTATATATTATTAAGAAGATGGTTCGAGCATTGCTTAACCAACCTAAACTGAGAAGTATGGCAATTCTTGATCTTCCAGACGACCTCTTGATTACCATTCTGGTTCTTCTTATTCGAAACAATTTCGGAGATTTTGCAAGGGTGACATCAAACTGGCAGACACTGTTTCAGTTAGCACAAGCCCCTCATTTCTACAGAAGTGTAGATTTCTTCTACAATTACATTTCCTTCTCCCGCAAGGAACAAGCACATGAGTTTCACGAAACTTGCATAGAACACAACAACCCCTCATGCCTTCTAGTGAAAGGTATGTCTGAATTCATATACAATGATCGGCGTGAAACAGGGGAAGAATTGATTAAGAAATCCGTCTAAACTCGATGGGATACTGGTTTGTATGCCTATTGCATACTGGTCCGGGTCATGTACGGTGCCTCAGAGGTTGGGATGAGAGGGATAGCGCTAACCCGAGAATTTGCTCATTAAATACATGTGCAGATTGTCGCGCGTGACAGGATGGTATGGGTGCACAAACCGTCTGATTTTTTCCTTGAGAAGGAAGGACTTCTTGATATCGACAACGTCCAGAGATGTAAGTGTGCCACCATCAATAACTGGATTTATTGGTGGGTAGATGGCTGGAAGAGCCCTGATATGTGCGACGAATGTTTCTGGACCGTAGAATCACTGGCATTTTGCGAGATTGTAAAGCATAGCTTCAGCACAAAAATTTAATTAAAGTTAGCTTGTTTTTAATTATCTATTGAATTTGTGTGTTTAGTTTATTTTGGTTAATTTTAACATATATATATATATATATTAATGAAAAAATACAAAAGATATGTGTTAAATATCAATTGTTAAAATTAAGTCTTGCCTATCGATTAAGTCTTACCCATAAATATCTTTGGTCAGATTAAGTCTTACTTATGAAGTAAATTCAATGGTCAAGATTAAGTCTTACGAATCAAGTAAATATCAATGGTTGACACTAAGTCTTATCTATCAAGTAAATATTAATGGTTATGATTAAATCTTACATATCAAGTAAATAGCAATGGTTAAGATTAAGTCTTACCTACCAAGTAAATATCAATCTTCAACATTAAGTCGTACCTATCAAGTAAATATCAAAGGTCAAGACTAATTCTTACCTATCACTTAAATATCAATAGTTAAGATTAAGTCTCACCTATCAAATAAATATCAATGGTTAAGATTAAGTCTTACCTATCAAGTAAATATCAATGATTAAAATTAAATCTTAGCTTTGAAAAAAGATTAACGGTTTTTTTTATATGAGTAAAGTTAACTTGTTTTTTAATTATCTATCGAATTTGTGTGTTTAGTTTATTTTAGTTAATTTTAACAAAAAACTATATATATATATATATTTAATGAAAAAAATACAAAAGATATATGTTAGATAATATAAATAATAGAAATAATATCAATGATCAAGATTAAATCTTACCTATCAATTAAATATCAATGGTTGAAATTAATTCTACCTATCAAATAAATATCAGTGGTTAAGATTAAGTCTTACCTATCAAATAAATATCAATCATCAAGATTAAGTCTTACCTATTAAATAAATATTAATGGTCAAGATTATGTCTTATCTATCAAGTAAATATCATTGGTCAAAATTAAATCTTACTTATGACGAAAGATTAACGATTTTTTAGAGTAAAGTTAGCTTGTTTTTTAATTATCTATTGTATTTGTGTGTTTAGTTTATTTTGGTTATTTGCTGCACCCATTAACGCAGAGGTGATATGGATGCCGAGCTATGATGCTGGAAACTGTAGCAGCAGTACCAGGAATGGTCGGAGGAAGTTTACTCCACTGCAAGTCCCTTTGGAGGTTTGAGCAAAGCGGAGGATGGATCAAAAGAAGCAGAGAATGAGAGGATGCATTTCATGACATTCAATGGTACGAGAGAGCTCTTCGTTGCAACAAATGTGTTGCTTCTAAAGTAACAAGGATAGCAAGGTATACAATAAACCTACACATACCAGTGCAACAGACAACTCCAGGTAGATGTACTGACGGGAAACAACTTTTTCTAATACAGTTGCAGGGTGGAGCTTGCTGTCGCTGATGGCATTGGCAATTCCACTTTTTTCGTCTTCGACACCGAAATGACAAAGCTGACTTCAAAAAGCTAGAATTGATTAAGAGAAAGCTAGAGTTGGAAGAACCAAGAAGATAACAAACGAACCAAAAAACCCAAAATGGCATGAATCTTTTCATGTTTACTGGTCACATGGCTAAACATGTTCTTCACTGTCAAAGACGATGATCCCATTGGTTAACCGTTGATCGGAAGAGCTTTTGTTCCTGTTGAGGATATTTTCCATGGAGAGGAAGTTGATATATGGGTCGAGATTTTAGATACTGAGAAAAACCCCATTGACGAAGGAACAGAGATTCATGTGGAACTTCAGACTTCAGTGTTAAAAAAAGCTGGAATCGTAGTATCAAAACAAACCTATTCGTGAAGCAAACGCTATCTACAAGCGAATCATTGCACAAGTCGACACACCTGCGATTTATGATGGTATGAATTGGTTTCTAACACAATACTAAGCAGATGATGTGTTTTTTTCCCTTTTATGTATTTACTTTTTGTGCTTTGTCTCTGCCACAATATTCAACATGGAAAAAACATTCAAAATGACATATTTGTTGCTTGTCCTTCATATTAAGCTTGTGTTACGCCGCTTGAAGGAAGAGGGAAAGGAAGGTGTTAATCTAAAGCTGGGGTACGTGCTAGATTCCCATGATCGTTACTATCATGTATACACTAAGATAATAGCTGTGTGTGATGACAATCATGTATCTTTCTTCAAGCATATGCTGTTCATTACTATTAGTAAATGCTATTCCAAGAATTCATTATCTAACTTTTGATATGGACAGGTTGTTCGCAGATCCAAAATTCCTGAATAGGTTAGCTATCGAAGAAGCTATATCAATAACAACCACACTTATAGCACTATACGAGAAGAGGAAAGAGAATTTCTTTGAAGAACTCGACTATGTTATAACTGATACAGTTAGATGATCAGTTGTAGATTTTCCACAGTTTGGCTTCCTGCACCAGTTTTGTCGTTCTATCATATGCTGATGAGAGCACTGCGCCAGACAACATATACGCATTGAGATGCCTACTAACTTTGACCCAAAAAGAAGAAGAAGAAAGATGCCTACTAAGGATCCATACATGATAATGCATTTCAAAAGAGTCTTGCTGGAAGAAAGTGGAATTTGAATCTTAGAGTTGCTTCAGTTATTGTTGATGGCTTAAAGATTGCTGGTGTTGGAGTCGTCTCCAGTTTCGCACATGTGGGAGCTTCAAATGCATTGAATGTTGTACGAAAAATCATTAAACCAGAGTTGGTTGTTGCTCAGAAACCTAAGATTAAGAGATCTCCTCTTCTGAAGACGGCAATGGTTCATGGAGGTTTTCTGGGAACATCTGCAAATCTTCGTTACCAGGTATGATGAACATGCTGCATAACAGTGATGGTTCTTTGTCTTAGCTAAGGCAGAGCGTTCATGACGAAGATTATGATTTGATTTATGCCACTAACATCAAAGTGTCAACCAAAGGCAAATAATTGATAGATTGATAGAGCATCGCATTTCTGATGAGCTTTCTTTTGAACCTCTACTTGTGAATATAATTTTATTTGTTATTTTGGAATGCAGGTCAGAGTTACATGTCTGTATTTTGGTTTCTCTGGCTTTTCTTTAATTCCTTTTCTCCTTAAAGCATAGTGTGCCGCCAACCTCTTCGTTTGATTATATTTGGAAGTTTCATTATCTTGATCCTTTACTTTTCATATAAATGTTTGCAGCACTGGAATGGTCTTGCCCGCTCTCCGGGTCTGCAAACTCAGAAAAGCACTCCAGCCTCTAAGGAAATTCCATATGCTTTGGCCCAATCCTCTCACCATATCTGTAACAAATATTTCTCATAGTTGTATGTATTATGGTTTTTTTTTATTTTTCCATTTCAGTTTTACAACAAATATTGTTTTACCAGGGTTGAGCTATACGGGAAAATAATTGATTTTTCTTCACAACTACTTTGCTTGGTTGAAACATTGAATATGGCCTTCACAACTCCGTTATGGAGGATTTTGTGCAATTTTGTGTATATTTTATATTATCCTCTTCTTTCAAACACATGTAAATTTTTTGACTTGCAAGGGATGGAATTATAGCATCTAACTAATTTCCCTGCTTAGAGATACTCTTTTACAGTTTTAGTTTTTCTGACATTTTCACTGTCTAATGTTTATTAATCTCTCACAGTGAAAATCCAAGCTCAGAAAGTCTGATGACCTCAGTTGGTCATACCTGCTCCAACAGTTATTGATCGGGTGATTAAAGATCTATTTCATGAGGGTATTTTCCCACTATATTATGTATGGACGTAGATGCATGTATACGACTTAAGTTTTTGGCAGCAAAGATACAAGCATGTGTGAGTGTTAAAAAATGTTGAAGATTGATTATTAACTAGTTCAACTAGTTAAAATTTGGTAATCGTAGAGACACAACCCCATATTGTTTTTGTAATTGACTGTTTAGTTTTTGCAGTTTGTTTTTATTTCATCCTCATTATTTAAAATCATTTATATAATACTAATTAAAGCAATGCTGTTTCTTTAATCCATCGATCTTCTTCAGGTTTTGTTCTTCTTCAATTTGCTAATTGGGAAATGCAACCTCGCCATCAGCGGCCGAGGTGCTCTGGTCTTGTGTTCGAATCCTCTAACACAGACGAATCCTGCATCAGAATCGTTAGATGTTTTATCAATTTCTTTCTATCAACATAACAGAACAGTGTCGCTCCTAACTGTGTGTGTATGCTATGTTGATAATGAACAATGTGTTTCTCCTGGTAAGAATTATACCTCTCCAGAAGCAGGACTGAATTTGTTCCGTTGAGAGACCTGCATGAATGCCACAAAACATTTCAAGAACTTTATTTGGCAACTTTCCAAAGTTGTGTTGATCAATGTGAATGCTTTTACCTCTGAATATTGATGTTACAGATGTCCCGAAGTAAACAGTTCTTCTCGGTAGATCCCATATCCAGTCTCTAGGAACATTGATGGGGTTGAGACTGGAATCATGGTCTGCAAATAACTGCAAGATATAAAAAAAAAATGCCAAATAAGGATCAAGAATCAAAGTAAAATAGAAAGAATTTGTTCGCTGTGTTTCTGAGTTTATTAACCTACCTCGTTCACTTGAAAATATGTGCCATTGAGGGGAAAGCTTCCTCTCATGGCAGTTCTACAAGGTATCTGTGAATGATGAAAACCGATATTCAGTAACTTGTAGTCTCACTTCTTATGAACACTAAAAAAGATCTAGACAAATCTCACCAAAAGAGTTCCTCTAACTGTCCGCGAGTTAGCTTCCCTCACGCTGTTGCACTCTGAACAAGCCTCATCAAAGCACATTTTGCCAGACGCTTGCCCTCCACATTTCTGTTCAGGCGGCTTAGCAGAAGTCGCCGTTTCCCCTGGCAACCAAACAATTACATTAGTTTAGCTTTACTTTCTATGGAACTGATGACAGAAGGGAAAGCAACAGGGCAATGTTATATCCTCACCTGCTGTCCAAATAGCTAGGAGATAAGGACTTGGGTCATCTGGTTCTCTTTTATCCATCTGTTTTCATCAAATGAGGATTTTATACAGTCTTGTTCAAATGAAACACCTGAGTATAGAGAGAATAAATGAATGTCTTACACCAGCTAGGAGAGGATGTGAATCCGGGAGCTCGAACCTGAAAACAGACGACATATTTATCATTTACCTTGTCTATCTATACTACACCTGGCTATACGTTCTGAAGCAATGTTATCATAGTGATGTCCCCTGGATAGACTGGCTTACACTTGGTGCTCGGTCCTGAGACGGCTAATGTTCTTTAGTTTGGGAGTTGGAATCGATGTAGTTTTAGGATCCAAAGCAACCAAAGCCTTGGACATGTCACCTTCTTGGAGCTCCATGTTTCTCTTCATGTGTTCTTCAAGAGTCTTGCTGAACTGCGTAATGTTGAGTTCTATTGTTGGGATCTCGTCAGGGTCCTCGTTGTAGTAAGCATCTTCAGTGTCACTCTCTGTTATCTCAGTGCATTCTTGCTCAGAGGTGGCCGGCTCTTCTATTATTGGTACTGCGTTTCCTCCATTCCATGGTGCTGCCCTTACTAGGGAACTCTCCAGAGGAGGAGGTAGTTCCATCATCGGGATGGCTGCAGGAGGGAAGGATTCGGGAGGGACAGGGATAGCTGCACTGGTTAAGATCCTCTTGTCTGGTGCCGGCAAAGAAAGTCTTGCACTGTTACAATGGTATCAGTCATCGACTCTCATATTAGAAATAGCTACTTTGACATATCTAATATAGTCTCATGTTTTGGATTACTAGAGCTTATGCTAAAATGATCGTGTATGAACGCTTGGTTACCTAGCATAAGCACTAGCAAAGTGTCTGCACTCTCCTCGCATGGGACATGCATTACAATTTGGTCTACTCTTCGTGCAAAATACCTGACATGAGTTCACATGATTTAGACACATATTTGACCATATGATAGATTCAAAGCTTAGAGCAATAATACCTTTCCAAACGTAATCAGCTGGTAGTGTAATTCATACCTGAGTAAAATACAAGTAATGAGGACATAGTTCTATAGAAGAGAAAAATTTGATTTTTTTTTTCAGAACAGATTATTTGGTAGAGTTAACGGAGTATACAGTGTTGGTTGATCCAGTTTGCAGAGTCTTGGCCAAATAAACTTTTGGATGGACTCGAGCACCGGGTATCTGTGGAAGCACTGCACGGTTATGACTTGCAAAAAAAAAAAATTGTTTGAATGATAAAGAAGGAAACTAACAGCTCCAGAAGGTGTAGTTGAAGTGATTCAGGGAGAGGTTGTAGAGGCACCCATCCAAGCCTAACGGCTATCCTTCCGACATTCGTGTCAACCTTCACATCATCAATACCATTTCCAACTTAGTTAACCGGGGTTATTTTGATTATAAGTAGCTAATGATATAGTCAGACTTACAGGGAAAGCGAGATTGTGGAGTGTTAAGAGTCGAACGCATTCTACACTTTTCAAACCCAATCCTCTTATGCTCAAGAGATAGGCCCTGTGAAATGATCATGAGCAGCTTACTTCAGTAAAATTATCCTAATAGTGTTGCAGAGAATGATTGTGGTTTACTCACTTTGCTTTATCAGCAGGGACATCCCTTAACCATTCAAGGTCAACATCACCACGATCCTTGACTATTCTTTCAAGAAAATCCTGCAATATTTTTTTCAAATATTTTAGATGAAGCTGATGTTAAAGACAGAAACTAAGAGCAATTGATTTACCTTAATCCTTACAGCAAGCTTGTTATTCATGCCTCTTTCCTTGATAGCATCAGAAATTTCATTGACGCTAGCACTTCTGATGGCTTCATAGTCTATTGAGTCCATCCTTTCTTTGCTTCTTTCCTTTCTCTCTTCAGTGCCCACTACATCTCTTCTGAGTGTATCCCACTGGTTTGTAGTCTTTTTCCCAGCAGCCAGGGTTCCTTTCATCTCACGCACAATGGT
This sequence comes from Orychophragmus violaceus, assembly GCA_030180135.1. NCBI lineage: Eukaryota > Viridiplantae > Streptophyta > Magnoliopsida > Brassicales > Brassicaceae > Orychophragmus > Orychophragmus violaceus. The sequence goes on from CM058237.1 coordinate 74,742,734, forward strand.
GGAATTTGTTGGTAGAAATTTCATTCCAAAATCCTCTATATCTACTAGATCTGTCGGATATGGACTCCCAATTTGCAATGATTGTGCTGATCCACTGACAGTTCTTGTTTCAGATCTGTTTGTAGAAAACTCTGTGTTTGATTTGGAATCTGAACAGGATCCAACTCTCCCGCACGACTGAAATATCCAACTCAGAGGATCAAAAGAATCTTGTGATGGTAGAACTTCCTCTTCTAAGTTCTGACTACTGTTCTCTAGAGTTTGAACAGTACCTTTGCTGCTCTTTTGATCCATTATCAACCCCAGAAACTTGCTGGTCAGACGGATTTTGAACCTTTTCCTGCCACGAAGGGATGTCATTTAAGTTCAGAATGGATCCTTCTGGATCTCCAAAAACTACGCTTCTAATATTTCTTTCATCTTCTTCTTTGCTGCTTGATTTTGGAGGGAATCGCACGGCTAGAGACATGAAAGCAGAGCTGCATAGTTAAAAAAAAAAACCACAGAGTATTTTCTCTGTTTTCGAAATCTCTTTGAGATGCTCATTTTCTTAAAGCAAACCCATGTACCTTGAAAGGTGATCTGTGACATTCTGTGTAAGGAAAACTCCAATGACTGAATCAACCACTGATCCCTTCCATGGCGAAAAACGTCTATCTCCTGTAAACATTCAAGCTCAATAGGTCACAAGTTTTAGCTGATACGTGTGATTCCTAACCAGACATGCAATGCAGATAAAGACAAGAGTTAAGAGTGTTATGGGTATTCACCTTGGACAAGATGCATACGGGCAATAAATGAGTCGGCCCTTCCTCGGAAAACATTTCTCTCTTCTTCCCACCACTTCTCTTTTTTCTTATCCATCTCTTCATCACCCTCTTTTTCTCCTTTACCCATCAAAAGATTCCATATCCGAGTTGTTTCATCATCAAGCTCAACTTTAGGCCTTTCTTTTCGCTTCTAGATCTCAAATGGAACAACTGCACCATCTCCTCTATATAAGACAAGTGCATTTTGCTCTTGTTCTCTGCTTTTGTCTCCTAGATTAAGATTCTGTAACCTGTATATTATTTCTGCAATGGAATCTTCACGTAGAAGTTCTCCTGATGGACCTGTACAACGCACCAACAGTAGTTACTAAGCTAGTTTGGACACATAAGTGCATCACACAGATTGTAGGATACAGTTACCTCTTGTTTTTCTGGAATCTTGTTTGGACGTCCTCCCTTTTTCTTTAGGCTTACTTCTTGATGAAGGTGTCTTGGCTGGAGCAGGTTCACGAACCTGCATCTCTGAGGCCCGGTCTGGTGGAGGTATGGATTTCTTTCTCCCTTTAGGACCCTTTCTTGCCGGTTCTCATTGTCTGCAGAATCTTGAACTAGAAGGGGAATCTCTGAGGCATGGGCTGGCGGAGGTATTGATTTATTTCTACCTCTAGGACCCTTTCTTGCAGGATTTTTTGAGAAAGTATTTTTATTTTTTCTTGCCCCATCAGTTGGATAATCCTCGATGTCTATTACCTCATGAGGCATGCCATGCAAATTTTCTTGGACTGCTTTCTGGACTTTCATTCTCTTTGCAGCATCTAGATGTTTCGCACACGTGCTGTTGTTCTGTCTCTCCACGTCTAGTGATTGAGAAGTCTGTTGGAGCAAGGGCCAACGACCTCTTGGGTTTTTCATCTGTCCCATCGCACGATCATACTGTCTCTTTGAGCCCCTGGAAACAGATTCCACATGCAGATTTGTTGCGGGAGGTTGTGATTGAGAATGAGGTCGAAGCCCAGGCGATGATATATAGGCAGTAGTTCCGCCAGTGGCATCTCTGGTCTCAGTAAATGAGTTTGAGGCACTAGTGTTCTGGACAATTTCAGACTCATAGTCACCTTGCCCCATATCTCCTGTTTTCTCCAAGTCGAAGTTTAAGGCTTTTCTGCAACTTTTGTGTGCAATTTCTCCACCAATGGCTGGCTTTTTAGTTGCTGATTCTTTCAAGTTTGTCTTCTGAGCTTTCTTTCTTTTGCCACTCCCGGTTGTGTTAGGTTTCACATTTTCCTGAGATGCAGTTTTGCGTGGCTTCCTTATAGGTTTGCCTTCCACGTACACCTTAGGCATGAACTTTTTTTTCTTCTTGGAGGGTTTCTGCTGAGGTGTCTTGTTAATATCAAACCCCATATCATTTTGTCTGTTGCCATCCTTCTGTTCAGTAACATCCGTCAGATTAACAACAGACGAGGCCACAACGCTCTGCTTGGTTTTGTCAGATTTCTGCTCTGTGATTGTAGTTATCTTTTCCAGGAATCCATCCCCACGATCACCCCTCGAGTTCATACCCAAATTCTTCAGCCTAATCACCCTAACTTCACCGATCAACTATATCACTCTTCTTTTTAGAAATTATGAGAGATTATTAAAGCAACTTCACGAGAAAGTTTCTTATATGGTGTTTAAAGCATTTAACATTCATGATTTTCCACAAGAGTTTCTCACACTTAACAATAATAATAAAATAATAAATATTATTATTTTATTTATAGAATTTCTCCCAAAGGTAAAAAGAGTTTCTTAACTCTCTATAAACTCTTTCTACTTTGAGAAACTATCTACACTTTTTTCATAACCATTGATATTTACTAAGTAAGACTTAATATTAACCTTAGATATTTATTTGATAGGTAAGACTTAATTTTAACCATAGATATTTACTTGATATGTAAGATTTAATCTAAACCATTGCTATTTACTTCATAGCTAAAACTTAGTATTAGCCTTTGATATTTTATTTATATCACTCCTCTTTTTATAAATTATGAAAGATTATTAAAGTAACTTCATGAGAAAGTTTCTTATATGGTGTTTAAAGCATTTAACATCCATGATTTTCCACAAGAGTTTCTCACACTTACCAATAATATTAAAATAATAAATATTATTATTTTATTTATAGAATTTCTCCCCAAAAAAGTAAAAAGAGTTTCTTAACTCTCTATAAACTCTTTCTACTTTGAGAAACTATCTACATTTTTTTCATAACCATTGATATTTAATAAGTAAAACTTAATTTTAACCTTAGATATTTATTTGATAGGTAAGACTTAATTTTAACCATAGATATTTACTTGATATGTAAAATTTAATCTAAACCAATGCTATTTACTTCATAGCTAAAACTTAGTATTAACCTTTGATATTTTATTTATATGACTCCTCTTTCTATAAATTATGAAAGATTATTAAAGCAAATTCATGAGAAAGTTTCTTATATGGTGTTTACAGCATTTAACATCCATGATTTTCCACAAGAGTTTTCCACACTTACCAATGATAATAAAATAATAAATATTATTATTTTATTTATAGAATTTCTCCCAAAAAAAAAAGTAAAAAGAGTTTCTTAACTCTTTATAAACTCTTTCTACTTTGAGAACCTATCTACACTTTTTTCATAACCATTGATATTTACTAGGTAAGACTTAATTTTAACCTTAGATATTTATTTGATAGGTAAGACTTAATTTTAACCATAGATATTTACTTGATATGTAAGATTTAATATAAACCATTGCTATTTACTTCATAGCTAAAACTTAGTATTAACCTTTGATATTTTATTTATATCACTCCTCTTTTTATAAAATATGAAAGATTATTTAAAGCAACTTCATGAGAAAGTTTGTTATATGGTGTTTAAAGCATTTAATATTTCACTTCACTTTTTCTTACTTCCACAACATAGTTCAACATACATTCAACTTTTACATTATACAATAATTTTGTTTCATAAAATTTAATATTCTAAAATAAAAAGTTATAGTAAAATATATTAATATTTTCTGTTTCCAAACTAAATTAAAAAATCTATATTTATAAAGTAAAAATTAAGAATTATGGCATAAATTGTTTTCAAACAAAACAATTTAATTAGTATTATATAAATGATTTTAAATAATGAGGATGAATTACAAACAAACTGCAAAAACTAAACAGTCAATTACAAAACAATATGTGGCGTTGTGTCTCTACTATTACCAAATTTTAACTAGTTGAGTTTACTCGACTCAAAATATTACATGTATAATTAAAATTTTGAACACTCAGTTGTATGTTTTAAAGACTAATGCAAATGTCGTTGGGTGTCTTTTGTAATAATTTTTCTTTTATATATTAAATAACAAATATTATTATTTAATCATAGGATTTACTTTAAAAAGATGATATATACTCTCATTTGAAACTGATTAAACAAGAAAATTATAGATCTAATTAAATGGATGACACCGCAAGAGAAGACACATTCGTTATCAGATTTTCCTTGCACTGATTCTTTCTATACAAATAGTCAAAATAAGAGAGAAACAAATTTCTGCCGAATTCTATATTTTCCCTTCAAAATAAAGACTCCATAACATTCCACTTGATAAGGTAAGATTTAATCTTGACCATTGGTATTATTTAACACATATATTTTTTTGTATTTTAATCATTAATATATATATATATATATTTGTTAAAATTAACAAAAATAATCTAAACACACAAATACAATAGATAATTAAAAAACAAGCTAACTTTACTCTTAAAAAACTGTTACACTTTCTTCATATGTAAGATTTAATTTTAACCATTGATATTTATTTGATAGGTAAGACTTAATCTTAACCACTGATATTTATTTAATAGGTAATTCATGAAATATAGTAACACAATTAGCACTCAATTTCTGGTTTCAAAAATAAAACATTTTAGTACCAAAAGTTATTCGTAATTAAAACCAAAATACAAAATACCATTGATATTTACTTGATAGGTAAGACTTAATCTTGACATTGATATTTATTTGATAGTTAAGACTTAATTTTGACCATTAATATTTACTTGATATGTAAGATTTAATCTTGACCATTGATATTATATATAAATTAAATTATTTAACACATATCTTTTTTATCATTACTTGCTAGATATATAATATATATATTATATATATATATATATATATATATATATATATATATATATATATAGTTTTTTTTTAAAAAGTAACCAAAATAAACTAAACACACAAATACAATAGATAATAAATAAAACAAGCTAACTTTACTCTTAAAAAACCGTCATAAGTAAGATTTAATTTTGACCATTGATATTTACTTGCTAGATAAGACTTAACTTGATAAGATTTAATCTTGACCATTGGTATTATTTCTATTATTTATATTATTTAACACATATTTTTGTATTTTTATCATAATAATATATATATATATATTTTAAAATTAACAAAAATAATCTAAACAAAAAAATACAATAGATAATTAAAAAACAAGCTAACTTTACTCTTAAAAAAAACGGTTACACTTTCTTCATATGTAAGATTTAATTTTAACCATTGATATTTATTTGATAGGTAAGACTTAATCTTAACCACTGATATTTATTTAATAGGTAATTCATGAAATATAGTAACACAATTAGCACTCAATTTCTGGTTTCAAAAATAAAACATTTTAGTACCAAAAGTTATTAGTAATTAAAACCAAAATACAAAATACCATTGATATTTACTTGATAGGTAAGACTTAATCTTGACCATTGATATTTATTTGATAGTTAAGACTTAATCTTGACCATTGATATTTACTTGATATGTAAGATTTAATCTTGACCATTGATATTATTTATATAATTTAAATTATTTAACACATATCTTTTTTTATCATTAATATATAATATATATATATATATATATATATAGTTTTTTTTAAAAAAGTAACCAAAATAAACTAAACACACAAATACAGTAGATAATTAAAAAAACAAGCTAACTTTACTCTTAAAAAACCGTTAATCTTTCGTCATAAGTAAGATTTAATTTTGACCATTGATATTTACTTGATAGATAAGACTTAATCTTGACCATTGATATTTATTTAATAGGTAAGACTTAATCTTGACGATTGATATTTATTTGATAGGTAAGACTTAATCTTAACCATTGATATTTATTTGATAGGTAGAATTAATTTTAAACATTGATATTTATTTGATAGGTAAGATTTAATCTTGATCATTGATATTATTTATATTATTTATATTATCTAACATATATCTTTTGTATTTTTTCCATTAAATATATATATATATATATATATATATATATATGTAGTTTTTTTGTTAAAATTAACCAAAATAAACTAAACACACAAATTCGATAGATAATTAAAAAAACAATTTAACTTTACTCATATAAAAAATCGTTAATCTTTTTTCAAAGCTAAGATTTAATTTTAATCATTGATATTTACTTGATAGGTAAGACTTAATCTTAACCATTGATGTTTATATGATAGGTGAGACTTAATCTTAACCATTGATATTTAAGTGATATGTAAGAATTAGTCTTGACCCTTGATATTTACTTGATAGGTACGACTTAACGTTGAAGATTGATATTTACTTGGTAGGTAAGACTTAATCTTAACCATTGATATTTACTTGATATGTAAGATTTAATCATAACCATTAATATTTACTTGATAGGTAAGACTTAGTGTTAACCATTGATAATTACTTGATTGGTAAGACTTAATCTTGACCATTGAATTTACTTCATAAGTAAGACTTAATCTGACCAAAGATATTTATGGGTAAGACTTAATCGATAGGCAAGATTTAATTTTAACAATTGATATTTAACACATACCTTTTGTATTTTTTTTCATTAATATATATATATATATATCTATAGTTTTTTTTGTTAAAATTAACCAAAATAAACTAAACACACAAATTCAATAGATAATTAAAAACAAGCTAACTTTAATTAATTTTTTTTGCTGAAGCTATGCTTTACAATCTCGCAAAATACCACTGATTCTATGGTCCAGAAACATTCGTCGCACATATCAGGGCTCTTCCAGCCATCTACCCACCAGTAAATCCAGTTATTGATGGTGGCACACTTACATCTCTGGGCGTTGTCGATATCAAGAAGACATTCCTTCTCAAGGAAAAAATCAGACGGTTTGTGCACCCATACCATCCTGTCACGCGCGACAATCTGCACACGGATTTTATGAGCAAATTTTCGGGTTAGCGCTATCCCTCTCATCCCAACCTCTGAGGCACCGTACATGACCCGGACCAGCATGCAATAGGCGTACACACCAGTATCCCATCGAGTTTCGGCGGATTTCTTAATCAATTCTTCCCCTGTTTCACGATGATCATTGTATATGAATTCAGACATACCTTTGAGTAGAAGGCATGAGGGGTTGTTGTGTTCTATGCAAGTTTCACGAAACTCATCTGCTTGTTCCTGGCGGAAGAAGGAAATGTAATTGTAGAAGAAATCTACACTTCTGTAGAAATGAGGGGCTTGTGCTAACTGAAACAGTGTCTGGCAGTTTGATGTCACCCGTGCAAAATCTCCGAAATCGTTTTGAATAAGAAGAACCAGAATGGCAATCAAGAGGTCGTCTGAAAGATCAAGAATTGCCATAATTCGCAGTTTAGGTTAGTTAAGCAATGCTCGAACCATCTTCTTAATAATATATAGGCGTATTGAGGTTATCGAAGCATCGCCAAAATAAGAAAGTTTCTTATATGGTGTTTACAGCATTTAACATCCATGATTTTCCACAAGAGTTTCTCACACTTACCAATGATAATAAAATAATAAATATTATTATTTTATTTATAGAATTTCTCCCAAAAAAAAGTAAAAAGAGTTTCTTAACTCTTTATAAACTCTTTCTACTTTGAGAATCTATCTACACTTTTTTCATAACCATTGATATTTACTAGGTAAGACTTAATTTTAACCTTAGATATTTATTTGATAGGTAAGACTTAATTTTAACCATAGATATTTACTTGATATGTAAGATTTAATATAAACCATTGCTATTTACTTCATAGCTAAAACTTAGTATTAACCTTTGATATTTTATTTATATCACTCCTCTTTTTATAAAATATGAAAGATTATTTAAAGCAACTTCATGAGAAAGTTTGTTATATGGTGTTTAAAGCATTTAATATTCCACTTCACTGTTTCTTACTTCCACAACATAGTTCAACATACATTCAACTTTTACATTATACAATAATTTTGTTTCATAAAATTTAATATTCTAAAATAAAAGTTATAGTAAAATATATTAATATTTTCTGTTTCCAAACTAAATTAAAAAAATCTATATTTATAAAGTAAAAATTAAGAATTATGGCATAAATTGTTTTCAAACAAAACAATTTAATTAGTATTATATAAATGATTTTAAATAATGAGGATGAATTAAAAACAAACTGCAAAAACTAAACAGTCAATTACAAAACAATATGTGGCGTTGTGTCTCTACTATTACCAAATTTTAACTAGTTGAGTTTATTCGACTCAAAATATTACATGTATAATTAAAATTTTGAACACTCAGTTGTATGTTTTAAAGACTAATGGGTGTCTTTTGTAATAATTTTTCATTTATATATTAAATAACAAATATTATTATTTAATCATAGGATTTACTTTAAAAAGATGATAGATACTCTCATTTGAAACTGATTAAACAAGAAAATTATAGATCTAATTAAATGGATGACACCGCAAGAGAAGACACATTCGTTATCAGATTTTCCTTGCACTGATTCTTTCTATACAAATAGTCAAAATAAGAGAGAAACAAATTTCTGCCGAATTCTATATTTTCCCTTCAAAATAAAGACTCCACAACATTCCACATGATAAGGTAAGATTTAATCTTGACCATTGGTATTATTTAACACATATATTTTTTGTATTTTAATCATTAATATATATATATATATATATATATATATATATATATTTGTTAAAATTAACAAAAATAATCTAAACACACATATACAATAGATAATTAAAAAACAAGCTAACTTTACTCTTAAAAAACTGTTACACTTTCTTCATATGTAAGATTTAATTTTAACCATTGATATTTATTTGATAGGTAAGACTTAATCTTAACCATTGATATTTATTTAATAGGTAATTCATGAAATATAATAACACAATTAGCACTCAATTTCTAGTTTCAAAAATAAAACATTTTAGTACCAAAAGTTATTCGTAAATAAAACCAAAATACAAAATACCATTGATATTTACTTGATAGGTAAGACTTAATCTTGACATTGATATTTATTTGATAGTTAAGACTTAATTTTGACCATTGATATTTACTTGATATGTAAGATTTAATCTTGACCATTGATATTATTTATATAATTTAAATTATTTAACACATATCTTTTTTATCATTAATATATATATATATATAGTTTTTTTTTTAAAAGTAACCAAAATAAACTAAACACACAAATACAATAGATAATAAAAAAACAAGCTAACTTTACTCTTAAAAAACCGTCATAAGTAAGATTTAATTTTGACCATTGATATTTACTTGATAGATAAGACTTAAGATTTAATCTTGACCATTGGTATTATTTCTATTATTTATATTATTTAACACATATTTTGTATTTTTTATCATATATATATATATATATATATATATATATATATATATATATATATTTGTTAAAATTAACAAAAATAATCTAAACACAAAAATACAATAGATAATTAAAAAACAAGCTAACTTTACTCTTAAAAAAACTGTTACACTTTCTTCATATGTAAGATTTAATTTTAACCATTGATATTTATTTGATTGGTAAGACTTAATCTTAACCACTGATATTTATTTAATAGGTAAATCATGAAATATAGTAACACAATTAGCACTCAATTTCTGGTTTCAAAAATAAAACATTTTAGTACCAAAAGTTATTAGTAATTAAAACCAAAATACAAAATACCATTGATATTTACTTGATAGGTAAGACTTAATCTTGACCATTGATATTTATTTGATAGTTAAGACTTAATCTTGACCATTGATATTTACTTGATATGTAAGATTTAATCTTGACCATTGATAGTATTTATATAATTTAAATTATTTAACACATATCTTTTTTTATCATTAATATATATAATATATATATATATATATATATATATATATATATATATATATATATATAGTTTTTTTAAAAAAGTAACCAAAATAAACTAAACACACAAATACAATAGATAATTAAAAAAACAAGCTAACTTTACTCTTAAAAAACCGTTAATCTTTCGTCATAAGTAAGATTTAATTTTGACCATTGATATTTACTTGATAGATAAGACTTAATCTTGACCATTGATATTTATTTAATAGGTAAGACTTAATCTTGACGATTGATATTTATTTAATAGGTAAGACTTAATCTTAACCATTGATATTTATTTTATAGGTAGAATTAATTTTAACCATTGATATTTAATTGATAGGTAAGATTTAGTCTTGATCATTGATATTATTTCTATTATTTATATTATCTAACATATATCTTTTGTATTTTTTCAAATTAAATATATATATATATATATATATATATATATATGTAGTTTTTTTTTTGTTAAAATTAACCAAAATAAACTAAACACACAAATTCGATAGATAATTAAAAAAACAATTTAACTTTACTCATATAAAAAATCGTTAATCTTTTTTCAAAGCTAAGATTTAATTTTAATCATTGATATTTACTTGATAGGTAAGACTTAATCTTAACCATTGATATTTATATGATAGGTGAGACTTAATCTTAACCATTGATATTTAAGTGATATGTAAGAATTAGTCTTGACCTTTGATATTTACTTGATAGGTACGACTTAATGTTGAAGATTGATATTTACTTGGTAGGTAAGACTTAATCTTAACCATTGATATTTACTTGATATGTAAGATTTAATCATAACCATTAATATTTACTTGATAGGTAAGACTTAATGTTAACCATTGATATTTACTTGATTGGTAATACTTAATCTTAACCATTGATATTTATTTGATAGGTGAGACTTAATCTTAACCATTGATATTTAAGTGATAGGTAAGAATTAGTCTTGACCTTTGATATTTACTTGATAGGTACGAGTTAATCTTGAAGATTGATATTTACTTGGGAGGTAAGAATTAATCTTAACCATTGATATTTACTTGATATGTAAGATTTAATCATAACCATTAATATTTACTTGATAGGTAAGACTTAGTGTTAACCATTGATATTTACTTTATTGGTAAGACTTAATCTTGACCATTGAATTTACTTCATAAGTAAGACTTAATCTAACCAAAGATATTTATGGGTAAGACTTAATCGATAGGCAAGATTTAATTTTAACAATTGATATTTAACACATACCTTTTGTATTTTTTTCATTAATATATATATATATATATATATATATAGTTTTTTTTGTTAAAATTAACCAAAATAAACTAAACACACAAATTCAATAGATAATTAAAAACAAGCTAACTTTAATTAATTTTTTTTGCTGAAGCTATGCTTTACAATCTCGCAAAATGCCAGTGATTCTATGGTCCAGAAACATTCGTCGCACATATCATGGCTCTTCCAGCCATCTACCCACCACTAAATCCAGTTATTGATGGTGGCACACTTACATCTCTGGACGTTGTCGATATCAAGAAGACCTTCCTTCTCAAGGAAAAAATCAGACGGTTTGTGCACCCATACCATCCTGTCACGCGCGACAATCTGCACACGGATTTTATGAGCAAATTCTAGGGTTAGCGCTATCCCTCTCATCCCAACCTCTGAGGCACCGTACATGACCCGGACCAGCATGCAATAGGCGTACACACCAGTATCCCATCGAGTTTCGGCGGATTTCTTAATCAATTCTTCCCCCGTTTCACGCTGATCATTGTATATGAATTCAGACATACCTTTGAGTAGAAGGCATGAGGGGTTGTTGTGTTCTATGCAAGTTTCACGAAACTCATCTGCTTGTTCCTGGCGGAAGAAGGAAATGTAATTGTAGAAGAAATCTACACTTCTGTAGAAATGAGGGGCTTGTGCTAACTGAAACAGTGTCTGGCAGTTTGATGTCACCCTTGCAAAATCTCCGAAATCGTTTTGAATAAGAAGAACCAGAATGGTAATCAAGAGGTCGTCTGGAAGATCAAGAATTGCCATACTTCGCAGTTTAGGTTGGTTAAGCAATGCTCGAACCATCTTCTTAATAATATATAGGCGTATTGAGGTTATTGAAGCATCGCCAAAATAAGAAAGTTTCTTATATGGTGTTTACAGCATTTAACATCCATGATTTTCCACAAGAGTTTCTCACACTTACCAATGATAATAAAATAACAAATATTATTATTTTATTTATAGAATTTCACCCAAAAAAAGTAAAAAGAGTTTCTTAACTCTTTATAAGCTCTTTCTACTTTGAGAATCTATCTACACTTTTTTCATAACCATTGATATTTACTAGGTAAGACTTAATTTTAACCTTAGATATTTATTTGATAGGTAAGACTTAATGTTAACCATAGATATTTACTTGATATGTAAGATTTAATCTAAACCATTGCTATTTACTTCATAGCTAAAACTTAGTATTAACCTTTGATATTTTATTTATATCACTCCTCTTTTTATAAATTATGAAAGATTATTTAAAGCAACTTCATGAGAAAGTTTGTTATATGGTGTTTAAAGCATTTAATATTCCACTTCACTTTTTCTTACTTCCACAACATAGTTCAACATACATTCAACTTTTACATTATACAATAATTTTGTTTCATAAAATTTAATATTCTAAAATAAAAAGTTATAGTAAAATATATTAATATTTTCTGTTTCCAAACTAAATTAAAAAAAATCTATATTTATAAAGTAAAAATTAAGATTTATGGCATAAATTGTTTTCAAACAAAATAATTTAATTAGTATTATATAAATGATTTTAAATAATGAGGATGAATTAAAAACAAACTGCAAAAACTAAACAGTCAATTACAAAACAATATGTGGCGTTGTGTCTCTACTATTACCAAATTTTAACTAGTTGAGTTTATTCGACTCAAAATATTACATGTATAATTAAATTTTTGAACACTCAGTTGTATGTTTTAAAGACTAATGATTTTTCATTTATATATTAAATAAATGACACTCAGTTGTCGTTGGGTGTCTTTTGTAATAATTTTTCATTTATATATTAAATAACAAATATTATTATTTAATCATAGGATTTACTTTAAAAAGATGATAGATACTCTCATTTGAAACTGATTAAACAAGAAAATTATAGATCTAATTAAATGGATGACACCGCAAGAGAAGACACATTCGTTATCAGATTTTCCTTGCACTGATTCTTTCTATACAAATAGTCAAAATAAGAGAGAAACAAATTTCTGCCGAATTCTATTTTTATGTGGAGTTTTCTCACAAGAGTCTTTTACTCGTAAAAAATAATAAATACAAATTTTATAAATTATGAGAGATTATCAAAGCAACTTCATGAGAAAGTTTCTTATATGGTGTTTAAAGCATTTAACATCCATGATTTTCCACAAGAGTTTCTCACACTTACCAATAATAATAAAATAATAAATATTAATATTTTATTTATAGAATTTCTCCAAAAAAAAAGTAAAAAGAGTTTCTTAACTCTCTATAAACTCTTTTACTTTGAGAAACTATCTACACTTTTTTTCATAACCATTGATATTTACTAAGTAAGACTTAATTTTAACCTTAGATATTTATTTGATAGGTAAGACTTGATTTTAACCATATATATTTACTTGATATGTAAGATTTAATCTAAACCATTGCTATTTACTTCATAGCAAAAACTTAGTATTAACCTTTGATATTTTATTTATATCACTCCTCTTTTTATAAACTATGAAAGATTTTTAAAGCAAATTAATGAGAAAGTTTCTTATACGGTGTTTAAAGCATTTAATATTCCACTTCACTTTTTCTTACTTCCACAACATCGTTCAACACACATTCAACTTTTACATTATACAATATTTTTGTTTCATAAAATTTAATATTCTAAAATAAAAAGTTATAATAAAATATAATAATATTTTCTGTTCCCAAACTATATAATAAAACAAATCTCTATTTATAAAGTAAAAATTAAGAATTATGGCATGAATTGTTTTCAAACAAAACAATTTAATTAGTATCATATAAATGATTTTAAATAATGAGGATGAAATAAAAAAAAACTGCAAAAACTAAACAGTCAATTACAAAACAATATGTGGCGTTGTGTCTCTACTATTACCAAATTTTAACTAGTTGAATTTATTCTACTCCAAATATTACATGTATAATTAAAATTTTCAACACTCAGTTTTATGTTTTAAAGACTAATGCAAATGTCGTTGGGTGTCTTTTGGAATAATTTTTCATTTATATATTAAATAACAAATATTATTATTTAATCATAGGATTTACTTTAAAAAGATGATAGATACTCTCATTTGAAACTGATTAAACAAGAAAAGTATAGATCTAATTAAATGGATGACACCGCAAGAGAAGACACATTCGTTATCAGATTTTCCTAGCACTGATTCTTTCTATACAAATAGTCAAAATAAGAGAGAAACAAATTTCGACCGAATTCTATATTTTCCCTTCAAAATAAAGACTCCACAACATTCCAATTGACAGGTAAGATTTAATCTTGACCATTGGTATTATTTCTATTATTTATATTATTTAACACATATTTTTGTATTTTTATCATTAATATATATATATATATATATATTTTTTGTTAAAATTAACAAAAATAATCTAAACACAAAAATACAATAGATAATTAAAAACAAGCTAACTTTACTCTTAAAAAAAACTGTTACACTTTCTTCATATGTAAGATTTAACTTTAACCATTGATATTTATTTGATAGGTAAGACTTAATCTTAACCACTGATATTTATTTGTAAGACTTAATCTTAACCACTGATAGGTAATTCATGAAATATAGTAACACAATTAGCACTCAACTTCTGGTTTCAAAAATAAAACATTTTAGTACCAAAAGTTATTAGTAATTAAAACCAAAATACAAAATACCATTGATATTTACTTGATAGGTAAGACTTAATCTTGACCATTGATATTTATTTGATAGTTAAGACTTAATCTTGACCATTGATATTTACTTGATATGTAAGATTTAATCTTGACCATTGCTATTATTTATATAATTTAAATTATTTAACACATATCTTTTTTTATCATTAATATATATAGTTTTTTTTTAAAAAAAGTAACCAAAATAAACTAAACACACAAATACAATAGATAATTAAAAAAAACAAGCTAACTTTACTCTTAAAAAACCGTTAATCTTTCGTCATATGTAAGATTTAATTTTGACCATTGATATTTACTTGATAGATAAGACTTAATCTTGACCATTGATATTTATTTAATAGGTAAGACTTAATCTTGACGATTGATATTTATTTGATAGGTAAGACTTAATCTTAACCAGTGATATTTAATTGATAGGTAAGATTTTATCTTGATCATTGATATTATTTCTATTATTTATATTATCTAACATATATCTTTTGTATTTTTTCCATTAAATATATATATATATATATATATATATATATAGTTTTTTTGTTAAAATTAACCAAAATAAACTAAGCACACAAATTCGATGGATAATTAAAAAACAATTTAACTTTAATCATATAAAAAAACCGTTAATCTTTTTTTCAAAGCTAAGATTTAATTTTAATCATTGATATTTACTTGATAGGTAAGACTTAATCTTAACCATTGATATTTAAGTGATAGGTAAGAATTAGTCTTGACCTTTGATATTTACTTGATAGGTACGAGTTAATCTTGAAGATTGATATTTACTTGGGAGGTAAGACTTAATCTTAACTATTGATATTTACTTGATATGTAAGATTTAATCATAAACATTAATATTTACTTGATAGGTAAGACTTAGTGTTAACCATTGATATTTACTTGATTTGTAAGACTTAATCTTGACCATTGAATTTACTTCATAAGTAAGACTTAATCTGACCAAAGATATTTATGGGTAAGACTTAATCGATAGGGAAGATTTAATTTTAACAACTAATATTTAACACATATCTTTTGTATTTTTTTCATTAATATATATATATATATATATATATATATATATAGTTTTTTGTTAAAATTAACCAAAATAAACTAAACACAAAAATTCAATTGATAATTAAAAACAAGCTAAATTTATAATTAAATTTTTGTGCTGAAGCTATGCTTTACAATCTCGCAAAATGCCAGAAACATTCGTCGCACATATCAGGGCTCTTCCAGCCATCTACCCACCAGTAAATCCAGTTATTGATGGTGGCACACTTACATCTCTAGACGTTGTCGATATCAAAAAGTCCTTCCTTCTCAAGGAAAAAATCAGACGGTTTGTGCACCCATACCATCTTGTCACGCGCGACAATCTGCACACGGATTTTATGAGCAAATTCTCGGGTTAGCGCTATCCCTCTCATCCTAACCTATGAGGCACCATACATGACCCGGACCAGCAGGGGCGGAGGCATGCCCAAGGGTGGGGGGTCAGCGGACCTCACCAATTTTTAAAAAATATTTGTTTTTTCTTTAAAAATAATTAAGTGACCCCATAAGAAAAAAAAATCTGGCCCCACAAAAAATAATCAGAACAAAATATTAATAAGAAATTAATATATAACTAATGGATTTAATTAAAAAATTAGACTTAATGGGTTTAGCCTTTAATTTAAGCCCAACAGATTTAATAAGAAATTAATAAGTTTTAGTTATATATTTGTTTGAGAAAACACACACAAAAAAACCAAACCTAAATTAATTAAGATACCTTTCTCGTCAACTGCCTCACAGCATCTCTGTCTTCGTCTGAGCACACCATCATCAAGCAATTTTTTTTTTCTTTTCAATTTCAGGTAAACTCTCTTTACTTTTTTTATGCAATACTTTATTATATTATACTTTTGTATCAAAACATAGATGATTACCTTTCATAACAATTGACAGAAATATTTAGGATTTATATATATGAATTTTTAATGTTTAAGTTTGTATGTAGCAATAGACTAATTTTTTTTTGTTTTAACAGATAAACAATGGAACGATTTCTGAATTGAAAAGAAAAACTCCGACCGATGATGTTGATTTAGATGATTTGCCTTATGATCCTGGTGAAAGAAAAGGAAGATTGGAATATCATCCTAATCAAAGAGATGAGGTAAGACGCAAGTATTTAACTAGAGGACCTTGTCAACCTCGTAGTCATAGTTTTAAGCAACACCTTATAGGAAATAAACCAAGGAGGTTTAATCCTTGCTGGTTTGATCAGTATGGTGATTGGTTGGAATACAGTATGAAGAAAGAGAAGGCATATTGCTTATGTTGTTATTTGTTCAGCAACGAAAAAAAGAGTGGCAATATTGGATTTGTCACAGATGGATTTGAATGTTGGAATAAATCTGAGAGATTTTCTGGTCATGTAGGTGCGTCAATAAATAGCTTTCACAATGTAGCTAAGAAGAAGTGTGAGGATTTGATGAGACAAGGCCAATCAATCAAACATGCTTTGCACAAGCAAACTGATGTTGTGAAAAATGAGTATCGTATTCGATTAAATGCTTCAATCGATGCTTCTAGATACTTATTGAGACAAGGATTGCCTTTTCGTGGTCATGATGAGACAAAAGATTCTAGTAACCAAGGAAATTTCTTGGAGCTAGTGAAGTATACTGCTGAACAAAATGAAGAAGTGAGTAAGGTTGTGCTAAAGAATGCTCCTGGAAATAATCAAATGGTATCTCACCCAATTCAGAAAGACATTGTTAATTGCTTTTCAGAAGAAGTAGTTAACTCCATAGTTCAAGAGATGGATCATGATGTGTTTGCTCTGTTGGTAGATGAATCTGCAGACTGTTCTAAGAAAGAGCAGATGGCGATAGTTTTTCGTTTTGTTGATAAACATGGCATAGTGAAAGAGAGATTTGTTGGTCTTATCCATGTGAAGGATACATGCTCTTTATCACTTAAATCTGGAATTGATTCATTGTTAGCTAAATATGGTTTAAGTTTGAAAAAGCTGAGAGGACAAGGCTATGATGGAGCAGGAAATATGAGAGGTGAACTGAATGGTCTGAGAGCATTGATTTCAAGAGAAAGCAGTTCTGCATACTATGTACACTGTTTCGCTCATCAACTTCAGTTGGTTGTTGTTTCAGTTGCAAAGAAACATTTTTGAGCTTGTAGATTTCTTTGATAAGATTTCTGTGTTAGTGAATGTGGTTGCAGCTTCTTTCAAAAGGAAAGACAAGCTGATAGAAATTCAGCGGGATGTGATTGAAAAGGGAGTAGATAGTGGTGAAATCAAAACAGGAAAAGGATTGAATCAAGAGTCTTCACTTCCAAGACCAGGAAATACACGTTGGGGTTCTCATTATAAAACGTTGCTCCGGTTAGTTGAGTTGTTTTCTTCTGTGAGTAAAGTGCTTGAGTACGTTGAGGATGAAGGTATAGACAATAGCCAAAGAAGTTAAGCAAATGGCCTTCTCAAATATATCCACACTTTTGATTTTGTATTCTACCTACACTTGATGGTGCATCTTTTAGGACTCACAGAAAATTTGTCAATGGCATTACAAAGAAAAGATCAAGACATCCTAAATGCTGTTTCACTTGTGGAATCCACTAAGCGTCAACTACAAAATTTCAGAGATGATGGATGGGATTCTTTCGTGAAGAGAGTTTCAACTTTTTGTGAGAAACATGACACTGGAATTCTCAATATGGAGAATGATTTCATCGATCCAAGGAAGCCACGCAAAAAGACCAACATGACCAACTTGCATTACTACCGAGTCCATTGTTTTTATACTGTATTGGATATGCAGCTTCAAGAGTTTAATGACCGCTTTAACGAGGTAAACTCTAAATTACTCGTTTGCGTATCGGCTTTAAGTCCTGTTGATTCATTCCGTGAGTTTGATAAAGAGAAGTTTCTGAGATTGGCTAAACTTTATCCTGGGGATTTTAGTAGTGTGGAGTGCATATCTCTTGAGCAGCAACTTGACATTTACATTGATAACTTACGAGAAGATGTATTGTTTGCTGATCTGAAAAGTCTTGGAGACTTGTCACGGGTGATGGTAGAAACAAAAAAACATCTTTCGCATCCTTTGGTTTACAGGCTTTTGAAGTTAGCTCTGACTTTGCATGTTGCTACTGCAACCGTTGAGAGATGTTTTTCAGGAATGAAGATCGTCAAGACAGTTTTACGGAATCGGATCGGTGATCAGTTTTTAAGTGATTGTCTTATTTTTTTTATCGAGAAAAATATATTTGAAGATGTAACAAATGAAACCGTGATAAAAAGGTTTCAATCTATGAGCGATCGTAGAGTACATTTGTAGTTTTCTCGGTAACTTAAACAATATTTTTTGTTTTTTTTTTCTGCCCCCGGTACAAAAAGTTTCTGGCTCCGCCACTGTGGACCAGCATGCAATAGGCGTACACACCAGTATCCCATCGAGTTTCGGCGGATTTCTTAATCAATTCTTCCCCTGTTTCACGTTGATCATTGTATATGAATTCAGACATACCTTTAAGTAGAAGGCATGAGGGATTGTTGTGTTCTATGCAAGTTTCACGAAACTCATCTGCTTGTTCCTGGCGGGAGAAGGAAATGTAATTGTAGAAGAAATCTACACTTTTGTAGAAATGAGGGGCTTGTGCTAACTGAAACAGTGTCTGGCAGTTTGATGTCACCCTTGCAAAATCTCCGAAATCGTTTTGAATAAGAAGAACCAGAATGGTAATCAAGAGGTCGTCTGGAAGATCAAGAATTGCCATACTTCGCAGTTTAGGTTGGTTAAGCAATGGTCGAACCATCTTCTTAATAATATATAGGCGTATTGATGTTATCGAAGCATCGCCAAAATAAGAAAGTTTCTTATATGGTGTTTACAGCATTTAACATCCATGATTTTCCACAAGAGTTTCTCACACTTACCAATAATAATAAAATAATAAATATTATTATTTTATTTATAGAATTTCTCCCAAAAAAAAGTAAAAAGAGTTTCTTAACTCTCTATAAACTCTTTCTACTTTGAGAATCTATCTACCCTTTTTTCATAACCATTGATATTTACTAGGTAAGACTTAATTTTAACCTTAGATATTTATTTGATAGGTAAGACTTAATTTTAACCATAGATATTTACTTGATATGTAAGATTTAATCTAAACCATTGATATTTACTTCATAGCTAAAACTTAGTATTAACCTTTGATATGGTGTTTAAAGCATTTAAATTATGAGAGATTATTAAAGAAACTTCATGAGAAAGTTTCTTATATATGGTGTTTAAAGCATTTAATATTCCACTTCACTTTTTCTTACTTCCACGACATAGTTCAACACTTTTTTATTATTTTGGGCAACAACTTTTCATTAACTTAAGCGGGCCTGTTAGCCCAAATTACAAATTAGCCTAGAAAGAGCTTGTTTAGCTTGTTCATCGGCAAGTTGATTCTGATCCCTTGAGATGAATCTGAACTCAACCGATTGAAAGAGAGAAATTAAGATAGAGATGTCCGCAAGGATCCCATGCGCTTCAGCGATTGAATCGCCGGCGACAATGGTCCAGACTAGGTGAAGAGAGTCCAACATAACCAAAATTCTTCTGTAGTTGTGTTCGGCGACTGATTGAAGAGCTTCTTTAATAGCGAGAGCTTCAGCCACCAGAGCTGAGCCGACGAATTCCGACGCAGCAGAGAATGGTACAGGCGGACGATTAGCTTGAGTAAATATCCAACCCATTCCAGCCAACTTCCGATCTGCTAGCCAGGCTCCATCCGTATTGCAGGTTACCAGATCGCTGGCAGATGGGGCATAAGGGGAGATTCGTGCATGTTGGACGTTTGTGATCCTCGGCGCTGATAGCTGGGCCAGAGACCATTCCCGAGCCGACTGAATTGCTTTTAGGATCGTCTCTTCGACTGTGAGGATCCGGTCCTGAAAGAAGCGAAGATTTCTGGATTTTTAGATTGTCCATAGTATCCATGGGAAGAGTTCATGCTTCTGCAGTCCCACCGGTGGTAGAGATCGTTTTGCTTTACAGAGATCTAGCCCGACAGTAAGATTAGTTATTTCTACTGGCCAAGCTCCTTCAAGAGGTGTCAATTCCCAGATTGATTTAGCGAATCTGCAATTGAACGGGAGATGCAGCAGGGATTCTGAATTGCTTTATTGCTAGGATTGTTAGAAACTGAAATTGATTTAGTGACTTGTCTTAATGGGTTTAGTGTATTCACTTTGGTCAACTCCTTTCCCATTTATGGTTTGATACTTATTGCTACACCGATAAGCAAGAGGAATTGATACCTATTAGGATTGCAAAATCCTAGTTATCAATTTGGCTCCGTTGCCATTTTGGGATTAAGGATTGATCAATTAGATTTATATTCCTCTTTAGTTCAAGTCTTTGGTTACTAATCTTGCCTCTTCCTTTTGCTTTGATGATAGGTGCATGAACCTACGCAGTCGAGGCCCTACGAACCTAGTTGCACGGGTAGAGGACATCAAAGCACACGAACGACGGTTAGTAAGTGAACGAAAATCATTAGAGAGGGTTGTACACTTAGAAAGACTTGGGTTGGAAACAGTTGTAGAGGTTCAACAAGACTTTGTAGGTATTGAGCAGCCGGGTATGGATCACCAGGATCAACAACAGGGCCAACAAGAGCAGATGCATCTTCAAGGCGAGGATGCTAGAGATGGACAGGGTAACAGGATCCCGGTTCATCCCGAGAGGCCAACAAGAGCCATTAGAGATGGGGATGCACCGAATACAAATGCAAACCGACAGGGAATCATTCCTCCTCCGGTTAACAACAACAATTTTGAAATACAGGCTATTCTTATCAATATGGTGAAGAACAACCAGTTCCACGGGCTGCCTTCTGAGGATCCTCTATAGCATCTAGACACATTCGATAAGATTTGTTCCACTACTCGCCTTAATGGTGTCACAGATGACGGCTTGAATATGCGTCTCTTCTTCTTCTCATTGGCGGATAGAGATAAGGAGTGGGAGAGCAACATCCCTCCGGGATCCATTACAAGTTGAGTTGAGCTAAAGAAAGCATTCCTTAAGAAATTATTCTCAGCTACTCGGACAGCACGCTTCCGCAATGAATTGTCCGGTTTCATACAAAGAAACAATGAGAGTTTTGTTGAGGCTTGGGAGCGGTTTAAGAGGCTTACAAACCAATGTCCTCATCATGGGTTTGATAGGTCAATAATTAATCCCTATTGATATATCATGGTTTTTACCCAGTTTAGACCATGATATAGTTGTGTTTTTAGTGTCTTTTGTGTTCTTTTAGAGTCTTTTACAGGTATAATCAGGTTTGGAGCTGAATTGGAGATAATGGAGCATTTTGGAGATTTTTGGAGTGTTTGGCCGAGAGATAGAGTTCACTGTCCGAAACAGAGAAGGGTGTCGATCGTTGCACCCTAGCATCGATCGATGCACCAGCGAGATGGGCCGAAACTCGGCGGTTTAGAAGAATCAAGATATTGCACTTTGATCCAGAAGTTCCTGATATTTACAAAGAAGCCCCTGGCCGAGATTATGCCTATATAATAGAGTTTTTAGTGTTTTTATTAGAGAGGCTTTATACTTTTTACATTACGCAATTCATAATTAAGAGCAGAGGATTTTAGAGCTTTTTGGGGCTGATCTGAACCTGTTACATCATCTGTATTTGGAGAAGATTTCGAACCCCTTTTACTCTTATTCTTTTATGCAATTTATTCATTCTATGATTATGTTTTCATTATCTATGTCTGAGTAGATTCCTAGTTAGGTTTAGGGTTTCTCACATAGGATTTCATGACTTGCTAGACTTGTTCAAATTCAGTTAAGGATTCATAACTATATATGTTCTTCAATTTAATTGTGCTTAAAGCTAGTTCTAACCTGATCAATTAGAATCTAGATCTTAGGTTGCTAAATACGTCACGGAAGTGGGGTTTAGGAATCTGAACTAATTAAATTGGGCAATTAAACTTTGCGCAAACGGAAGTTTGGTTTAGGATAATTGTGAACATATCAAACTTGGACTTATTGCTAGTTTAATCTGTTAGTTCTCGCAAACGAAAGTTTGGTTTGCTGCACTTAGACTTAGAGAATTATCGCAAAGGAATTTGGTTAATTCTATATCTGTGTTTTGAGTTCTAGAACCGTGCTTAATTAGATCCTTGCTGAATAAACTGTCTGCTTGTCTGATTTCCTGAGAATACCCTAGGCTTGACGCTTTTAATTGCTTGCTTCACAACCGTTAATCTCTGCTACTGATTTACTTTCTCGCACCGCACTTTATTTCATTCACTATTTGCTTATTTCTAGTATTTATTCCTATAGTTTGATTCTCTTGAGACCAACTGTCCCTGTGGATTCGATAACCCTATATACTACTTTGATATTGCTGTTCACTTGCAGTTTAGTATAGGGAAAACTTAGAACCTATCAAGTTTTTGGCGCCGTTGCCGGGGACTCTTTGAGTCTTCGATAGGACCGAACTTAGGGTTTTTGCTAGAAATTTTTCTTTTTTGTTTTTGTTCTTTTTCGTTTTTGTTTTTTTTTTGATTTTGCTAAACTTTTTCTCTGTTTCTTTCTGTCGCAGGTACGAATTTCGCCTTGCGTCGATCGTTGCATACCTTGCGTCGATCGTCACTAGGCGATTCTGAGATTGAATCGATCGTTGCACTGATAGCATCGATCGTTGCTGGACGATTATTGACAGTTTATGCCAACGCAGAAAACTCGAAGTAATCCGAACTCGAGCTTGCTTAATCTCGGACTAGAGGAACTTGGACGTCTAGAAAGGACTAACAGAAGAGAAAAGAGAGAGAGAATGGTACGAGAACGTTTGATCTTGATACCAGATGCTGAAGGTACCCTAAGGGACCAAGATGACAACCCGTACAATGTTGCTGGGCATCGGGTTGATGCTGAAGGGAATGTCATCCCTGATCCTCCTGAGAAGCTGCAACAGGAACAAAACCAGGGTCAAAGACGAGCCCAAGGTAGAGAGATGGTGGTTCATGAGAGGACACTAGCTAATTACAACAGACCTGATGAGTTTCATGCAAACCGAGCAGCTCTAGTGCTT
The DNA here is from genome assembly GCA_030180135.1 of Orychophragmus violaceus. Taxonomy (NCBI): domain Eukaryota; kingdom Viridiplantae; phylum Streptophyta; class Magnoliopsida; order Brassicales; family Brassicaceae; genus Orychophragmus; species Orychophragmus violaceus. Next base: position 74,766,911 of record CM058237.1, read on the forward strand.
CCTACTTTTGAGAGGAATGATTTTGAGGTAAAGACCATCTACTACCAGCTGATGAGACAGATTGCTTTTCATGGTCTTCAAACAGAGCAGCCTATGGATCATATTGACAAGTTTGAAGACATAGTCACTGGCATGAAGTATGAAGGAGTATGCCCGGACTATCTGTTCCTTAAGCTATTTCCGCACAGTCTTGCTGGAGACGCTAGTGCATGGCTGAGACAACTGGCACCTGGTCAGTATACTACTTGGGCAGCCTTAAAGAGTGATTTCTTGCGTCATTTTTATGATGATGCGCGCTCGGATCAGTCCAGACAGGACATACTCACCTTTTCTCAAGGAGCTGTGGAGCCCTTGAAGACTGCCTGGATGAGATTTAAGCAGTATCAGCGTGACTGTCCACACCATGGATTCACAGAAGTACAACTGATTGGTATCTTCTTCAGAGGCATAGATCTCCCTTATCAGACTGCGCTGGATAATTCCAGTAATGCTAATTTCAACACCAGGACTCCTACACAGGCTAAGCAGTTGATAGAGAACCTGATTGGCAGAAACAGTTGCAAAACAATGGATGAAAGGAGGAAGAAATCTGGTGGAACTGTAGAGAATTCTGATATAGCTAATATAAGATCCAGATTGGACACAGTCTACAATCTCCTAACAAGTAAGAAAGCTGTCCACTTTGCCCAAGATGTAGAGGTGATTCAGACTGAGGAGGAGACTCAGGAAGAAGATGTGAATTTCATAGGAGGTTCTGGTTTCCAAGGTAATAGATTTGGTAATCAACAGGGGAACAGATTCTCCAATGGAGGACAGGCTGGTGGTTTTCAGAAGACCTATGGACAAGGTACTCAGAGAACCTATGGGTCTACATCCTATCAGACTCCTCCTGCACCTACAGCCCATGAGAGCAAAATGGAGGCTATGATGGAACAACTGATAGAGAGTCAAACCAAGCTTTCTGTGGACAACAATAAGAAGCTGGACGCTGTCTATCAAGACCTCAATGGGAAGTTTGAGTCACTGAGCACTCACATGAAGCAGTTGGACACTCAGGTGAACCAGATGTCCAGCTCAATGAAGGGAAAAGGAGTTGCAGAGACTCATATTAAGGCCTGGTCTGTACTCATTAATGATGGATCTTATCTAGGGGAGAAATTTGAGCTAAGTACAGCTGAGTTGGTGACTGAGGCAGAATTTTCGGATTTCTGTGAAAAACTCTCGGGTAGAAACTGCGGTGATGCAACAATCGACACACAGCTGGCATCGATCGATGCAGGTCGTGAACGAGCAGAAGATCCGTGGGATGAAAGTGAGATTGATGCAGAACTAGCCCGCCTATTCCCTGATGTATCTGAGATCACTCAAGAGGATGTTTATGCACAAGCCATTAGGCAATATCCCAAGGTGTCTGAAGTGATTAAACAAGAGATTGAAGAGCTGAAAAAGCTAGAAGAGAGTGGTGAAGACTTGGAAGAAATTCTACCTTCTGATGATCCACCTTATCATCCATGTGTTCAGAGATATTTGAACAAGATGTTGCCTTTAGATGAGGAGCTGAGAGAATGGGTGATAATAGTTCCTCAGCATATCAGTGATGTTCTGCTAACTAAGGTCCCGAAGAAACTGCCTGATCCTGGAGTTTTTGTGCTAGATTGTTCTATCTTTGAGGATAGTTTTAGGCGCTCTCTATGTGATTTAGGAGCTGCTGGAAGCATAATGCCTTACTCTGTGGCAGAGAAGCTGGGAATGTTGGATTTTACTCCTACTAGGACTTCTCTTATCCTAGCTGATCAGTCCATACGAGTTCCTGAAGGACTTCTTATATACATTCCGGTGAGAGTTGGAAACTACTTAGTTCCAACAGACTTCCTTGTGCTGAAATATGACTATAACCCGGATGAAGCTTTATTGCTTGGGAGACCATTCTTGGCTACAGCAGGAGCTGTGATTGATGTTAGACAGAGTCTAATAGACCTCCACCTGGGAGATGAACCACTGCACTATGAGATGGATAAGCTGCGAAAGCCACTGATAGATGGGCAGACATTCACCATAAGGGACGCAGATTTTGAGCAGCCTGATCATACCATGGTTATAGATCCTGGAGCACATTTCACTCCATCTTTTCTTGGACATGAGCATTCTGCAACAGCTTACTCACCACCTTGGATGAGGAGACTTGAACAGAGACAGAAAAAGTCTCTGTCAGGACCTCCTGGTACTTGAAAATTCCCATCCGTCCGGTCAAGCTATTGACCTTAAACAAGCGCTGGGTGGGAGGCAACCCACCATTAGGTACTAGTGTTTTTATTTTTCATTTTTGGTGTTTTTGTTAGGATTTTACGTTTGTTTTTGTTTCTGGTGAGTTTATGTTTGCAGGTCTCGGTTAAATCGCAGTGCAGCGATCGATGCACTTCTGCATCGATCGTCACAACACGAAAGGAATCGCATTGCAGCGATCGTTGCGGTCCTGAGCAACGATCGACCATACACGAAAATCACCAAGTAACGGTCGATGCACTTAGTGCAACGATCGATGCTCAGCGACAGAGGTAACCCGACAGACATAATTTCACCCTTTCAATTTTTATTTTCTTTTTACCGATCCTTCGCTGGACACTACTGGGGACAGTGTGTCTTAAGTGTGGGGGAGGTGCTACTGACTTTTGTTTTCTGTTTTCTTAAGAGTCAGTCCGTTTTTCAAAAAAAAAATTTTGTTTTATTGAGTCAAAATTGTTTAAGTAAGAAACTATGATTTTCTGAGAAGATTTACAAGACTTGCAGGAACTTAAGTAACCATTGGGATGAAGTTGCAGGATCTATCTCTGACTATTAGAAAACCCAGACACGGATCAACCTACTGGGAACACCCACATCACTTCAGGTATCAGAGGATCCTTTACTGACTTCAACCTTAATACTGACTTAGATTTCTCACCTAAGGGCTTGGTATACTTTGTGTCGGATTCCCTTGTTAGTTCTGACACAGCCTGTAAACCTGTCCTATTTAGTTCCCTTCTCCCCTTCTGTAAAGTAAAAAAAAAAAATAATAAACTGAGGATGAGTTAGTAACTCCGAAGTGGTCATGGGAATAGTAGCAAACACTATTATCTCTCATGTGATCCATGGAATGTGTCCAAAGTACACCCCATAACGGGAAGAACACTGATAAAATAAAAAATAAAATGATACCCAGTGGGGAAAAATCAGTTGTTAAAGAAGGGAAAGAGAAGAAAGGGACTAGAGAAAGATAGTATGGTGGTCTAGAGCTGATAAGGTAAGAATCCATGTGCCTTTAGATCGATACTCCTTAGGTGAGACCGCACTTAAATACTTGCAGAAGTCAGTAGGGAGAATTTGAATGCTTGAATGTGATTGTGGAGTTTACCTAGGACAGTTGCTAAGTGTGGGGGAAGTACATGTTGGTCTTGATATCCTGTGATTGATTCTTGCAGTGGTTTACTAAGGGGAATCTGAGTATTGTAGCTTTTAGGATGAAATGAGTTTCTGAAGAGTTTTCAAACCTCTTCACCATGCTTTAGTTCTATGTTTTGCTTGAGGGCAAGCAAAGGCTAAGTGTGGGGGAGTTGATATATCATGGTTTTTACCCAGTTTAGACCATGATATAGTTGTGTTTTTAGTGTCTTTTGTGTTCTTTTAGAGTCTTTTACAGGTATAATCAGGCTTGGAGCTGAATTGGAGATAATGGAGCATTTTGGAGATTTTTGGAGTGTTTGGCCGAGAGATAGAGTTCACTGTCCGAAACAGAGAAGGGTGTCAATCGTTGCACCCTAGCATCGATCGATGCACCAGCGAGATGGGCCGAAACTCGGCGGTTTAGAAGAATCAAGATATTGCACTTTGATCCAGAAGTTCCTGATATTTACAAAGAAGCCCCTGGCCGAGATTATGCCTATATAATAGAGTTTTTAGTGTTTTTATTAGAGAGGCTTTATACTTTTTACATTACGCAATTCATAATTAAGAGCAGAGGATTTTAGAGCTTTTTGGGGCTGATCTGAACCTGTTACATCATCTGTATTTGGAGAAGATTTCGAACCCCTTTTACTCTTATTCTTTTATGCAATTTATTCATTCTATGATTATGTTTTCATTATCTATGTCTGAGTAGATTCCTAGTTAGGTTTAGGGTTTCTCACATAGGATTTCATGACTTGCTAGACTTGTTCAAATTCAGTTAAGGATTCATAACTATATATGTTCTTCAATTTAATTGTGCTTAAAGCTAGTTCTAACCTGATCAATTAGAATCTAGATCTTAGGTTGCTAAATACGTCACGGAAGTGGGGTTTAGGAATCTGAACTAATTAAATTGGGCAATTAAACTTTGCGCAAACGGAAGTTTGGTTTAGGATAATTGTGAACATATCAAACTTGGACTTATTGCTAGTTTAATCTGTTAGTTCTCGCAAACGAAAGTTTGGTTTGCTGCACTTAGACTTAGAGAATTATCGCAAAGGAATTTGGTTAATTCTATATCTGTGTTTTGAGTTCTAGAACCGTGCTTAATTAGATCCTTGCTGAATAAACTGTCTGCTTGTCTGATTTCCTGAGAATACCCTAGGCTTGACGCTTTTAATTGCTTGCTTCACAACCGTTAATCTCTGCTACTAATTTACTTTCTCGCACCGCAATTTATTTCATTCACTATTTGCTTATTTCTAGTATTTATTCCTATAGTTTGATTCTCTTGAGACCAAGTGTCCCTGTGGATTCGATAACCCTATATACTACTTTGATATTGCTGTTCACTTGCAGTTTAGTATAGGGAAAACTTAGAACCTATCACCTATACTAACTGCAAGTGCACAGTGATGTAGATGTAGTACTTAGGGTATCGAATCCACAGGGACTCTGGGCAACGATAGATTTAGAACGGAAAAGATTAAACTAGGAGAAAGCAATTTGAATAGAAACTAATAAAGCAATGCGAGAAAGTAAATCAAGCGAGTTTGTAAGCAAGGAGGCGAAGCGTTAAGTCTAGGGAGTTCTCGGGAAATCAAGAACACAAGCAATCAATCAATCGGGATCTAATTAAGAACTATTCTAGATCTCAAACACAAATATAGAATTAACCAACTGTCGTTGCGAGAATTCTATAAGTCTAAGTGCAGCAATCCAAATTCTTTTGCAATTACTAACAGATTAAACCAGCTTTAATTCCAAGTTCAATATGTTCACAATCTAATTAAACCAAATTCCTTTGCGGGTAATTAAATTGCTCATCTAGGTTCTTTCTAGCTAATTAACCAACTGTCGTTGTATCAATCAACCTAACATCAAAAATCTGGGTAGCTAATTCAGATTAAGCAGTAAGAACAATCCTAGATGAAGAACTAACAGATATAAATCCCTACAGATTTATTAACCTATAATTCCATGAAATCCTTAATGAGAATCCCTAAACTCAACATGTAATCTACTCAGACATGATCATCGAAACATAAAACATCATGAATAGAAAACCAAATATTATAAAATCAAATAAAGAACTGGGGTTCGAAATCCTCTCTCTTTCGAGAGCCGGATCAGCCCCTAACTCTCTCCGAATATAGAATAAAGCATAAGTAAAACATAGCCTAAACAATGGCTTAAAAACCCTAATATAATGGTCTAAAGTCGGCTGGGGCTTCTTTGTAATTATGAGGAACTTCTGGGCAAAGTTTCTATTTCCATATTCTTCTCATTAAACGCCGAGAATTTGTCTGTGTCGACCTTGTGTCGATAGATGCACCTTCTGTGTCGATCGACACAGGTCTGAGAATTCAACAGTGAAGTCCATCTCTCGGGTTAAATCTCCAAAATGCTCCAATAACTCCAATTCCGCTCCAAACGTGTCTAGACCTGTAAACATAACTAAAAGACTCCAAAACATAACATAAGACTCGATAAATAAGATATATACCATAGTTAAAATCCCTAAAATCCATGGTATATCAACTCCCCCACACTTAGCCTTTGCTTGTCCTCAAGCAAAACAAAGAACTAGAATGTAGTGAAGAGGTTTGAAAACTTTCAGAAACTCTTTTCGTCATAGAAGCAACAACACTCGGATTCCTCTTAGTAAGCCAATGAAAGAATCACCTACAAGACATCAAGACCAACATGTACTTCCCCCACACTTAGCAACTGTCCTAAGTAAACTCCACAATCACATTCACGCATTCAAATTCACCCTACTGACTTCTGCAAGTATTTAAGTGTGGTCTCACCTAAGGAGTATCGATCAAAGGGCACATGGACTCTTACCTTGTCAGCTCTAGACCACCATAGTGTCTTTCTCTGGTCCCTTTCTTCTCTTCTCCCTTCCTTAACAACTGATTTTTCCCCACTGGGTATCATTTTATTTTTTTTATCAGTGTTCTTCCCGTTTTGGGGTGTACTTTGGACACATTCTATGGATCACACAGGAGGTAATAGTGTTTTCTACTACTCCTGTGACCACTTCGGAGTTACTAACTCATCCTCAGTTTATTATTATTTTTTTTTTACTTTATGGAAGGGGAGAAGGGAACCAAATAGGACAGGTTTACAGGCTGTGTCAGAACTAACAAAGGAATCCGACACAAGGTATACCAAGCCCTTAGGTGAGAAAATTAAGTCAGCAGTAAGGTGAAGTCAGTAAAAGGATCCTCTGATACCTAAAGTGATGTGGGTGTCCTAAGTAGGTTGATCCGTGTTGGGTTTTCTAATAGTTATAGATAGATCCTGCAACTTCATCCCAATGGTTACTTAAGTTCCTGCAAGTGCTGTTAATCTTCTCAAAAATTCATTGTTTCTTACTTAAACCATTTTGACTCAATAAAACAATTTTTTTTTTTGAAAAATAGGACTGACTCTAAGAAAATAAAAGCGTGCGTCAGTAGCTACCTCCCCCACACTTGAACTACACTGTCCCCAGTGTAATAAAAGCATGAGCTCGGTGAAAGAATAATCAAATTGAAAAACAATCTGAAAAGTTTCAGAATACTCACCTGTTGTCGCCCTGTTTCGATCGATGCCACAAGGGTGTCGATCGATGCAAGGCGAATATGCGCACGGTTATTTAACTAACTGGTGTCTAAACCGCAATCGAATCGGCTAACCAGAAATCGCAACTGTGTCGACCGATGCACATGGTGTGTCGATCGATGCAGTGCGATTTTGCCTGTTTCTCTCGGCTTTGAACACACTTAAACAGAAAATCAAAACACCGAAATCAAACACAAAAAATGAAAAGAAAAACGAACCTAACAGTGGGTTGCCTCCCACTCAGCGCTTGTTTAAAGTCAGTAGCTTGACTATGGAATAGAGATTTGATTCAAGGAGGCTTCAACAGAGACTTTGAGTCTCTGTGAATATCTCTTCATCCAAGGAGGTGTATAGGCTTTCAAATCATGAGGTTTTCCAAGGAACGAAGGAGTAGAAGCAGGGCGGGAGCGAAGCTTGGGTGGGACACTGCGTTTTCCTGCATTCAAAACAATGTGGTCAGGAGGTTTAGGCTTAGGTGATTTATACCTTACCTTTGGTGCATATCTGATGTCTGGAGCTTTCTGCTTATGAGCAGTTGCAGGTACTGAAGATGTTAGAGCAGGTTCGAGAGGAACCACCATCTTCTTCTCTCCACTATCAGATACTGTAGTTCCACCAATCTGAACTTCTTCTTTCAGATGACCATCAGCGGATATCATCTTCTTTGCATGAACTCGCGAAGCTTCAACTCGTGTCATTCAGCTCCTTATCTATCACTTTCATGCAATTAGCCACTTCTAGCTCCTGTTTAGACGGTTTAGGAACCTTAGGATATGGCACAAATGGCTTATAGACTCGTTCCAGGATTGTTGCAGGCTTCTGGTCCTGTCTGCGATCTGTGTCGATCGATGCAGTAGGTGTGTCGATCGTCACAAGGCGATTATGCTCAATACCATTAGAGGGATCGGGGTTGCAACGATCGATGCACAAGTTTTGTCGATCGATGCTTGTCTCAGACAGACAAAATTCACCTAGAAAATCCGAGATTATGCTCTCTTCTTCTTCCAACAAGTCAATCTCATCTCTTATGGTTACATCATTGATGTTCAGATTCTGTTTAGATTTTCCAGCTTCATTATGCCTTTGTATTGCTCCAGCTGTTTGTTGAACTTGAACATCTAGCTTCTTCACATGTGTGCTAAGAGATTCAAACTTCCCATTCAGATTTTCATGTATAGCATCCAGCTTCCTGTCGAGGTCTACAGCAGTCTTAGTCTGATCCTCTAGCAACGGTTTCATCATGGATTCCATCTTGCACTCATAAGCATTAGCAACAGGAGGTGTCTGATGAGAAGATGATACATAGGTTCTCTGATAAGAATTACCTTGCTGATTAACAAACCTGTTTCCTTGGAATCCAGAGCCACTGATGTAGTTCAAATCTTCTTCCTGCTTCTCCAATAACTGCTCCATCATGCTTATCAGCTTATCAGATTGTTTATTTTAAGGAGGAAAAGGCTGATATGGTGGAGATTCATAATCTCTGGTTGATGAATAGGAACCATAGTCTCTGCAGAATGAGTTATTCTGCTGATTTTCCAACATCCGTTCCATCATTCCCATCATCTTACGCGCTGTGTCGATCGATGCAGGGTAGTGTCGATCTATGCAAGCTCGAAGATGTGTCGATCGACACACAAGACCGTGTCGATCGATGCAAGGCGATTACAGGCGTACCTGAAACGCAAGAACAGAAAAAGAAAGAAAAACAAAAATTAGTAACAAAAAATAAAAAACGAAAAACCTAGTCTAAACCCTAAGTTCAAATCTATCGAAGACTCCTAAGAGTCCCCGGCAACGGCGCCAAAAACTTGATAGGTCAAGAATTAATCCCTATACTAACTGCAAGTGCACAGTGATGTAGATGTAGTACTTAGGGTATCGAATCCACAGGGACTCTGGGCAACGATAGATTTAGAACGGAAAAGATTAAACTAGGAGAAAGCAATTTGAATAGAAACTAATAAAGCAATGCGAGAAAGTAAATCAAGCAAGTTTGTAAGCAAGGAGGCGAAGCGTTAAGTCTAGGGAGTTCTCGGGAAATCAAGAACACAAGCAATCAATCAATCGGGATCTAATTAAGAACTATTCTAGATCTCAAACACAAATATAGAATTAACCAACTGTCGTTGCGAGAATTCTATAAGTCTAAGTGCAACAATCCAAATTCTTTTGCAATTACTAACAGATTAAACCAGCTTTAATTCCAAGTTCAATATGTTCACAATCTAATTAAACCAAATTCCTTTGAGGGTAATTAAATTGCTCATCTAGGTTCTTTCTAGCTAATTAACCAACTGTCGTTGTATCAATCAACCTAACATCATAAATCTGGGTAGCTAATTCAGATTAAGCAGTAAGAACAATCCTAGATGAAGAACTAACAGATATGAATCCCTACAGATTTATTAACCTATAATTCCATGAAATCCTTAATGAGAATCCCTAAACTCAACAGGTAATCTACTCAGACATGATCATCCAAACAGAAAACATCATGAATAGAAAGCCAAATATTATAAAATCAAATAAAGAACTGGGGTTCGAAATCCTCTCTCTTTCGAGAGCCGGATCAGCCCCTAACTCTCTCTGAAAATAGAATAAAGCGTAAGTAAAGGGTAGCCTAAACAATGGCTTAAAAACCCTAATATAATGGTCTAAAGTCGGCTGGGGCTTCTTTATAATTATGAGGAACTTCTGGGCAAAGTTGCAATTTCCATATTCTTCTCATTAAACGCCGAGAATTTGTCTGCGTCGACCTTGTGTCGATCAATGCACCTTCTGTGTCGATCGACACAGGTCTGAGAATTCGACAGTGAAGTTCATCTCTCGGGTTAAATCTCCAAAATGCTCCAGAATGCTACAATAACTCCAATTCTGCTCCAAACGTGTCTAGACCTGTAAACATAACTAAAAGACTCCAAAACATAACATAAGACTCAATAAATAAGATATATACCATAGTTAAAATCTCTAAAATCCATGGTATATCAGGGTTCACTAAGGAAGCTCTTCTCAGCAACCTTTATAGAGGTGTGCTTCCTAAAATAAGGGCTATGCTTGATTCTTCTAGTAATGGACACTTCCTAGGCAAGGGAGTGGATGAAGCTATAGAATTTATTGAGAACCTTGCCACTAGTGATGGCAACTACAATGAAGACTACGAGAGAACCAATAGAGGATCACCATCTATGGAAGAGAAGTATGAGAAGGAAATCAAGGCCTTAAATGAGAAGATGGACAAGATGATCAACTCTAGCCAAAAGCAAGTCAACTTTGTGGGAAACTATGATGAGACACATCCCTATCTCTTTAATGTGGAAGAAGAAATGACACAAGAGGAGATGAATTTTGTTGTTGGGAAAGGTGGTTTCAACAAAGGCTTCAACCCCAACTATATGAATCACCCTAACTTCTCCTATAGAAGCACCAATGTAGCTAATCCTCAAGATCAAGTCTACCCTCAAGCTCAAGCTCAAGGACAAGCTCAACAACAAGGGCAACAAGGCTTTACTCAATCTCCTAAATAAAAGACTTATGTCCCTTACACTAACCCACAAGGGTTTGGAACTAAGCCTCAATTTCAAGGACAACAAGGATATATTCCCAAGAAACAATACCCTCCACCCGGTTTTGGACAACAACAACAAGCTTCTTCTTCTTCGGGTTTGGATAATGAACTTAAAGGTATGATGCAACAAATTTTTCAAGGGCAAGCCTCAGTTGCTATGTAAGTAAGGGATCTCAAGAATGAGCTTCAGAACTTGACCTCAAGGGTCACAAAGATGGAAAACAAGAACCCTTCAACATCTAGAGCTCATGGTACTTTACCCGGTAAATCTGAGCAAAACCGAAGGAATATGCCAACGCTATCACATTGAGAAGTGGTAAGGAGCTTCAACATCATCAAGTTCACAAACATAAGGTTATTCCTTCACTCAATGAGGACATTGAAGTTCAAGGAGGGGAGGAGAATTCTGAAAATTCTGCTCTTAACAAAGAGAGTGATAGTGAGATTACTAAGAGGAAAGGAAAGGCCGTAGTTGAAATAGTAGTGGAGGATACACTCAAGAAGAAGGATGGTGTGTTTGTGCCACCACCCTATTAGCCCAAGCTACCCTTTCCGGGCAGATTCAAGAAGCAACTCCTAGAGAAGTATAAAGCTCTCTTTGAAACGCAAATGAAGAACGTAGAGCTCACCATGCCTTTGATAGATGTCTTTTTACTTGTTCCTCAATACAGCAAGTTCTTGAAGAATGCAATTAAGGAGAGGACTAAGGAAGTGCAAGGCATGGTTGTGTTGTCTCATGAGTGTAGCGCAATCATCCAAAGAGGATTGTACCTAGAAAGCTTGAGAATCCGAGCAGTTTTACTCTACCATGTGCTATTGGCCCTCTTTGGTTTGAGAGTTGCCTATGTGACCTTAGGGCTAGCGTGAGTTTGATGCCTTTATCAGTGGCTAAAAGGCTAGGCTTCTCCACCTACAAAGCTTGTAGGATCTCCTTAGTACTAGCGGATAGATCGGTGAGGTTCCCAATTGGTTTTCTAGAGGATCTTCCGGTGAAGATAGGAGGATTCGAAGTCCCAACTGACTTCATTGTGCTTGAAATGGATGAAGAGCCAAAGGACCCTCTAATATTTTGGAGACCTTTTCATGCCACATCTAGAGCAATAACAGATGTGAGGATGGGGAAGATAGACCTCCACCTTGGGAAGGATATAGTGCTGAACTTTGACATTAACAAGGTGATGAAGAAGCCTACTATCCAAGGTCAAATGTTCTACATATAGGCTATGGAAGATCTAGCTGATGAGCTTCTAGAGGAGCTGAACATGGAGGATCCCTTACAATTGGAATTGACAAAGAAATGTGGAGGAGTATGGGTATCTACAAGAAGAGAGCTGGGCTTACAAGAAGATTCTTGATTCTCATAGGCCTCTACAAGGAGTTGTTGAGTATGTTGAGTTGGCATCGGATCTTGATGGTAAGGAGCAAGAGGTCTTTTCCGTGGGTCATGGAGCTGATGGCGTTGACGAAGCTGAGCTATGCAAGGAGCAGCTTGTAGCTGATGATTGGAGCGAGCTAAAGGCACCAAAGGTTGAGTTAAAGCCCCTTCCGCGGGGGCTTTGGTATCCATTTCTTGGCCCTAACTCTACTTATCCCGTCATTGTGAATGAGCTTCTGAGTGATGATGAGTTGATTTCTTTAATAAATGAATTGAAAAAGTTTAGAAGAGCAACAAGATACTCACTTGATGATATTAAAGGATTGTCACCTAGCTTATGTACTCATAGGATCCACCTTGAAAACGAATCCATATCTTCTATTGAACATCAAAGAAGGTTGAATCCTAATATTAAGGAAGTAGTCAAGAAAGAAATTCTTAAATTGCTTGATGCAGGGATAATCTACCCTATCTCAGACAACACTTGGGTTTCTCCCGTACAATGTGTTCCGAAGAAAGGGGGGATTACGGTTGTTAAAAGTGAAAACAATGAATTGATTCCCACTAGAACAATCACCGGTCATAGGATGTGTATAGATTAAAGAAAAATAAATGCCGCATCTAGGAAAGATCACTTCCCATTGTCATTTATTGATCAAATGCTTGAGCGTCTTGCTAACCACCCTTTCTATTGCTTCCTTGATGGGTATAGTGGATTCTTCCAAATCCCAATACACCCAAACGATCAGGAGAAGATGACTTTTACCTGTCCTTATGGCACCTTCGCTTATCGAAGGATGCCGTTTGGATTGTGTAATGCTCCCACAACTTTTCAGCGGTGTATGATGTCCATCTTCTCCGATCTTATCGAGGACATTGTCTAAGTATTCATGGATGACTTTTCAGTATATGGCTCTTCTTTTTCCTCTTGTCTTGTGAACTTGTGCAGGGTATTAAGGAGATGTGAAGAGACAAACCTTGTGCTTAACTGGGAAAAGTGTCATTTCATGGTAAAGGAAGAGATTGTACTTGGGCATAAGATATCCGAGAGTGGCATTGAGGTGGATAAGGCTAAGGTCAAATTTATGATGAGTCTTCAGCCACTGAACTCGGTGAAAGGGATCCGAAGCTTCTTGGGTCACGCGGGTTTCTACCGGAGGTTTATCAGAGATTTCTCCAAGATAGCGAGGCCTCTCACTCGCCTACTATGCAATGAGACTGACTTTGTGTTTGATGCTGACTTTCTAGACGCCTTTAATCAAATCAAGGAGGCCCTGATTAGTGAACCCATAGTCCAAGCTCCTGACTGGGAATTGCCATTTGAGATTATGTGTGACGCTAGTGACTACGCAGTCGGAGCAGTTCTCGGGCAGCGAAAGGAGAAGAGACTCCACGTGATCTACTATGCCAGCAGAACTTTGGATGATGCCCAAATGAAATACGCCACAACAGAGAAGGAGCTTCTGGCTGTGGTGTTTGCCTTTGAGAAGTTCAAATCATATTTGGTTGGGTCTAAAGTTGTTGTATACACGGATCATGCTGCGTTGAGATATCTACTTGCCAAGAAAGATGCCAAGCCAAGACTTCTAAGGTGGATCTTTCTGCTACAAGAGTTTGATTTGGAAATCAAGGACAAGAAGAGTATTGAGAATGGACTGGCTGATCACTTGTCGAGGTTGAGAATTGAAGATGATGTTCCTCTAGATGACTCTCTTCCGGAGGAAAAACTCATGGCTGTCAAAGCAGTCAAGGAAGCTCATGACACAAGTATGAAGCTAGAGGAAGTTGATTCCATTGAGGACAAGGAGCCGTGGTATGCGTATATAGTCAATTACTTGGAAGCTGGGAAGGAACCGCCAAGTCTTGATAGTTACCAAAGGAAGAAGTTCTTTAGAGATGTCAACCGGTACTATTGGGATGAACCTTACCTCTACACTTTGTGTAAAGATCAGCTTTACAGGAGGTGCATAGCTGATGAGGAAGTAGGAGGTATTCTCCTACAATGTTATATATCAGCCTATGAAGTTAACTTTGCCACCTTCAAGACGGTTCAAAAAGCACTACAAGATGGGTTTTGGTGGCCAACCATGTTTAAAGATGCCCAAGAGTTCATCTCCAACTGTGATCATTTCCAAAGAAAGGGGAACATCAGTAGAAGGAACGAGATGCCCCAAAACCCCATTCTAGAAGTTGAAGTGTTTGATGTTTGAGGCATCGACTCCATGGGACATTTCCGTTCATCCTACGGAAATAGCTACATCCTTGTGGCAGTTGATTATGTGGCTAAGTGGGTAGAGGCTGTAGCAAGTCTGACGAACGATGCTAAGGTGGTTATCAAACTGTTCAAGAGAATCATCTTCCCAAGATTTGGAATCCCGGGGATTGTGATTAGTGATGAAGGCTCCCACTTCATCAACAAACTCTTTGAGAGCCTTTTGAAGAAGTACGGGGTAAAGAACAAGGTTGCCACACCATATCATCCTCATATAAGCGGGCAAGTTGAAGTGTCCAATAGCCAGATAAAGGCTATCTTGGAGAAGACTGTTGGAGCTTCAAGAAAGGATTGGTCTAAGAAGCTAGATGACGCACTATGGGCGTATAGAACTGCTTTCAAGACTCCATTGGGCACTACACCGTTCACTATGTTGTATGGGAAGTCATGTCACTTGCCGGTTGAGGTAAAGTACAAGGCGTTATGGGCAGTCAAGTTGTTAAACTTTGACATAAAGACTGCAACCGAGAAGAGAATAATTCAGCTGAACGAACTTGACGAGATAAGGCTTGAAGCATTTGAGAGCTCAAAGATCTATAAGGAAAGGACCAAGCTTTTTCATGATAAGTTGATCCTGAAGAAAGAGTTTAAGGAAGGAGATCTTGTGCTTCTATTCAACCCCCGGTTGAAGCTCTTTCCCGGGAAGCTCAAGTCAAGGTGGTCGGGGCCGTTTAGAGTGAAAGAGGTGAGACCATATGGAGCGGCAGAACTTTGGGGGAAGTCTAATGAGGAATTCATGGTCAATGGCCAGAGAATCAAGCATTACTCCGTTACATAAGCTATAGAGGAAGGGACTTCGGTTTCGCTCTCTAGCCACCTTTAGCTTAAAATCTCGGTTTTAAAAAAAAACTGCACTTGGGAGACATTCCCATGTTTATATTTGTAAATATGGTCTTTTGCTTGTTATTTTTGATGTTTTCTTTGAGTTTTATCAGGTTTTGGTCATTAGGTGAAGTTGTGGATCAGTTGGAATGAGCTTAAGTCATGAGCAAATGAAGCAAAATCCGTCCAGAGAAACCATCGTCCAAGACCATCATGCAAATGAGGCCGATGGAAAAAGGAGGAAACCATCGAGATGGAGAATCTGGCAAATCAGGTTGATGGGAAGTAGGCGATTTTTGTTCGAAATAAACCGAGAGATTATCGGCCTCGTCCATCGACGAAATAGGGCCGATGGAAAAAGTTCAAAGCCATCGACTTGTACCATCGGGCAGATGACGTCGATGGAGATGGTGAGTTTTTGGTCGAATTAAAACCGAGATATTATCGGCTTGAACCATCGACCAAATGAGGCTGTTGGTTTCGAGGAGCATACATCGACTAGACGAATCGGGGAAACAACGCCGATGAGTTTCCTTCGCTGATATATTATCGTTTTTACCTGTTTAAGACCATAATATAAGTACATATTCGAGTCTTTTGTCGTGTCTTTCGAGTCATTACATGTGTTTATTAGGTACATGCACGTTTGGAGGATTATTTGAGATATTGGAGCATTTTGGGAAAAAATGAGGAGCTTAAGCCGAGAGAGCTATATTCACCAAGTCTGATCGACCTCTGCAACGATCGTTGCACCTTTAGCGTCGATCGTTGCAGCCCCACGCCAGCACATTAATGAAGACTTTGGAGATTTGCATTTTTCCCCCAGAAAGTTCTAGTATTTACGAAAAGACCCCAAGACGTGATTAGGGCTTTATAATTAGGTTTTTGGTGTTTTGTTTTAGTTACGCTTTCATACTATTAGCTAATTAGAGAGAGAGAGAGCTTGAGACTGATCTCTCTTGTACTACTTGGAGAAGATTTCGAACCTCTTTATTTCTCTACTCTTCTACTATATGCAATTTACTTATTCATTGATTTGTGTTTCATTGATCATGTCTGAGTAGATTCATAGTTAGGTTTAGGGATTCTCTTAAGGGTTTTCATGACTTGCTAGATCTATTTATCAGTTAAGGATTCATATCTTATTTGTTCTTCAACCTGAATTGTGCTTAATACTAGTTTCTAATCTGATCACTTAGAATCTAGACTTTGGATTTATAAATTGACACGGAAGTGTGGTTTAAAATCTGACCTGTTTAGGTTGAGCAATTTAATTATCTGCAAAGAAATTTAGTTTAATTGAATTGTGAAAAAAACCGAACATGCACTTAAGGCTAGTTTAATCTGTTAGGAATTGCAAAGAAATTTGGGTTTCTACTAATTAGACTTAGAGAATTCTCTCAACGAAAGTTGGTTCATTCTACATCTGTGTTTAAGTTCTAGAACTGAGCTTATGATCATGACTGATATTTGATATGCTTGTCTGAATTCCTGAGAACTCCCTAGACTTGACGCTTTTAGTACTTGCTTACAAAACCGTTCTTGCTGCTGATTTAGTTTCTGATTTTCTAGTTTAATATTCCTGATTTGCATCGCCTAGCTTAACTTGACATTCTATAGTCTATCGTAAGATTTCTTGAGTCTCTGTGGATTCGACCCCTAGATACTACATTTGCCTGTGCACTTGCAGTTGAACTTAGGGAAGTAAACTCTGAGCATATCATTCGCCAAGTAAGTTCTCGAACCCAAACCCGATTTTAAACCGGTTTTAACCGGATTTTGACCATAAAACAGACTTTTGACCGGCGTGGGACCCATCTTTCTTCTTGTTTTCTCCTCCCTCACGCTCTTCTTCTCTCTTCCTTGCGATTTCTACAAGAATTTTTCAAAGGTTTCAAACTCTCTCATCTTACTCATTTCTCCACGGATTTCGTTGATTCAAAGTGCTAAATTCGTGTTTTTGAAAGCTCTTTCAGTTTCAATCACCCTCTTCTACTCTCTCTCATCTCTCACGCAAGGTAATCATCTCTTCTCTTCAAATTCGTGGCTCACTTGAAAAAATTTGGAAATTTTTAGAAGTCGAAATTGTTGGTTGTTGATTGATGCCTAGGCTTAGAAACTCATTCTAGGTTGCTTTTAGATGAAAACCCAATCCAATTTCTCCCTTGAATTGCTTGAATTGAACTTTTAGGAATTAAGGTTCTTGAGATTTATGAATTTCGAAAAATTTGGGGGAAAGTCAAATTGATGGTTTCTATTGATGCATTGGGTTGTTAATAGCTTAAGTTTGTGATACTACTTGATTTCATTAAGTTTTGTTTCACAAATTTTTTCTAAATGCATGTTAAAAGCCTTTTGTGATGAGAATGTGAGTTTACTAATGTATGTGATTGAATTCTTGGTGAATTATGCACTAGATAGACTTGAATTGAGAATTGTTGAGATGTTTTAGCTAGCTCGCTCAGTTGAAAATGAAAATTTACGGGAAAATCTAAGCATCAAATCTCTTGAAGGTGGTTCATTACTCGGAGAAGGAAGCAGAAACCTCTGAAGAAGGTGTGGGATACATTGAGTTCAAGATTGGGCAACAAGGGTATCATGGGGCCTTTAAAGATATAAGCGCCATATATGGGTTTGTGGAAGAAGGAGCAGGGCTCGGTGATCGCTTTGCTAACGGAAGGAATGAGCTCAGGAAGTTGTGGAACACTATTGCCTCAGGAGAATATCAGTCGGGAGTGATGAAGTCAGCCCAAATCCGCAGCCCCGCCATCAGATATGCACACAAGGCTTTAGCTCACACTATCTTCGCACGGAAGGAAACAAGACATGTGACCTCACCGGAGATGAAACTCTTGTACCTTGGGCTGCAGCCTTTATTAGGCACCTTCTACAATGGTGAAGCGATGAAACCGGTCAGTTATAGACCAACTATGGCAGCGCTCCTAGTAAGCCAATTCGTGGGGCGCAAGGAATATATGTTCACCCATCGAGCTGCAAAACCTAAATTCAGAATGGGAGGTCTAGTTACCCCACTTCTCCAAGCCGTGAACACCAAGTTAGAAGGATCTCTTGACCGCGCGACATTCAGTGAGGCTACACCGATTGATTGGTTGGATCTTGCTCAGCTGGTCAAGGACGGATTTCTGAGTGGAGGAACACCAGGCAAGTTCGCTTATGTGATAGATCATGGAAACGACGAGAAGAAGATCCTGCTACCCAACACCGAGATCACATCGTTCAAGAATGCAGATAACATCCGTTTCCTACCCGGGGATGAGCACATGTACGACCCAGATATCGATGACGATCTAGACCCCGCTAACTCCCAAACGGAGGATGGGGAGAGATGCAGGAATACCCAATGTGCCTTGAAGTGAAGGTGCAGCAGCCTTCGAATCGACATAAGCTATTGCTAGGGAGAAAGTATACGGGGCTGCATCGCTACTACATCCATCCATTCACCGACCCAATCTCAAACAAGGCCGTCCGTGCACTGAGGCAGCAAAAACGAGACCTCCAAAAGCCAAGCAAATGGCACAGAAAGAAACAGAACCAGAACCTTTCACGGTTCAAATTGGAGACTATGTATTCGAGGTAGGTGCTGTCGTAACCACTGATCGACCCTGGTACGCGGATATAGCTAATTACCTGGCTGCTGATGAAGGAATTTCTAGCAGTTCTAATCAGGATTAGCAACCCTAGTCTGAATTCCGAGCCTAGGATCTAAGGTTCAAGTAATTGAATCTATGGGATCTCAGATTTACCTGATGATTAGCAGCGGAAGGTTTGCAGATAATCGAGATCACGAAGCACCTCAAACGCTGTGCCTCTACTGGTATCCACACGCACACAAACGGGACAGGAGGGATGCTAGTGCCTATAAGAGATCTAATCTCTAGAGAGGTTTCTATCTCGTTCTGGTGGCTGTGAATTGGGTTAGGAACGAGTTTAGGTCGACCATATATCTTATATATGTCGGCTTAAACCACAACAGAATTAACCAACAATTAAACCGTATTAATCTGGTTAATCCGCGAGTTGCATCGATCGATGCACTATCTGCAACGATCGACACTGCCCCAGAATATTGATATCGAATGCATATCAAATATGCATTCGCTGGATCATTACATTAATGATCAACCTCGTCTTTAACGCCCAGTTTTCTTAGGTGTGTGACCCTGTAGGATCATATAACACTATCAATGAGTTCTCAACTCATTGATCATAAGTGGCTTCTAGCAAAGCGTTATGACTACCTAGTGTTATGTGGTTGTCTCATCTCGACAATACGACTTTCACTTAGAGCAAGTACAATAGATTTCAGGACATTCCCAACAATCTCCCACTTGTACTGGAATCATCTATTCTTTTAATCCCTTTGTAGCTATATCTCAATCTAGCATAAGGCAAGAACTGTGTCATCCTTATTAAGCCAGATCACATTTATCGAATCCCGATTTGTACTGATAAAACAAACGACTGACAATCACCTTGTTTGAGCGCGGCCACGCATTTCCAGTATCAAATCTTCGATAGGCCCAGAGATATTTAACTCCTGTTATATAGGAGGTACAAATCCCATCTTGTTCCATCCATGTTTCTTTCATATTTCATGATACGCCTAATCAGTGTCTTTATGATCACCAGTTACGGCTGACGTTTGACAAAGTCAAGACGAACCAATCCATATAAGAGAGGACATGATGAACTCAGGTCTAAGGACTACACTCTTTAGTCGTAATGAGAAACTCTTATGACACTCATATAACATCTCGTAGAGCTCTCATTAACGGGTCAAGTCCAATCATGTGTTCTCTAACACATATCTATGTGATTGACTTTAATACACTTATTAATGACTTCATGAAACATAGTCATCAGTCACCTCACATACTAGTCTCACGTGGTTGTTAATGTCCCATTTTAACAACCTCGACCAGGGACCATTTATAATTTATATCATTTATTTCTTATAGGGTTTCACGATCAAGTCACATACTTGATGACCTATAAAATGTCATAAATTACTTTGGGACAATTATTTAATAACACAATTAAATAATGCTGAAACAATTTCATTAAAATATCATAACCAAATTATGTTTTACGAACATCAAGTCATAACTAAAAAAACCAAATATAACTCCCACTGAAAACAAGATCATATCTTAAGAAATCTAATGCCTACAGCAGCAGTGTGAAACTCATGCTTATGCCTTGGGAGGGGCTTGGTCAGTGGATCAGCTACGTTCTCATCCGTCGGGACTCTGCTGATCTTCACATCTCCTCTATTCACAATATCACGGATAAGGTGATATCTCCTTTCTATGTGTTTGGATTTCTGGTGTGATCTAGGTTCCTTTGCTTGCGCAATGGCTCCATTGTTGTCACAATACAAAGCCACTGGCTCAGAAATGCTAGAAATCACACCAAGTTCAGTGATGAACTTCTTAATCCAAACAGCCTCCTTTGCCGCTTCAGAAGCAGCGAGGTACTCAGCTTCAGTTGTGGAATCTGCTACAGTGTCCTGCTTGGAACTCTTCCAGCTGACTGCACCGCCATTCAGGCAGAAGATGTAACCAGATTGCGATCGGAAATCATCTTTGTCTGTCTGAAAACTTGCGTCTGTGTAACCACTTACTACCAGCTCATCACTTCCTCCATACACCAAGAATTTATCCTTAGTATTTCTCAAATACTTCAGAATATTCTTGACTGCTGTCCAGTGACTTTCACCTGGATCCGATTGGTATCTACTCGTCATGCTTAAAGCACAAGCAACATCTGGACGAGTACAGAGCATGGCATACATGATGGATCCCAATGCCGAGGCATAGGGAATCCGAATCATGCGATCTCGCTCAGCAGGTGTCTCAGGACACTGCTTCTTGCTGAGACTTATGCCATAAGACATTGGTATGAAGCCCTTCTTGGAATCTTGCATTCTGAACCTGTGTAAGACCTTATCGATATAAGTGTCTTGACACAGTCCAATTAACTTGTTTAATCTATCTCTATAGATTCTTATTCCAAGAATATACGCGGCTTCTCCCATGCCTTTCATTGAAAAACAACTTCCGAGCCAAGTCTTAACAGACTGTAACAACGGAACGTCATTTCCGAGAAGAAGTATGTCATCTACATACAACACGAGAAATGTAAATGCGCTCCCACTAGTCTTCTTGTAAACACATGGTTCTTCTTCGCTTCTGATGAAATCAAACTTTTTGACTGCTTCATCAAAACGAAGATTCCAACTCCGAGATGCTTGCTTAAATCCATAAATGGATCTATGAAGCTTGCATACTTTCCTAGCTGCATTTGGATCGATGAAACCTTCGGGTTGCATCATGTACACATCCTCTTCCAGAATTCCATTAAGGAAAGCTGTTTTCACGTCCATCTGCCAGATCTCATAGTCATAATGAGCTGCTGTTGCTAGGAGAATCCGAATGGATTTAAGCATGGCGACCGGAGAATAAGTTTCTTCATAGTCAATGCCATGAATTTGTTTGAAACCTTTTACCACCAGCCTTGCTTTATATATCTGAATATTTCCATCCACATCAATTTTCTTCTTGAAAATCCATTTACACTCAATGGGTCTTGCACCATCGGGTAAATCAACCAAAGTCCATACTTGGTTCTGTGACATGGATCCCATTTCGGATTCAGCGGCTTTCAGCCACTTTTCGGAGTCAAGGCTCATCATTGCTTCTTCAAAATTCGCTGGCTCGTCACTGTCAATGATCAACAAATCATGACAATTGGTTACGAGAAATCCATATCTCTCGGGTTCGTGACGGATCCTTTCGGATCAGCGAATTTCAGGCTCCACAGGCGTTGGCTCTACAACTCTTTGTAGATCCAATTGTTGCTCCTCCACTATGGGCTGGGCGGTTTCCTGTGGCTCTCGAACTTCTTCGAGTTGTACTTTACTCCCAATGTTTCTCTTGGAAAGAAACTCTCTCTCAAGAAAAACACAGTTCCGAGCAACAAACACTTTGTTCTCGGATTGGTTGTAAAAGTAGTATGCCTTGGTTTCCTTAGGATAACCAACGAAGTAGCACTTATCAGATTTGGGTTCGAGCTTATCTGTAATTAATCGTTATGACTACCTAGTGTTATGTGGTTGTCTCATCTCGACAATACGACTTTCACTTAGAGCAAGTACAATAGATTTCAGGACATTCCCAACAATCTCCCACTTGTACTGGAATCATCTATTCCTTTAATCCCTTTGTAGCTATATCTCAATCTAGCATAAGGCAAGAACTGTGTCATCCTTATTAAGCCAGATCACGTTTATCGAATCCCGATTTGTACTGATAAAACAAACGACTGACAATCACCTCGTTTGAGTGCGGCCACGCATTTCCAGTATGAAATCTTCGATAGGCCCATAGATATTTAACTCCTGTTATATAGGAGGTACAAATCCCATCTTGTTCCATCCATGTTTCTTTCATATTTCATGATACGCCTAATCAGTGTCTTTATGATCACCAGTTACGGCTGACGTTTGACAAAGTCAAGACGAACCAATCCATATAAGAGAGGACATGATGAACTCAGGTCTAAGGACTACACTCTTTAGTCGCAATGAGAAACTCTTATGACACTCATATAACATCTCGTAGAGCTCTCATTAACGGGTCAAGTCCGATCATGTGTTCTCTAACACATATCTATGTGATTGACTTTAATACACTTATTAATGACTTCATGAAACATAGTCATCAGTCACCTCACATACTAGTCTCACGTGGTTGTTAATGTCCCATTTTAACAACCTCGACCAGGGACCATTTATAATTTATATCATTTATTTCTTATAGGGTTTCACGATCAAGTCACATACTTGATGACCTATAAAATGTCATAAATTACTTTGGGACAATTATTTAATAACACAATTAAATAATGCTGAAACAATTTCATTAAAATATCATAACCAAATTATGTTTTACGAACATCAAGTCATAACTAAAAAAACCAAATATAACTCTCACTGAAAACAAGATCATATCTTAAGAAATCTAATGCCTACAGCAGCAGTGTGAAACTCAAGCTTAGGCCTTGGGAGGGGCTTGGTCAGTGGATCAGCTACGTTCTCATCCGTCGGGACTCTGCTGATCTTCACATCTCCTCTATTCACAATATCACAGATAAGGTGATATCTCCTTTCTATGTGTTTGGATTTCTGGTGTGATCTAGGTTCCTTTGCTTGCGCAATGGCTCCATTGTTGTCACAATACAAAGCCACTGGCTCAGAAATGCTAGAAATCACACCAAGTTCAGTGATGAACTTCTTAATCCAAACAGCCTCCTTTGCCGCTTCAGAAGCAGCGAGGTACTCAGCTTCAGTTGTGGAATCTGCTACAGTGTCCTGCTTGGAACTCTTCCAGCTGACTGCACCGCCATTCAGGCTGAAGATGTAACCAGATTGCGATCGGAAATCATCTTTGTCTGTCTGAAAACTTGCGTCTGTGTAACCACTTACTACCAGCTCATCACTTCCTCCATACACCAAGAATTTATCCTTAGTATTTCTCAAATACTTCAGAATATTCTTGACTGCTGTCCAGTGACTTTCACCTGGATCCGATTGGTATCTACTCGTCATGCTTAAAGCACAAGCAACATCTGGACGAGTATAGAGCATGGCATACATGATGGATCCCAATGCCGAGGTATAGGGAATCCGACTCATGCGATCTCGCTCAGCAGGTGTCTCAGGACACTGCTTCTTGCTGAGACTTATGCCATAAGACATTGGTATGAAGCCCTTCTTGGAATCTTGCATTCTGAACCTGTGTAAGACCTTATCGATATAAGTGTCTTGACACAGTCCAATTAACTTGTTTAATCTATCTCTATAGATTCTTATTCCAAGAATATACGCGGCTTCTCCCTTGCCTTTCATTGAAAAACAACTTCCGAGCCAAGTCTTAACAGACTGTAACAACGGAACGTCATTTCCGAGAAGAAGTATGTCATCTACATACAACACGAGAAATGAAACTGCGCTCCCACTAGTCTTCTTGTAAACACATGGTTCTTCTTCGCTTCTGATGAAATCAAACTTTTTGACTGCTTCATCAAAACGAAGATTCCAACTCCGAGATGCTTGCTTCAATTCATAAATGGATCGATGAAGCTTGCATACTTTCCTAGCTGCATTTGGATCGATGAAACCTTCGGGTTGCGTCATGTACACATCCTCTTCCAGAATTCCATTAAGGAAAGCTGTTTTCACGTCCATCTGCCAGATCTCATAGTCATAATGAGCTGCTGTTTCTAGGAGAATCCGAATGGATTTAAGCATGGCGACCGGGGAATAAGTTTCTTCATAGTCAATGCCATGAATTTGTTTGAAAACTTTTGCCACCAGCCTTGCTTTATATATCTGAATATTTCCATCCACATCAATTTTCTTCTTGAAAATCCATTTACACTCAATGGGTCTTGCACCATCGGGTAAATCAACCAAAGTCCATACTTGGTTCTGTGACATGGATCCCATTTCGGATTCAGCGGCTTTCAGCCACTTTTCGGAGTCAGGGCTCATCATTGCTTCTTCAAAATTCACTGGCTCGTCACTGTCAATGATCAACAAATCATGACAATTGGTTACGAGAAATCCATATCTCTCGGGTTCGTGACGGATCCTTTCGGATCTGCGAATTTCAGGCTCCACAGGCGTTGGCTCTACAACTCTTTGTAGATCCAACTATTGCTCCTCCACTATGGGCTGGGCGGTTTCCTGTGGCTCTCGAACTTCTTCGAGTTGTACTTTACTCCCACTGTTTCTCTTGGAAAGAAACTCTCTCTCAAGAAAAACACAGTTCCGAGCAACAAACACTTTGTTCTCGGATTGGTTGTAAAAGTAACATGCCTTGGTTTCCATAGGATAACCAACGAAGTAGCACTTATCAGATTTGGGTTCGAGCTTATCTGTAATTAATCGCTTAACATAAGCTTCAAAACCCCAAATCTTCAGGAAAGACCAACTCGGAACATTTCCAGTCCACATCTCATGTGGTGTCTTTGCAACTGATTTTGACGGAACCCTATTAAGTGTAAACGCAGACGTTTCTAGAGCGTATCCCCAAAAGGATAATGGAAGAGTTGAGAGACTCATCATTGATCGAACCATATCTAATAAAGTTCGATTCCTCCTCTCGGACACCCCATTCCATTGTGGTGTGCCAGGAGGAGTGAGTTGTGAAACAATTCCACAATCTCTCAAATGATCACTGAATTCTTGGCTTAAGTATTCTCCTCCACGATCTGATCGAAGAGCCTTAATACTTTTGCCAAGTTGATTCTGTACTTCATTTTGGAATTGTTTGAACCTTTCAAAAGATTCCGACTTGTGTCTCATTAAATAGACATAGCCATACCTGCTGAAATCATTAGTGAAGGTAATGAAGTATCGAAAATTTCCTCTGGCACTTGTGCTCATTGGGCCGCACACATCTGTATGTATAAGGCCTAATAGGTCACTGGCCCTTTCATTTGATTTGTTGAAAGGGGCCTTAGTCATTTTGCCTAGTAAACAAGATTCACATTTCTCACATGATTCATAATCAAATGAGCCCAAAAGCCCATCACTATGGAGCTTTTGGATCCGTTTCTCGTTTATGTGGCGCAAACGACAATGCCAAAGAAAAGTCTGATTGGTATCATTTGATTTGAATCTCTTGGTGTTAATGTTATAGATTGGCGTGCTTTGGTTTAAAACATAAAGCCCATTCTCGAATGGGCTGCTACCATAAAATATATCATTGTAATCAAAAGAACAACATTTATTCTTAATTGAAAACTGATATCCTTCTACATCCAAAACAGGAATAGAAATAATATTTCTGCTTATAGTAGGTACATAGTAGCAATTATTAAGTTTTAAAACCAAACCAGAAGGTAAAGACAAGTTATATGTTCCTACGGCTAATGCAGCAACTCTTGCTCCATTCCCCACGCGTAGG
This sequence comes from Orychophragmus violaceus, assembly GCA_030180135.1. Taxonomy (NCBI): domain Eukaryota; kingdom Viridiplantae; phylum Streptophyta; class Magnoliopsida; order Brassicales; family Brassicaceae; genus Orychophragmus; species Orychophragmus violaceus. The sequence goes on from CM058237.1 coordinate 74,792,980, forward strand.
TCCACTTGCCCCTTTTCCAACTTCCTATTGTTGCTTAGGCCCTGCATATTTGTACAAATATGAGCACCACAACCGATATCCAATACCCAAGAAGTAGAACCAGAAGTAGTAACATTTACTTCTATAACATAAATACCTGAAGATGAAGTCTCGAAAGTCTTCTTCTTCTTCTTCTCTTCCAAGAATTTGTTGCAGTTTCTCTTCCAATGTCCAGGCTCTTTACAGTAATGGCATTTATCAGTCACAGATGGGCCAGGCTTGGGCTTGGGGGCTGGCGCAGGCGTGTCCGGGTTCTCAACCTGGACAGCCTTGCTCTTTCCCTTCCCTTTGCCAAGTTTCTTAAACTTCTTACCTCCTTGTACCATAAGTACATTCGGAGTGCCCTTCTTGATGTTAGGCTCAGCTGTCTTGAGCATGCCATGCAGTTCAGTCAACGTCTTCGTCAAGTTATTCATGTTATAGTTCATAACAAACTGATCATAACTTGATGGCAGTGACTGCAGAATGATGTCAGTAGCCAACTCTTGGCTAATGGGACAATCCAGCCTCCCCAGGTTATCAATATAACCCATCATCTTAATGACATGAGGACTGACTGGACCGTCCTTTGGTAGCTTGCATTCAATGAGAGATTTAACCGTCTGGTACCTCTCAGTTCGTGCTTGCTCCTGAAACATACTTTTCAGGCTAGTGATCATCTCCACTGGCGACTCCACGTTCTCGTATTGCTTTTGCAAATCCGAGTTCATGGTAGCCAACATGAGACAATTCACATCGACCACGTCATTAGAGTGCTTATCCCAAGCACTCCTTTCTGCATGTGGAGCATTGGCTCTCGGTTTTTCAGGGAGAACAGTTTCCAGGACATAGTCCCTTTTCTCCTGCTTGAGAACAATTCTCAAGTTCCGATACCATTCGAAAAAATTCGATCCAGTTAACTTGTCCTTCTCAAGGACGGATCGCAGGGAGAAAGAGTTATTATGAGTGTTAGTCATAGCTGAGAACAAAGAAAGGTAAAAGGTTTAGTTATGATGTTCAAGGAATGAGAAGTCTTAACTTTTAAGAAACTCGCATTATATTCAAACAATGTTTCCTCAGATGAATATAATGATCCAAGACCCATACTTCACTAAATTCAAGTGAGCCACTGGCTATCACTCAACTTTAGCTATCTAGGTAAGCAACAACTTTGCTAGTTATATCCAATATAACTCTTGGTTGTGGATTGACATCTTATGTCCAATCCACCTGATGTCTCTGAGCCCAAAACGATTTTGATGGCCCAGTCAAGTAAACCAATCTTTTCAGTCATGTAATTGTTGACGTCTTGCACTGCAAGTCCATCAACACGATTACCTCTGTCTTACTCATGAAATTGTGGACATCTTGCACTGCAAGTCTATCGCACAATTAAATGGGTCTTGACAGTTGACAAGATTGGAAAGACATCAAGTATCACTTAATATTTGATTGAGGAACGAAATCATTTAAAACGTTCAGTTTTATTATGTTTTAATTCTTATAATTAATTGATCTATCTTGCTTCGGTTCTGTGATTTCAGGTTCAATAACCTAATCATCAAATCTGATGTCGACCGACACTGCTATAGTGTCGATCGATGCAAGATAACCAAAAGCAATCCGCGATAACCGATCAATCTAATTGATCCGGTTTTGAATACCGGTTGGCATCGATCGATGCTACATTAGCATCGGTCGATGCCAACCTAATCAAACCAATCGCAATTAAACCATTCACAGGGTTCAACCATTATTAACCAAGCTCGATAACCGGTCCAATCCAATTGAACCGATTCATCAATCTCGCGAGGTTTGTGTCGACCGACACAACATTTGTGTCGATCGACACTAGGCGAAAACTGAGTTTTATTCGGGTTTTCGCCCTGTGTCGATCGATGCCGGATTGGCAACGATCGACACCATGCTCTGATACCACTGAAGGAATTTCTAGCAGTTCTAATCAGGATTAGCAACCCTAGTCTGAATTCCGAGCCTAGGATCTAAGGTTCAAGTAATTGAATCTATGGAATCTCATATTTACCTGATGATTAGCAGCGGAAGGTTTGCAGATAATCGAGATCACAAAGCACCTCAAACGTTGTGCCTCTACTGGTATCCACACGCACACAAACGGGACAGGAGGGATGCTAGTGCCTATAAGAGATCTAATCTCTAGAGAGGTTTCTATCTCGTTCTGGTGGCTGTGAATTAGGTTAGGAACGAGTTTAGGTCGACCATATATCTTATATATGTCGGCTTAAACCACAACGGAATTAACCAACGATTAAACCGTATTAATCTGGTTAATCCGCGAGTTGCATCGATCGATGCACTATCTGCAACGATCGACACTGCCCCAGAATATTGATATCGAATGCATATCAAATATGCATTCGCTGGATCATTACATTAATGATCAACCTCGTCTTTAACGCCCAGTTTGCTTAGGTGTGTGACCCTGTAGGATCATATAACACTAGCAATGAGTTCTCAACTCATTGATCATAAGTGGCTTCTAGCAAAGCGTTATGACTACCTAGTGTTATGTGGTTGTCTCATCTCGACAATACGACTTTCACTTAGAGAAAGTACAATAGATTTCAGGACATTCCCAACAGCTGAGACTGAACCATATGATTTAAAGGGGTATGCAAAGAAGAAGTTCATCAGGGAGCTCAGACGATACTACTGGGATGAGCCTTATCTCTACAAACACTATTCAGACGGTCTTTACAGGAGATGCGTTGCTGAATCAGAGGTTCCTGACATCCTATTCCACTGTCATGGATCAGATTATGCTGGACATTTTGCTACATTCAAGACTTTGTCTAAGGTTCTGCAAGCAGGTTTCTGGTGGCCTACGATGTTTAAAGGCACTCATTCTTTTGTCTCTCAATGTGATGTCTGTCAAAGGAGAGGGAAAATCAGTAAGAGGCATGAGATGCCTCAGAATTTCATTCTTGAAGTTGAGGTTTTTGATTGCTGGGGCATAGACTTTATGGGTCCATTTCCCTCATCCCATGGGAATAAGTTTATCTTGGTTGCTGTGGACTATGTATCTAAGTGGGTAGAAGCAATAGCTAGTCCAACCAATGATTCTTCGGTGGTTATTAAGCTGTTTAAGACCATCATATTCCCTAAATTTGGAGTACCTAGGATTGTGATTAGTGATGGAGGAACCACTTTATTGATAAGGTCTTCGAGAAGCTCCTAAGAAAGCATGGAGTTCATCACCGAGTTGCTACTCCTTATCATCCTCAGACTAGTGGACAGGTCGAGGTTTCTAATAGACAGATCAAGGAGATTTTAGAGAAGACAGTTGGGAAGACAAGAAAGGATTGGGCTTACCGAACTGCATTTAAGACACCTCTTGGGACCACTCCATTCCATCTTCTGTATGGAAAATCATGTCATCTGCCAGTGGAGCTTGAGCACAAAGCAGCATGGGCTGTAAAACAGATGAACTTTGATCTTAAGTCTGCTGCAGAGAGGAGATTGGTGCAGCTTAATGACTTGGATGAGATTAGACATTTTGCCTATGAGAACTCGAAGCTGTACAAAGAGAGGACTAAGGTTTATCATGACAAAAGGATTGTCTCTAGACAGTTTGCACCCAACGATCAGGTACTTTTGTATAACTCACGTTTGCATTTGTTTCCAGGTAAGCTGAAATCAAGGTGGTCCGGTCCTTTCAAGATCAAAGAAGTGCGTCCCTACGGAGCTATTGTTCTAACCAGCAAGGAAGGTAATGAATTCACTGTGAATGGACAGAGGGTGAAACACTATTGGGCTAGGGCCGAAATTCCAGAAGGTCATATTCTGCCTCTGGATGATGCACCCTCTGCCTAGATCAGCTGAAACGTCAAGCTATTGACGTTAAAAGAGCGCTGAGTGGGAGGCAACCCACTGTTAGGTTTTAGTATTTTTGCATTTTGATTTTTGGTGTTTTTGTAGGATTTTACGTTTGTTTCTGTTTTTGGTGAGTTTTTGTTTGCAGGTCTCGGCCAAATCGCAGTGCGTCGATCGACACACATTGTGTCGATCGTCACAACACGAAAGAAATCGCATTGCAGAAATCGTTGCGGTCCTGAGCAACGATCGACACACGACGAAAAATCGCCTAGCAACGGTCGATGCATTTATGCAACGATCGATGTCTGTGCGACAGAGGTAAAAATCAGACAGAACTCAACACATCCATTAACAATTTTTGTTTTCTTTTTACCAACCCTTTGCTTGACACTACTGGGGACAGTGTGTCTTAAGTGTGGGGGAGGTGCTACTAACTTTATCTTTCTATTTTCTTAGAGTCAGTCCGTTTTTCAAAAAAAAATTTTGTTTTATTGAGTCAAAACCAGTTTAAGTAAGAAACAATGATTTTTTTAGAAGATTAATAGCACTTGCAGGAACTTAAGTAACCATCGGGATGAAGTTGAAGGATCTATCTATGACTATTAGAAAACCCCATCACAGATCAACCTACTGAGGACACCCACATCACTTCAGGTAACAGAAGATCCTTTTACTGACTTCACCTTAATACTGACTTAATTTTCTCACCTAAGGGCTTGGTATACCTTGTGTCGGATTCCCTTGTTAGTTCTGACACAGCCTGTAAACCTGCCTTATTTGGTTCCCTTCTCCCCTTCCATAAAGTAAAAAAAAAGATAATAAACTGAGGATGAGTTAGTAACTCCGAAGTGGTCATGGGAATAGTAGCAAACACTATTATCTCTTATGCGATCCATGGAATGTGTCCAAAGTACACCCCTTAACGGGAAGAGCACTGATAAAAAAAAATGATACCCAATGGGGAAAAATCAGAATGCTAAGGAAGGGAAAAGAGAAGAAAGGGACTAGAGAAAGATAGTATGGTGGTCTAGAGCTGATAAGGTAAGAGTCCATGTGCCTTTGATCGATACTCCTTAGGTGAGACCGCACTTAAATACTTGCAGAAGTCAGTAGGGAGAATTTGAATACGTGAATGTGATTGTGGAGTTTACTTAGGACAATTGCTAAGTGTGGGGGAAGTATATGTTGGTCTTGATATCTTGTGATTGATTCTTTCAGTGGTTTACTAAGGGGAATCTGAGTGTTGTTTCTTCTAGGACGAAAAGAGTTTCTGAAAGTTTTCAAACCTCTTCACCATGTTTTAGTTCTTTGTTTTGCTTGAGGGCAAGCAAAGGCTAAGTGTGGGGGAGTTGATATATCATGGTTTTTACCGGTTTTATGCCATGATATAAGTTTGTTTTAGTGTCTTTTGGTGTTCCTTTAGAGTCTTTTGCAGGTTTTATTAGGTACACGTACGTTTAGAGCAAAAGTGGAGATTATGGAGCTAATTGGAGCACTTTGGAGATTTGACCCGAGAGACTATGCTCACTGTCCAGATTTGATGACTGCGTCGATCGTTGCACACCTGCATCGATCGATGCACAGCGCGAATGGGCCAGACTCGACGGTTTAATGAAGAATGCCAATATTGCAGAAGTGCCCAGAAGTTCCAGATATTTACACAGAAGCCCCAAGTCGTGTTTTAGCTATTTAATTAGGTTTTTAACTTCTGTTTTAGATACGCTATCATAATTTGTGGCTGATCTGATCCTGTACTACATTCGTTTTGGAGAAGTTTTCGAACCCCTTTTATATTCTTATCTCTTTTATGATTTCTATTTATTCATTGATTATGTTTACATCATCTATGTCTGAGTAGTTTCAAAGTTAGGTTTAGAAACAGGGATTTCATGACTTGCTAGATATAATTAATTCAGTTAAGGATTCACATCAATAGATGTTCTTCAAACTAAATTGTGTTTAAGGCTAGTTCTAACCTGATCACTTAGAATCTAGATCTTAGGTTGCTAAATACGACACGACAGTGTGGTTTAGAATCTGAACTATTTAGGTTGAGCAATTTAATTACTCGCAAAGGAATTTGGTTTAATTAGATTGTGAACATATCAAACTTGGAATTAAAGCTGGTTTAATCTGTTAGTAATTGCAAAGGAATTTGGATTACTGCACTTAGACTTAGAGAATTCTCGCAAAGGAATTTGGTTAATTCTATATCTCTGTTTTGAGTTCTAGAACTTAGTTTAATTAGATCCTGACTGATTGATTTATCTGCTTGTCTGATTTCGTGAGAACGCCCTAGACTTATCACCCTTAGTTTATTGCCTACAACAACAACCTGCTACTTGTTTACTTTCCTGCTTGCTTTTAGTTAATCGAATACAATTTGCTTTTTGCTTTCTCCAAGTTTTAATTCTCTTTAAGTTCTTGATTCTATCGTTGCCTAGAGTCCTCGTGGATTCGATCCCTAAGTACTACATTGACATTACTGTGCACTTACAGTTAGTATAGGGTAAAACTCGAGACCTATCGAGTTTTTGGCGCCGTTGCCGGGGACTCATAGAGTCTTTGATAGCTTCGAACTTAGGGTTTTTACTAGGATTTTTTGTTTTTATTTTTCTTTACTTATTTTTTATTTTTCTCTGTTTTCTCTCTGTCGCAGGTTTCGAAATCGCATAGCATCGATCGGTGCACTTCTTGTGTCAATCGACACTAGGCGATTGGAGTTGAATCGATTGTTTCACTGTTAGCATCGATCGTTGCTTGGCGATTACAGACGGTTTATGCAGACGCGTGATACCAGAAGTAATCCGAACACTAATCTCGTAAACCTCCAACTTGAAGAGCTTGCAAAACTTAAGAGGATTAACAGAAGAGTTGGAAGAACAAGGATGGTTGTTGAACGTGTGATCATAAAGCCTGATCCTCAAGGTACCCTCAGGGACCGACACAACAATCCTTACAATGCTGCTGGAGAACCGATAGATGCTGAAGGGAATGTCATCCCTGATCCTCCAGAGCAACCACAGCCGCAACAGGAGCAGAACCAAGGACAGAACCAAGGTAGACAGATGGTTGTCCATGAGAGGACTTTAGCTGACTATAACCGTCCGGATGAGTTTCATGCTAACCGATCAGCTCTTGTACTTCCTGAATTTGAGAGGAATAATTTTGAAATCAAAACCATCTACTACTCTCTCCTGAGGCAGAAAGCCTTCCATGGCTCTCCAAGTGAGCAGCCAATAGATCACATAGATGAGTTTGAGGGCATAATCACTGGAATAAAATACGATGGAGTTAATCAAGACTATCTGTTCCTCAAGCTTTTCCCCTATTCTCTGGCTGGAGATGCTGCAGCCTGGCTGAAACAACTTCCATCTGGGACGTTTGTTACTTGGGCAGCCCCGAAAAGTGAGTTCCTGCGTCATTTCTATGATGATGCCCGCTCAGATCAGTCCAGACAGGACATCCTTACCTTTACCCAAGGTCCTACTGAGCCTCTTAAGACAGCTTGGATGAGATTCAAGAAATACCAACGTGACTGCCCGCACCATGGATTCACCGAGGTAACGCTTTTAGGCATCTTCTTTAGAGGAATAGATCTTCCATATCAGACTGCGTTGGCCAACTCTAGCAATGCCAAATTTAACACTAGGACTCCTGCTCAAGCTAAGCAGTTGATAGATAATCTGGTAAGCAGTAATAGCTGTAAGACCACTGATGAGAGAAGGAAGAAGTCCGGTGGAAAGATGGAGAACTCTGAGATAGCTGATATTAGATCTAAGTTGGACACTGTTTGAAATCTTCTAGCTGGGAAGAAGGCTGTCCACTTTGCTCAGGAGGTTGAGATGATCAATGATGAAGTAGAAGAGCAGGAAGAGGATGTAAATTTCGTCGGAGGATCTGGTTTCCAAGGAAACAGGTTTGGTAATCAGTCTGGTAATAGGTTCTTCAATGGAGGACAGAAGAGTGCTTTCAACAGCAACCAAAACTCTTCTAGATTTGGACAGACTAGTGGTTTTCAGAAACCTTTCCAACAAGGTAACCAGAGAAAATATGGATCTTCTTCCTACCAAGCACCTCCTGTTGCTACTACCCATGAAAGTAAGATGGAGGCTATGTTGGAACAGCTGTTGAAAGGTCAAACTAAGAATGCTGCAGACCTCGACAAGAAGATAGGTACTGTCTATGAGGTTTTAAATGGGAAATTTGAGTACCTGAGCGCACATATGAAGGAGCTTGATGCTAAAGTTGCAAGAGCTGTTGGATATGCTCAGAGGGAAGATGGATATCTCCCAGGGCGGACTGATGCTAATCCTAAGTATCAATGCAATGCGGTGACATTGAGAAGTGGTAAGGAGTTGTCACCTGGCCAGAAAAAGCCGTTGAGTGTTGAAGAACTCCTCGAAATTGAGGAATTGGAAGATGGGATTCGTGATATTCGCAATGCGTCGATCGATGCTACCCAACAACGGTCGATGCAAAGCGAAAACAAAGAACCTGTCGTAACAAAGTCACCCAAAAACGATCGACACAACACCAGCGACGATCGACGCAAGGCGACTGCAGAGAGTTCAAGACCAGAAATGCCGAAACAGTCGAGTGAAAGGGTCTAAAACCTAAAGTGCCTTTTCCCAAAAATTCCAGGAAAGCTAAGAACGATAGACAGTATACCAAATGCAAAGAGATCATTAAAAAGGTGAAAGTTGAAGTGCCTTTGATTGACTCTATGGAGACTTCTCCTGTGATGAGGAGATGTCTTAAGGACTTGCTTGTTGGTAAGTGGTCTGATGAGGAGAGTGTAATGATGATCACAGAGGTATGTAGTGCGGTAGTTCAGGGCAGAATTCCTGAGAAGCTGAAAGATCCAGGGAGCTTTGTGTTGGATTGTGCCATCTACAGGGAAAGATTTGAAAGATCCCTATGTGATCTTGGTTCTAGTGTGAATCTTATGCCCTTCTCTGTAGCTAAGAGACTTGGAATGACTGATTTCTTACCAACTAGGATCTCACTTGTCGTAGCAGACAGAACAATTAGAATCCCTGAAGGAGTGCTAGAAGATGTGTCTATAATGATTGGTAAATGTGTGATACCTACTGATGTTGTGGTTCTGCAGTATCGAGAGGAACCGAATTATCCACTAATTTTGGGCAGGCCCTTCTTAGCCACTGCTGGTGCGATGATTGACTGCCAGGGAGGTAGAATAATTCTGAATGTGGGTGATCTGAAGATGAGTTTTGATATGGATAAACTGGTGAAGAGACCAACCATCGACGGACATACCTTCTATGTGGACACACTGGGTGATTTGGCTGCAGAGTACTTTCACAAGTCACATGCTGAAGATCCACTGGAAAGAGCTTTACTAAGCTCTATAATGGAGCTGGAACACCTACAAGACGAGCCTGTAATCTGCTATGCAAAACTAATGGATTCTGTTGAGCAAGTGATGAAGTTAGAATTGTCTGCCGCGACATTGCATCGATCGACACAATATTTGCATCGATCGTTGCAAGTCGACAGAGATTGGGCAGAGGAAAAGGCTCCAAAGATTGAGCTGAAACAACTTCCATCGGGGCTAAGGTATGCGTTTCTCGAACCTAATTCGACTTATCCAGTGATAGTTAATGCTAAATTGAACAACGCAGAGCTCACCTTACTGCTAAGCAAGCTGCGCAAGCATCGCAAAGCTCTTGGCTATTCTCTTGATGACATTTCAGGTATCTCTCCAGAGCTGTGCATGCATCAGATACATCTTGAGGACGAGTCTAAGACATCTGTTGAGCATCAGAGAAGGCTTAATCCTAATCTACATGAAGTGGTTAAGAAGGAGATTATGAAACTCCTAGATGTTGGGATCATCTATCCTATTTCAGACAGTTATTGGGTGAGTCCAGTCCATGTGGTACCCAAGAAAGGCGGAGTTACAGTTGTGAAGAATGAGAAAAATGAGCTGATACCTACTAGGACTGTGACTGGACACAAGATGTGCATAGATTACAGGAAACTCAATGCTGCAACAAGGAAGGATCATTTCCCTTTACCCTTCATTGATCAGATGCTGGAGAGGTTAGCAAATCACCCCTACTATTGCTTCCTCGATGGATACTCAGGTTTCTTTCAGATTCCTATCCACCTAGAGGATCAGGGAAAGACCACCTTCACTTGTCCATATGGCACATTTGCTTACCGTAGGATGCCTTTTGGACTCTGCAATGCACCAGCTACTTTCCAGAGATGCATGATGTCCATATTCACTGATATGATTGAGGACTTTATGGAGGTATTTATGGATGACTTCTCAATCTATGGATCATCTTATAATGAGTGTTTGGATAATCTGTGTAAGGTACTGACTAGATGCGAACAAAAACACCTAGTTCTTAATTGGGAAAAGTGCCATTTCATGGTCAGAGATGGCATTGTACTTGGACATAAAGTGTCTGAAGCAGGGATTGAAGTAGACCGCGCTAAGATTGAGGTAATGACCAACCTTCAGGCGCCTGATTCTGTCAAGTCTATAAGAAGCTTTCTCGGACATGCTGGGTTCTATAGACGGTTCATAAAAGACTTTAGTAAGACTGATAGGCCACTAACTGCTTTGCTGTGTAAGGACGCCAAATTTGAGTTCACCGCAGATTGTCAGACTGCATTTGAACAAATCAAGCAGGCATTAGTGAGTGCTCCAATAGTTCAGCCACCGGATTGGGATCTACCTTTTGAGGTTATGTGTGATGCAAGTGACTATGCTGTAGGAGCTGTTCTGGGGCAGAAGAAGGATAGAAAGCTTCATGCTATCTATTATGCTAGTAGGACACTAGATGATGCACAAAGAAACTATGCCACCACAGAGAAGGAACTGTTAGCTGTCGTATTTGCATTCGAGAAATTCCACCCCTATCTTGTTGGCTCCAAGGTAATTGTGCACACTGATCATTCAGCCCTGAAGTATCTGATGCAAAAGAAGGATGATAAGCCAAGATTGTTGAGATGGATTCTGCTGCTTCAGGAGTTTGACATTGAAGTGAGGGACAAGAAGGGGGTTGAGAATGGAGTTGCTGATCATCTTTCAAGGATGCTGGTTGAGGAAGACGTGCCCATTAATGATTATTTGCCCGAGGAAAACGTCAATATGGTCGGGACAGTGTTTCAGGCGGAATTGGGCGAAAATCTGCAAAACTGTCGGATAAATTGCACTGCGTCGATCGATGCCACATCTGTGACGATCGATGTAGGTGTCGAGGATGCGACGATCGCTGCAACCCTATGCGACGATCGTTGCAGTGCGTAAACAGAACCAGAACCTTTCACGGTTCAAATTGGAGACTATGTCTTCGAGATAGGTGATGTCGCAACCACTGATCGACCCTGGTACGCGGATATAGCTAATTACCTGGCTGCAGAGACTGAACCAGATGATTTAAAGGGGTATGCAAAGAAGAAGTTCTTCAGGGAGCTCAGACGATACTACTGGGATGAGCCTTATCTCTACAAACACTGTTCAGATGGTCTTTACAGGAGATGCTTTGTTGATTCAGAGGTTCCTGACATCCTATTCCACTGTCATGGATCAGATTATGCTGGACATTTTGCTACATTCAAGACTGTGTCTAAGGTTCTGTAAACAGGTTTCTGGTGGGCTACGATGTTTAAAGACACTCATTCTTTTGTCTCTCAATGTGATGTCTGTCAAATGAGAGGGACAATCAGTAAGAGACATGAGATGCCTCAGAATTTCATTCTTGAAGTTGAGGTTTTTGATTGCTGGGGCATAGACTTTATGGGTCCTTTTCCCTCATCCCATGGGAATAAGTTTATCTTGGTTGCTGTGGACTATGTATCTAAGTGGGTAGAAGCAATAGGTAGTCCAACCAATGATTCTTCGGTGGTTATTAAGCTGTTTAAGACCATCATATTTCCTAGATTTGGAGTACCTCGGATTGTGATTAGTGATGGAGGATCCCACTTTATTAATAAGGTCTTCGAGAAGCTCCTAAGAAAGCATGGAGTTCATCACCGAGTTGCTACTCCTTATCATCCTCAGACTAGTGGACAGGTCGAGGTTTCTAATAGACAGATCAAGGAGATTTTAGAGAAGACAGTTGGGAAGACAAGAAAGGATTGGGCAGCAAAGCTAGCTGATGCACTATGGGCTTACCGAACTGCATTTAAGACACCTCTTGGGACCACTCCATTCCATTTTCTGTATGGAAAAGCATGTCATCTGCCAGTGGAGCTTGAGCACAAAGCAGCATGGGCTGTAAAACAGATGAACTTTGATCTTAAGTCTGCTGCAGAGAGGAGATTGGTGCAGCTTAATGACTTGGATGAGATTAGACATTTTGCCTATGAGAACTCGAAGCTGTACAAAGAGAGGACTAAGGCTTATCATGACAAAAGGCTTGTCTCTAGACAGTTTGCACCCAACGATCAAGTACTTTTGTATAACTCACGTTTGCATTTGTTTCCAGGTAAGCTGAAATCAAGGTGGTCCGGTCCTCTCAAGATCAAAGAAGTGCGTCCCTTCAGAGGTATTGTTCTAACCAGCAAGGAAGGTAATGAATTCACTGTGAATGGACAGAGGGTGAAACACTATTGGGCTAAGGCCAAAATTCCAGAAGGTCATATTCTGCCTCTGGATGATGCACCCTCTGCCTAGATCAGCTGAAACGTCAAGCTATTGACGTTAAAAGAGCGCTGAGTGGGAGGCAACCAACTGTTAGGTTTTAGTGTTTTTGCATTTTGATTTTTGGTGTTTTTGTAGGATTTTACGTTTGTTTCTATTTTTGGTGAGTTTTTGTTTGCAGGTCTCGGCCAAATCGCAGTGCGTCGATCGACACACATTGTGTCGATCGTCACAACACGAAACAAATCGCATTGCAGCGATCGTTGCGGTCCTGAGAAACGATCGACACACGACGAAAAATCGCCTAGCAACGGTCGATGCTAGGCGATCGACACACTAGCGAGTTGGGCCGATTCTGCGGTTTAATGAAGAATGAAGATTTTGCACTTTGGCCCAGAAGTTTCCAGTATTTACAAAGAAGCCCCAGCCGAGATCAAGCCTATATAATTAGGATTTTGGTGTTTATTTTAGATACGCTTTCATAATTAAGAGCAGAGAGTTTTTAGAGCTATTGGGGCTGATCTGATTCTGTACTTCACCCTATTTTGGAGAAGATTTCGAACCCCTTTATTTATTTAATCTCTTTTATGATTTCTATTAATTCAATGATTTCTGTTTCATTAATCATGTCTGAGTAGATTCATAGCTAGGTTTAGGTTTTCTCATTAAGGATTTCATGACTTGCTAGACTTGTTTAAATCAGTTAAGGATTCACATGAATAGAATGTTCTTTGATCTAAATTGTGCTTAATGCTAGTTCTAACCTGATCAATTAGTATCTAGATCTTAGGTTGCTAAATACGACACGAGAGTGTGGTTTAGAATCTGAACTATTTAGATTGAGCAATTGAATTATTCGCAAAGGAATTTGGCTTAGTTTAATTGTGAACATATCGAACTTGAAATTAATGCTGGTTTAATCTGTTAGTAATTGCAAAGGAATTTGGATTACTGCACTTAGACTTAGAGAATTCTCGCAAAGAGATTTGGTTAATTCTATATCCGTGATTTGAGTTCTAGAACTGTGCTTAATTAGATCCTGACTGATTGATTTGTCTGCTTGTCTGATTTCCTGAGAACACCCTAGACTTAGCGCCTTTAATTAACTGCTTTCACAACCAATCCTGCTATTGATTTACTTTCTCGCATTGCTATTTAGTTTACTACAAATTGCCTTCTTCTTAGTTTAAATTCCTACGGTTCTTTATCTATCGAGACCAGAGTCTCTGTGGATTCGATACCCTATATACTACAATCACTTAACTGTGCACTTGCAGTAGAATAGGATTAATTCTTGACCCTATCAAGTTTTTGGCGCCGTTGCCGGGGACTCTTAGAGTCTTCGATAGGATCGAACTTAGGGTTTCTACTAGGATTTTTATTTTTCTTTGTTTTTGTTTTCGTTTTTTATTTGAGTTACTAAATTTTTCTCTGTTTTCTCTCTGTCGCAGGTACCAATTTCGCTTTGCGTCGATCGTTGCACCCTTGTGTCGATCGTCACTAGGCGATTCTGAGATTGAATCGATCGTTGCACTGATAGCATCGATCGTTGCTTGACGATTACAGACAGTTTATGCAGACGCGTGAAACTAGAAGTAATCGGAACTTGAACCTCGTTAATCTCGGACTTGAAGAACTTGGACGTCTAGAGAGGACTAACAGAAGAGAAAGAAGAGCAAGGATGGTGGTACAGAAGCTAATCTTAATGCCTGATGCTGAAGGTACCCTGAGGGACCGAGATAACAACCCGTACAATGTTTTTGGGCATCGGATTGATGCTGAAGGGAATGTAATCCCTGATCCTACTGAGCAACCGCAACAGGAGAAGAACCAAGGTCAAAGACAGGCCCAAGGTAGACAGATGGTTGTCCATGAGAGGACTTTATCTGACTATAACAGACCGGATGAGTTCATGCAAACCGGTCAGCTTTAGTGATTCCTGGATTTGAGAGGAATGATTTTGAAATCAAAACCATCTACTACTCGCTGATGAGACAGGATGCCTTCCATGGTTACCCAACAGAGCAGCCTATGGATCACATTGATCAGTTTGAGGATATAATCACTGGCATGAAGTATGATGGAGTTTGCCAGGATTATCTGTTTCTTAAGCTCTTTCCGCACAGTCTCGCTGGAGACGCTGCTGCATGGATTAAGCAACTGCCACCTGGGCAGTTTGATACTTGGGCATCTCTGAAGAGTGAGATCCTGCGTCACTTCAATGATGATGCGCGTTCAGATCAGTCCAGGCAGGACATACTCACATTTTCCCAAGGCCCTGTGGAGCCTCTTAAAGCTGCCTGGATGAGATTCAAGAAGTACCAGCGTGACTGCCCACACCATGGATTTACTGAGATTACATTGCTAGGTATTTTCTTTAGAGGCATAGATCTTCCATATCAGTCTGCGCTGGATAACTCCAGTAATGCAAACTTCAACACCAGGACTCCTGCGCAAGCTAAGCAGTTGATTGAGAACTTGGTGAGCAGCAACAGTTGCAAGACTATGGATGAGAGGAGGAAGAAATCTGGTGGAAGTGTAGAGAATTCAGAGATTGCTGAATTTAGATCTAAGCTGGACACAATTTGCAATCTTCTAGCTAGTAAGAAGGATGTCCACTTTGCTCAAGATGTAGAGGTAATTCAGATTGAGGAGGACACTCAGGAAGAAGATGTGAATTACATTGGAGGATCTGGTTTCCAAGGTAACAGATTTGGTAATCAGCAGGGAAACAAGTTTTTCAATGGAGGACAAAAGAGTGCCTTCACAGGCAATCAGAACTCCTTTGGACAAACAAGTGGTTTTCATAAACCTTTTGGACAAGGTACTCAGAGAACCTATGGATCTTCATCTTATCAGACTCCTCCTGCAGCCACTGCTCATGAGAGTAAGATGGAGGCAATGATGAAACAACTGCTGGAGAGTCAGACTAAGAGAGCTGCAGACTTCGACAAGAAGATAGGTACAGTCTATGAGGAGCTGAATGGGAAGTTTGAATATCTGAGCTCACACATGAAGGAGCTTGATGCTAAGGTTGCAAGAACTGCTGGATATGCTCAGAGGGAAGATGGATATCTCCCGGGACGAACTGATGCTAATCCCAAGTACCAATGCAATGGAGTGACATTGAGAAGTGGTAAGGAGTTGTTACCTGGCCAGAAGGCAGTTGAGGGTGGAAGAACTCGTGGAAATTGAAGAGTTGGAAGATGGGATCCGTGACATTCGCAATGCATCGATCGACACCACCAAGCAACGGTCGATGCAAGGCGATAACGAAGAAACCGTCGTCACAAAGTCACCCAGCAACGATCGACACAACTCCAGTGACGGTCGATGCAAGGCGACTGCAGAGGGTTCAAAACCAGAGAAACCGAAACAGTCGACCGAGAGGGATTACAATCCTAAGGTACCTTATCCCAAGAATCCCAGAAAAGCTAAGAACGATAGGCAGTATGCCAAGTGCAAGGAGTTCATTAAAAAGGTGAAAGTTGAAGTGCCTTTGATTGACTCCATGGAAACCTCTCCTGTGATGAGGAGATGCCTTAAGGATATGATTGCTGGGAAGTGGTCTGATGAGGAGAGTGTAATGATGATCAATGAGGTGTGTAGTGCAGTGATTCAGGGCAGAATTCCTGAGAAGTTGAAGGATCCAGGAAGCTTTGTGTTGGATTGTGCTATCTACAGGGAGAGATTCGAAAGATCTCTATGTGATCTTGGTTCCAGTGTGAATCTTATGCCTTTCTCAGTTGCTAAGAGGCTCGGGATGACTGGTTTCAGACCCACTAGGATATCACTGGTTCTGGCAGATAGAACGATCAGGATTCCCGAAGGAATATTGGAGGATGTGCCTATAATGATTAGCCAATGTGTGATTCCTACTGACTTTGTGGTTCTGCAGTATGGAGAGGAGCCAAAAGATCCACTAATTTTAGGCAGGCCTTTCTTAGCTACAGCTGGTGCGATGATTGACTGTCAAGGAGGTAAAATAGTTCTGAATGTGGGGGATCTGAAAATGAGTTTTGATATGGACAAGCTGGTAAAGAGACCAACCATCGACGGACAGACCTTCTATGTGGACACACTAGGTGATTTGGTTGCAGAGTACTTTCACAAGTCACATGCTGAAGATCCACTAGAAAGAGCTTTACTGAGCTCTATATTGGAGCTGGAGTACCTGTAGGACGAGCCAGCGATGTGCTATGCAAGACTGATGGATTCTGTTGAAGTAGCAATGCAGGTGGAAGTGTCTGACGCGATGATGCAACGATCGACACTAACTAAGCATCGGTCGTTGCAAGTCGACAGGGACTGGGCCGAGGAAAAAGCTCCGAAAATAGAGCTGAAACAACTTCCATTCGGGCTAAGGTACGCGTTTCTTGGACCAAATTAAACTTATCCAGTGATTGTTAATGCTAGTTTGAACAACGCAGAGCTCACTTTACTGCTAAGCAAGCTGCGTAAGCGTCGCAAAGCTCTTGGCTATTCTCTTGATGACATTTCAGGTATCTCACCGGAGCTGTGCATGCATCGGATACATCTTGAGGATGAGTCTAAGACATCTCTTGAGCATCGAGAAGGCTTAATCCTAATCTGCAAGAAGTGGTTAAGAAGGAGATTATGAAACTCCTTGATGTTGGGATTATCTATCCTATTTCAGATAGTGATTGGGTGAGTCCAGTCCATGTAGTGCCTAAGAAGGGCGGAGTTACAGTTGTGAAGAATGAGAAGAATGAGCTGATCCCTACTAGGACTGTAACGGGACACAGGATGTGCATAGATTACAGGAAGCTGAATGCTGCAACCAGGAAGGATCACTTTCCCTTGCCTTTTATTGATCAAATGCTGGAGAGGTTAGCTAATCATCCTTACTACTGCTTCCTCGATAGATACTCAGGTTTCTTTCAGATTCCTATCCACCCAGAAGATCAGGGAAAGACCACTTTCACTTGTCCATATGGCACACTTGCTTACCGTACTTTTGGACTCTGTAATGCTCCTGCCACCTTCCAGAGATGCATGATGTCCATATTCACAGATATGATTGAGGACTTTATGGAGGTATTCATGGATGACTTCTCAGTCTATGGATCATCTTATAATGAATGTTTAGATAATCTGTGCAAGGTGCTGACTAGATGCGAAGAGAAGCACTTGGTCCTTAACTGGGAAAAATGCCACTTCATGGTCAGAGATGGTATTGTTCTTGGACATAAAGTATCTGAAGCAGGGATCGAAGTGGACCGCGCTAAGATTGAGGTAATGACCAACCTTCAGGCGCCTGATTTTGTTAAGTCTATAAGAAGCTTTCTTGGACATGCTGGCTTCTATAGACGGTTCATCAAAGACTTCAGTAGGATTGCTAGGCCATTAACTGCATTGCTGTGTAAGGATACCAAATTTGAGTTCAATGCAGACTGTCAGATTGCATTTGAACAAATCAAGTAGGCATTAGTGAGTGCTCCAATAGTTCAGCCACTAGATTGGGATCTACCTTTTGAGGTTATGTGTGATGCAAGTGACTTTGCTGTAGGAGATGTTCTGGGACAGAAGAAGGACAGAAAGCTTCATGCTATCTATTATGCTAGTAGGACACTAGATGATGCGCAGAGAAACTATGAAACCACGGAGAAGGAGCTGTTGGCTGTTGTCTTTGCATTCGAGAAGTTCCGCCCCTATCGTGTTGGCTCCATGGTGATTGTTCACACTAATCATTCAGCCCTGAAGTATCTGATGCAGAAAAAGGATGCTAAGCCAAGATTGTTGAGATGGATTCTGTTGCTTCAGGAGTTTGATATTGAAGTGAGGAACAAGAAGGGAGTTGAGAATGGAGTTGCTGATCACCTTTCAAGGATGCTGGTTGAGGAAGACGTGCCTATAAATGATTATTTGCCTGAGGAAAACGTCAACATGATTGGTACAATTTTTCAGATGGATTTGGGCAGTGAGTTGCAGAACTGTCGGGACAATCACACTATGTCGATCGATGCCACATTGGCAACGGTCGATACAAGTATCGGGGAAGCAACGATCGACACATGTACAAGCAACGGTCGATGCATACCTGATACGAACCGAGAATCCTTCAGGATCAGAATTGGGAATTATGACTTCGAAATTGCTGTTGTAGCAACCACTGATCGACCCTGGTATGCAGATATAGCTAATTACCTTGCTGCTGAGACTGAACCAGATGATTTAAAGGGTTATGCAAAGAAAAAGTTCTTTAGGGAGCTTAGACGATACTACTGGGATGAGCCTTATCTCTATAAGCACTGTTCAGATGGTCTTTACAGGAGATGCGTTGCTGAATCAGAAGTTCCAGACATCCTCTTCCACTGTCATGGATCAGATTATGCAGGACATTTTGTTACATTCAAGACTGTGTCTAAAATTCTGCAGGCAGGTTTCTGGTGGCCTACAATGTTTAGAGACACTCATTCTTTCATCTCTCAGTGTGATGCCTGTCAGAGGAGAGGGAAAATCAACAAGAAGCATGAGATGCCTCAGAATTTCATTCTGGAAATTGAGGTTTTCGATTGCTGGGGCATAGATTTTATGGGTCCTTTTCCCTCATCATATGGGAATAAGTTCATCTTGGTTGTTGTGGACTATGTGTCTAAGTGGGTTGAAGCAATAGCTAGTCCAACCAATGATTCTTCGGTGGTCATTAAGCTGTTTAAGACCATCATATTCCCCAGATTTGGAGTACCTCGTATAGTGATTAGTGATGGAGGATCTCATTTTATCAATAAGGTCTTCGAGAAGCTGCTAAAGAAGCATGGAGTTCATCACCGAGTCGCTACTCCTTATCACCCTCAGACTAGTGGACAAGTCGAGGTTTCTAACAGGCAGATTAAGGAGATCCTTAAGAAGACAGTTGGAAAAACAAGGAAAGATTGGGAAGCGAAGTTGGATGATGCATTATGGGCTTACAGGACAGCATTCAAGACACCACTTGGGACCACTCCATTCCATCTGCTATATGGAAAAGCATGTCATCTGCCAGTAGGGCTTGAGCACAAAGCATCATGGGCTGTAATACAAATGAACTTTGATCTTAAGTCTGCTGCAGAGAGGAGATTAGTGCAGCTTAATGAGTTGGATGTGATTAGACATTTTGCTTATGAGAACTCAAAGTTGTACAAGGAGAGGACTAAGGCATATCATGACAAGAAGATTGTCTCCAGACAGTTTGAGTCTAAGGATCAGGTACTTTTGTATAACTCTCATTTGCATTTGTTTCCAGGTAAGCTGAAATCAAGGTGGTCTGGTCCTTTCACAATCAAAGAGGTGCGTCCATATGGAGCTGTCGTTCTAACTGGCAAGGAAGGTAATGAATTCACTGTGAATGGACAAAGGGTGAAACATTATTGGGCTAAGGCCGAGATTCCAGAAGGTCAGATTCTGCCTCTGGATGATGCACCCTCTACCTAAATCAGCTGAAGCATCAAGCTATTGACGTTAAACAAGCGCTGAGTGGGAGGCAACCCACTGTTTTCGTTTTTGCATTTTAATTTTAGTGTTTTTGTAGGATTTTACGTTTGTTTCTGGTTTTGGTGAGTTTTTGTTTGCAGGTCTCGGACAAATCGCAGTGCGTCGATCGACACACCACTGTGTCGATCGTCACAACACGAAAGAAATCGCATTGCAGCGATCGTTGCGGTCCTGAGCAACGATTGACCCACAACGATAAATCGCACAGCAACGGTCGATGCACCTAGTGCAACGATCGATGCCTGAGCGACAGAGGTAAAAAAAATCCGACAGAACTCAACCATTCCTTAAACAAATTTTTATTTCTTTTTGCCAAACATTCGCTTGACACTACTGGGGACAGTGTGTCTTAAGTGTGGGGGAGGTTCTATTAACTTCTTTCTTTTTGTTTTCTTAGAGTCAGTTAAATTTTTAAAAATTTTGTTTTATTGAGTCAAACTTGTTTAAGTAAGAAACAATGATTTTTTGAGAAGATTAGCAGCACTTGCAGGAACTTAAGTAACCATTGGGATGAAGTTGCAGATTATCTCTGACTATTAGAAAACCCAGACACAGATCAACCTACTGAGAACACCCACATCACTTCAGGTATCAGAGGATCCTTTTACTGACTTCACCTTAATATTGACTTAGATTTCTCATCTAAGGGCTTGGAATATTTGAGTCGGATTCCTTCGTTAGTTCTGACACAGCCTGTAAACCTGTCCTATTTAGTTCCCTTCAACCCTTCCATAAATTAAAAAAAAGAATAATAAACTGAGGATGAGTTAGTAACTCCGAAGTGGTCTATGAGAGTGGTAGCTAAAACTATTACCTCCTGTGCATCCATGGAATGTGTCCAAAGTACACCCCAAAACGGGAATAACACTGATAAAATAAAATAAAATGATACCCATTGGGGAAAAATCAGTTGTTAAGGAAGGGAAAAGAGAAGAAAGGGACTAGAGAAAGATACTTTGGTGGTCTAGAACTGGCAAGGTAAGAGTCCATGTGCCTTTGATCGATATTCCTTAGGTGAGACCGCACTTAAATACTTGCAGAAGTCAGTAGAGAGAATGTGAATGCGTGAATGTGATTGTGGAGTTTACTTAGGACAGTTACTAAGTGTGGGGGAAGTATATGTTGGTCTTGATGTCTGCAGGTTGATTCTTTCATGTGGTTTACTAAGGGGAATCTGAGTGTTGCTGCTTCTAGGATGAAAAGAGTTTCTGAAGAGTTTTCAAACCTCTTCACTACATTCTAGTTCTCTGTTTTGCTTGAGGGCAAGCAAAGGCTAAGTGTGGGGGAGTTGATATATCATGATTTTTACCGGTTTTATGCCATGATATAATTGTGTTTTTAGAGTCTTTTGTGTTCTTTTAGAGTCTATTACAGGTATAATAAGGTTTGAGCTGAATTGGAAATATTGGAGCATTTTGGGGATTTTTGGAGTGATTGGCCGAGAGATTGAGCTCATTGTCCGATTTTGAGATCATGCATCGATCGACACACCTTTGGTGTCGATCGACACACTAGCGAGTTGGGCCGATTCGGCGGTTTAATGAAGAATGAAGATTTTGCACTTTGGCCCAGAAGTTTCCAGTATTTACAAAGAAGCCCCAGCCGAGATCAAGCCTATATAATTAGGATTTTGGTGTTTATTTTAGATACGCTTTCATAATTAAGAGCAGAGAGTTTTTAGAGCTATTGGGGCTGATCTGATCCTGTACTTCACCCTATTTTGGAGAAGATTTCGAACCCCTTTATTTCTTTAATCTCTTTTATGATTTCTATTAATTCAATGATTTCTGTTTCATTAATCATGTATGAGTAAATTCATAGCTAGGTTTAGGGTTTCTCATTAAGGATTTCATGACTTGCTAGACTTGTTTAAATCAGTTAAGGATTCACATGAATAGAATGTTCTTTGATCTAAATTGTGCTTAATGCTAGTTCTAACCTGATCAATTAGAATCTAGATCTTAGGTTGCTAAATACGACATGAGAGTGTGGTTTAGAATCTGAACTATTTAGATTGAGCAATTGAATTATTTGCAAAGGAATTTGGCTTAGTTTAATTGTGAACATATCGAACTTGAAATTAATGCTGGTTTAATCTGTTAGTAATTGCAAAGGAATTTGGATTGCTGCACTTAGACTTAGAGAATTCTCGCAAAAGAATTTGGATTGCTGCACTTAGATAGTATGGTGGTCTAGAGCTGATAAGGTAAGAGTCCATGTGCCTTTGATCGATACTCCTTAGGTGAGACCGCACTTAAATACTTGCAGAAGTCAGTAGGGAGAATTTGAATGCGTGAATATGATTGTGGAGTTTACTTAGGACAGTTGCTAAGTGTGGGGGAAGTATATGTTGGTCTTGATATCTTGTGATTGATTCTTTCAGTGGTTTACTAAGGGGAATCTGAGTGTTGTTTCTTCTAGGACGAAAAGAGTTTCTGAAAGTTTTCAAACCTCTTCACCATATTTTAGTTCTTTGTTTTGCTTGAGGGCAAGCAAAGGCTAAGTGTGGGAGAGTTGATATATCATGGTTTTTACCGGTTTTATGCCATGATATAAGTTTGTTTTAGTGTCTTTTGGTGTTCCTTTAGAGTCTTTTGCAGGTTTTATTAGGTACACGTACGTTTGGAGCAAAAGTGGAGATTATGGAGCTAATTGGATCACTTTGGAGATTTGACCCGAGAGACTATGCTCACTGTCCAGATTTGATGACTGCGTCGATCGTTGCACACCTGCATCGATCGATGCACAGCGCGAATGGGCCAGACTCGGCGGTTTAATGAAGAATGCCAATATTGCAGAAGTGCCCAGAAGTTCCAGATATTTACACAGAAGCCCCAAGTCGTGTTTTAGCTATTTAATTAGGTTTTTAACTTCTGTTTTAGATACGTTATCATAACTTAGAGCAGAGAGTTTTTAGAGCTTTTGGGGCTGATCTGATCCTGTACTACATTCGTTTTGGAGAAGTTTTCGAACCCCTTTTATATTCTAATCTCTTTTATGATTTCTATTTATTCATTGATTATGTTTACATCATCTATGTCTGAGTAGTTTCATAGTTAGGTTTAGGGTTTCTCATAGGGATTTCATGACTTGCTAGATATAATTAATTCAGTTAAGGATTCACATCAATAGATGTTCTTCAAACTAAATTGTGTTTAATGCTAGTTCTAACCTGATCACTTAGAATCTAGATCTTAGGTTGCTAAATACGACACGACAGTGTGGTTTAGAATCTGAACTATTTAGGTTGAGCAATTTAATTACTCGCAAAGGAATTTGGTTTAATTAGATTGTGAACATATCAAACTTGGAATTAACGCTGGTTTAATCTGTTAGTAATTGCAAAGGAATTTGGAGTACTGCACTTAGACTTAGAGAATTCTCTCAAAAGAATTTGGTTAATTCTATATCTGTGTTTTGAGTTCTAGAACTGAGTTTAATTAGATCATGACTGATTGATTTATCTGCTTGTCTGATTTCGTGAGAACGCCCTAGACTTAGCGCCCTTAGTTTATTGCCTACAACAACAACCTGCTACTTGTTTACTTTCCTGCTTGCTTTTAGTTAATCGAATACAATTTGCTTTTTGCTTTCTCCTAGTTTTAATTCTCTTTAAGTTCTTGATTCTATCGTTGCCTAGAGTCCTCGTGGATTCGATCCCTAAGTACTACATTGACATTACTGTGCACTTGCAGTTAGTATAGGGTAAAACTCGAGACCTATCAGTTGGATACACAAGTGAAGCAAATTTCAAGCTCAGTTAAGGGAAAGAATGTCATGGACACCCACATCAAGGCTTGGTCAGTTCAGATTAATGACGGATCAAACCAAGGAGAGACATTTGAGTTTAAGACTGTTGAACTTGTTGAAGATGCTGAAAAACCCGAGAGAAAAATCTCGACGTCGACCGACACTACCTTTGATGTTGGTCGACACCAAGGGCGTGAGGAACTAATTTCACAAACCGTTTGTAGCATTGCTGAAGAGAAGACTCATGAGCCTCAAATACCATTTCTTGAAGAGTCTGTGAAGTCTCAACAAGAGCTAGATGGGGCTAAACATCTGGAAGTAATGGATGAGAATTTGGAAGAGGAACCACAGCCTGATGATCCATCCTATCATCCTTGTGTGCAGAGTGATAGGTTCTAAGTTTTTCCTATACTAAACTGCAAGTGAACAGCAATGTCAAAGTAGTATATAGGGTTATCGAATCCACAGGGACACTCGGTCTCAAGAGAATCAAACTGTAGGAATAAATACTAGAAATAAGCAAGTAGTGAATGAAATAAATTGCGGTGCGAGAAAGTAAATCAGTAGCAGAGATTAACGGTTGTGAAGCAAGTAATTAAAAGCGTCAAGCCTAGGGTATTCTCAGGAAATCAGACAAGCAGACAGTTCATTCAGCAAGGATCTAATTAAGAACGGTTCTAGAACTCAAAACACAGATATAGAATTAACCAAATTCCTTTGCGATAATTCTCTAAGTCTAAGTGCAGCAAACCAAACTTTCGTTTGCGAGAACTAACAGATTAAACTAGCAATAAGTCCAAGTTTGATATGTTCACAATTATCCTAAACCAAACTTCCGTTTGCGAATAGTTTAATTGCCCAATTTAATTAGTTCAGATTCCTGAACCCCACTTCCGTGACGTATTTAGCAACCTAAGATCTAGATTCTAATTGATCAGGTTAGAACTAGCTTTAAGCACAATTAAATTGAAGAACAGATATAGTTATGAATCCTTAACTGAATTTGAACAAGTCTAGCAAGTCATGAAATCCTATGTGAGAAACCCTAAACCTAACTATGGATCTACTCAGACATAGATAATGAAAACATAATCATAGAATGAATAAATTGCATAAAAGAATAAGAGTAAAAGGGGTTCGAAATCTTCTCCAAACACAGATGATGTAACAGGTTCAGATCAGCCCCAAAAAGCTCTAAAATCCTCTGCTCTTAATTATCAAAGTGTATGGTAAAAAGTATAAAGCGTCTCTAATAAAAACACTAAAAACTCTATTATATAGGCATAATCTCGGCCAAGGGCTTCTTTGTAAATATCAGGAACTTCTGGATCAAAGTGCAAATTCTTCACTCTTCTAAACCGCCGAGTTTTTGGCCCATCTCGCTGGTGCATCGATCGATGCTAGAGTGCAACGATCGACACCTTCCTCTGTTTCGGACAGTGAACTCTATCTCTCGGCCAAACACTCCAAAAATCTCCAAAATGCTCCACTATCTCCAATTCAGCTCCCAACCTGATTATACCTGTAAAAGACTCTAAACAAAGACAAAAGACACTAAAAACACACTTATATCATGGTCTAAAACTAGTAAAAACCATGATATATCAACTCCCCCACACTTAGCCTTTGCTTGCCCTCAAGCAAAACAGAGAACTAAAACATGGTGAAGAGGTTTGAAAACTCTTCAGAAACTCATTTCATCCTAGAAGCTACAATACTCAGATTCCCCTTAGTAAACCACTGAAAGAATCAATCACAGGATATCAAGACCACAATGTACTTCCCCCACACTTAGCAACTGTCCTAGGTAAACTCCACAATCACATTCAAGCATTCAAATTCTCCCTACTGACTTCTGCAAGTATTTAAGTGCGGTCTCACCTAAGGAGTATCGATCTAAAGGCACATGGATTCTTACCTTATCAGCTCTAGACCACCATACTATCTTTCTCTAGTCCCTTTCTTCTCTTTCCCTTCTTTAACAACTGATTTTTCCCCACTGGGTATCATTTTATTTTTTTTATCAGTGTTCTTCCCGTTATGGGGTATACTTTGGACACATTCCATGGATCACAAGAGAGATAATAGTGTTTGCTACTATTCTCATGACCACTTCGGAGTTACTAACTCATCCTCAGTTTATTATTATTTTTTTTTTTTACTTTACAGAAGGGGAGAAGGGAACTAAATAGGACAGGTTTACAGGCTGTGTCAGAACTAACAGGGAATCCGACATAAAGCATACCAAGCCCTTAGGTGAGAAATCTAAGTCAGTATTAAGGTTGAAGTCAGTAAAGGATCCTCTGATACCTGAAGTGATGTGGGTGTTCCCAGTAGGTTGATCTGTGATGGGGTTTTCTAATAGTCATAGATAGATCCTGCAACTTCATCCCAATGGTTACTTAAGTTCCTGCAAGTCTTGTGAATCTTCTCAGAAAATCATAGTTTCTTACTTAAACAATTTTGACTCAATAAAACAAAATTTTTGAAAAACGGACTGACTCTTAAGAAAACAGAAAACAAAAGTCAGTAGCACCTCCCCCACACTTAAGACACACTGTCCCCAGTAGTGTCCAGCGAAGGATCGGTAAAAAGAAAATAAAAATTGAAAAGGTGAAATTATG
Organism: Orychophragmus violaceus; assembly: GCA_030180135.1. Lineage (NCBI taxonomy): Eukaryota > Viridiplantae > Streptophyta > Magnoliopsida > Brassicales > Brassicaceae > Orychophragmus > Orychophragmus violaceus. The sequence goes on from CM058237.1 coordinate 74,819,344, forward strand.
TCTGTCGGCTTACCTCTGTCGCTCAGCATCGACCGTTGCACTAAGTGCATCGACCGTTACTTGGCGATTTTCGTGTATAGTCGATCGTTGCTCAGGACCGCAACGATCGCTGCAATGCGATTACTTTCGTGTTGTGACGATCGATGCAGAAATGCATCGATCGCTGCACTGCGATTTAACCGAGACCTGCAAACATAAACTCACCAGAAACAAAAACAAACGTAAAATCCTAACAAAAACACCAAAAATGAAAAAGAAAAACACTAGTACCTAATGGTGGGTTGCCTCCCACCCAGCGCTTGTTTAAGGTCAATAGCTTGACCGGACTGATGAGATCTTTCAAGTACCAGGAGGTCTTGACAAAGACTTTTTCTGTCTCTGTTCAAGTCTCCTCATCCAAGGTGGTGAGTAGGCTGTTGCGGAATGCTCATGGCCAAGAAAAGATGGAGTAAAATGCGCTCCAGGATCTATAATTGCAGTCTCATCTGGCTGCTCAAAATCTGCATCCCTTATGGTGAATGTCTGCCCATCTATCAGTGGCCTTCGCAGCTTATCCATCTCATAGTGCAGTGGTTCATCTCCCAGGTGGAGGTCTATTAGAATCTGTCTAACATCAATCACAGCTCCTGCTGTAGCCAAGAATGGTCTCCCAAGCAATAAAGCTTCATCCGGATCACAATCATATTTCAGCACAAGGAAGTCCGTTGGAACTAAGTAGTTCCCAACTCTCACCGGAATGTCCATAAGAAGTCCTTCAGGAACTCGTATGGATCGATCAGCTAGGATAAGAGAAGTCCTAGTAGGAGTAAAATCCAACATTCCCAGCTTCTCTGCCACAGAGTAAGGCATTATGCTTCCGGCAGCTCCTAAATCACATAGAGAACGTCTAAAGCTATCCTCAAAGATAGAACAATCTAGCACAAAAACTCCAGGATCAGATAACTTCTTCGGGACCTTGGTTAGCAGAACATCACTAATATGCTGAGGAACTATTACCACCCATTCTCTCAGCTCCTCATCTAAAGGCAACATCTTGTTCAAATATCTCTGAACACATGGGTGATAAGGTGGATCATCAGAAGGTGGAATTTCTTCCAAGTCTTCACCACTCTCTTCTAGCTTTTTCAGCTCTTCAATCTCTTGTTTAATCACTTCAGACACCTTGGGACATTGCCTAATGGCTTGTGCATAAACATCCTCTTGAGTGATCTCAGATACATCAGGGAATAGGCGAGCTAGTTCTGCATCAATCTCACTTTCATCCCACGGGTCTTCTGCTCGTTCACGACCTGCATCGATCGATGCCAGTTGTGTGTCGATCGTTGCATCATTGCAGTTTCTACCCGAGAGTTTTTCACAGAAATCCGAAAATTCTGCCTCAGTCACCAACTCAGCTGTACTTAGCTCAAATTTCTCCCCTAGATAAGATCCATCATTAATGAGTACAGACCAGGCCTTAATATGAGTCTCTGCAACTCCTTTTCCCTTCAGTGGGCTGGACATCTGGTTCACCTGAGTGTCCAACTGCTTCATGTGAGTGCTCAGTGACTCAAACTTCCCATTGAGGTCTTGATAGACAGCGTCCAGCTTCTTATTGTTGTCCACAGAAAGCTTGGTTTGACTTTCCATCAGTTGTTCCATCATAGCCTCCATTTTGCTCTCATGGGCTGTAGGTGCAGGAGGAGTCTGATAGGATGTAGACCCATAGGTTCTCTGATTACCTTGTCCATAGGTCTTTTGAAAACCACCAGTCTGTCCACCATTGGAGAATCTGTTCCCCTGTTGATTACCAAATCTATTACCTTGGAAACCAGAACCTCCTATGAAATTCACATCTTCTTCCTGAGTTTCCTCTTCAGCCTGAATCACCTCTACATCTTGTGCAAAGTGGACAGACTTCTTACTTGTCAGGAGATTGTAGACTGTGTCCAATCTGGATCTTATATTAGCTATATCAGAATTCTCTACAGTTCCACCAGATCTCTTCCTCCTTTCATCCATTGTTTTGCAACTGTTGCTGCCAATCAGATTCTCTATCAACTGCTTAGCTTGCGTAGGAGTCCTGGTGTTAAAATTAGCATTACTGGAATTATCCAGCGCAGTCTGATAAGGAAGATCTATGCCTCTGAAGAAAATACCAATCAGCTGTACTTCTGTGAATCCATGGTGTGGACAGTCACGCTGATACTGCTTAAATCTCATCCAGGCAGTCTTCAAGGGCTCCACAGCTCCTTGGGAAAAGGTGAGTATGTCCTGTCTGGACTGATCCGAGCGTGCATCATCATAAAAGTGACGCAGGAACTCACTCTTTAAGGCTGTCCAAGTAGTATACTGACCAGGTGCCAGTTGTCTCAGCCATGCACTAGCGTCTCCAGCAAGACTGTGCGGAAATAGCTTAAGGAACAGATAGTCCGGGCATACTCCTTCATACTTCATGCCAGTGACTATGTCCTCAAACTTGTCAATGTGATCCATAGGCTGCTCTGTTTGAAGACCATGAAAAGCAATCTGTCTCATCAGCTGGTAGTAGATGGTTTTTACCTCAAAATCATTCCTCTCAAAAGCAGGAAGCACTAGAGCTGCTCGGTTTGCATGAAACTCATCAGGTCTGTTGTAATCAGCTAGTGTCCTCTCATGAACCACCATCTCTCTACCTTGGGCCTGTCCTTGACCCTGGTTTTGGTTCAGCTCCTGTTGCTCAGGAGGATCAGGGATGACATTCCCTTCAGCATCAACCCGATGCCCAGCAGCATTGTACGGGTTGTCATCTTGGTCCCTCAGGGTACCTTCAGCATCTGGTATCAAGATCAAACGTTCTCGTACCATTCTCTCTCTCTTTTCTCTTCTGTTAGTCCTTTCTAGACGTCCAAGTTCCTCTAGTCCGAGATTAAGCAAGCTCGAGTTCGGATTACTTCGAGTTTTCTGCGTTGGCATAAACTGTCTGTAATCGTCCAGCAACGATCGATGCTATCAGTGCAACGATCGATTCAATTCTCAGAATCGCCTAGTGACGATCGACGCAAGGTATGCAACGATCGACGCAAGGCGAAATTCGTACCTGCGACAGAAAGAAACCGAGAAAAAAGAAAATCAGCAAAATCAAAAATAAAAACGAAAAAGAACAAAAACAAAAAGAAAAAATTCTAGTAAAAACCCTAAGTTCGGTCCTATCGAAGACTCAAAGAGTCCCCGGCAACGGCGCCAAAAACTTGATAGGTCGAGTTTTAACCCTATTCTAACTGCAAGTGCACAGTGATGTAGTTGTAGTACTTAGGGTATCGAATCCACAGGGACTCTGGTCAACGATAGATGAAAACAAAAGTGATTAAACTAGGAGAAAGCAATATGGGAAAGCAGTAAATCAGACAGCAGAAAGTAAATCAAGCGAGTTGTGAGCAAGGAAGCGAAGCGTTAGGTTTCAGGAGTTCTCAGGAAATCAGGAATGCAAGCAATCAATCAGTCTAGATCTAATCAATAATTGTTCTAGAACTCAAAACACGGATATAGAATTAACCAAATTCCTTTGCGATAATTCTCTAAGTCTAAGTGCAGCAAACCAAACTTTCGTTTGCGAGAACTAACAGATTAAACTAGCATTAATTCCAAGTTTGATATGTTCACAATTATCCTAAACCAAACTTTCGTTTGCGAATAGTTTAATTGCTTATCTAAGTTCTTTCTAGTTAAATTAATCAACTTCCGCTGAATTAATCAACCTAACATCATAACTCTGATTAGCTTTTTCAGATTTAGCATTAAGAACAACTTAGATAAAGAACTAGCAGATATAAATCTCTACAGATTGATTTAAACTATAATTCTCTGAAATCCCTAATGAGAATCCTTCAACCTAACAGGTAAACTACTCAGACATGTTCATCGAAACAGAAAACATCTTAAGTAGAAAACCAAATATCATAAAACAGAATAATCAACAGGGGTTCGAAATCCTCTCTCTTTCGAGAGCAAGATCAGCCCCTAAGGCTCTCTGAAATAAAATAAGACTTAATGAAAGCGTAGCCTAAACAATGGCTTAAAAACCCTTATATAATAGCTAAAACACGTTTTGGGCTTCTGTGTAAATATCTGGGCTTTTCTGCAAAATCAGCATTCTTTATTAAATCGGCGAGTCTGGCCCATTCGCATATGCAACGATCGATGCAGGTGTGCAACGATCGACGCAGTCTCCAAAACTGGGCAGTGAACTCTGTCTCTCGGACCAAATCTCCAAAATACACCAAAAAGCTCCAAAATCTCCACTTCTGCTCCAAATGTGTCTAGACCTATAAACATACTAAAAAGACTCCAAAACATAACATAAGACTCGATAAATAAGGCATATACCATGGTTAAAACCGGTAAAATCCATGGTATATCAACTCCCCCACACTTAGCTCTTGCTTGTCCTCAAGCAAGTAAAGAACCAAAGTATAAGCGAAGAAGTTTGAAAACTCAGAAACTCATTTCGTCCTAGGAACTTTCGCATTCACATTCACTTAGTAAACCACTGAAAACTTCCCTACAGAACTCAAGACCACAATATACTTCCCCCACACTTAGCAACTGTCCTAAGTAAACTCCACAATCACATTCAAGCATTCAAATTCACCCTACTGACTTCTGCAAGTATTTAAGTGCGGTCTCACCTAAGGAGTATCGATCAAAGGGCACATGGATTCTTACCTTATCAGCTCTAGAACACCATACTATCTTTCTCTAGTCCCTTTCTTCTCTTTCCCTTCTTTAACAACTGATTTTTCCCCACTGGGTATCATTTTATTTTTTTTATCAGTGTTCTTACCGTTATGGGGTGTACTTTGGACACATTCCATGGATAGCACATGAGATAATAGGGGTCTCTACCACTCATGTGACCACTTCGGAGTTACTAACTCATCCTCAGTTTATTATCTTTTTTTTTTTTTACTTTATAGAAGGGGAGAAGGGAACTAAATTGGATAGGTTGACAGGTTGTGTCAGAACTAACAGGGAATCCGACACAGAGTATACCAAGCCCTTAGGTGAGAAATCTAAGTCAGTATTAAGTTGAAGTCAGTAAAAGGATCCTCTGATACCTGAAGTGATGTGGGTGTCCTCAGTAGGCTGATCTGTGTCTGGGTTTTCTAACAGTCATAGAGGCTCTGCAAGTCTGTCCAATGGTCACTTAGTTCCTGTTCAAGCGAAAATTTTCCTCGAAAAATCATAGTTTCATACAAGTTTTGACTCAATAAAACAATGTTTTTGAAAAACTAAGAAAACAAAAGCGTGCGTCAGTAGCTTCCTCCCCCACACTTAAACTACACTGTCCCCAGTGTAATCAAAGCATGAGCTCGGTGAAAGAATAATCAAATTGAAGAACAAACCGAAAAGTTGCAGAATACTTACCTGTCGTCGCCCTGCGTTGATCGATGCAAGGCGATTCTGTTTCTCGAAAGAACTCGAAATTGCCGTCAGAATGGCGTGTCGATCGTCACTAAGGGGGTGTCGATCGGTGCATGTATCAGGCAGACAATATTCATCCAGAAAATCCGAGATTATGCTCTCTTCTTCACCCAGCAACTCAATCTCATCCCTTATGTTTACAGCATTGATGTGCAGCTTCCGTTCAGCTCTCTTAGCTTCATTTTGCCTCTCTATCGCTGCATCCAGCTCCTCCATATGTGTGCTCAAAGATTCAAGCTTCTCATTCAAATCTCCATACAAAGCATCCATCTTTGAGTTGAAGGACCTATAGATCTGTTGTTGTCTCTCAAGGTACTGCTCTATCATGATTTCCATTCTGCTCTCATGAGCTGTAGGTGCAGGCGGTACTTGGTAAGAAGAAACGCTACAACTCCTTGAGAAGGCATTGCCCTGTTGCTGGAAAGGTCCCTGAAAAGCAGATTCCTGACTGTAGAATTCATTCCCTCCAACGTAGTTGATAGATTCATGCCCATACTTTTCAAGTACAAGACTATGCAGAGACTCTACTTTGCTCTTTAACCAAGTTATATGCGAGTTGTCAATCCCTGGATTGAAGAAATCATACATCTTCCTTACGATATGTGTCGATCGATGCAGGAGAAGCGTCGATCGATGCAAGCGCGATGATGTGACGATCGACACACAGGACCGTGTCGATCGTTGCAGGGCGATTACAGGCGTACCTGAAACGCAAGAACAGAAAAAGAAAAAAAATTAGTAGCAAAAATTAAAAAAAACGAAAATCCTAGTCTAAACCCTAAGTTCAAATCTATCGAGAACTCAAAAGAGTCCCCGGCAACGGCGCCAAAAACTTGATAGGTTCTAAGTTTTCCCTATACTAAACTGCAAGTGAACAGCAATGTCAAAGTAGTATATAGGGTTATCGAATCCACAGGGACACTCGGTCTCAAGAGAATCAAACTGTAGGAATAAATACTAGAAATAAGCAAGTAGTGAATGAAATAAATTGCGGTGCGAGAAAGTAAATCAGTAGCAGAGATTAACGGTTGTGAAGCAAGTAATTAAAAGCGTCAAGCCTAGGGTATTCTCAGGAAATCAGACAAGCAGACAGTTCATTCAGCAAGGATCTAATTAAGAACGGTTCTAGAACTCAAAACACAGATATAGAATTAACCAAATTCCTTTGCGATAATTCTCTAAGTCTAAGTGCAGCAAACCAAACTTTCGTTTGCGAGAACTAACAGATTAAACTAGCATTAATTCCAAGTTTGATATGTTCACAATTATCCTAAACCAAACTTTCGTTTGCGAATAGTTTAATTGCTTATCTAAGTTCTTTCTAGTTAAATTAATCAACTTCCGCTGAATTAATCAACCTAACATCATAACTCTGATTAGCTACTTCAGATTTAGCATTAAGAACAACTTAGATAAAGAACTAGCAGATATAAATCTCTACAGATTGATTTAAACTATAATTCTCTGAAATCCCTAATGAGAATCCTTCAACCTAACAGGTAAACTACTCAGACATGTTCATCGAAACAGAAAACATCTTAAGTAGAAAACCAAATATCATAAAACAGAATAATCAACAGGGGTTCGAAATCCTCTCTCTTTCGAGAGCAAGATCAGCCCCTAAGGCTCTCTGAAATAAAATAAGACTTAATGAAAGCGTAGCCTAAACAATGGCTTAAAAACCCTTATATAATAGCTAAAACACGTTTTGGGCTTCTGTGTAAATATCTGGGCTTTTCTGCAAAATCAGCATTCTTTATTAAATCGGCGAGTCTGGCCCATTCGCATATGCAACGATCGATGCAGGTGTGCAACGATCGACGCAGTCTCCAAAACTGGGCAGTGAACTCTGTCTCTCGGACCAAATCTCCAAAATACACCAAAAAGCTCCAAAATCTCCACTTCTGCTCCAAATGTGTCTAGACCTGTAAACATACTAAAAAGACTCCAAAACATAACATAAGACTCGATAAATAAGGCATATACCATGGTTAAAACCGGTAAAATCCATGGTATATCACAGAGATACTTGGAGAAGATGCTACCTATGGACGAGGTGTTAAAAGATTGGGTGATACTGATCCTCAAACAAGTCAGTGATGTGTTGCTGACCCAGATCCCCCAAGAAGCTACCAGATCCTGGTATATTTGTGCTGAGTTGTTCCATCTTTGAGGATGGCTTCAGGCATTCCTTGTGTGATTTAGGAACTGCTGGAAATCTCATGCCATACTCTGTGGCAGAGAAACTGGGGATGACAGATTTTTCACCTACTAGGACATCCTTGGTCCTATCTGATCAGTCAAGAAGGATTCCGGAAGGAGTTCTTGAGGATGTCCCAGTCAGAGTTGGAAACTACCTAGTTCCGACATATTTTGTGGTGCTGAAGTACGATAGTGAGCCGGATGATGCTCTAATACTGAGAAGACCTTTCTTAGCCACAACTGGAGCGAAGATTGATGTGAGGCATGGTTTGATCGATCTCCATCTGGGAGATGAGCCTATTGTAGGAACTGTTTAGTTGATCCTGATGTAATTCACAGATTCATATCAACCTAAACATACAGATCTAGGTTCTCTTGATTAGAAACATTAGATGATCTCACCTTTTACCTGTTTGTTGCAGCGGAAGGAGAACAGGTCAGAGATCAGAGAGATACACCGAGGGATGAATCCTCCAAAGGTTCACACACGCGATCACAGAAAACGGCTGCTAGACCGAGCTGATGGGAGGCGCAGGGAGAGAGGATTTTCGGCGCAGGGGCTAGGGTTAGGAGAAAGAGATTTGGCTTTTAGTTTATTAAAAGCCTTCTCTTTCCCTTTTGGGCTTATGGGCCCAAAACACCAATCTGATTAAATCCCATTTAATCAGACCCATTAATCTTTCTCTCTTAGTACGACAAGTGCCTGGCACTTTTGTCATACTTCTGCTAAGCCGTTCCAACACATTTTCCTGTTAGCTTAGGCGTGTGACCCATATGGGATCATATAATAAAGGCAATAAGTCCAAGACTTATAGATCATGAGCGGACTCTAGCAAGCCATCATGACCCCCAGTATTATATGACTTATGTCTGATCATTGACATACTCTTACTTTCTAGAGACAGTACCGAGATTACTGGACACAATTCCAACAATCTCCCACTTGTACTGGAATCTCTCTGTATTCATAATCCTTTTGTCTCAATATCTCGATTAGTCATAAGGCAAGATTAGTGTCATCCTTATAAAGCCTAATCTTGTTCATCGGACTCTGATTTGATACTGACAATCCAAACGACTCGGGAAAGTCCGTTTGAGCATGGCCATGCGTTTTCCAGTATTCAAATCTCCGATTGGCCTAGAGATATTCACTCCATTTATATTGGAGGGACAAATCCCATCTTGTTCCATCACTGTAAACTACTCATTTCATGATGTACCCAAACAAGGTCCTTATAGCTATCGCAGAACGATGGCGTTAGACAATGATCAAAGTACATCAATCCATGTGCAGTCACATGCATGTGAACTCAGGTCTAAGGACTATACTCTATAGTCGTAGTAAGAATCTCTTATGACACAGATATAAATATCCTGAAGAGTTCTTATAAGCGGGTCATGTCCGGTCGTATGTTCCCAACATACACCTATGTACTGACTTTGATGCCGCGCATCTATGACACACTGAGACTTCGTCATAAGTCACGTACCAATCCAATCTCACACGGTTGTTGATGTTCCAATTTCAACAACCTTCGATTAGGGACAGGATGATATAAAACATTTATCAAATATAGGGTCTCATGATCAAGCTAAATGACTTTGATGACTCAAGATCAAGTCACTTACTTCGATGACCTATAAAATGGTTCATATCATTTTGGAACGATTATTTCATCACAGTTAAAATAATCTTGAAATAATAATTTCATTAAACATAAAATAATGTTTTACAAGAACATATCAAATAACTAAAATAAAGCTCACAAAACTCCCACTCAAATTTAGATTACATTTCAATGTTTCTAATGCCTACAGCTTCAGTCAGGAACTCGAGCTTAGGCCTTGGGAGTGGCTTTGTCAACGGATCAGCGACATTATCATCTGTCGGAACTCGGCTGATCTTGACTTCCTTTCTATTAACGATGTCACGTATCAAGTGAAATCTTCTTTGAACATGCTTGGATTTCTGGTGTGATCTTGGTTCCTTTGCCTGAGCTATAGCACCATTGTTGTCACAAAACAGTGCCAGAGGCTCAGCCGCATCTGGTATCACACCTAGTTCCATAATGAACTTTCGTATCCAAACAGCTTCCTTCGCTGCTTCTGAGGCGGCGATATATTCAGCTTCTGTAGTGGAATCAGCAACGGTGTCCTGCTTGGAGCTTCTCCAACTTACTGCACCGCCATTCAGACAAAAGATATAACCGGACTGTGACCGGAAATCATCTGTGTCTGTCTGGAAACTTGCGTCCGTAAATCCACTGACTTTAAGCACATCACTTCCACCGTACACCAAGAACTTATCCTTAGTATGTCTTAGATACTTCAAGATATTCTTTACGGCAATCCAATGGTTTTCACCTGGATTTGACTGGTATCTGCTCGTCATGCTCAATGCATAAGCAACATCAGGACGAGTACAGATCATGGCATACATGACAGATCCTATTGCAGATGCATAAGGAATATTCTTCATGCGCTCAAGCTCAGCAGCCGACGTAGGGCTCTGCTTCTTGCTTAGCGTTGTGCCATGCACCATTGGCGTGAAGCCCTTCTTGGAATCTTTCATGCTGAATCTTTGTAGGACTTTGTCAATGTATGAGTCTTGACACAAGCCTATCAGCCTCTTAGGTCTATCCCGATAGATCCTAATTCCAAGAACGTATGCGGCTTCACCCATGTCTTTCATGGAAAAACAACTTCCAAGCCAGTCCTTTACAGACTTCAGCATTGGAACGTCGTTTCCGAGAAGCAGTATGTCATCGACATACAGAATAAGAAATACTATCTTGCTCCCACTAGTTTTCTTATACACGCATTGTTCTTCTTCGTTTCTGATGAAGTCAAATTGCTTGATCGCTTCATCAAAACGAAGATTCCAGCTCCTCGATGCTTGCTTCAATCCATAAATGGATTTATGAAGCTTGCATACTTTCCCAGCATTCTTTGGATCTATGTAACCGTCAGGTTGTGTCATATACACATCCTCTTCCAGAATACCATTCAGGAAGGCGGTTTTCACGTCCATCTGCCAAATTTCATAATCATGAAAAGCTGCAGTTGCTAGTAGAATCCGAATAGATTTCATCATAGCCACTGGTGAATAGGTTTCATCGTAATCCACACCGTGAACTTGTCTGAAACCTTTTGCCACCAACCTGGCTTTATAAATCTGGACATTTCCATCCACGTCAATCTTCTTCTTGAAGATCCATTTGCACTCGATGGCTTTTACACCAGCGGGTAAGTCAACCAACGAAAACACTTGGTTGACCGACATGGAGTCCATTTCGGAATCAGTGGCCTTGCGCCACTTAGAGGAATCTGGGCCCATCATGGCTTGATTGAAGTTCGATGGTTCATCACCATCAATGATCAAAAGATCATGACAGTCAGTCACGAGGAATCCTTGATATCTCTCGGGTTCGTGACGGATCCTCCCGGATCTTCGAACTTCAGGTACCACAGGTTCAGGCTCTACAATTTCTTGTAGGTCCTCCTGCTGCTCTTCCTCATTAGGTTGAGCAGTATCCTGTTCATCTTGAATTTCTTCAAGCAGTACCTTACTCCCACTGTCTTTCTTAGAGAGAAATTCCCTCTCAAGAAAGTTACAATCCCGGGCAACAAAAAACTTGTTCTCGGAACGTAGATAGAAGTAATAAGCCTTGGTTTCCCGTGGATAACCAATGAAATAGCATTTGTCAGATTTTGGTGTAAGCTTGTCTGAGATTAATCTCTTGACATAGGTTTCACAACCCCAAATTCTGAGATAAGACAGCACTGGAGCTTCTCCAGTCCATAATTCATATGGTGTCTTTGCTACTGCTTTTGATGGCGCTCTGTTTAGAGTGAACACTGCTGTTAGCAGAGCATATCCCCAAAGGGATATTGGAAGGTCTGTGTGACTCATCATAGATCGAACCATATCCAATAAGGTCCGATTCCTCCTCTCAGACACACCATTCCATTGAGGTGTTCCAGGAGGAGTGAGTTGGGATACGATCCCACACTCTCTCAGATGATCACTGAATTCCTGGCTTAAGTATTCTCCTCCTCGGTCGGACCGAAGAGCCTTAATGCTTTTGCCAAGTTGGTTCTGTACTTCATTTTGGAATTCTCTGAACTTTTCAAAAGATTCAGACTTATGTTTCATCAAATAAATATATCCATACCTACTGAAATCATCAGTGAAGGTAATGAAGTACTGATAGTTTCCTCTTGCATTTGTGGACATTGGGCCACACACATCAGTGTGTATCAGGCCCAATAAGTCACTGGCCCTCTCGTTAGGTTTATTAAAGGGGGCCCGTGTCATTTTGCCCATCATGCAGGATTCGCATTTCTCACATGACTCAAAGTCAAATGAGCCAAGAAGTCCATTCGAATGGAGCCTCTTGATGCGTTTCTCGCTGATGTGCCCTAAACGACAATGCCATAGAAACGTTCGGTTTTCCTCATTAGGTTTAAACCGTTTTGTATTAATGTTATATATTGGCGCGGATTGATCGAGTATGTAAAGCCCATTTGAAAGAGGGGCAGAACCATAGAACAAATTGTTGCGATTGAAGGAACATAATTTATTCTTAACTGAAAAATCATAACCTTCCAAATCCAACAAAGAAATTGAAATAATATTTCTGCTTATAGCAGGTACAAAATAACAATTATTCAGTTCTAAAATCAATCCCGAAGGTAAAGACAACAAGTATGTGCCTACAGCTAGTGCTGAAACTTTCGCTCCATTCCCAACTCGTAGCTCCACTTGTCCTTGCTTCAGCCTTCTACTGTTGCTGAGTGCCTGCATATTAGTACAAATATGAGCCCCACAACCAGTATCCATGACCCATGAGGTATTATCAGAAGTAGTTGTATTAACTTCTATAACAAAAATACCTGATGAAGAAGTCTCGAAAGTCTTCTTCTTCAATTCCTTTAGACCTTCCTGGAATTTCTTACAATCTCTTCTCCAATGCCCCAGTTCTTTGCAGAACCTGCACATGTCAGTAGGCCCAGCCTTGGACTTGGGCTTGGGCTTTGGCGTGTCCTTGTCCGCGACTTGGACAGCCTTGGCCGCTCCCTTATCCTTAGCAGAGGATTTCTTAAACCCCTTGCCCTTTTGCACCATAAGCACATTGGGGTCCTTGGCGGTTTTCCTCAAGTTGGGCTCTGCAGTCTTGAGCATTCCGTGAAGCTCAGGTAGTGTCTTACTCAAGCCATGCATGTTAAAGTTCAGAATGAACTGATCATAGCTTGCAGGTAAAGACTGCAGAATGATGTCGCAGGCAAGTTCCTGGCTGATTGGGCAGTCGAGTTTCTGAAGATGATCGAGATAACCCATCATCTTCAAGACATGAGGACTCACTGCCGCATTCGCAGCCAACTTACAGTCCAAGAGGTTCTTAACTGTCTGGAACCTCTCAGTCCTAGCCTGCTCCTGAAAAAGCGATTTCAGGCTTGCCATTATCTCGATGGGAGACAATACACTTTCGAACTGTTTTTGCAGCTCAGGAGTCATTGTCACCAACATCAGGCAATAGACATCATTTTCATCTGACGAATGCTTTTCCCAAGCATTGTGCAGAGTCCTGGCAGCATTGGCAAGAGGCCTCTCGGGGAGGGGATCACGAAGGACATAATCCTTCTTCTCCTGCTTGAGGACCAGCCTCAAGTTCCTTGACCATGTCAGGAAGTTCGTTCCAGTCAGCTTCTCCTTCTCGAGAACAGACCGGATCGAGAATGTGTTTTGTGTGCTTGTAGTAGTCATATCTGAAATATATAAATAAAAAGGTTATTAGTTATTATGTTCAAAATGACTAATCTCGTATTAAAATTTAATATGATTAATCATGCATTATATTCAATAACGTCAGTTACCCTCAATAGAATACAATGATTCCAAGATCCACATATAACTAAGATTAAAGTGGGCCACTGGCCGTCACCCAACCTTAGCTTATATCGGTAAGCCCTATATCGGCTAATTATATCCGTGATATAACTCTTGGTTGTGAATCTGGGCCCGAGGCCCAATCCACTCTGATGTCTCAAGGCCCGGGACTCCCGATGGCCTAGTCAAGAAAACCAGACTATACAGTCATGTAATCATCAATGTCTGGGACTCCCAATGACATTTATGAATCACAAACCGTCTTACCCACGCAAAAGTAGACACCCTCACACTGTAAGGCCATGAATACAATTGAATGGGCTTTGACAGCTGACATAGCCTGGACAAGACATCCAACGCTTGATATTATATGAGGTTCGTAGGTTTATTAAAATTCATTCCCAAAATAGAAGATTACTATTTCGGGAAACTTTCTATTTCTGGAAACCTACTATTTTTGGAAACTTTCTAAAATTGGAAACTTTCTAAAACCGGAAACTTTCTAACTTTAGAAATTTCTTAAAATCCAAAATCCGCAAATCCAGAAACTTCTATTTTAAGAAACTTTCTAATTTCAAAATTTCGGAAACTTTAATTTTAAAATCGATTTTATAATTTTATAAAATAAATTTTAAATTGATCTGAAGAAAGACTCAAATAATTGGCCCAATTGTTTTAACTTCTTGGCCCGAGGCCCAAGAATTGGTCCATGTCCAAGACATGACCCAATTGTCCAATTATTTGACATAACCGGTCTGGTTCATTAAAATTGGTCTAACCAAATTTTAATTACTACGATGACCACAATTGTCAACCGGTTATTTACTAAACCGGATTTTCTCAATTTATTTGGTCCAACCAAATCAAATTAGAAAATCCTGGTTTAGGCACAAAATCCAATAATTCTTTCGACATTGGATTTCTTATCCCGGTTTAACCAGATTTAATAAAATTATTAAAATCTGTTTATTAAACCAGAACGATGATTTTAATTAAGTTTTGACCCGAACCACCTAACCGAAAACGAACAGGCCCATCATACCCAAAACCCTAACCGGTCGAGAAACTTGTCCAAGCCGCAAGCCATCATGCTTGGCCGAGACGTGATCGGGACGGTTGGGCTGCGTGATCGGGACGATCGTTCGGTATGCTCGGGTCATGCGGGAGAGCCGCGATCGTTCCACGCCAAGCAGGAAACGATCGGGACGCCGGGACGAACGGGAAGCGATCGCGATCGCATGATCCGATCCGCTCGATCATTCCGTCCGGCTGCGCTCTCACGTTGGCTCTCGGTCGATCATGCGATCGATCATGGATCGATCCATGCATCAAACTCGTCGGCCGATCACAAACCCGAGTCATATAGCTCGGTTTGCGATTTCTTTAGTGTGTTTAGGATTCAAAATTGTTTCTTAAGTGTTTTATCTTATCAGTAATTGATTCAAAACACTTCTAAACAAATTAAACAACCTAAACATGAATCTAAAGCAAGAAATCCTAAGAACCAATGGCTCTGATACCACTGTAGGAACTGTTTAGTTGATCCTGATGTAATTCACAGATTCATATCAACCTAAACATACAGATCTAGGTTCTCTTGATTAGAAACATTAGATGATCTCACCTTTTACCTGTTTGTTGCAGCGGAAGGAGAACAGGTCAGAGATCAGAGAGATACACCGAGGGATGAATCCTCCAAAGGTTCACACACGCGATCACAGAAAACGGCTGCTAGACCGAGCTGATGGGAGGCGCAGGGAGAGAGGATTTTCGGCGCAGGGGCTAGGGTTAGGAGAAAGAGATTTGGCTTTTAGTTTATTAAAAGCCTTCTCTTTCCCTTTTGGGCTTATGGGCCCAAAACACCAATCTGACTAAATCCCATTTAATCAGACCCATTAATCTTTCTCTCTTAGTACGACAAGTGCCTGGCACTTTTGTCATACTTCTGCTAAGCCGTTCCAACACATTTTCCTGTTAGCTTAGGCGTGTGACCCATATGGGATCATATAATAAAGGCAATAAGTCCAAGACTTATAGATCATGAGCGGACTCTAGCAAGCCATCATGACCCCCAGTATTATATGACTTATGTCTGATCATTGACATACTCTTACTTTCTAGAGACAGTACCGAGATTACTGGACACAATTCCAACACCTATGCACTTTGAGATGGATATGCTGCGTATACCAAAGATTGATGGTCAAACTTTCAGCATTGAGGATGAACAGGAAGATCAGACTAGAGAAGTTCCAGTTTCTGATCCTGGAGAAAAGAAGATAGTGGTTTCTCAAGATTCCATTCTAGCATCTTCAGAGCTTGCAACTGCTTCTAAGCAGGAAGCTCCAGACATCAGAGCCTCACCAGAGCAAAAGTACGCGTCTTTCCAACCTGATTCTACACTCTGGTCCTAATCTTTCGTTCCTTGGACGAGTCCACGCTGACGATGCTTATTCACCACCTTGGATGAGGAGACTTTCGCATAGGCACTCACAGCCTCTGTCGAAACCTCCAGGAGCCTGATCTCGTTAGTCCGGTCAAGCTAATGACCTTAAATAAGATCTGAGTGGGAGGCAACCCAATGGTAAGTTGTATATGTTAGGATTTTTGGTTTTGCATTTTAATTTCTTTTATTTTTGGAGTTTTTGTGTCAATTTAGGCAAATCCCGTAGCACTGCAGAATCAATGTCGGTCGACATCAATCTTGATGTCGGTCGACATCGATTGGAAGGAATTTTCGAGCACGGATGATAATCGACCGAGGTCGATTTCGAGAAGTTGGCTTGTACTAAAAAGGTAAGTGTCGCCCGACATCCACTTTGATGTCCGTCGACACCGAGGAAATCGAGGTAAGGTTTCTTAACAACCCGAGACTCTTCTTCTTCTTCTTCATTATCTCTCTCACCGAAAACCACCAAAAATCGCCATCTTTTTCAATTCTCCAATGTTTTCGACGATTCAAAGCTCTATTCCACTTTTTTTTCCGTGCTCTATCCATTTCTATCATCTGTATAATCGATATGCGAAAGTATGGCTCTAAATCTCTGATTTTCAGTTCATGTTCATAAGGAGAATCTTCGATTTTGGTCTGATTTATTGATGTTTAGGATGATCGATTAGTGGAATGTGATTGCTTTTGATGCTGGGAATGATTATATGGAATCAATTCATGAGAATACGTTGATGCAAAAATTTGGATTTTTAGAATCTCATGCTTGTTGGTCTGTTTGTTCGTTTTGCAGATGGACCCTTGTCTAAACCAAGGAAAACGACCACGAAGAGCCCATGCAACTGATGTTTCTGGCTCCTTGTCACAACGTGATGCTCAAAACCAGGCACCTTGGCCACGAATGGAGAAAACAAGGTTCAAAGTCACTTGCTTTGAGGACGAACCTTCGGCAGAGGTGAAGAAACGAGAGTGCACACACATGGAAATCTCAGAGAAGTGGGATGTTTATGACAGTCTGTTCTACAATGCTTGGTGTGGGGTTAAGATTGAGCCCACACGGCTTCCTGACATGACCACAATGAGTAAGATGAAGATAAGATCAGATGTGGTTCGCATCGTACGGACGATATGCTTAGGTAAAATCTGTACCAAGTACTACGACTTGTATCCAGAGCTGGTGAGACAGTTTATGGCCACACAGTCCGTGTGTACTACACCAACGATGTGGTGAGGAAAGCTTCTGAGGGTACATTGACCTTCATGGCCAAGGGCAGAAGGTACAAGCTTAGCATTCAGAAGCTATGTGATATTTATGAGTTTGACAGGACTAAGGAGAGAGTCAGTTTACCTGAGCACTGGTCAGATGTGCAGCTCTTCTGGCTGCATTTTGGCACCAGAGTATATGATTTGCAGACTACCAGACAGACTGCAGTGCGACATCCAGTTATGCGCTATCTCGTACGCATATTCTCCAACACTATCTTGTGTAAGATGGAGCATGGTATGATGAGGATAGCTGGGCTTTTCCTGCTCTATATTGGGATTGGCAAGAGCGTTGATGTCAGTGAGTTTGAGGATGCTCATTTGAGTTAGATGCTAACATGGGAGCTCTCTTTGCTCACCATTTGGAGACTTTGAGGGTGACAAAGCCTTTTGCTGGAAAGGCGACAGAGACGGAGTCGATTGGGAGTCTTTTAACCCCCATTTTGATCACTTTGGACTTGATAGGAGTGAGGTGAGTGATATATCATGGTTTTTACCGGTTTTATGCCATGATATAATTGTGTTTTAGAGTCTTTTTGTGTTCTTTTAGAGTCTATTACAGGTATAATCAGGTTTGGAGCAGAATTGGAGATATTGGAGCATTTTGGGGATTTTTGGAGTGTTTGGCCGAGAGATTGAGCTCACTGTCCAGAAATCAGGATTGCATTGATCGACACACCTTTGGTGTTGATCGACACACTAGCGAGTTGGGCCGATTCGGCGGTTTAATGAAGATTTAAGATTTTGCACTTTGGCCCAGAAGTTTCCAGTATTTACAAAGAAGCCCCAGCCGAGATCAAGCCTATATAATTAGGATTTTGGTGTTTATTTTACTTACGCTTTCATAATTAAGAGCAGAGAGTTTTTAGAGCTATTGGGGCTGATCTGATCCTGTACTTCACTTTATTTTAGAGAAGATTTCGAACCCCTTTATTTATTTAATCTCTTTTATGCAATCTATTAATTCATTGATTATGTTTACATCTTCTATGTCTGAGTAGATTCATAGTTAGGTTTAGGGTTTCTCATTAAGGATTTCATGACTTGCTAGACTTGTTTAGTTCAGTTAAGGATTCACATGAATAGAATGTTCTTCGATCTAAATTGTGCTTAATGCTAGTTCTAACCTGATCAATTAGAATCTAGAACTTAGGTTGCTAAATACGACACGAGAGTGTGGTTTAGAATCTGAACTATTTAGGTTGAGCAATTGAATTATTCGCAAAGGAATTTGGTTTAGTTTAATTGTGAACATATCGAACTTGAAATTAATGCTGGTTTAATCTGTTAGTAATTGCAAAGGAATTTGGATTGCTGCATTTAGACTTAGAGAATTCTCGCAAAGAGATTTGGTTAATTCTATATCCGTGATTTGAGTTCTAGAACTGTGCTTAATTAGATCATGACTGATTGATTTATCTGCTTGTCTGATTTCCTGAGAACACCCTAGACTTAGCGCCTTTAATTAACTGCTTTCACCACCGATAATCTGCTACTTGTTTACTTTCTCGCATTGCTTTTAGTTTACTACAGATTGCTTTCTTCTTAGTTTAAATTCCTACAGTTCTAATCTATCGAGACCAGAGTCTCTGTGGATTCGATACCCTATATACTACAATCACTTAACTATGCACTTGCAGTAGAATAGGATTAAAACTAACACCCTATCAAGTTTTTGGCGCCGTTGCCGGGGACTCTTAGAGTCTTTGATCGGATCGAACTTAGGGTTTTTACTGGGATTTTTATTTTCTTTGTTTTTGTTTTTGTTTTTTATTTTTATTTACTAATTTTTCTCTGTTTTCTCTCTGTCGCAGGTACCGATTTCGCTTTGCGTCGACCGTTTCACCTTTGTGTCGATCGTCACTAGGCGATTCTGAGACTGAATCGATCGTTGAACTGATAGCATCTATCGTTGCTTGACGATTACAAACAGTTTATGCAGACGCGTGAAACTAGAAGTAATCAGAACCTGAACCTCGTTAATCTCGGACTTGAAGAATTTGGACGTCTAGAGAGGACTAACAGAAGAGAAAGAAGAGCAAGGATGGTGGTACAGAAGGTAATCATAATGCCTGATGCTCAAGGTACCCTAAGGGACCGAGATAACAATCCGTACAATGTTGTTGGGCATCGGATTGATGCTGAAGGGAATGTAATCCCTGATCCTACTGAGCAACCGCAACAAGAGAAGAACCAAGGTCAAAGACAGGCCCAAGGTAGACAGATGGTTGTCCATGAGAGGACTTTATCTGACTACAACATACCGGATGAGTTTCATGCAAACCGGTCAGCTTTAGTGATTCCTGGATTTGAGAGGAATGATTTTGAAATCAAAACCATCTACTACTCGCTGATGAGACAGAATGCCTTCCATGGTTACCCAACAGAGCAGCCTATGGATCACATTGATCAGTTTGAGGATATAATCACTGGCATGAAGTATGATGGAGTTTGCCAGGATTATCTGTTTCTTAAGCTCTTTCCGCACAGTCTCGCTGGAGACGCTGCTGCATGGATTAAGCAACTGCCTGGGCAATTTACTACTTGGAGCGCCCTGAAGAGTGAGTTTCTGCGTCACTTCTATGATGATGCTCGTTCAGATCAGTCCAGACAGGATATTCTGACTTTTCCCAAGGCCCTGTGGAGTCTCTTAAAGCTGCCTGGATGAGATTCAAGAAGTACCAGCGTGACTGCCCACACCATGGATTTACTGAGGTCACATTGCTAGGTATCTTCTTCAGAGGTATAGATCTCCCATATCAGTCTGCGCTGGATAACTCCAGTAATGCAAACTTCAACACCAGGACTCCTTCACAAGCTAAGCAGTTGATTGAGAACTTAGTGAGCAGCAACAGTTGCAAGACTATGGATGAGAGGAGGAAGAAATCTGGTGGAAGTGTAGAGAATTCGGAGATTGCTGAGATTAGATCTAAGCTGGACACAGTTTGTAATCTCCTGGCTGGTAAGAAGGCTGTCCACTTTGATCAAGATGTAGAGGTAATTCAGACTGAGGAGGACACTCTGGAAGAGGATGTGAATTATATTGGAGGATCTGGTTTCCAAGGTATTAGATTTGGTAATCAGCAGGGAAACAGGTTCTTCAATGGAGGACAAAGGAGTGCCTTCACATGCAATCAGAACTCTTCTAGCTTTGGACAGACTAGTGGTTTTCAGAAACCTTTTGGACAAGGTACTCAGAGAACCTATGGATCGTCATCTTATCAGACTCCTCCTGCAGCAACTGCTCATGAGAGTAAGATGGAGGCAATGATGAAACAGCTGCTGGAGAGTCAGACTAAGAGTGCTGCAGATTTCGACAAGAAGATAAGTACAGTCTATGAGGAGCTAAATGGGAAATTTGAATACCTGAGCGCACATATTAAGGAGCTTGATGCTAAGGTTGCAAGAACTGCTGGATATGCTCAAAGAGAAGATAGATATCTCCCAGGACGAACTGATACTAATCCCAAGTACCAATGCAATGTAGTGACATTGAGAAGTGGTAAGGAGTTGTTACCTGGCCAGAAAAGGCAGTTGAGTGTTGAAGAACTCGTGGAAATTGAAGAATTGGAAGATGGGATCTGTGATATTCGCAATGCATCGATCGACGCCACCAAGAAACGGTCGATGCAAAGCGATAACGAAGAAACTGTCGTAGCAAAGTCACCCAGCAACGATCTACACAACTCCAGTGACGGTCGATGCAAGGCGACTGCAGAGAGTTCAAAACCAGAGAAACCGAAACAGTCGACCGAGAGGGTTTACAAGCCTAAGGTACCTTATCCCAAGAATCCCAGAAAGGCTAAAAACGATAGGCAGTATGCCAAGTGCAAGGAGTTCATTAAAAAGGTGAAAGTTGAAGTGCCTTTGATTGACTCCATGGAAACCTCTCATGTGACGAGGAGATGTCTTAAGGATATGATTGCAGGGAAGTGTTCTGATGAGGAGAGTGTAATGATGATCAATGAGGTGTGTAGTGCAGTGATTCAGGGCAGAATTTCTGAGAAGTTGAACGATCCAGGAAGCTTTGTGTTGGATTGTGCTATCTACAGGGAGAGATTCGAAAGGTCTCTATGTGATCTCGGTTCTAGTGTGAATCTTATGCCTTTCTCAGTTGCTAAGAGGCTCGGGATGACTGACTTTATACCCACTAGGATATCACTGGTTTTGGCAAATAGAACAATCAGGATCCCCGAAGGAATATTGGAGGATGTGCCTATAATGATTGGCCAATGTGTGATTCCTACTGACTTTGTGGTTCTGCAGTATGGAGAGGAACCAAAGGATCCCCTGATTTTAGGCAGGCCTTTCTTAGCTACAGCTGGTGCGATGATTTACTGTCAAGGAGGTAGAATAGTTCTGAATGTGGGTGATCTGAAGATGAGTTTTGATATGGACAAGCTGGCAAAAAGGCCAACCATCGACGGACAGACCTTCTATGTTGACACACTAGGTGATTTGGCTGGAGAGTACTTTCACAAGTCACATGCTGAAGATCCACTAGAAAGAGCTTTACTGAGCTCTATATTGGAGCTGGAGTACCTGCAGGACGAGCCAGCGATGTGCTATGCAAGACTGATGGATTCAGTTGAAGTAGCGATGCAGGTGGAAGTGTCTGACATGACGATGCAACGATCGACACCAACTAAGCATCGGTCGTTGCAAGTCGACAGAGACTGGGCCGAGGATAAAGCTCCGAAAATAGAATTGAAACAACTTCCATCCGGGCTAAGGTACGCATTTCTTTGACCGAATTCAACTTATCCAGTGATTGTTAATGCTAGTTTGAACAACGCAGAGCTCACTTTACTGCTAAGCAAGCTGCGCAAGCATCGCAAAGCTCTTGGCTATTCTCTTGATGACATTTCAGGTATCTCACCGGAGCTGTGCATGCATCGGATACATCTCGAGGATGAGTCTAAGACATCTGTTGAGCATCAGAGAAGGCTTAATCCTAATCTGCAGGAAGTGGTTAAGAAGGAGATTATAAAACTCCTGGATGCTGGGATTATCTATCCTATTTCAGACAGTGATTGGGTAAGTCCAGTCCATGTAGTGCCTAAGAAGGGCGGTGTTACAGTTGTGAAGAATGAGAAGAATGAGCTGATCCCTACTAGGACTTTGACGGGTCACAGGATGTGCATAGATTACAGGAAGCTGAATGTTGCAACCAGAAAGGATCACTTTCCCTTGCCTTTCATTGATCAGATGCTGGAGAGGTTAGCTAATCATCCTTACTACTGCTTCCTCGATGGATACTCAGGTTTCTTTCAGATTCCTATCGACCCAGAAGATCAGGGAAAGAGCACTTTCACTTGTCCATATGGCACATTTGCTTACCGTAGGATGCCTTTTTGACTCTGTAATGCTCCTGCCACCTTCCAGAGATGCATGATGTCCATATTCACAAATATGATTGAGGACTTTATGGAGGTATTCGTGGATAACTTCTCAGTCTATGGATCATCTTATAATGAATGTTTAGATAATCTGTGAAAGGTGCTGACTAGATGCGAAGAGAAGCACTTGGTCCTTAATTGGGAAAAATGCCACTTCATGGTCAGAGATGGTATTGTTCTTGGACATAAAGTATCTGAAGCAGGGATCGAAGTGGACCGCGCTAAGATTGAGGTAATGACCAACCTTCAGGCGCCTGATTTTGTTAAGTCTATAAGAAGCTTTCTTGGACATGATGGCTTCTATAGACGGTTCATCAAAGACTTTAGTAGGATTGCTAGGCCACTAACTGCTTTGCTGTGTAAGGATACCAAATTTGAGTTCAATGCAGACTGTCAGACTGCATTTGAACAAATCAAGCAGGCATTAGTGAGTGCTCCAATAGTTCAGCCACCAGATTGGGATCTACCTTTTGAGGTTATGTGTGATGCAAGTGACTTTGTTGTAGGAGTTGTTCTGGGACAGAAGAAGGACATAAAGCTTCATGCTATCTATTATGCTAGTAGGACACTAGATGATGCGCAGAGAAACTATGCAACCACGGAGAAGGAGCTGTTGGCTGTTGTCTTTGCATTCGAGAAATTCTTCCCCTATCTTGTTGGCTCCAAGGTGATTGTTCACACTGATCATTCAGCCCTGAAGTATCTGATGCAGAAGAAGGATGCTAAGCCAAGATTGTTGAGATGGATTCTGTTGCTTCAAGAGTTTGACATTGAAGTGAGGGACAAGAAGGGAGTTGAGAATGGAGTTGCTGATCATCTTTCAAGGATGCTGGTTGAGGAAGACGTGCCCATCAATGATTATTTGCCTGAGGAAAACGTCAATATGATTGGTACAATTTTTCAGACGGATTTGGACAGAGAGTTGCAGAACTGTCGGGACAATCGCACAGTGTCGATCGATGCCACATTGGCAACGGTCGATACAAGTATCGGGGAAGCAACGATTGACACATGCACACACAACGGTCGATGCATACCTGATACGAACCGAGAATCCTTAAGGATCAGAATTGGGAATTATGACTTCGAAATTGCTGCTGTAGCAACCACTGATCGACTCTGGTATGCAGATATAGCTAATTACCTTGCTGGTGAGACTGAACCAGATGATTTAAAGGGTTATGCAAAGAAAAGGTTCTTTAGGGATCTTAGACGATACTACTGGGATGAGCCTTGTCTCTATAAGCACTGTTCAGGTGGTCTTTACAGGAGATGCGTTGCTGAATCAGAAGTTCCAGACATCCTCTTCCACTGTCATGGATCAGATTATGCTGGACATTTTGCTACATTCAAGACTGTGTCTAAAATTCTGCAAGCAGGTTTTTGGTGGCCTACAATGTTTAGAGACACTCATTCTTTCATCTCTCAGTGTGATGCCTGTCAGAGGAGAGGGAAAATCAGCAAGAAGTATGAGATGCCTCAGAATTTCATTCTGGAAATTGAGGTTTTCGATTGTTGGGGCATATATTTTATGAGTCCTTTTCCCTCATCCTATGGGAATAAGTTCATCTTGGTTGGTGTGGACTATGTGTCTAAGTGCGTTGAAGCAATAGCTAGTCCAACCAATGATTCTTCGGTGGTCATTAAGCTGTTTATACCATCATATTCCCCAGATTTGGAGTACCTCGTATAGTGATTAGTGATGGAGGATCTCATTTTATCAATAAGGTCTTCGAGAAGCTGCTAAAGAAGCATGGAGTTCATCACCGAGTCGCTACTCCTTATCACCCTCAGACTAGTGGACAAGTCGAGGTTTCTAACAGGCAGATTAAGAAGATCCTTGAGAAGACAGTTGGAAAGACAAGGAAAGATTGGGCAGCAAAGTTGGATGATGCATTATGGGCTTACAGGACAGCATTCAAGACACCACTTGGGACCACTCCATTCCATCTGCTATATGGAAAAGCATGTCATCTGCCAGTAGAGCTTGAGCACAAAGCAGCATGGGCTGTAAAACAGATGAACTTTGATCTTAAATCTGCTGCAGAAAGGAGATTAGTGTAGATTAATGAGTTGGATGAGATTAGCCATTTTGCCTATGGGAACTCAAAGCTGTACAAGGAGAGGACTAAGGCATATCATGACAAGAAGATTGTCTCCAGACAGTTTGAGCCTAATGATCAGGTATTTTTGTATAACTCTCGTTTGCATTTGTTTCCAGGAAAGTTGAAATCAAGGTGGTCTGGTCCTTCCTCAATCAAAGAGGTGCGTCCATATGGAGTTGTCGTTCTAACTGGAAAGGAAGGTAATGAATTCACTGTGAATGGACAGAGGGTGAAACATTATTGGGCTAAGGCCGAGATTCCAGAAGGTCAGATTTTGCCTCTGGATGATGCACCCTCTACCTAAATCAGCTGAAGCGTCAAGCTATTGATGTTAAACAAGCGCTGAGTGGGAGGCAACCCACTGTTTTCGTTTTTGCATTTTAATTTTAGTGTTTTATAGGATTTTACGTTTTGTTTCTGGTTTTGGTGAGTTTTTGTTTGCAGGTCTCGGACAAATCGCAGTGCGTCGATCGACACACCACTGTATCGATCGTCACAGCACGAAAGAAATCGCATTGCAGCGATTGTTGCGGTCCTGAGCAACGATCGACCCACAATGAAAAAATCGCACAGCAACGGTCGATGCACCTAGTGCAACGATCGATGCCTGAGCGACAGAGGTAAAAATCCGACAGAACTCAACCATTCCTTAAACAAATGTTTCTTTCTTTTTGCCAATCCTTCGCTTGACACTACTGGGGACAGTGTGTCTTAAGTGTGGGGGAGGTTCTACTAACTTCTTTCTTTTTGTTTTCTTAAAGTCAGTTAAATTTTTCAAAATTTGTTTTATTGAGTCAAAATTTGTTTAAGTAAGAAGCAATGATTTTTTGAGAAGATTAGCTGCACTTGCAGGAACTTAAGTAACCATTGGGATGAAGCTGCAGATTATCTCTGACTATTAGAAAACCCAGACACATATCAGCCTACTGAGAACACCCACATCGCTTCAGGTATCAGAGGATCCTTTTACTGACTTCAAACTTAATACTGACTTAGATTTCTCACCTAAGGGCTTGGAATACTTTGAGTCGGATTCCTTTGTTAGTTCTGACACAGCCTGTAAACATGTCCTATTTGGTTCCCTTCTCCCCTTCCATAAAGTAAAAAAAAAGTAATAAACTGAGGATGAGTTAGTAACTCCGAAGTGGTCTCTGGGAGTGGTAGCTACAACTATTACCTCATGTGCATCCATGGAATGTGTCCAAAGTACACCCCAAAACGGGAAGAACACTGATAAAAAAAAATGATATCCAATGGGGAAAATCAGTTGTTAAGGAAGGGAAAAGAGAAGAAATGGACTAGAGAAAGATAGTATGGTGGTCTAGAGCTGGCAAGGTAAGAGTCCATGTGCCTTTGATCGATATTCCTTAGGTGAGACCGCACTTAAATACTTGCAGAAGTCAGTAGGGTGAATTTGAATACGTGAATGTGATTGTGGAGTTTACTTAGGACAATTGCTAAGTGTGGGGGAAGTATATGTTGGTCTTGATGTCTGCAGGTTGATTCTTTCATGTGGTTTACTAAGGAGAATCTGAGTGTTGCTGCTTCTAGGATGAAAAGAGTTTCTGAAGAGTTTTCAAACATTTTCATTACAATCTAGTTCTCTGTTTTGCTTGAGGGCAAGCAAAGGCTAAGTGTGGGGAAGTTGATATATCATGGTTTTTACCGGTTTTATGCCATGATATAATTGTGTTTTAGAGTCTTTTTGTATTCTTTTAGAGTCTATTACAGGTATAATAAGGTTTGGAGCAGAATTGGAGATATTGGAGCATTTTGGGGATTTTTGGAGTGTTTGGCCGAGAGATTGAGCTCACTGTCCAGAAATCAGGATTGCATCGATCGACACACCTTTGGTGTCGATCGACACACTAGCGAGTTGAGCCGATTCGGCGGTTTAATGAAGATTTAAGATTTTGCACTTTGGCCTAGAAGTTTCCAGTATTTACAAAGAAGCCCCAGCCGAGATTAAGCCTATATAATTAGGATTTTGGTGTTTATTTTACTTACGCTTTCATAATTAAGAGAAGAGAGTTTTTAGAGCTATTGGGGCTGATCTGATCATGTACTTCACTTTATTTTGGAGAAGATTTCGAACCCCTTTATTTATTTAATCTCTTTTATGCAATCTATTAATTCATTGATTATGTTTACATCTTCTATGTCTGAGTAGATTCATAGTTAGGTTTAGGGTTTCTCATTAAGGATTTCATGACTTGCTAGACTTGTTTAATTCAGTTAAGGATTCACATGAATAGAATGTTCTTCGATCTAAATTGTGCTTAATGCTAGTTCTAACCTGATCAATTAGAATCTAGAACTTAGGTTGCTAAATACGACACGAGAGTGTGGTTTAGAATATGAACTATTTAGATTGAGCAATTGAATTATTCGCAAAGGAATTTGGTTTAGTTTAATTGTGAACATATCGAACTTGAAATTAATGTTGGTTTAATCTGTTAGTAATTGCAAATGAATTTGGATTGCTGCACTTAGACTTAAAGAATTCTCGCAAAGAGATTTGGTTAATTCTATATCCGTGATTTGAGTTCTAGAACTGTGCTTAATTAGATCATGACTGATTAATTTGTCTGCTTGTCTGATTTCCTGAGAACACCCTAGACTTAGCGCCTTTAATTAACTGCTTTCACCACCGATAATCTGCTACTTTTTTACTTTCTCGCATTGCTTTTAGTTTACTACAGATTGCTTTCTTCTTAGTTTAAATTCCTACAGTTCTAATCTATCGAGACCAGAGTCTCTGTGGATTTGATACCCTATATACTACAATCACTTAACTGTGCACTTGCAGTAGAATAGGATTAAAACTAACACCCTATCAGTGAGCATTGTTACTAAGAAACTCACCATGGACTTCACGCATCTGAAGAGTAGTCAGTGGATCAAGGGAGACACCAATGGGAGGCAGTTATGGTGGAGATTCCATGACATATCTTGCATTGAGCGCCTATTCCCTCTTCCAGAGACTAAGCTTACAGGCATCACCGCTCATCCTCTCTCACTCTCCTTTCAGCCTAATGTGGAGATTTGTAGGGATGTCCCGCGACGTTCCACGGTGCTTAGAGGAGCTACTTCTGGAGCTGCTGCCTCTGCTGCTGAGCATGAGGCTGTACCTGCTGATGATACAGACGAAACCTATGGGTTTCCCGAGCCACCAGTGCCACCAGAGGAAATGCCACCAGCATATTTCCAGAAGTGGGCAGCATCTATTCTCAAGGGCATTTGGAAACAGATGCACAAGATGTCTTGCCAGCAATCTCAGAGTGTACATCACCCGCAGCCACGACGTCGCGCACCTGCGCCAGCTCCTATGCAGGTCAGCTCAGAGGAGGAGGAGGCTGAGGTAGCTGATGACTCAGAGGACATGGATGATGAGGTCTCCCAGGAGTTCTTGTCTTGCAGCTGCTACTGGTTTTGTTTTTCTTTTTCTTTTTCTTTTCTTTTGAGTCATTTTTATGTTTCTTTTGAGTCAGTCTGTCAGTCTTATTTTCTTGGAACTTTGACTTATTTGAGTTTATGCATCTTCACAGTTGTTTTTGATGTGCTTTTGAGTGATCTAACACAGCTAACAGGTGAGAAAATTGAGTGCTAACTCATGATCTTGACCATGGACAGAATTCACACACTGCGTAGGCTCACACGAGCTCGATGTCGGTCGACACTAAGCTTAGTGTCGTTCGACATCGACCGTGTACAGGTTCGGATTTTTAAATCATAAATCCTTTGGTCCAGCTTGTTTTATACCGAGCTCACGCTACAATTGCACTGGGGACAGTGCAGTTTAAGTGTGGGAGAGGTGGTACTGACATTGTGTTTTGTTTTCTTAGAGAGTCAGTCCATGTTTTCAGTTGTTTTCAAAATTGTTTTATTGAGTCAAGAGTAGTATGAAACTATGATTTTTCGAGGAAATTTTTCGCTGGAACAGGAACTAAGTGACCATTGGACAGACTTGCAGGAGCTCTATGACTATTAGAAAACCCCAAACAGATCAACCTACCAAGGACACCCATATCTAACTAGGTATTCAGAGGATCCATCACTAGTCTCACACTTAATATTGACCTTAAAATTATCGCTTAGGGGCTTGGTAATCTTTGGATTGGATTCCTTTGATGTGTTTGGCACAGCCTATGATCCTGTTCTTTAGTATGGTTTCTGATTTTCCCCTCCTTTGAAAGTAAAAAAAAAAAAGATAAAAACCGAGGATAAGCTAGTAGCTTTGAGGTGGTCACGGGAGTGGTAGAGATCCATATTACCTCTTGTGTATCCATGGAAAGGTCCAAACTTAAACCCCAATAAAAAAAAAGGGAAGAGCACTGATAGAAAAGAATAAAATGATACCCAGTGGGGAAAAATCAGTGCTAAGGGAGAAAGGGAAAAGAAAGAAAGAAACCATGTGTCCTTTGATTCGATACTCCCTCTGTGAGACCGCACCTAATTGTATACAGAGGCTAGTGTGGTGAACTTGAATGTCCTAACTTGATTGTGGAGTTTACTTGGCACAGTTGCTAAGTGTGGGGGAAGTACATTGTGGTCTTGAGTCCTGTAGGAAAGTTTTCAGTGGCTTACTAAGTGAATGTGAATGCAAAATTTCCTAGGATGAAATGAGTTTATGTGTTTTCAAACCTCTTCTCTTATATTTTGGTTCTTTACTTGCTTGAGGGCAAGCAAGAGCTAAGTGTGGGGGAGTTGATATATCATGGTTTTTCTAGGTTTTAAACCATGATATAGTTGTATATATTGAGTCTTTGACCTGGTTTTTAGAGTCTATTGGGTCCTTTACAGGTAATCTTGCGTTTGGAGCAAATGATTGGATTATAGGACGTTTCTGGTGATTTTTGCAACGAGCTGAAGTTGGTGTCTCGACCACGATGGAGTGTCGACCGACACTACCTTTGATGTCGGTCGACACTGAGCCCGACAGATAATAAACCCGAGAGTTGAATACAGGTTTTGAAGATTTGCAGAATTGCCCAGAATTTTCCTTAATTCTAAACTTACCCCAAAACGTGTTTAGAGAGTTTAATTAGGGTTTCAGACTTATTATTCTCTTATCTTGTTCTTTTCTTTGTTCTTGCTTGAGAGATTGAGAGATTTTGGCTAGGGGCTGATTCTTGCTACTTGTAACGCTTGAGAGAAGAATTTCGAACCACTTTACTTCTATCTATTCTGTTTCTGGTTTTCTATTCATGATGTGTTGTTTAACTGCTAATATGTCTGAGTAGTAACCTAGTTAGATTTAGGGATTCTCACAAAGTTTTGATGCATATCTGATAACTGTTGATTAGGATTCACTATCTTATCGTTCATCACCTAAGTGTGCTTAATACTGAATTTTAGACTGATCACCTAGGGTTTAGATCTGAGATAATTAACAATAGCACGGAGTGTGAGTTATAATTTGTAACAAACTTAGTGTGAGCAATTTGACTAGGTACAAAGAGATTTGGTCTAGGTTAATTGTGAACCGATAGAACATGTTCTTAATGCTTGTTTAGAACTCTAGGATCACAAAGAGATTTGGATCACTAGGTTGCTAGATATAGAAACAATATCAGCGAGAGTTGGATCGTTTAGTATTGTGTTTCTAGTTCTTGAACTGCGCTTAATCTTAATCATGTTAGTTAAGTATCCGGCATAGCATAATTCCCGAGAAATTCCTAAGTATGACGCCTTTCTCCATCTGAAAAACACCTTCTAGTTTATTGCTTTTGTTTACTGGATTCTCTGGATTTGATTTAGCTTAACTTGAATACATATAATCTATCGTGTGACCGTGAGTCCTTGTGGATTCGATACCCTAAGTACTACATTCGCATAACTGTGCACTTGCAGTAGAATAGGGAGTAAAACTAGACCTATCAGCTAGGTAAAAAGTGTTGAGTATGAGGCGACTAGGGGAAATTTCCATGTAGATGCAAGCTTGACAACTTTAGCTTTGCAATAGGCTAGGATCAAAGTTTGGGGGAGGAATTGGGAAAGAAAAAAGAGAGTAAAGAAAGGAAAGAATAAAAAGGGATTTTGGAATGGGATCATATGTTTGTTGGCAAAAGTATTTAAAAAGAAAGCTCTTAGGTGTTTTAAAAAGAAAAGTATCTCAAGTTTTGAAATGAAAAGAAGCCAAAAGCTCACCTTAAAGAAAGAAAAGAAAGTTTATGAAAAGAGACCATTGAAAAGAGAGGAAGATTTGAGCTAAGTTAAAAGAAAATAATTGCCACTGTTTTGAAATGTTTGAATGATCCTTGGGGAGTTTGTTTGGAAAGTGTTTGATTGAGAAATAGGGATAAAGCAAGAATAGCCTTGGTTAAAGGGTAGACTTCTAATAGGTGGGATAGACTAGGAGAAGAAGCTATTGGGGTATGAGTAGATGGAAATCAACCTAGTATGCACCAATTGCCTCTAACTCTTAGCATTTTACTATAGCTCATTCAATTTTTCTTGAGAGAACCTTTATTCATATGGAGAATCCCCTCTTTTGATTGAGATCCCTTTAATCTCAAAACCATGTCTCTTTTCCAAATGAGTTTAATCACATTGATTTGAATAGGATCCACTTGAAAAATCTAATGAATGTTAAGGAGCTAGTGGATTTGAATGCTTGTGTAGGTTGAGGATTGAGCTAAGAGTATTGTTTTGATGAGTATGGCTAAATTTTTAGAGTAAGCTTGCCTTGATTGCATCCTAGTGATATTGACTTATGTTGGAACTTGTTGATCTTGATTTTTGCCTTTGGATATGAGCTCCCAGCTTCAAACCTTTCTCCCCAACTTGTTTTTAATTGTCTTATGCTTGCTTGTGGACAAGCAAAGTCTAAGTTTACACTACAATAAAATAGAGTTATTGTGACGACATTTTGAGACTATAATTATCCGTCACCAATTATTAACTTATCAGAGACGATTATGTGACTAAATTTTTATGTCACAAATTAGTAACTGATATGTCACAATATTGTGACATAATTAGTGACACAAGTGTAACGAAAATAGACGTTGTAATAGCTGTGACGTAACTGTGATTATTTTATCGTTGCAATTGTAACACTTTGTGACTAAATGATCTCGGTTTGTGATGATAAATATCCTTGTTCAAAAACTCGGCCGAGGAGGCGAGTAGTCGACCGAGTCAGCGCTCGACGGAGGTCAGGCGAGGCGAGGAGGAGCAAATCGGCCGTGAAAGTCAACAGACGAGTTTGACCGCGGAATATCCAGAAAATCGCCGATTAATGCTATATGTGCCGCGAAAAATTTCATGTTTCTCTGTAGTTTATACTCAAAACTTGATTATATGTGATAGATCTATAAGTTTTTGATATGAACAACAAGAAAAGAAAATGAAGACAAACAGTGAATCAGTCAAAAAAAAAAAAATTGTTGGCGGCTATTAGGGTTCTCTTTTCGCAGGTGGAGGAGGAAGACGATGACAAATTTACGTCTTTACCCCTCATTAAAGGGAAAAACAAAAATTTGACAAAAATGGTTGCTGGCGGGGTTTGAACCCGGGTCTTGGAAGAAGGTTAAAGTGTCTTTTACCAACATAGCTAAGCTAAATGTTTGTTAACTTCGCGTTTTAAAAATATATAAAGGTATTTTATTAATAGAAACTCCTGAAATTACGCCCCGATTAATCCCCGCGTAATCTCCGATTTTTCTCCTAGGCGCTAGGTCCATACCGACCGCCCGACTAACGCCTAACGAGTTTTCGAACATTGATAAATATACCAAATGATAGTGACTAATTGGATTGAATCGACGACAAAAAAATGGTTGAAAATCGTGATTCAAAAATGTAGCAAATACGTTGCAGTTTCTTTAAAAGTGACCAAAATACTTAGATTCACCCTTTTCAGTGTAATGGGACTAAAATTTGAGGTTGCCCGCCTAAACTAAAAAAAATTACATGAATAATTAGAAAAATATTTGGGTTATCCATTTGTTCACCCTTCTTTTTACCCAATAAAAATATGCAATTTAGTATCATTTTAAAATAAAATTACAAAATTAAAATTAAAAAATTAAACATATTCAAATATTTTATAAAATTAAATAATAATATATCAATATTTATATATTTTTTAGAATTTACAAATTTGGGTTTATGGTTTAAGAATCAGGGTTTATGGTTTAGGGTTTTAGTCATTTAAGGTTTAAAGTTTAGAGATTAGGGTTTAAGTCCTTTGAGGTTTAGGGTTTAAAGATAGGGGTTTAAGGTTTAAGGATTAAAGTTTAGGGTTTAGAGTTTATGGTTTAGAGTAGAGCTGGGCTAAAAACCCAGAAGAAATACCGAACCGAACCCGAACCAAAAAAGAGGAACAGAACCCGAATCCGAACCGACAAAATACCCGAATGGATCCTAAACCTCTATACCCGATGAACCGAAACCGAACCCGACCCGAACTGAGAACCAAATGGATACCCGAAATATCCGAACTACAATTATATATCTAAAATATTAATTATATTTAGACTTAATATAACATAATTATCTAAAATTATAATTACCAACTCATATAAATTGATTATTTTATATCAAAATAGATAAAATATCCAAAATAAAGGAAGTATACGAAATTTCTTGCTATGTTTTGACTTCTTCTTGCTTACATTCCTCCATCTTTGTTGTTCAAAGTTTCATTTAGAGTCTAGGAGCATCTAGAGTTAGGATTTAGCATATTAGGATGCATTTGGAGTGTTTCTTGTGTCTTTGTAGGTTTATGATGGTGCTTGGAGCTCTTGGGGAACTTAGGAATCAAGAGAGGAGCTCAAAGATGAAGGAAGAAGTGCATAAGTCGGACCAGAGAGATCATCGACCAAGACCATTGATAGGTCGAGCTTTAATCTTATTCTACTGCAAGTGCACAGTTAATGCAATTATAGTATATAGGGTATCGAATCCACAGAGACTCTAGACTCTTGCGATAGATTATAGAATGTCAGGTTAAGCTATGTAGCAATAGAGAAATCAGTAAATCAAACAGCACAAAAGTAAACGGTTTGTAAATCAGAAGGCGAAGGCGTTAGGTCAAGGGAGTTTTTAGGAAATCAGGAACATATGCAATCAATCAATCGAGATCTAATTAAGAATTGTTCTAGAACTGGAATCACGGAAGTATAAGAAGCCAACTTTCGTTGTGAATCCTATCTATGTCTAACAACCTAGCAAGCCAACTTTCGTTGCGAATTCTAGAGTTCTAAACAAGCATTAATCTCAAGTTCTTTCGTTCACAATTCCTCTAAACCAAATTTCTTTGCGAGTAGATCAAATTGCTCATCTAGGTTCTTTCTAGCTAATTAACCAACTGTCGTTGTGAAAATCAACCTAACATCATAAATCTGGGTAGCTAATTCATATTAAGCATTAAGAACAATCCTAGATGAAGAACTAACAAATATGAATCCCTATAGATTGATCAACCTATAATTCCATGAAATCCTTAATGAGAATCCTTAAACCTAACAGGTAAACTACTCAGACATGATCATCGAAACATAAGACATCATGAATAGAAAACCAAATATCATGAAAAAGAATAAGAAACAGGGGTTCGAAATCTTCTCTCTGTCGAGTATCTGATCAGCCCCTAAAACTCTCTGAATGTAAAATAAAACGTCAGTAAAGCGTAGCCTAAAAAAGTGGCTAGAACCCCTAATATATAGTCTAAAACACGTTTTTGGGCCTTTTTGCAAGTCTGAGAAGTTTCTGGGCAAAAACTGTAATTTCTCCAAAATGCAGATTTTTGGGCGCAGGAATCACCTTGCATCGACCGATGCACATACTGCATCGACCGATGCACACATTGAATCGACCGATGCAGGGCGATTTCGTAGCCAGTGAACTCTGTGAAACCTCTAAACAGTGCAAAAATGCTCCCAATTTTCCCAGAACGACCAATTAGGCTCCAAATGTCCTTTATCCTGTAAAACACCTGAAAAGACTCCAAAACATACTAAAAGACTCGATAAATAAGACATATACCATGGCTAAAATCCCTAAAATCCATGGTATATCAACTCCCCCACACTTAGCCTTTGCTTTCCCTCAAGCAAAACAGAGAACTAGAATATGGTGAAGAGGTTTGAAAACTTTCAGAAACTCTTTTCATCTTAGAAGCAACAACACTCATATTCCCCTTAGTAAGCCACTGAAAGAATCACCTGCAAGATATCAAGACCAACATATACTTCCCCCACACTTAGAAAATGTCATGAGTAAACTCCACAATCAATCCAAGCAATTCAAATTCACCCTACTGACTTCTATAAGCTATTAAGTGCGGTCTCACTTAAGGATTATCGATCAAAGGGCACATGGATTCTTACTATGTCAGTTCTAGACCACCATACTATCTTTTTATGTTCCTTTCTTCTCTTTTCCCTTCCTTAGCATTCTGATTTTTCCCCATTGGGTATCATTTTATTTTATTTTGTCAGTTCTCTTCCCGTTAAGAGGTGTACTTTGGACACATTCTATGAATACACAGGAGGTGATAGTGGTAGCTACCACTCCCATGACCACTTTGAAGCTACTAGCTCATCCTCAGTTTATTATTATTATTTTTTTACTTTATGGAAGGGGAGAAGGGAACCTTACTTGGACAGGTTTACAGGCTGTGTCAGAACTAACATAGGAATCCGACTCAAGGTATACCAAGCCCTTAGGTGAGAAAATTAAGTCAGGTTTACAAGGGTGAAGTCAGTTAAGGATCCTCTGATACCTGAATTGATATGGGTGTCCTCAGTAGGCTGATCCGCATTGGGTTTTCTAATAGTCATAGATTGATCCTGCAACTTCATCCCAATGGTTACTTAAGTTCCTGCAAGTGCTGTCAACTTCTCAAAAATTCATTGTTTCCTACTTAAACCGTTTTGACTCAATAAAACAATTTTTTTTGAAAAACGGACTGGCTTTAAGAAAACAGAAAGATGAAAGTCAGTAGCTACCTCCCCCACACTTGAAACACATTGTCCCCAGTGGTGTCAAGCCCAAGATTGGTGAGAATAATCAAATTGAAGAACAATCCAAAAAGTTGCAGAATACTTACTGTCGTCGGCCTGCGTCGATCGATGCCACAAGGGTGTCGATTGATGCAAGGAGAATATGCTCGCGGTTATTTAGATAACCGCTGTCTGAACCGCAATCGAATCGGCTAACCAGGAATCGCAGCTGTGTCGACCGATGCACTAGGTGTGTCGATCGACGCAGTGCGATTCTGCCTGTTTATAAGGCCTCTGAACACACTTAAACAGAAAAATCAAAATACCAAAATGAAAACGAAAAATAAAAACGAAAATGAACCTAACAGTGGGTTGCCTCCCACTCAGCGCTTGTTTAAAGTCGATAGCTTGACTATGGGATAAGAGATCGGACTTATGGGGGATTCAACAGAGACTTTGAGTGTCTCTGCGAATATCTCTTCATCCAAGGTGGCGTATAAGCATTCGGATCATGAGATCTCCCAAGGAACGAAGGAGTAGAACCAGGGCAGGAGCAAAGCTTGGGTGGGATTCTGCGTTTTCCTGCATTCAAAGCTGAGGGATTAGGAGGTTTAAGCTTAGATGATTTGTTCCTTACCTTTGGTGGAAATGAGATGTCTGGAGCTTTCTGCTTATGAGCAGGTGCAGGCACTGAAGATGTTAGAGCAGGTTCAAGAGGAACCGCCATCTTCTTCTCCCCAATCGGACTCTCTGGCTCCACTACAACACTGAAACTCTGTCCATCAATGGTGGATTTCTGCAGCTTATCCATCTTGAACTGCAAAGGCTTGTCTCCCGGCTGGAGATCAATCAGTCCATGTCTCACATCAATAACTGCTCCAGCAGTGGCTAAGAATGATCTACCAAGTAACAGAGGATCATAAGGCTCAATATCATACTTCAGCACCACAAAGTCTTTTGGAATCAAGTAGTTCCCAACTCTCACATGAACATCCTTAAGAACTCCTTCTGGATATCTCTTTGATTGATCAGCGAGGATAAGAGAGATCCTAGTAGGCTGGAAATCCATCAGTCCTAATCTCATAGCCACAGAGTATGGCATGAGATTCACACTAGATCATAAATCACACAGAGAACGCTTGAATTTTTCCTTAGAGATGGAACAGTCTAGCACAAAGGCTCCTGGATCTGGAAGCTTCTCTGAAATCTGAATCAGTCGCTTCTCCATCACTCTTATGCATTTAGCTTCGTCTAGCTCCTGTTTAGACAGTTTAGGAGCCTTAGGATATGGCACAGAGGGCTTATAGACTCGTTTTGGGACTGTTACAGGTCTCTGGTCACGCATGCGTTCTGTGTCGACCGATGCACGTTGTGTGTCGATCGACACAAGGCGATTTCGAGCAATTTCATTAGACGTATCGGGACTGTGTCGATCGATGCAAGAGTTGTGTCGATCGATGCTTGTCTCAGACAGACATAATTCACCCAGAAAATCCGAGATTATGCTCTCTTCTTCTTCCAGTATGTTAATCTCATCCCTTATGACCACAACATTAACGAATTTGTTCTGTTCAGCTCTTCCTGATCCATTCTGCCTCTGTATTGCTTGAGATGTCTGTTGGATTTGAACATCTAGCTTCTTCGCATGCGTGCTCAAAGATTCAAACTTCCCACTCAGATCTTCATACAATGCATCTATCTTTGAGTTGAAAGACACATTGATCTGTTGTTGTCCCTCAAGAAATTGCTCCATCATAGCTTCCAATCTGCTCTTATGTGTAGGTGCAGGCGGTGCTTGGTAAGAAGAAACACCATAGTTCCTTGAGAAGGAGTTACTCTGTTGATGGAAGGGCTTCTGAAAAGCAGATCCCTGACTGTAGAATCCAGTTCCTCCAACGCAGTTGATAGCTTCTTGCGCATACTTTCCAAGTAGAAGACTATGCAGAGAGTCAACTTGGTTCTTCAACCCAGCTATCTGTGAACTGTCAATCCCTGAGCTGAAAATATCATTCCGACACATCGTCCTTACGGATCTCTTCTTTGTGCTTCCGCGAAATTGTGTCATTCGATGCAAGAAGAGCGTCGATCGATGCAGTGCGAAAAGGTGTGACGATCGACACACAGGACCGTGTCGATCGATGCAGAGCGATTACAGGCGTACCTGAAACGCAAGCAAAAGAAAAAAAATTAGTAACCAAAAACAAAAACGAAAAACCTAGTCTAAACCCTAAGTTACTCAAAAGAGTCCCCGGAAACGGCGCCAAAAACTTGATAGGTCGAGTTTTAATCCTATTCTACTTCAAGTGCACAGTTAATGCAATTATAGTATACAGGGTATCGAATCCACAGAGACTCTAGACTCTTGCGATAGATTATAGAATATCAGGTTAAGCTAGGTAGCAATAGAGAAATCAGTAAATCAAACAGCACAAAAGTAAACGGTTTGTAAATCAAAAGGCGAAGGCGTTAGGTCAAGGGAGTTCTCAGGAAATCAGGAACATAGACAATCAATCAATCGAGATCTAATTAAGAAATGTTCTAGAACTGGAATCACGGAAGTATAAGAAGCCAACTTTCGTTGCGAATCCTATCTATGTCTAACAACCTAGCAAGCCAACTTTCGTTGCGAATTCTAGAGTTCTAAACAAGCATTCATCTCAAGTTCTTTCGTTCACAATTCCTCTAAACCAAATTTCTTTGCGAGTAGATCAAATTGCTCATCTAGGTTCTTTCTAGCTAATTAACCAACTGTCGTTGTGGAAATCAACCTAACATCATAAATCTGGGTAGCTAATTCATAATAAGCATTAAGAACAATCCTAGATGAAGAACTAACAAATATGAATCCCTATAGATTGATCAACCTATAATTTCAATAGGAGAAGCGTCCAAAGAAGATTGAAAAACCATTAAGAAATTTCATGAAATTGTTCATTCGGTAACCCGAAAAATAGATTTATTTTTTCTTCATAACTAAGATTTAATTTTAACTACTGATATTTACTTGATTGGTAAGACTTAATATTAACCATTGATATTTATTTGTTAGGTAAGACTTAATCTTTGACCATTGATATTTACTTGATAGGTAAGACATAATCTTGACCATTATACTTATTTGATATGCAAGACTTAATATAAACCATTGTTATTTACTTGATAGGTAAGATTTAATCTTGATCAT
The DNA here is from genome assembly GCA_030180135.1 of Orychophragmus violaceus. Lineage (NCBI taxonomy): Eukaryota > Viridiplantae > Streptophyta > Magnoliopsida > Brassicales > Brassicaceae > Orychophragmus > Orychophragmus violaceus. The sequence goes on from CM058237.1 coordinate 74,858,230, forward strand.
TGATATTTACTTGAAACGTAAGACTTTAACCTTGACCATTTGTGTTTATTTAATAGGTAAGACTTAATCTTGACCACTGATACTTATTTGATAGGTAAGATTTAATCTTAACCATTGATATTTATTTGATAGATAAGACTTAATTTTAACCATTGATATTTACTTGATAGTAAGATTTAATCTTGACTATTGATATTATTTTTATTATTTAACACATATCTTTTGTATTTTTATCAGTAATATATATATATATTCAATTTTTGATTATATTAACCAAAATAAAATAAACACTCAAATACAATAGATAATTAAAAAACAAGCTAACTTTACTCTTAAAAAAAATGTTTATCTTTCCTCATAGGTAAGACTTAACCTTGACGATTTATATTTACTTGATACGTAAATCTTAATCTTTACCAGTGATATTTATTTGATAGGTAAGATTTAATCTTGATAGGTAAAATTTAATCTTAACCATTAATATTTATTTGATAGGTAAGACGTACTCTTGACCATTGATATTTACTTTATACGTAAGACTTAGCCTTGACCATTCATATTTACAAGAAGTAATCTTTACCATTGATATTTACTTGATACGTAAGACTTAACCTTGAGCATTTATATTTACTTGATAGGTAAGACTTAATCTTGACCACTGATACTTATTCGAGAGGTAAGATTTAATCTTAACCATTTATATTTATTTGATAGGTAAGACTTAATTTTAACCAATGATATTTAATTGCTAGGTAAGATTTAATCTTGACAATTGATATATTTATATTATTTAATACATATCTTTTGTATTTTTATCATTAATATATATATATAGTTTTTTGTTAAAATTAACCAAAATAAACTAAACACACAAATATAATAGGTAATTAAAAAACAAGCAAACTTTACTCTTAAAAAAGCATTTATCTTTCCTCATAGGTAAGATTTAATCTTAACCATTGATATTTATTTGATAGATAAGACTTAATTTTAACCATTGATATTTACTTGATAGGTAAGATTTAATCTTGACTATTGACATTATTTTTATTATTTAATACATATATTTTGTATTTTTATCATTAGTATATATATATAGAGAGAGAGAGAGAATTTTTGTTAAAATTAACCAAAATAATCTAAACACACAAATACAATAGATAATTAAAAAACAAGCAAACTTTACTCTTAAAAAAAATGTTTATCTTTCCTCATAGGTAAGATTTAATCTTAACCATTGATATTTATTTGATAGGTAAGACGTAATCTTGATCATTGATGTTTACTTGATAGGTAAGACATAATCTTAACTATTGATATTTACTCTACAGGTAAGACTTAATCTTAACCATTGATATTTACTTGATATGTTAGAATTAATCTTAACCATTGACTTTTATTTGATAGGTGAGACTTAATCTTGACATTGATATTTACTTGATAAGTAAGATTTAATCATAACCATAGATATATATTTTATAGGTAAGATTTAATGTTAACCATTGATATTTAATCTTAACCTTTGATATTTATTTGATAGGAAAGACTTAGTTTTAACCATTGATATTTATTTTATAGGTAAGATTTAATCTTGATCATTGATATTATTTTTATTATTTAACACATATCTTTTGTATTTTTATCATTAATATATAGAGATTGTTTTTGTTAAAATTAACCAAAATAAATTAAACAAAAAAATACAATATATAATTGAAAAACAAGCTAATTATACTCTTAAAAAACATGTTAATCTTTTTCATAGCTAATATTTAGTTTTAACCATTGATATTTATTTGATTGGTAAGACTTAATCTTAACCATTGATATTTATTTGATAGGTAAGACTTAATTTTAACCACTGATATTTACTTGATATGTAAAATTTAATCTTGACCATTGATATTATTTCTATAATTTATATTATTTAAAAACAAGCTAGTTTTACTCTTTAAAAAACCCGTTAATCTTTCTTCATAGCTATGATTTAATGTTAACCAATGATATTTACTTGATAAGTAAGATTTAACCTTAACCATTGATATTTATTTGATTGATAAGACTTAGTCTTATCCATTGATATTTATTTGATAGGTAAAACTTAATCTTGTCCATTGATATTTACTTGATAGGTAAGACATAATCTTGACATTTGATATTTATTTGACATGTAAGACTTAATCTAAACCATTGATATTTACTTGATACGTAAGACTTAATCTTGACAATTGATATTTACTTGATAGGTAAGAGTCTTACCGTAAAAATTAATGTTAACCATTTTTATTTTTTTGATAGGTAAGACTTAACCTTGACCATTTATATTTACTTGATAGGTAAGATTTAATCTTGACCACTGATATATATATATATATATATATATATATATATATATATATATATTTGTTAAAACTAACCAAAATAAATAAACACACAAATATAATAGATAATTAAAAGAAATGCTAACTTTACTCTTAAAACCCGTTAATTTTAAGAGTTTTGTTAATCTTTCTTCATAGCTAAGATTTAATTTTATTGATATTTATTTGATTGGTAAGACTTAATCTTAACCATTGATATTTATTATTTAATAGTTCAAACGTTTTTTTGTTTCTTATTAATGCAACAAATAAATATATAAATTAGGTTTGTTTAATATAATTTTTTATTAAAAGAAATTCAACTAATATTAGTTGAACCTTGAAACAAGATTTTTATTTTATTTTATGGATCATCATTCTTCCGAAGACATTTCGTTATCGCTACAATAAAAAATATCCTCCATCTATTAGCAACCCTGGCCAGTCACTGCTTTCTGGTTCGTTGATGCCCTGACTGGGAGTTACTAAGATAACGTAGTAAGATCTGGCATCCAAAATTCCAAGCATACCGAAGAAGAAGCTGTCGCGTCCCACTCCGAGACTACAATTAAGCTTGCTAGATCCGGTTCCACCGGAGAGTCCATTACCCATAGAAAAATATCATTTAACATTCTATTTCGTCTCGAGACTTTATCATCCCCTGGAATAAAAAAAAAATGTAAACTGAGATATAGAATAGATATAAAAAAAAAAAAGAATGTTTGAATAAAAAGAATTCACCTCCGGGAAGGAAGTAGATACTGGATTCCCACGTCTTGTTACGGAGAAACTCACCACCCCAAGACTCATTCTCCTCATCAACATAAACCCAGATTGACACGTTATCTCTACAACCCCTTAGACGAAGAGCTGCTTCAATTTTTCGATAGACCTGATCAGGATTGGAACAAAGAGGGAATGGGCAATCATCGAGGTCCCAGAAGACAGCTGCGTAAGCCCCTCTGACGGGTTTGATAGGCTCTGAGAAAAAAAAGTAATGGTATAAACAAAGAATTACCAAATAAACATTATTCTACTATGATGGGATGAAATCTAAACAAACAATTTATGGTGGTCTTACCGGAGAAATCTAGGATCTTGGAGGGATCTTAGATAATAGAGAGATCTTTCATCTTGGAGAGATCTTCTTCCCCATTACCAGAATCAGGATAATCTGTAGGTTTGCTTATAGGCTTTCCTCCACCTAAAAGCTGTGTATGATGACGTACTGAGTCTACAGAATGAAAGAGATGTTCTTGATCAGGAGGCTCTACTAACAGAACAACCCGATTTCTCGATTTCAAACAGTGTTGAACCCTGTGCAGCTCACTTTTGGGGCTTTGTTTTGAGATTACCACTAAAGGAACTTCAGGACAAGATGTTGCATAAATAATCATATCAAGAGGGATTTGGAAAGCAGCCGAATCGTAATTCCCTGTATATCAACATCGAACTCAATTACAGACATAGAAACGATAACAGTGTTATGAGGGATTTAAGTATAGGAATTTACTTTCTGATTTGCATTCGACAGGGTGCTCATAGTACTCGATTCCGGCTTTCCACAACAGCCTTCTGTCGTAGTTTAATTGCTCAGTAAAACCCATTATTATCTTCACCCCGTGAAAGCCCATTAAATCGAGAGCATCGTCGATATTACGATGAATACAAGGAAGATCCGCATCAGCAGGGATCGGGTAGTCCTCCATGTTCCAGAAGACGGGTACATTGTACAGACAAGGATTAGAACCTAAAGTTGTAAAAAGTTTTGAATGTGTGTCTTCGGATGAGAGAGCCTTTGTGTGGTTTATAAAGAGAGATAAAGATATTTTTTAGCCTTTCGATCTCAAAAAATTAAAAATTAAACAATTAAAATGTTAGATATGTGACATGTTTTTATAATCGTCAAATCTCATATTCTATTTTGTCAAGAAGATCATAAAATGTCTATTGAACTTTTTTTTCTTTTGTCAACTTTCACTTTTATTAACTTGTAAGATTAAATTTTACTTATGAAATAAATATCAATCGATAAAACTATGTTTTAGCTATGAAATAAATATCAATGGTTTAGATTAAGTATTACATATTAAATAAATATCAATGCATGGTGAATATTATGTCTTACCTATCAAGTAAATATCAATAATTAAATTTAAGTTTTACCTATCAAATAAATATTAATGGTTAAGATTAAGTCTTACCAACTAAGTAAATATCAATGGTTAAAATTGAATCTTATCTATGAAGAAAAGTTAATGATTTTTTTTAAGAGTAAAGTTAGTTTGTTTTTTAATTATCTATTGTATTTGTGTGATTAGTTTATTTTGGCTAATTTTAACAAAAGAATATATATATATATATATGTTAATGATAAAAATACAAAAAGATATGGGTTAAATAATAAAATAATAGAAATAATATCAATGGTCAAGATTTAATCTTACCTATAAAATAAATATCAATGATTAAAATTAATTCTTACATATTAAAATAAATATAAATGGTCAAGATTAAATCTAACCTATCAAATAAATATAAATTGTCAAATTTAAGTCTTACCAATCAAATAAATATCAATGGCCAAGTTTAAATCTTACCTATCAAGTAAATAACGATGGTTTATATTAAGTCTTACATATCAAATAAATATAAATGGTCAAGATTATGTCTTACCTATCAAGTAAATATCAACGGTCAATATTAAGTCTTACCTAACAAAGAAATATCAATGGTTAATATTAAGGCTTACCAATCAAGTAAATATCAATAGTTAAAATTAAATATTATTTATGAAGAAAGAATAACGGGTTTTTTTAAGAGTAAAGTTAGCTTGTTTTTAATTATCTATTGTATTTGTGTGTTTAGTTTATTTTGGTTAAATTTACAAAAAAATCTAAAATATATATATATATAGATATATATTAATGATAAAAATACAAAAGATATGTGTTAAATAATATAAATAATATCAATAGTCAAGATTAAATCTTACCTATCAAGTAAATATCAATGGTTAAAATTAAGTCCTATCAAATATATATCAGTGGTTAAGATTAAATCTTACCTATCAAATAAATATGAGTGATCAAGATTAAGTCTTACCTATCAAGTAAATATAAATGGTCAAGGTTAAGTCTTACCTATCAAGAAAATAACAATGGTTAAATTAAGTCTTACCTATCAAATAAATATTTATGGTTTGACGGAGATCACGAGAGAATTGGAGACTTCCTTTTCGCGAAATTAAAGTTGTAAAAAGTTTTTAATGTGTCTTCGGATGAGAGAGCCTTTGCGAGGTTTATAAAAAGAGATAAAGATACTTTTTAGCCTTTCGATCTCAAAAAATAAAAAAGAAACAATTAAAAGTGTTAGATATATGATATGTTTTTATAGTCGTCAAATCTCATATCTATTTTGTCAAGAAGATCCTAAAATGTCTATTGATTTTTTTTTGTCAACTTTCACTTTTATTAACTGGTAAGATTAAATTTTACCTATGAAATAAATATCAATCGATAAAACTATGTTTTAGCTATGAAATAAATATCAATGGTTTAGATTAAGTATTACATATTAAATAAATATCAATGGTGAAGATTATATCTTACTTATCAAGTAAATATCAATAATTAAATTTAAGTTTTACCTATAAAATAAATATTAATGGTTAAGATTAAGTCTTACCAATTAAGTAAAGTATTAATGGTTAAAATTGAATCTTAGCTATGAAGAAAAGTTAACGATTTTTTTAAAAGTAAAGTTATCTTGTTTTTTAATTATCTATTGTATTTGTGTGATTAGTTTATTTTGGCTAATTTTAACAAAAGAATCTATATATATATATATATATATATATATATATATATATTAATGATAAAAATATAAAAGATATGGGTTAAATAATAAAATAATAGAAATAATATCAATGGTCAATATTAAATCTTACCTATAAAGTAAATATCAATGATTAAAATTAATTCTTACATATTAAAATAAATATAAATGGTCAAGATTAAATCTAACCTATCAAATAAATATAAATTGTCAAAATTAAGTCTTACCCATCAAATAAATATCAATGGTCAAGATTAAATCTTACCTATCAAGTAAATAACTATGGTTTATATTAAGTCTTACATATCAAATAAATATAAATGGTCAAGATTATGTCTTACATATCAAGTAAATATCAACGGCAAGATTAAGTCTTACCTAACAAAGAAATATCAATGGTTAATATTAAGGCTTACCAATCAAGTAAATATCAATAGTTAAAACTAAATCTTAGTTATGAAGAAAGATTAACGGTTTTTTTTAAGAGTAAAGTTAGCTTGTTTTTTAATTATCTATTGTATTTTTGTGTTTAGTTTATTTTGGTTAATTTTACGAAAAATCTAATATATATATATATATATATATATATATATATATATATATATATTATATATATATATATATATATATATTAATGATAAAATACAAAAGATATGTGTTAAATAATATAAATAATATCAATAGTCAAGATTATATCATACCTATCAAGTAAATATCAATGGTTAAGATTAAATCTTACCTATCAAATAAATATCAGTGGTCAAGATTAAGTCTTACCTATCAAGTAAATATAAATGGTCAAGTTTAATTCTTACCTATCAAGAAAATAACAATGGTTAAAATTAAGTCTTATCTATCAAATAAATATTTATGGTTATGATTAAGTCTTACCAATGAAGTAAATATCAATGATTAAACTTAAATCTTGATCATTGATATTTACTTGAAAGGTAAGATTTAATCATAACCATTGATATTTACTTGATAGGGAAGACTTAATCTTGATCATTGATATTTACTTGAAAGGTAAGACTTAATCTTAACCATTGATATTTACTTCATATGTAAGATTTTATCATAACCAATTATATTTACTTGATAGGTAAGACTTAATATTAACCATTGATATTTACTTGATACGTAAGACTTAATCTGAACCATTTATATTTATTTGATAGGTAAGACTTAATTTTAACCAATGATATTTAATTGCTAGGTAAGATTTAATCTTGACCATTGATATTATTTCTATTATTTCTGTTATTTAACACATATCTTTTGTATTTTTATCATCAATATATATATATATATATTTGTTAAAATTAACCAAAATAAACTAAACACACAAATACAATAGATAATTAAAAAAATCGTTAATCTTTCTTCGTAGCTAGAATTTAATTTTAAACATTAATACTTACTTGATAGGTAAGACTTAATCTTGACCATTGATAATTACTTGATAAATAAGACTTAATCTTGACCATCGATATTTACTTGATAGATAAATTTAATCTTGACCACTGATATTTATTTGATAGATAAGACTTAATTATAACGATTGATATTTAATTGAAAGATAAGGCTTAATCTTGACCATTTATATTTGCTTGATATGTGAGATTTAATCTTGACCATTGACATTTATATGATAGGTAATACCATACTTAATTTTAACCTTAGATATTTATTTGACAGGTAAGGCTTAATTTTAACCATAGATATATGAGATTTAATCTAAACCACTGATATTTACTTCATAGTTAAAACTTAGTATTAATCATTGATCTTTACTTGATTTGTAAGACTTAATCTTATCGGTTAATGAAAGTGAAAGTTGACAAAAGATTAAGTTTTAGCTATTAAATAAATATTAATACGTTTACCTAGGAAATGTTTCACTAGAAAATGTTTATAACTTGGTATGTAGTAATAAATATTTTATATGCTCTAAACATGTTTTCCAAGTTTACGAAGAAAAAAAATCTCGACTCCAATACTAAACCGTAATGCATTAATTTTTTCCAAAAACTTAAATTCAACATTATTTTGTGATTCTCTTCTTAGTTAATTTTGGTATTTTTGTAAGCTAATTAATTATACATGAGAACAAAGTTATCCGTTTTCAAATTTAAATATTTGATCTACATTTTTTCCTGTCATTTAAATTTAAAATCAATAGACATTATAGGATGTTCATGACAAAAAAAAAAAGAATATGAAATCTGACGACTAAAAACATGCCACATATCTAACACTTTTTTTTTTTTTTTTTTTTTGGACAACAAAATTGTAAAACGAACACTAGTTTCCTATCATCCATATCGGTTGTTCCGGCCCGATATGTGTGCTTGATGACTGCCTGAGACGCGTACTCCGTGCTAGTCTATCTGCCGTCTTGTTTTGGGAGATTTGCTTGAGCTCGAAGCTTGTAAAAAACTTCCTTCGTCTATCAACTTCTTCTGTGTATACTTCAAAAGCTGGCCAGTTTTCCGGCTCAGAGAGTATCTTCACCACTTCTGAACAATCTGTTGCAAAAGTTATTTCTTTTTGATCGAAGAACATCATGCTTTCCATGGCCCATAGTAGTGACTCAAACTCCGCATGTAGCGGCGAAAGACACTGTCTACTATTCCTGGCTCCCATCATTTTGTTTACATCTCCTTCATAGCAGCTATACCAGCCTTGACCAGTGAATACGTCCCCCTCCTTCCAAGAACCATCCACAAAGCACCATTGTCCCCTTTGTGCCATATTAATCTCATTCGTGTTCTTGATTCCAGTAGGTGTGGAAATTCCAACTGCCATGCTTGCCTGGGCTCCTTCCCATGATAAATATTCCGTTTCCACATATCTAACACTTTTAATTGTTTCTTTTTTCTTTTTTTGAGATCCAAAGGCTAAAAAGCATCTCTCTCTATATATATATACCCCACAAAGGCTCTCTCATCACACACATTCAAAGCTTTTTACAGATCTAATTTTGCGAAAAGGAAGTCTTAACCATTGATATTTTTACACAAATTTTGCAAAAAAAGAAGTCTCCAATTCTCTCGTGGTCGAACCATGGGCGAAAAGGATATCGGGTTTTTCAACAGTAAGTTATTTGTTCTAGAAAGTAAATTCCTATACTTAATCCGTGTTTCAGTGTTCCTTTTAATGTGTCCTACTTAATATTTCAGCAGGATTATCTATGTTGCAACCAAAGAGTGCCGATGGAGAAGAGAACACTGATTTCAAGTGGGGTGTTCAGAAAACGGTGGGACGGACAAAAAACGTCAGCTTCTACGAATATTTTACCTATGAGGGGATTGAGTACAGGCTTTTTGACTGTGCTTACTTTCAAATACAAGGTCAATGCGAGACTTCGATCGGGAAGCTTATCAGTATCTATGAGACATCAGCAGGTGAGAAGAAAGTCAAGGTCCTTTGGTTTTTTCGGCCAATAGACATCCGCAGATACTTGGGAGAATATGATCCACAATGGGATGAGTTGTTTCTGGCTTGTGGTGATGACCCAGGGGTTTACAATACCAACAATGTTGTAAGTTTGTTTCCTTTCCTCTTCTTCTTCCTGGATTGAAAATAGTAATTGACGATATGTTTATATGTAAGATCAGTTTGGGTTTCCTGTTTTGTTTGTTCCAGGATACAATCATGGGGAAATTCAAGGTTGTATGCTTATCAGATGACCCAAGAAATGCACCAACAACAAGACATGAGTTGAGGAACGCTGACTATGTCTTCTCCCGCACTTTCGATACGGGACTGAAAATTATATCAAAGAACTTTGCAGATGCAATAGCTGGAATTAGAGGTTTGGATATAAAAATCTTTTGTTGTTCACAACTAAATGTTCTTCGGATATGAACTGATGAAGCTAATTTTACTTTCTATTGGCTCTAATAATGCAGTGGAGAATTTATTCAACAAGAAAGGAGAACACCCTATATGACTAAATAGAGAAGCTTTTTCATAATCATAATATACAGATTCATGCCTTGTATTAAAAGTAGAATAAGTAAAATGATATCGTGAAAGCAAATCAAGCAATACGAGAAAAATCTTAGTCATTATATATGAGTCATTTCTAATTTTGCTTTTGCTATTTTTTTTTTAAAGCCACTCAACTTGCTGACGAAAGTAGGTTTCTAGTTATGTAAAAGAAATCACATAAAAATGAAACAACAAACATGTATTATACATAAATTATCACAAATGACTCATTTCAATTGACCAAATGAGTCATGAGTTTGTTTGTTTTTATATATAAAAATGTTAATATCATTCATCAAAATGAAATATTTAGATGTTACAATTTGAAAACAAAAATTGTTAAATTTAAATGTAGATCTCATGCCAAAAAGATAAAAAAAAAACAAAAAACAAAAAAAAACATGGGAAATATATCATTTGATTGTTTGCTGTTTTAGTTCGAGAGCAGTCAGTTGAGGCAAAACTATCAATAAAAATATTGGTGCTTTGAAAAAGAGCAGTCGGTTTCAATAGGAGAAGCGTCCAAAGAAGATTGAAAAACCATTAAGAAATTTCATGAAATTGTTCATTCGGTAACCCCAAAAAATAGATTTATTTTTTCTTCATAACTAAGATTTAATTTTAACTATTGATATTTACTTGATTGGTAAGACTTAATATTAACCACTGATACTTATTCGATAGGTAAGATATTTATTTGTTAGGTAAGACTTAATCTTTGACCATTGATATTTACTTGATAGGTAAGACATAATCTTGACCATTTATACTTATTTGATATGCAAGACTTAATATAAACCATTGTTATTTACTTGATAGGTAAGATTTAATCTTGATCATTGATATTTACTTGAGTTTTAAGACTTTAAATTAACCAAAATAAACTAAACACACAAATTAATATTTAATTAAAAAACAAGACTTAATCTTGACCACTGATACTTATCCTGATAGGTAAGATTTAATCTTAACAATTGATATTTATTTGATAGATAAGACTTAATTTTAACCATTGATATTTACTTGATAGTAAGATTTAATCTTGACTATTGATATTATTTTTATTATTTAACACATATCTTTTGTATTTTTATCAGTAATATATATATATATATATATATTTTTTTTTTTTTAATTTTTGATAAAATTAACCAAAATAAACTAAACACTCAAATACAATAGATAATTAAAAAACAAGCTAACTTTACTCTTAAAAAAAACGTTTATCTTTCCTCATAGGTAAGACTTAACCTTGACCATTTATATTTACTTGATAGGTAAATCTTAATCTTTACCAGTGATATTTATTTGATAGGTAAGATTTAATCTTGATAGGTAAGATTTAATCTTAACCATTAATATTTATTTGATAGGTAAGACGTACTCTTGAAGACGTACTCTTGACCATTGATATTTAATTTATACGTAAGACTTAGCCTTGACCATTCATATTTACAAGAAATAATCTTTACCATTGATATTTACTTGATACATAAGACTTAACTTTGAGCATTTATATTTACTTGATAGGTAAGACTTAATCTTGACCACTGATACTTATTCGATAGGTAAGATTTAATCTTAACCATTTATATTTATTTGATAGGTAAGACTTAATTTTAACCAATGATATTTAATTGCTAGGTAAGATTTAATCTCGACCATTGATATATTTATATTATTTAATACATATCTTTTGTATTTTTATCATTAATATATATATATATATATATATATATATAGATTTTTTGTTAAAATTAACCAAAATAAACTAAACACACAAATATAATAGGTAATTAAAAAACAAGCGAACTTTACTCTTAAAAAAACGTTTATCTTTCCTCATAGGTAAGATTTAATCTTAACAATTGATATTTATTTGATAGATAAGACTTAATTTTAACCATTGATATTTACTTGATAGTAAGATTTAATCTTGACTATTGATATTATTTTTATTATTTAACACATATCTTTTGTATTTTTATCAGTAATATATATATATATATATAGTTTTTTGTTAAAATTAACCAAAATAAACTAAACACACAAATATAATAGGTAATTAAAAAACAGGCAAACTTTACTCTTAAAAAACGTTTATCTTTCCTCATAGGTAAGATTTAATCTTAACCATTGATATTTATTTGATAAATAAGACTTTATTTTAACCATTGATATTTACTTGATAGGTAAGATTTAATTTTGACTATTGACATTATTTATATTATTTAATACATATATTTTGTATTTTTATCATTAGTATATATATATATATAGAGAATTTTTGTTAAAATTAACCAAAATAATCTAAACACACAAATACAATAGATAATTAAAAAACAAGCAAACTTTACTCTTAAAAAAATGTTTATCTTTCCTCATAGGTAAGATTTAATCTTAACCATTGATATTTATTTGATAGGTAAGACGTAATCTTGATCATTGATGTTTACTTGATAGGTAAGACATAATCTTAACTATTGATATTTACTCTACAGGTAAGACTTAATCTTAACCTTTGATATTTACTTGATATGTTAGAATTAATCTTAACCATTGACTTTTATTTAATAGGTGAGACTTAATCTTGACATTGATATTTACTTGATAAGTAAAATTTAATCATAACCATAGATATATATTTTATAGGTAAGATTTAATGTTAACCATTGATATTTAATCTTAACATTTGATATTTATTTGATAGGTAAGACTTAGTTTTAACCATTGATATTTATTTTATAGGTAAGATTTAATCTTGATCATTGATATTATTTTTATTATTTATATTATTTAACACATATCTTTTGTATTTTTATCATTAATATATAGAGATTGTTTTTGTTAAAATTAACCAAAATAAATTAAACAAAAAATACAATAGATAATTGAAAAACAAGCTAATTATACTCTTAAAAAACATGTTAATCTTTTTTCATAGCTAATATTTAATTTTAACCATTGATATTTATTTGATTGGTAAGACTTAATCTTAACCATTTATATTTATTTGATAGGTAAGACTTAATTTTAACCACTGATATTTACTTGATATGTAAAATTTAATCTTGACCATTGATATTAATTCTATAATTTCTATTATTTAAAAACAAGCTAATTTTACTCTTTAAAAAACCCGTTAATATTTCTTCATAGCTATGATTTAATGTTAACCAATGATATTTACTTGATAAGTAAGATTTAACCTTAACCATTGATATTTATTTGATTGATAAGACTTAGTCTTATCCATTGATATTTATTTGATAGGTAAAACTTAATCTTGTCCATTGATATTTACTTGATAGGTAAGACATAATCTTGACATCTGATATTTATTTGACATGTAAGACTTAATCTAAACCATTGATATTTACTTGATACGTAAGACTTAATCTTGACAATTGATATTTACTTGATAGGTAAGAGTCTTACAGTAAAACTTAATGTTAACCATTTTTATTTTCTTGATAGGTAAGACTTAACCTTGACCATTTATATTTACTTGATAGGTAAGACTTAATCTTGACCACTAATATATATATATATATATATAATATTGTTAAAACTAACCAAAATAAATAAACACACAAATATAATAGATAATTAAAAAATGCTAACTTTACTCTTAAAAAACCGTTAATTTTAAGAGTTTTGTTAATCTTTCTTCATAGCTAAGATTTAATTTTATTGATATTTACTTGATTGGTAAGACTTAATCTTAACCATTGATATTTATTATTTAATAGTTCAAACGTTTTTTTGTTTCTTATTAATGCAACAAATAAATATATAAATTAGGTTTGTTTAATATAATTTTTTATTAAAAGAAATTCAACTAATATTAGTTGAACCTTGAAACAAGATTTTTATTTTATTTTATGGATCATCATTCTTCCGAAGACATTTCGTTATCGCTACAATAAAAGTATCCTCCATCTATTAGCAACCCTGGCCAGTCACTGCTTTCTGGTTCGTTGATGCCCTCATTGGGAGTTACTAAGATAACGTAGTAAGATCTGGCATCCAAAATTCCAAGCATACCGAAGAAGAAGCTGTCGCGTCCCACTTGATCCGAGACTACAATTAAGCTTGCTAGATCCGGTTCCACCGGAGAGTCCATTACCCATAGAAAAATATCATTTAACATTCTATTACGTCTCGAGACTTTATCATCCCCTGGAATAAAAAAAAAATGTAAACTGAGATATAGAATAGATATAAAAAAAAAAAGAATGTTTGAATAAAAAGAATTCACCTCCGGGAAGGAAGTAGATACTGGATTCCCTCGTCTTGTTACGGAGAAACTCACCACCCCAAGACTCATTCTCCTCATCAACATAAACCCAGATTGACACGTTATCTCTACAACCCCTTAGACGAAGAGCTGCTTCAATTTTTCGATAGACCTGATCAGGATTGGAACAAAGAGGGAATGGGCAATCATCGAGGTCCCAGAAGACAGCTGCGTAAGCCCCTCTGACGGGTTTGATAGGCTCTGAGTAAAAAAAGCAATGGTATAAACAAAGAATTACCAAATAAACATTATTCTACTATGATGGGATGAAATCTAAACAAACAATTTATGGTGGTCTTACCGGAGAAATCTAGGATCTTGGAGGGATCTTCGATAATAGAGAGATCTTTCATCTTGGAGAGATCTTCTTCCCCATTACCAGAATCAGGATAATCTGTAGGTTTGCTTATAGGCTTTCCTCCACCTAAAAGCTGTGTAAGATGACGTACTGAGTCTACAGAATGAAAGAGATGTTCTTGATCAGGAGGCTCTACTAACAGAACAACCCGATTTCTCGATTTCAAACAGTGTTGAACCCTGTGCAGCTCACTTTTGGGGCTTTGTTTTGAGATTACCACTAAAGGAACTTCAGGACAAGATGTTGCATAAATAATCATATCAAGAGGGATTTGGAAAGCAGCCGAATCGTAATTCCCTGTATATCAACATCGAACTCAATTACAGACATAGAAACGATAACAGTGTTATGAGGGATTTAAGTATAGGAATTTACTTTCTGGTTTGCATTCGACAGGGTGCTCATAGTACTCGATTCCGGCTTTCCACAACAGCCTTCTGTCGTAGTTTAATTGCTCAGTAAAACCCATTATTATCTTCACCCCGTGAAAGCCCATTAAATCGAGAGCATCGTCGATATTACGACGAATACAAGGAAGATCCGCATCAGCAGGGATCGGGTAGTCCTCCATGTTCCAGAAGACGGGTACATTGTCCCCTTGACAAAACAGACAAGGATTAGAACCTAAACAAACAACTTCGAGTAAGAGATGAAGAGATGTCTTACGGTTGAAAAAATAGATCGCCTTTTCGCCCATGGTTTGACGGAGATCACGAGAGAATTGGAGACTTCCTTTTCGCGAAATTAAAGTTGTAAAAAGTTTTGAATGTGTGTCTTTCGGATGAGAGAGCCTTTGTGTGGTTTATAAAGAGAGATAAAGATTTTTTTAGCCTTTCGATTTCAAAAAATTAAAAAATAAACAATTAAAATGTTAGATATGTGACATGTTTTTATAATCGTCAAATCTCATATTCTATTTTGTCAAGAAGATCATAAAATGTCTATAGAATTTTTTTTTCTTTTGTCAACTTTCACTTTTATTAACTTGTAAGATTAAATTTTACTTATGAAATAAATATCAATCGATAAAACTATGTTTTAGCTATGAAATAAATATCAATGGTTTAGATTAAGTATTACATATTAAATAAATATCAATGCATGGTGAAGATTATGTCTTACCTATCAAGTAAATATCAATAATTAAATTTAAGTTTTACCTATCAAATAAATATTAATGGTTAAGATTAAGTCTTACCAACTAAGTAAATATCAATGGTTAAAATTGAATCTTAGCTATGAAGAAAAGTTAATGATTTTTTTTAAGAGTAAAGTTAGTTTGTTTTTTAATTATCTATTGTATTTGTGTGATTAGTTTATTTTGGCTAATTTTAACAAAAGCATATATATATATATATATATATATGTTAATGATAAAAATACAAAAAGATATGGGTTAAATAATAAAATAATAGAAATAATATCAATGGTCAAGATTAAATCTTACCTATAAAATAAATATCAATGATTAAAATTAATTCTTACATATTAAAATAAATATAAATGGTCAAGATTAAATCTAACCTATCAAATAAATATAAATTGTCAAATTTAAGTCTTACCAATCAAATAAATATCAATGGTCAAGTTTAAATCTTACCTATCAAGTAAATAACAATGGTTTATATTAAGTCTTACATATAAAATAAATATAAATGGTCAAGATTATGTCTTACCTATCATGTAAATATCAACGGTCAAGATTAAGTCTTACCTAACAAAGAAATATCAATGGTTAATATTAAGGCTTACCAATCAAGTAAATATCAATAGTTAAAATTAAATCTTATTTATGAAGAAAGAATAACGGGTTTTTTAAGAGTAAAGTTAGCTTGTTTTTAATTATCTATTGTATTTGTGTGTTTAGTTTATTTTGGTTAAATTTACAAAAAATATCTAAAATATATATATATAGATATATATTAATGATAAAAATACAAAAAATATGTGTTAAATAATATAAATAATATCAATAGTCAAGATTAAATCTTACCTATCAAGTAAATATCAATGGTTAAAATTAAGTCCTATCAAATATATATCAGTGGTTAAGATTAAATCTTACCTATCAAATAAATATCAGTGATCAAGATTAAGTCTTACCTATCAAGTAAATATAACTGGTCAAGGTTAAGTCTTACCTATCAAGAAAATAACAATGGTTAAAATTAAGTCTTACCTATCAAATAAATATTTATGGTTTGACGGAGATCACAAGAGAATTGGAGACTTCCTTTTCGCGAAATTAAAGTTGTAAAAAGTTTTGAATGTGTCTTCGGATGAGAGAGCCTTTGTGGGGTTTATAAAGAGAGATAAAGATACTTTTTAGCCTTTCGATCTCAAAAAAAAAATAAAAATAAACAATTAAAAGTGTTAGATATATGATATGTTTTTATAGTCGTCAAATTTCATATCTATTTTGTCAAGAAGATCCTAAAATGTCTATTGATTTTTTTTTTGTCAACTTTCGCTTTTATTAACTGGTAAGATTAAATTTTACTTATGAAATATATATCAATCGATAAAACTATGCTTTAGCTATGAAATAAATATCAGTGGTTTAGATTAAGTATTACATATTAAATAAATATCAATGGTGAAGATTATGTCTTACCTATCAAGTAAATATCAATAATTAAATTTAAGTTTTACCTATAAAATAAATATTAATGGTTAAGATTAAGTCTTACCAATTAAGTAAGTATCAATGGTTAAAATTGAATCTTAGCTATGAAGAAAAGTTAACGATTTTTTTAAGAGTAAAGTTATCTTGTTTTTTAATTATCTATTGTATTTGTGTGGTTAGTTTATTTTGGCTAATTTTAACAAAAGAATCTATATATATATATATATATTAATGATAAAAATATAAAAGATATGGGTTAAATAATAAAATAATAGAAATAATATCAATGGTCAATATTAAATCTTACCTATAAATTAAATATCAATGATTAAAATTAATTCTTACATATTAAAATAAATATAAATGGTCAAGATTAAATCTAACCTATCAAATAAATATAAATTGTCAAAATTAAGTCTTACCCATCAAATAAATATCAATGGTCAAGATTAAATCTTACCTATCAAGTAAATAACAATGGTTTATATTAAGTCTTACATATCAAATAAATATAAATGGTCAAGATTATGTCTTACATATCAAGTAAATATCAACGGCAAGATTAAGTCTTACCTAACAAAGAAATATCAATGGTTAATATTAAGGCTTACCAATCAAGTAAATATCAATAGTTAAAACTAAATCTTAGTTATGAAGAAAGATTAACGGTTTTTTTAAGAGTAAAGTTAGCTTGTTTTTTAATTATCTATTGTATTTTTGTGTTTAGTTTATTTTGGTTAATTTTACGAAAAATCTAAATATATATATATATATATATATATATATATATATATATATATATATATTAATGAAAAAAATACAAAAGATATGTGTTAAATAATATAAATAATATCAATAGTCAAGATTATATCATACCTATCAAGTAAATACCAATGGTTAAGATTAAATCTTACCTATCAAATAAATATCAGTGGTCAAGATTAAGTCTTACCTATCAAGTAAATATAAATGGTCAAGTTTAATTCTTACCTATCAAGAAAATAACAATGGTTAAAATTAAGTCTTACCTATCAAATAAATATTTATGGTTAAGATTAAGTCTTACCAATGAAGTAAATATCAATGATTAAACTTAAATCTTGATCATTGATATTTACTTGAAAGGTAAGATTTAATCATATCCATTGATATTTTCTTGATAGGTAAGACTTAATCTTGATCATTGATATTTACTTGAAAGGTAAGACTTAATCTTAACCATTGATATTTACTTAATATGTAAGATTTAATCATAACCAATGATATTTACTTGATAGGTAAGACTTAATATTAACCATTGATATTTACTTGATAGGTAAGACTTAATCTGAACCATTTATATTTATTTGATAGGTAAGACTTAATTTTAACCAATGATATTTAATTGCTAGGTAAGATTTAATCTTGACCATTGATATTATTTCTATTATTTCTGTTATTTAACACATATCTTTTGTATTTTTATCATTAATATATATATATATATATATATATTTGTTAAAATTAACCAAAATAAACTAAACACACAAATACAATAGATAATTAAAAAAATCGTTAATCTTTCTTCGTAGCTAGAATTTAATTTTAAACATTAATACTTACTTGATAGGTAAGACTTAATCTTGACCATTGATAATTACTTGATAAATAAGACTTAATCTTGACCATCGATATTTACTTGATAGATAAATTTAATCTTGACCACTGATATTTATTTGATAGATAAGACTTAATTATAACGATTGATATTTAATTGAAAGATAAGGCTTAATCTTGACCATTGATATTTGCTTGATATGTGAGATTTAATCTTGACCATTGACATTTATATGATAGGTAATACCATACTTAATTTAACCTTAGATATTTATTTGATAGGTAAGACTTAATTTTAACCATAGATATTTACTTGATATATAAGATTTAATCTAAACCACTGATATTTACTTCATAGTTAAAACTTAGTATTAACCATTGATCTTTACTTGATTTGTAAGACTTAATCTTATCGGTTAATGAAAGTGAAAGTTGATAAAAGATTAAGTTTTAGCTATTAAATAAATATTAATACGTTTAACTAGGAAATGTTTAACTAGAAAATGTTTATAACTTGGTATGTAGTAATAAATATTTTATATGCTCTAAACTTGTTTTCCAAGTTTACGAAGAAAAAAAATCTCGACTCCAATACTAAACCGTAATGCATTAATTTTTTCCAAAAACTTAAATTCAACATTATTTTGTGATTCTCTTCTTAGTTAATTTTGGTATTTTTGTAAGCTAATTAATTATACATGAGAACAAAGTTATCCGTTTTCAAATTTAAATATTTAATCTACATTTTTTCCTGTCATTTAAATTTAAAATCAATAGACATTATAGGATGTTCATGACTTTTTTTTTTTTTTTTTGAAAAAAAAAAAAAAAGAATATGAGATCTGACGACTAAAAACATGCCACATATCTAACACTTTTAATTGTTTCTTTTTTCTTTTTTTGAGATCCAAAGGCTAAAAAGCATCTCTATATATATACCCCACAAAGGCTCTCTCATCACACACATTCAAAGCTTTTTACAGCTCTAATTTTGCGAAAAGGAAGTCTTAACCATTGATATTTTTACACAAATTTTGCAAAAAAGAAGTCTCCAATTCTCTCGTGGTCGAACCATGGGCGAAAAGGATATCGGGTTTTTCAACAGTAAGTTATTTGTTCTAGAAAGTAAATTCCTATACTTAATCCGTGTTTCAGTGTTCCTTTTAATGTGTCCTACTTAATATTTCAGCAGGATTATCTATGTTGCAACCAAAGAGTGCCGATGGAGAAGAGAACACTGATTTCAAGTGGGGTGTTCAGAAAACGGTGGGACGGACAAAAAACGTCAGCTTCTACGAATATTTTACCTATGAGGGGATTGAGTACAGGCTTTTTGACTGTGCTTACTTTCAAATACAAGGTCAATGCGAGACTTCGATCGGGAAGCTTATCAGTATCTATGAGACATCAGCAGGTGAGAAGAAAGTCAAGGTCCTTTGGTTTTTTCGGCCAATAGACATCCGCAGATACTTGGGAGAATATGATCCACAATGGGATGAGTTGTTTCTGGCTTGTGGTGATGACCCAGGGGTTTACAATACCAACAATGTTGTAAGTTTGTTTCCTTTCCTCTTCTTCTTCCTGGATTGAAAATAGTAATTGACGATATGTTTATATGTAAGATCAGTTTGGGTTTCCTGTTTTGTTTGTTCCAGGATACAATCATGGGGAAATTCAAGGTTGTATGCTTATCAGATGACCCAAGAAATGCACCAACAACAAGACATGAGTTGAGGAACGCTGACTATGTCTTCTCCCGCACTTTCGATACGGGACTGAAAATTATATCAAAGAACTTTGCAGATGCAATAGCTGGAATTAGAGGTTTGGATATAAAAATCTTTTGTTGTTCACAACTAAATGTTCTTCGGATATGAACTGATGAAGCTAATTTTACTTTCTATTGGCTCTAATAATGCAGTGGAGAATTTATTCAACAAGAAAGGAGAACACCCTATATGACTAAATAGAGAAGCTTTTTCATAATCATAATATACAGATTCATGCCTTGTATTAAAAGTAGAATAAGTAAAATGATATCGTGAAAGCAAATCAAGCAATACGAGAAAAATCTTAGTCATTATATATGAGTCATTTCTAATTTTGCTTTTGCTATTTTTTTTTAAAGCCACTCAACTTGCTGACGAAAGTAGGTTTCTAGTTATGTAAAAGAAATCACATAAAAATGAAACAACAAACATGTATTATACATAAATTATCACAAATGACTCATTTCAATTGACCAAATGAGTCATGAGTTTGTTTGTTTTTATATATAAAAATGTTAATATCATTCATCAAAATGAAATATTTAGATGTTACAATTTGAAAACAAAAATTGTTAAATTTAAATGTAGATCTCATGCCAAAAAGATAAAAAAAAAAACAAAAAACACAAAAAAAACATGGGAAATATATCATTTGATTGTTTGCTGTTTTAGTTCGAGAGCAGTCAGTTGAGGCAAAACTATCAATAAAAATATTGGTGCTTTGAAAAAGAGCAGTCGGTTTCAATAGGAGAAGCGTCCAAAGAAGATTGAAAAACCATTAAGAAATTTCATGAAATTGTTCATTCGGTAACCCCAAAAAATAGATTTATTTTTTCTTCATAACTAAGATTTAATTTTAACTATTGATATTTACTTGATTGGTAAGACTTAATATTAACCATTGATATTTATTTGTTAGGTAAGACTTAATCTTTGACCATTGATATTTACTTGATAGGTAAGACATAATCTTGACCATTTATACTTATTTGATATGCAAGACTTAATATAAACCATTGTTATTTACTTGATAGGTAAGATTTAATCTTGATCATTGATATTTACTTGATACGTAAGACTTTAACCTTGACCATTTGTATTTATTTAATAGGTAAGACTTAATCTTGACCACTGATACTTATTTGATAGGTAAGATTTAATCTTAACCATTGATATTTATTTGATAGATAAGACTTAATTTTAACCATTGATATTTACTTGATAGTAAGATTTAATCTTGACTATTGATATTATTTTTATTATTTAACACATATCTTTTGTATTTTTATCAGTAATATATATATATATATATATATATATATATTTTTTTTTTTTTTTGATAAATTAACCAAAATAAACTAAACATTCAAATACAATAGATAATTAAAAAACAAGCTAACTTTACTCTTAAAAAAAAACGTTTATCTTTCCTCATAGGTAAGACTTAACCTTGACCATTTATATTTACTTGATAGGTAAATCTTAATATTTACCAGTGATATTTATTTGATAGGTAAGATTTAATCTTGATAGGTAAGATTTAATCTTAACCATTAATATTTATTTGATAGGTAAGACGTACTCTTGAAGACGTACTCTTGACCATTGATATTTAATTTATACGTAAGACTTAGCCTTGACCATTCATATTTACAAGAAATAATCTTTACCATTGATATTTACTTGATACATAAGACTTAACTTTGAGCATTTATATTTACTTGATAGGTAAGACTTAATCTTGACCACTGATACTTATTCGATAGGTAAGATTTAATCTTAACCATTTATATTTATTTGATAGGTAAGACTTAATTTTAACCAATGATATTTAATTGCTAGGTAAGATTTAATCTCGACCATTGATATATTTATATTATTTAATACATATCTTTTGTATTTTTATCATTAATATATATATATATATATATATAGATTTTTTGTTAAAATTAACCAAAATAAACTAAACACACAAATATAATAGGTAATTAAAAAACAAGCGAACTTTACTCTTAAAAAAACGTTTATCTTTCCTCATAGGTAAGATTTAATCTTAACCATTGATATTTATTTGATAGATAAGACTTAATTTTAACCATTGATATTTACTTGATAGTAAGATTTAATCTTGACTATTGATATTATTTTTATTATTTAACCATTAATATTTATTTGATAGGTAAGACGTACTCTTGAAGACGTACTCTTGACCATTGATATTTAATTTATACGTAAGACTTAGCCTTGACCATTCATATTTACAAGAAATAATCTTTACCATTGATATTTACTTGATACATAAGACTTAACTTTGAGCATTTATATTTACTTGATAGGTAAGACTTAATCTTGACCACTGATACTTATTCGATAGGTAAGATTTAATCTTAACCATTTATATTTATTTGATAGGTAAGACTTAATTTTAACCAATGATATTTAATTGCTAGGTAAGATTTAATCTCGACCATTGATATATTTATATTATTTAATACATATCTTTTGTATTTTTATCATTGATATATATATATATATATAGATTTTTTGTTAAAATTAACCAAAATAAACTAAACACACAAATATAATAGGTAATTAAAAAACAAGCGAACTTTACCTTAAAAAAACGTTTATCTTTCCTCATAGGTAAGATTTAATCTTAACTGATACTTATTGATATATTTATTTGATATTTGATAGGTAAGACTTAATTTTAACCAATGATATTTAATTGCTAGGTAAGATTTAATCTTGACAATTGATATATTTATATTATTTAATACATATCTTTTGTATTTTTATCATTAATATATATATATATATATATATATATATATATAGTTTTTTGTTAAAATTAACCAAAATAAACTAAACACACAAATATAATAGGTAATTAAAAAACAGGCAAACTTTACTCTTAAAAAACGTTTATCTTTCCTCATAGGTAAGATTTAATCTTAACCATTGATATTTATTTCATAAATAAGACTTAATTTTAACCATTGATATTTACTTGATAGGTAAGATTTAATCTTGACTATTGACATTATTTATATTATTTAATACATATATTTTGTATTTTTATCATTAGTATATATATATATATATATAGAGAGAATTTTTGTTAAAATTAACCAAAATAATCTAAACACACAAATACAATAGATAATTAAAAAACAAGCAAACTTTACTCTTAAAAAAAATGTTTATCTTTCCTCATAGGTAAGATTTAATCTTAACCATTGATATTTATTTGATAGGTAAGACGTAATCTTGATCATTGATGTTTACTTGATAGGTAAGACATAATCTTAACTATTGATATTTACTCTACAGGTAAGACTTAATCTTAACCTTTGATATTTACTTGATATGTTAGAATTAATCTTAACCATTGACTTTTATTTAATAGGTGAGACTTAATCTTGACATTGATATTTACTTGATAAGTAAAATTTAATCATAACCATAGATATATATTTTATAGGTAAGATTTAATGTTAACCATTGATATTTAATCTTAACATTTGATATTTATTTGATAGGTAAGACTTAGTTTTAACCATTGATATTTATTTTATAGGTAAGATTTAATCTTGATCATTGATATTATTTTTATTATTTATATTATTTAACACATATCTTTTGTATTTTTATCATTAATATATAGAGATTGTTTTTGTTAAAATTAACCAAAATAAATTAAACAAAAAAATACAATAGATAATTGAAAAACAAGCTAATTATACTCTTAAAAAACATGTTAATCTTTTTTCATAGCTAATATTTAATTTTAACCATTGATATTTATTTGATTGGTAAGACTTAATCTTAACCATTTATATTTATTTGATAGGTAAGACTTAATTTTAACCACTGATATTTACTTGATATGTAAAATTTAATCTTGACCATTGATATTATTTCTATAATTTATATTATTTAAAAACAAGCTAATTTTACTCTTTAAAAAACCCGTTAATCTTTCTTCATAGCTATGATTTAATGTTAACCAATGATATTTACTTGATAAGTAAGATTTAACCTTAACCATTGATATTTATTTGATTGATAAGACTTAGTCTTATCCATTGATATTTATTTGATAGGTAAAACTTAATCTTGTCCATTGATATTTACTTGATAGGTAAGACATAATCTTGACATCTGATATTTATTTGACATGTAAGACTTAATCTAAACCATTGATATTTACTTGATACGTAAGACTTAATCTTGACAATTGATATTTACTTGATAGGTAAGAGTCTTACAGTAAAACTTAATGTTAACCATTTTTATTTTCTTGATAGGTAAGACTTAACCTTGACCATTTATATTTACTTGATAGGTAAGACTTAATCTTGACCACTGATATATATATATATATATATATATATTGTTAAAACTAACCAAAATAAATAAACACACAAATATAATAGATAATTAAAAAAATGCTAACTTTACTCTTAAAAAACCGTTAATTTTAAGAGTTTTGTTAATCTTTCTTCATAGCTAAGATTTAATTTTATTGATATTTACTTGATTGGTAAGACTTAATCTTAACCATTGATATTTATTATTTAATAGTTCAAACGTTTTTTTGTTTCTTATTAATGCAACAAATAAATATATAAATTAGGTTTGTTTAATATAATTTTTTATTAAAATAAATTCAACTAATATTAGTTGAACCTTGAAACAAGATTTTTATTTTATTTTATGGATCATCATTCTTCCGAAGACATTTCGTTATCGCTACAATAAAAGTATCCTCCATCTATTAGCAACCCTGGCCAGTCACTGCTTTCTGGTTCGTTGATGCCCTGAATGGGAGTTACTAAGATAACGTAGTAAGATCTGGCATCCAAAATTCCAAGCATACCGAAGAAGAAGCTGTCGCGTCCCACTTGATCCGAGACTACAATTAAGCTTGCTAGATCCGGTTCCACCGGAGAGTCCATTACCCATAGAAAAATATCATTTAACATTCTATTACGTCTCAAGACTTTATCATCCCCTGGAATAAAAAAAAAATGTAAACTGAGATATAGAATAGATATAAAAAAAAAAGAATGTTTGAATAAAAAGAATTCACCTCCGGGAAGGAAGTAGATACTGGATTCCCACGTCTTGTTACGGAGAAACACACCACCCCAAGACTCATTCTCCTCATCAACATAAACCCAGATTGACACGTTATCTCTACAACCCCTTAGACGAAGAGCTGCTTCAATTTTTCGATAGACCTGATCAGGATTGGAACAAAGAGGGAATGGGCAATCATCGAGGTCCCAGAAGACAGCTGTGTAAGCCCCTCTGACGGGTTTGATAGGCTCTGAGAAAAAAAAGCAATGGTATAAACAAAGAATTACCAAATAAACATTATTCTACTATGATGGGATGAAATCTAAACAAACAATTTATGGTGGTCTTACTGGAGAAATCTAGGATCTTGGAGGGATCTTCGATAATAGAGAGATCTTTCATCTTGGAGAGATCTTCTTCCCCATTACCAGAATCAGGATAATCTGTAGGTTTGCTTATAGGCTTTCCTCCACCTAAAAGCTGTGTATGATGACGTACTGAGTCTACAGAATGAAAGAGATGTTCTTGATCAGGAGGCTCTACTAACAGAACAACCCGATTTCTCGATTTCAAACAGTGTTGAACCCTGTGCAGCTCACTTTTGGGGCTTTGTTTTGAGATTACCACTAAAGGAACTTCAGGACAAGATGTTGCATAAATAATCATATCAAGAGGGATTTGGAAAGCAGCCGAATCGTAATTCCCTGTATATCAACATCGAACTCAATTACAGACATAGAAACGATAACAGTGTTATGAGGGATTTAAGTATAGGAATTTACTTTCTGGTTTGCATTCGACAGGGTGCTCATAGTACTCGATTCCGGCTTTCCACAACAGCCTTCTGTCGTAGTTTAATTGCTCAGTAAAACCCATTATTATCTTCACCCCGTGAAAGCCCATTAAATCGAGAGCATCGTCGATATTACGACGAATACAAGGAAGATCCGCATCAGCAGGGATCGGGTAGTCCTCCATGTTCCAGAAGACGGGTACATTGTCCCCTTGACAAAACAGACAAGGATTAGAACCTAAACAAACAACTTCGAGTAAGAGATGAAGAGATGTCTTACGGTTGAAAAAATAGATCGCCTTTTCGCCCATGGTTTGACGGAGATCACGAGAGAATTGGAGACTTCCTTTTCGCGAAATTAAAGTTGTAAAAAGTTTTGAATGTGTGTCTTTCGGATGAGAGAGCCTTTGTGTGGTTTATAAAGAGAGATAAAGATTTTTTTAGCCTTTCGATTTCAAAAAATTAAAAAATAAACAATTAAAATGTTAGATATGTGACATGTTTTTATAATCGTCAAATCTCATATTCTATTTTGTCAAGAAGATCATAAAATGTCTATAGAATTTTTTTTTCTTTTGTCAACTTTCACTTTTATTAACTTGTAAGATTAAATTTTACTTATGAAATAAATATCAATCGATAAAACTATGTTTTAGCTATGAAATAAATATCAATGGTTTAGATTAAGTATTACATATTAAATAAATATCAATGCATGGTGAAGATTATGTCTTACCTATCAAGTAAATATCAATAATTAAATTTAAGTTTTACCTATCAAATAAATATTAATGGTTAAGATTAAGTCTTACCAACTAAGTAAATATCAATGGTTAAAATTGAATCTTAGCTATGAAGAAAAGTTAATGATTTTTTTTAAGAGTAAAGTTAGTTTGTTTTTTAATTATCTATTGTATTTGTGTGATTAGTTTATTTTGGCTAATTTTAACAAAAGCATATATATATATATAGGTTAATGATAAAAATACAAAAAGATATGGGTTAAATAATAAAATAATAGAAATAATATCAATGGTCAAGATTAAATCTTACCTATAAAATAAATATCAATGATTAAAATTAATTCTTACATATTAAAATAAATATAAATGGTCAAGATTAAATCTAACCTATCAAATAAATATAAATTGTCAAATTTAAGTCTTACCAATCAAATAAATATCAATGGTCAAGTTTAAATCTTACCTATCAAGTAAATAACAATGGTTTATATTAAGTCTTACATATAAAATAAATATAAATGGTCAAGATTATGTCTTACCTATCAAGTAAATATCAACGGTCAAGATTAAGTCTTACCTAACAAAGAAATATCAATGGTTAATATTAAGGCTTACCAATCAAGTAAATATCAATAGTTAAAATTAAATCTTATTTATGAAGAAAGAATAACGGGTTTTTTTAAGAGTAAAGTTAGCTTGTTTTTAATTATCTATTGTATTTGTGTGTTTAGTTTATTTTGGTTAAATTTACAAAAAAATCTAAAATATATATATATAGATATATATTAATGATAAAAATACAAAAAATATGTGTTAAATAATATAAATAATATCAATAGTCAAGATTAAATCTTACCTATCAAGTAAATATCAATGGTTAAAATTAAGTCCTATCAAATATATATCAGTGGTTAAGATTAAATCTTACCTATCAAATAAATATCAGTGATCAAGATTAAGTCTTACCTATCAAGTAAATATAACTGGTCAAGGTTAAGTCTTACCTATCAAGAAAATAACAATGGTTAAAATTAAGTCTTACCTATCAAATAAATATTTATGGTTTGACGGAGATCACAAGAGAATTGGAGACTTCCTTTTCGCGAAATTAAAGTTGTAAAAAGTTTTGAATGTGTCTTCGGATGAGAGAGTCTTTGTGGGGTTTATAAAGAGAGATAAAGATACTTTTTAGCCTTTCGATCTCAAAAAAAAAAAAAAAAAATAAACAATTAAAAGTGTTAGATATATGATATGTTTTTATAGTCGTCAAATTTCATATCTATTTTGTCAAGAAGATCCTAAAATGTCTATTGATTTTTTTTTTTTGTCAACTTTCGCTTTTATTAACTGGTAAGATTAAATTTTACTTATGAAATATATATCAATCGATAAAACTATGCTTTAGCTATGAAATAAATATCAATGGTTTAGATTAAGTATTACATATTAAATAAATATCAATGGTGAAGATTATGTCTTACCTATCAAGTAAATATCAATAATTAAATTTAAGTTTTACCTATAAAATAAATATTAATGGTTAAGATTAAGTCTTACCAATTAAGTAAGTATCAATGGTTAAAATTGAATCTTAGCTATGAAGAAAAGTTAACGATTTTTTTAAGAGTAAAGTTATCTTGTTTTTTAATTATCTATTGTATTTGTGTGGTTAGTTTATTTTGGATAATTTTAACAAAAGAATCTATATATATATATATTAATGATAAAAATATAAAAGATATGGGTTAAATAATAAAATAATAGAAATAATATCAATGGTC
The DNA here is from genome assembly GCA_030180135.1 of Orychophragmus violaceus. NCBI lineage: Eukaryota > Viridiplantae > Streptophyta > Magnoliopsida > Brassicales > Brassicaceae > Orychophragmus > Orychophragmus violaceus. The sequence continues at coordinate 74,887,474 of CM058237.1, forward strand.
AATATTAAATCTTACCTATAAATTAAATATCAATGATTAAAATTAATTCTTACATATTAAAATAAATATAAATGGTCAAGATTAAATCTAACCTATCAAATAAATATAAATTGTCAAAATTAAGTCTTACCCATCAAATAAATATCAATGGTCAAGATTAAATCTTACCTATCAAGTAAATAACAATGGTTTATATTAAGTCTTACATATCAAATAAATATAAATGGTCAAGATTATGTCTTACATATCAAGTAAATATCAACGGCAAGATTAAGTCTTACCTAACAAAGAAATATCAATGGTTAATATTAAGGCTTACCAATCAAGTAAATATCAATAGTTAAAACTAAATCTTAGTTATGAAGAAAGATTAACGGTTTTTTTAAGAGTAAAGTTAGCTTGTTTTTTAATTATCTATTGTATTTTTGTGTTTAGTTTATTTTGGTTAATTTTACGAAAAATCTAAAATATATATATATAGATTAATGAAAAAAATACAAAAGATATGTGTTAAATAATATAAATAATATCAATAGTCAAGATTATATCATACCTATCAAGTAAATACCAATGGTTAAGATTAAATCTTACCTATCAAATAAATATCAGTGGTCAAGATTAAGTCTTACCTATCAAGTAAATATAAATGGTCAAGTTTAATTCTTACCTATCAAGAAAATAACAATGGTTAAAATTAAGTCTTACCTATCAAATAAATATTTATGGTTAAGATTAAGTCTTACCAATGAAGTAAATATCAATGATTAAACTTAAATCTTGATCATTGATATTTACTTGAAAGGTAAGATTTAATCATAACCATTGATATTTTCTTGATAGGTAAGACTTAATCTTGATCATTGATATTTACTTGAAAGGTAAGACTTAATCTTAACCATTGATATTTACTTAATATGTAAGATTTAATCATAACCAATGATATTTACTTGATAGGTAAGACTTAATATTAACCATTGATATTTACTTGATAGGTAAGACTTAATCTGAACCATTTATATTTATTTGATAGGTAAGACTTAATTTTAACCAATGATATTTAATTGCTAGGTAAGATTTAATCTTGACCATTGATATTATTTCTATTATTTCTGTTATTTAACACATATCTTTTGTATTTTTATCATTATATATATATATATATATATATATTTGTTAAAATTAACCAAAATAAACTAAACACACAAATACAATAGATAATTAAAAAAATCGTTAATCTTTCTTCGTAGCTAGAATTTAATTTTAAACATTAATACTTACTTGATAGGTAAGACTTAATCTTGACCATTGATAATTACTTGATAAATAAGACTTAATCTTGACCATCGATATTTACTTGATAGATAAATTTAATCTTGACCACTGATATTTATTTGATAGATAAGACTTAATTATAACGATTGATATTTAATTGAAAGATAAGGCTTAATCTTGACCATTGATATTTGCTTGATATGTGAGATTTAATCTTGACCATTGACATTTATATGATAGGTAATACCATACTTAATTTAACCTTAGATATTTATTTGATAGGTAAGACTTAATTTTAACCATAGATATTTACTTGATATATAAGATTTAATCTAAACCACTGATATTTACTTCATAGTTAAAACTTAGTATTAACCATTGATCTTTACTTGATTTGTAAGACTTAATCTTATCGGTTAATGAAAGTGAAAGTTGATAAAAGATTAAGTTTTAGCTATTAAATAAATATTAATACGTTTAACTAGGAAATGTTTAACTAGAAAATGTTTATAACTTGGTATGTAATAATAAATATTTTATATGCTCTAAACTTGTTTTCCAAGTTTACGAAGAAAAAAAATCTCGACTCCAATACTAAACCGTAATGCATTAATTTTTTCCAAAAACTTAAATTCAACATTATTTTATGATTCTCTTCTTAGTTAATTTTGGTATTTTTGTAAGCTAATTAATTATACATGAGAACAAAGTTATCCGTTTTCAAATTTAAATATTTAATCTACATTTTTTCCTGTCATTTAAATTTAAAATCAATAGACATTATAGGATGTTCATGACAAAAAAAAAAAAAAAAGAATATGAGATCTGACGACTAAAAACATGCCACATATCTAACACTTTTAATTGTTTCTTTTTTCTTTTTTTGAGATCCAAAGGCTAAAAAGCATCTCTATATATATACCCCACAAAGGCTCTCTCATCACACACATTCAAAGCTTTTTACAGCTCTAATTTTGCGAAAAGGAAGTCTTAACCATTGATATTTTTACACAAATTTTGCAAAAAAGAAGTCTCCAATTCTCTCGTGGTCGAACCATGGGCGAAAAGGATATCGGGTTTTTCAACAGTAAGTTATTTGTTCTAGAAAGTAAATTCCTATACTTAATCCGTGTTTCAGTGTTCCTTTTAATGTGTCCTACTTAATATTTCAGCAGGATTATCTATGTTGCAACCAAAGAGTGCCGATGGAGAAGAGAACACTGATTTCAAGTGGGGTGTTCAGAAAACGGTGGGACGGACAAAAAACGTCAGCTTCTACGAATATTTTACCTATGAGGGGATTGAGTACAGGCTTTTTGACTGTGCTTACTTTCAAATACAAGGTCAATGCGTGACTTCGATCGGGAAGCTTATCAGTATCTATGAGACATCAGCAGGTGAGTAGAAAGTCAAGGTCCTTTGGTTTTTTCGGCCAATAGACATCCGCAGATACTTGGGAGAATATGATCCACAATGGGATGAGTTGTTTCTGGCTTGTGGTGATGACCCAGGGGTTTACAATACCAACAATGTTGTAAGTTTGTTTCCTTTCCTCTTCTTCTTCCTGGATTGAAAATAGTAATTGACGATATGTTTATATGTAAGATCAGTTTGGGTTTCCTGTTTTGTTTGTTCCAGGATACAATCATGGGGAAATTCAAGGTTGTATGCTTATCAGATGACCCAAGAAATGCACCAACAACAAGACATGAGTTGAGGAACGCTGACTATGTCTTCTCCCGCACTTTCGATACGGGACTGAAAATTATATCAAAGAACTTTGCAGATGCAATAGCTGGAATTAGAGGTTTGGATATAAAAATCTTTTGTTGTTCACAACTAAATGTTCTTCGGATATGAACTGATGAAGCTAATTTTACTTTCTATTGGCTCTAATAATGCAGTGGAGAATTTATTCAACAAGAAAGGAGAACACCCTATATGACTAAATAGAGAAGCTTTTTCATAATCATAATATACAGATTCATGCCTTGTATTAAAAGTAGAATAAGTAAAATGATATCGTGAAAGCAAATCAAGCAATACGAGAAAAATCTTAGTCATTATATATGAGTCATTTCTAATTTTGCTTTTGCTATTTTTTTTTAAAGCCACTCAACTTGCTGACGAAAGTAGGTTTCTAGTTATGTAAAAGAAATCACATAAAAATGAAACAACAAACATGTATTATACATAAATTATCACAAATGACTCATTTCAATTGACCAAATGAGTCATGAGTTTGTTTGTTTTTATATATAAAAATGTTAATATCATTCATCAAAAGGAAATATTTAGATGTTACAATTTGAAAACAAAAATTGTTAAATTTAAAGGTAGATCTCATGCCAAAAAGATAAAAAAAAAAAAACAAAAAACACAAAAAAAACATGGGAAATATATCATTTGATTGTTTGCTGTTTTAGTTCGAGAGCTGTCAGTTGAGGCAAAACTATCAATAAAAATATTGGTGCTTTGAAAAAGAGCAGTCGGTTTCAATAGGAGAAGCGTCCAAAGAAGATTGAAAAACCATTAAGAAATTTCATGAAATTGTTCATTCGGTAACCCCAAAAAATAGATTTATTTTTTCTTCATAACTAAGATTTAATTTTAACTATTGATATTTACTTAATTGGTAAGACTTAATATTAACCATTGATATTTATTTGTTAGGTAAGACTTAATCTTTGACCATTGATATTTACTTGATAGGTAAGACATAATCTTGACCATTTATACTTATTTGATATGCAAGACTTAATATAAACCATTGTTATTTACTTGATAGGTAAGATTTAATCTTGATCATTGATATTTACTTGATACGTAAGACTTTAACCTTGACCATTTGTATTTATTTAATAGGTAAGACTTAATATTGACCACTGATACTTATTTGATAGGTAAGATTTAATCTTAACCATTGATATTTATTTGATAGATAAGACTTAATTTTAACCATTGATATTTACTTGATAGTAAGATTTAATCTTGACTATTGATATTATTTTTATTATTTAACACATATCTTTTGTATTTTTATCAGTATATATATATATATATATATATATATATATATTTTTTTTTTTTTTTGATAAATTAACCAAAATAAACTAAACATTCAAATACAATAGATAATTAAAAAACAAGCTAACTTTACTCTTAAAAAAAAACGTTTATCTTTCCTCATAGGTAAGACTTAACCTTGACCATTTATATTTACTTGATAGGTAAATCTTAATATTTACCAGTGATATTTATTTGATAGGTAAGATTTAATCTTGATAGGTAAGATTTAATCTTAACCATTAATATTTATTTGATAGGTAAGACGTACTCTTGAAGACGTACTCTTGACCATTGATATTTAATTTATACGTAAGACTTAGCCTTGACCATTCATATTTACAAGAAATAATCTTTACCATTGATATTTACTTGATACATAAGACTTAACTTTGAGCATTTATATTTACTTGATAGGTAAGACTTAATCTTGACCACTGATACTTATTCGATAGGTAAGATTTAATCTTAACCATTTATATTTATTTGATAGGTAAGACTTAATTTTAACCAATGATATTTAATTGCTAGGTAAGATTTAATCTCGACCATTGATATATTTATATTATTTAATACATATCTTTTGTATTTTTATCATTAATATATATATATATAGAGTTTTTGTTAAAATTAACCAAAATAAACTAAACACACAAATATAATAGGTAATTAAAAAACAAGCGAACTTTACTCTTAAAAAAACGTTTATCTTTCCTCATAGGTAAGATTTAATCTTAACTATTGATATTTATTTGATAGATAAGACTTAATTTTAACCATTGATATTTACTTGATAGTAAGATTTAATCTTGACTATTGATATTATTTTTATTATTTAACACATATCTTTTGTATTTTTATCAGTATATATATATATATATATATATATATATATTTAATTTTTGATAAAATTAACCAAAATAAACTAAACACTCAAATACAATAGATAATTAAAAAACAAGCTAACTTTACTCTTAAAAAAAAACGTTTATCTTTCCTCATAGGTAAGACTTAACCTTGACCATTTATATTTACTTGATAGGTAAATCTTAATCTTTACCAGTGATATTTATTTGATAGGTAAGATTTAATCTTGATAGGTAAGATTTAATCTTAACCATTAATATTTATTTGATAGGTAAGACGTACTCTTGACCATTGATATTTACTTTATACGTAAGACTTAGCCTTGACCATTCATATTTACAATAAGTAATCTTTACCATTGATATTTACTTGATACGTAAGACTTAACCTTGAGCATTTATATTTACTTGATAGGTAAGACTTAATCTTGACCACTGATACTTATTTGATAGGTAAGATTTAATCTTAACCAATTATATTTATTTGATAGGTAAGACTTAATTTTAACCAATGATATTTAATTGCTAGGTAAGATTTAATCTTGACAATTGATATATTTATATTATTTAATACATATCTTTTGTATTTTTATCATTAATATATATATATATATATATATATATATATATAGTTTTTTGTTAAAATTAACCAAAATAAACTAAACACACAAATATAATAGGTAATTAAAAAACAGGCAAACTTTACTCTTAAAAAACGTTTATCTTTCCTCATAGGTAAGATTTAATCTTAACCATTGATATTTATTTCATAAATAAGACTTAATTTTAACCATTGATATTTACTTGATAGGTAAGATTTAATCTTGACTATTGACATTATTTATATTATTTAATACATATATTTTGTATTTTTATCATTAGTATATATATATATATATATAGAGAGAATTTTTGTTAAAATTAACCAAAATAATCTAAACACACAAATACAATAGATAATTAAAAAACAAGCAAACTTTACTCTTAAAAAAAATGTTTATCTTTCCTCATAGGTACGATTTAATCTTAACCATTGATATTTATTTGATAGGTAAGACGTAATCTTGATCATTGATGTTTACTTGATAGGTAAGACATAATCTTAACTATTGATATTTACTCTACATGTAAGACTTAATCTTAACCTTTGATATTTACTTGATATGTTAGAATTAATCTTAACCATTGACTTTTATTTAATAGGTGAGACTTAATCTTGACATTGATATTTAGTTGATAAGTAAAATTTAATCATAACCATAGATATATATTTTATAGGTAAGATTTAATGTTAACCATTGATATTTAATCTTAACATTTGATATTTATTTGATAGGTAAGACTTAGTTTTAACCATTGATATTTATTTTATAGGTAAGATTTAATCTTGATCATTGATATTATTTTTATTATTTTTATTATTTAACACATATCTTTTGTATTTTTATCATTAATATATAGAGATTGTTTTTGTTAAAATTAACCAAAATAAATTAAACAAAAAAATACATTAGATAATTGAAAAACAAGCTAATTATACTCTTAAAAAACATGTTAATCTTTTTTCATAGCTAATATTTAATTTTAACCATTGATATTTATTTGATTGGTAAGACTTAATCTTAACCATTTATATTTATTTGATAGGTAAGACTTAATTTTAACCACTGATATTTACTTGATATGTAAAATTTAATCTTGACCATTGATATTATTTCTATAATTTATATTATTTAAAAACAAGCTAATTTTACTCTTTAAAAAACCCGTTAATATTTCTTCATAGCTATGATTTAATGTTAACCAATGATATTTACTTGATAAGTAAGATTTAACCTTAACCATTGATATTTATTTGATTGATAAGACTTAGTCTTATCCATTGATATTTATTTGATAGGTAAAACTTAATCTTGTCCATTGATATTTACTTGATAGGTAAGACATAATCTTGACATCTGATATTTATTTGACATGTAAGACTTAATCTAAACCATTGATATTTACTTGATACGTAAGACTTAATCTTGACAATTGATATTTACTTGATAGGTAAGAGTCTTACAGTAAAACTTAATGTTAACCATTTTTATTTTCTTGATAGGTAAGACTTAACCTTGACCATTTATATTTACTTGATAGTTAAGACTTAATCTTGACCACTGATATATATATATATATATATATATATATATATATATATTGTTAAAACTAACCAAAATAAATAAACACACAAATATAATAGATAATTAAAAAAATGCTAACTTTACTCTTAAAAAACCGTTAATTTTAAGAGTTTTGTTAATCTTTCTTCATAGCTAAGATTTAATTTTATTGATATTTACTTGATTGGTAAGACTTAATCTTAACCATTGATATTTATTATTTCATAGTTCAAACGTTTTTTTGTTTCTTATTAATGCAACAAATAAATATATAAATTAGGTTTGTTTAATAAAATTTTTTATTAAAAGAAATTCAACTAATATTAGTTGAACCTTGAAACAAGATTTTTATTTTATTTTATGGATCATCATTCTTCCGAAGACATTTCGTTATCGCTACAATAAAAGTATCCTCCATCTATTAGCAACCCTGGCCAGTCACTGCTTTCTGGTTCGTTGATGCCCTCACTGGGAGTTACTAAGATAACGTAGTAAGATCTGGCATCCAAAATTCCAAGCATACCGAAGAAGAAGCTGTCGCGTCCCACTTGATCCGAGACTACAATTAAGCTTGCTAGATCCGGTTCCACCGGAGAGTCCATTACCCATAGAAAAATATCATTTAACATTCTATTACGTCTCGAGACTTTATCATCCCCTGGAATAAAAAAAAAATGTAAACTGAGATATAGAATAGATATAAACAAAAAAGAATGTTTGAATAAAAAGAATTCACCTCCGGGAAGGAAGTAGATACTGGATTCCCACGTCTTGTTACGAAGAAACTCACCACCCCAAGACTCATTCTCCTCATCAACATAAACCCAGATTGACACGTTATCTCTACAACCCCTTAGACGAAGAGCTGCTTCAATTTTTCGATAGACCTGATCAGGATTGGAACAAAGAGGGAATGGGCAATCATCGAGGTCCCAGAAGACAGCTGCGTAAGCCCCTCTGACGGGTTTGATAGGCTCTGAGAAAAAAAAGCAATGGTATAAACAAAGAATTACCAAATAAACATTATTCTACTATGATGGGATGAAATCTAAACAAACAATTTATGGTGGTCTTACCGGAGAAATCTAGGATCTTGGAGGGATCTTCGATAATAGAGAGATCTTTCATCTTGGAGAGATCTTCTTCCCCATTACCAGAATCAGGATAATCTGTAGGTTTGCTTATAGGCTTTCCTCCACCTAAAAGCTGTGTATGATGACGTACTGAGTCTACAGAATGAAAGAGATGTTCTTGATCAGGAGGCTCTACTAACAGAACAACCCGATTTCTCGATTTCAAACAGTGTTGAACCCTGTGCAGCTCACTTTTGGGGCTTTGTTTTGAGATTACCACTAAAGGAACTTCAGGACAAGATGTTGCATAAATAATCATATCAAGAGGGATTTGGAAAGCAGCCGAATCGTAATTCCCTGTATATCAACATCGAACTCAATTACAGACATAGAAACGATAACAGTGTTATGAGGGATTTAAGTATAGGAATTTACTTTCTGGTTTGCATTCGACAGGGTGCTCATAGTACTCGATTCCGGCTTTCCACAACAGCCTTCTGTCGTAGTTTAATTGCTCAGTAAAACCCATTATTATCTTCACCCCGTGAAAGCCCATTAAATCGAGAGCATCGTCGATATTACGACGAATACAAGGAAGATCCGCATCAGCAGGGATCGGGTAGTCCTCCATGTTCCAGAAGACGGGTACATTGTCCCCTTGACAAAACAGACAAGTATTAGAACCTAAACAAACAACTTCGAGTAAGAGATGAAGAGATGTCTTACGGTTGAAAAAATAGATCGCCTTTTCGCCCATGGTTTGACGGAGATCACGAGAGAATTGGAGACTTCCTTTTCGCAAAATTAAAGTTGTAAAAAGTTTTGAATGTGTGTCTTTCGGATGAGAGAGCCTTTGTGTGGTTTATAAAGAGAGATAAAGATTTTTTTAGCCTTTCGATTTCAAAAAATTAAAAAATAAACAATTAAAATGTTAGATATGTGACATGTTTTTATAATCGTCAAATCTCATATTCTATTTTGTCAAGAAGATCATAAAATGTCTATAGAATTTTTTTTTTCTTTTGTCAACTTTCACTTTTATTAACTTGTAAGATTAAATTTTACTTATGAAATAAATATCAATCGATAAAACTATGTTTTAGCTATGAAATAAATATCAATGGTTTAGATTAAGTATTACATATTAAATAAATATCAATGCATGGTGAAGATTATGTCTTACCTATCAAGTAAATATCAATAATTAAATTTAAGTTTTACCTATCAAATAAATATTAATGGTTAAGATTAAGTCTTACCAACTAAGTAAATATCAATGGTTAAAATTGAATCTTAGCTATGAAGAAAAGTTAATGATTTTTTTTAAGAGTAAAGTTAGTTTGTTTTTTAATTATCTATTGTATTTGTGTGATTAGTTTATTTTGGCTAATTTTAACAAAAGCATATATATATATATATATATATATGTTAATGATAAAAATACAAAAAGATATGGGTTAAATAATAAAATAATAGAAATAATATCAATGGTCAAGATTAAATCTTACCTATAAAATAAATATCAATGATTAAAATTAATTCTTACATATTAAAATAAATATAAATGGTCAAGATTAAATCTAATCTATCAAATAAATATAAATTGTCAAATTTAAGTCTTACCAATCAAATAAATATCAATGGTCAAGTTTAAATCTTACCTATCAAGTAAATAACAATGGTATATATTAAGTCTTACATATCAAATAAATATAAATGGTCAAGATTATGTCTTACCTATCAAGTAAATATCAACGGTCAAGATTAAGTCTTACCTAACAAAGAAATATCAATGGTTAATATTAAGGCTTACCAATCAAGTAAATATCAATAGTTAAAATTAAATCTTATTTATGAAGAAAGAATAACGGGTTTTTTTAAGAGTAAAGTTAGCTTGTTTTTAATTATCTATTGTATTTGTGTGTTTAGTTTATTTTGGTTAAATTTACAAAAAAATCTAAAATATATATATAGATATATATTAATGATAAAAATACAAAAAATATGTGTTAAATAATATAAATAATATCAATAGTCAAGATTAAATCTTACCTATCAAGTAAATATCAATGGTTAAAATTAAGTCCTATCAAATATATATCAGTGGTTAAGATTATATCTTACCTATCAAATAAATATCAGTGATCAAGATTAAGTCTTACCTATCAAGTAAATATAACTGGTCAAGGTTAAGTCTTACCTATCAAGAAAATAACAATGGTTAAAATTAAGTTTTACCTATCAAATAAATATTTATGGTTTGACGGAGATCACAAGAGAATTGGAGACTTCCTTTTCGCGAAATTAAAGTTGTAAAAAGTTTTGAATGTGTCTTCGGATGAGAGAGCCTTTGTGGGGTTTATAAAGAGAGATAAAGATACTTTTTAGCCTTTCGATCTCAAAAAAATTAAAAATAAACAATTAAAAGTGTTAGATATATGATATGTTTTTATAGTCGTCAAATTTCATATCTATTTTGTCAAGAAGATCCTAAAATGTCTATTTATTTTTTTTTGTCAACTTTCGCTTTTATTAACTGGTAAGATTAAATTTTACTTATGAAATATATATCAATCGATAAAACTATGCTTTAGCTATGAAATAAATATCAATGGTTTAGATTAAGTATTACATATTAAATAAATATCAATGGTGAAGATTATGTCTTACCTATCAAGTAAATATCAATAATTAAATTTAAGTTTTACCTATAAAATAAATATTAATGGTTAAGATTAAGTCTTACCAATTAAGTAAGTATCAATGGTTAAAATTGAATCTTAGCTATGAAGAAAAGTTAACGATTTTTTTAAGAGTAAAGTTATCTTGTTTTTTAATTATCTATTGTATTTGTGTGGTTAGTTTATTTTGGCTAATTTTTACAAAAGAATCTATATATATATATATTAATAATAAAAATATAAAAGATATGGGTTAAATAATAAAATAATAGAAATAATATCAATGGTCAATATTAAATCTTACCTATAAATTAAATATCAATGATTAAAATTAATTCTTACATATTAAAATAAATATAAATGGTCAAGATTAAATCTAACCTATCAAATAAATATAAATTGTCAAAATTAAGTCTTACCCATCAAATAAATATCAATGGTCAAGATTAAATCTTACCTATCAAGTAAATAACAATGGTTTATATTAAGTCTTACATATCAAATAAATATAAATGGTCAAGATTATGTCTTACATATCAAGTAAATATCAACGGCAAGATTAAGTCTTACCTAACAAAGAAATATCAATGGTTAATATTAAGGCTTACCAATCAAGTAAATATCAATAGTTAAAACTAAATCTTAGTTGTGAAGAAAGATTAACGGTTTTTTTAAGAGTAAAGTTAGCTTGTTTTTTAATTATCTATTGTATTTTTGTGTTTAGTTTATTTTGGTTAATTTTACGAAAAATCTAAAATATATATATATATATATATATTAATGAAAAAAATACAAAAGATATGTGTTAAATAATATAAATAATATCAATAGTCAAGATTATATCATACCTATCAAGTAAATATCAATGGTTAAGATTAAATCTTACCTATCAAATAAATATCAGTGGTCAAGATTAAGTCTTACCTATCAAGTAAATATAAATGGTCAAGTTTAATTCTTACCTATCAAGAAAATAACAATGGTTAAAATTAAGTCTTACCTATCAAATAAATATTTATGGTTAAGATTAAGTCTTACCAATGAAGTAAATATCAATGATTAAACTTAAATCTTGATCATTGATATTTACTTGAAAGGTAAGATTTAATCATAACCATTGATATTTTCTTGATAGGTAAGACTTAATCTTGATCATTGATATTTACTTGAAAGGTAAGACTTAATCTTAACCATTGATATTTACTTAATATGTAAGATTTAATCATAACCAATGATATTTACTTGATAGGTAAGACTTAATATTAACCATTGATATTTACTTGATAGGTAAGACTTAATCTGAACCATTTATATTTATTTGATAGGTAAGACTTAATTTTAACCAATGATATTTAATTGCTAGGTAAGATTTAATCTTGACCATTGATATTATTTCTATTATTTCTGTTATTTAACACATATCTTTTGTATTTTTATCATTAATATATATATATATATATATATATATATATATATATATATATATATATATATATATATATATATATTTGTTAAAATTAACCAAAATAAACTAAACACACAAATACAATAGATAATTAAAAAAATCGTTAATCTTTCTTCGTAGCTAGAATTTAATTTTAAACATTAATACTTACTTGATAGGTAAGACTTAATCTTGACCATTGATAATTACTTGATAAATAAGACTTAATCTTGACCATCGATATTTACTTGATAGATAAATTTAATCTTGACCACTGATATTTATTTGATAGATAAGACTTAATTATAACGATTGATATTTAATTGAAAGATAAGGCTTAATCTTGACCATTGATATTTGCTCGATATGTGAGATTTAATCTTGACCATTGACATTTATATGATAGGTAATACCATACTTAATTTAACCTTAGATATTTATTTGATAGGTAAGACTTAATTTTAACCATAGATATTTACTTGATATATAAGATTTAATCTAAACCACTGATATTTACTTCATAGTTAAAACTTAGTATTAACCATTGATCTTTACTTGATTTGTAAGACTTAATCTTATCGGTTAATGAAAGTGAAAGTTGATAAAAGATTAAGTTTTAGCTATTAAATAAATATTAATACGTTTAACTAGGAAATGTTTAACTAGAAAATGTTTATAACTTGGTATGTAGTAATAAATATTTTATATGCTCTAAACTTGTTTTCCAAGTTTACGAAGAAAAAAAATCTCGACTCCAATACTAAACCGTAATGCATTAATTTTTTCCAAAAACTTAAATTCAACATTATTTTGTGATTCTCTTCTTAGTTAATTTTGGTATTTTTGTAAGCTAATTAATTATACATGAGAACAAAGTTATCCGTTTTCAAATTTAAATATTTAATCTACATTTTTTCCTGTCATTTAAATTTAAAATCAATAGACATTATAGGATGTTCATGACAAAAAAAAAAAGAATATGAGATCTGACGACTAAAAACATGCCACATATCTAACACTTTTAATTGTTTCTTTTTTCTTTTTTTGAGATCCAAAGGCTAAAAAGCATCTCTATATATATACCCCACAAAGGCTCTCTCATCACACACATTCAAAGCTTTTTACAGCTCTAATTTTGCGAAAAGGAAGTCTTAACCATTGATATTTTTACACAAATTTTGCAAAAAAGAAGTCTCCAATTCTCTCGTGGTCGAACCATGGGCGAAAAGGATATCGGGTTTTTCAACAGTAAGTTATTTGTTCTAGAAAGTAAATTCCTATACTTAATCCGTGTTTCAGTGTTCCTTTTAATGTGTCCTACTTAATATTTCAGCAGGATTATCTATGTTGCAACCAAAGAGTGCCGATGGAGAAGAGAACACTGATTTCAAGTGGGGTGTTCAGAAAACGGTGGGACGGACAAAAAACGTCAGCTTCTACGAATATTTTACCTATGAGGGGATTGAGTACAGGCTTTTTGACTGTGCTTACTTTCAAATACAAGGTCAATGCGAGACTTCGATCGGGAAGCTTATCAGTATCTATGAGACATCAGCAGGTGAGAAGAAAGTCAAGGTCCTTTGGTTTTTTCGGCCAATAGACATCCGCAGATACTTGGGAGAATATGATCCACAATGGGATGAGTTGTTTCTGGCTTGTGGTGATGACCCAGGGGTTTACAATACCAACAATGTTGTAAGTTTGTTTCCTTTCCTCTTCTTCTTCCTGGATTGAAAATAGTAATTGACGATATGTTTATATGTAAGATCAGTTTGGGTTTCCTGTTTTGTTTGTTCCAGGATACAATCATGGGGAAATTCAAGGTTGTATGCTTATCAGATGACCCAAGAAATGCACCAACAACAAGACATGAGTTGAGGAACGCTGACTATGTCTTCTCCCGCACTTTCGATACGGGACTGAAAATTATATCAAAGAACTTTGCAGATGCAATAGCTGGAATTAGAGGTTTGGATATAAAAATCTTTTGTTGTTCACAACTAAATGTTCTTCGGATATGAACTGATGAAGCTAATTTTACTTTCTATTGGCTCTAATAATGCAGTGGAGAATTTATTCAACAAGAAAGGAGAACACCCTATATGACTAAATAGAGAAGCTTTTTCATAATCATAATATACAGATTCATGCCTTGTATTAAAAGTAGAATAAGTAAAATGATATCGTGAAAGCAAATTGTCATATATGGGTTTAGCACCCCATCCACTTAAAAGGTCCAATACTTATCCTTTAAGCATAGGTCGGCCCAACGAAAACAAATGGCCCAACAAGCAATAAGGGTCCGGACGCACACGCCCGAACCGAGCTCATTACCATCGGCTTGGCTCGGCTCAACTCAAGCAAATCGGCTCGGCTACATTAGTGGCCAAAGGAACGTACGACTCAGCCCATCTCGTCACCAAGTACGGCCCAATCCACACGAACTCGACAAGCGGTCAACGGCCTGTAAAAAGTACGACCGTATTTTACTATAAATAGGAGTCGTCACTGTACATTAATGTAACTTTTTGGGATTTGTGCACTTCTTACTACTTTCTCTCTCTAGAGTCAATTTCCCGAATTGTAAACCGAGCACGTCTTTCGACCTGCTCGGGAATCTGAATACCAACTACGCTCGTCGCCGAGCATATCACTCTCAACAAAGAACCCCAAACACAATCTTCTCTTCTTTCACCCCGAGCACTACTTTTACTCTTGCTTATCTCTGAATCTAGTCGGTTCTCTCTCAAGAACAACTTAGTCCCTTCGGACCGAGCATGTCAACTCTCTAGCAAGACGCGCATCCCGACCTCGTGACCATCTCGGTTATCACAATTGGCGCCGTCTGTGGGGACTTAAGTTTTTCTTCACTAACGGACAGATTCAGCGATGACAGGAGCTCCATCGAACAAGGATTACGTCCACATCGAAGACATAACAAGCTCGGAAACAGCCTCCCGAGCAAGAGGGCAACCCCAGCACGTTTCTCAGGTTGCAGATCCAATCATTCAGCCGGCCGGCGCCGAGCAACAACCTCTAAATACCGAACGACCACAACAAGCCGCGGAAACTCAGACAAACGAGCAGGACATGTCCACCTTGCTCAAAACTCTCATGACTCAAGTAGCCGAACTCTCTCAGGGAAGCAACGCACGCTTCGATCAGCTCGCCACGGCACATGCAGTATGCCAGGGGCAAATCAACGATCTACGAATGACAAGTCAACAAGGATCTGTTCCCCGAACTCATCTTCACCGAGCGTTATTTGAAGAAACGCCACCTCCAAATCCGAGAAACCGAACGGTAACGCAGCAGCAGACCGAGGACGAACAACCTCCCAACACGGATATCCCAGGCAGCTCAGCGCCCGACGCGCACAGAGACAACGAAATTGAAGACATAAAGCTAATGTTGAAAAATATGACGTCCAAAGTCCATCAAGCGATCAGCTCGGCCCCCGAGATCGACCGTGTACTGGAAGAAACTCAGAACACTCCGTTCACTCGTCGCCTCATGGATATCCAGTTTGAGCATCCTGTCTCTGCGGTCAAATTCAAGATGACGACCTACGACGGCAAATCCGACCCAAGGCAGTTTCTGACGGCATTCCGCATTGCAATGGGGAGGACAAAGTTCAGCGTTGGGGAACGTGACGCAGGTTACTGCCAACTGTTCGTCGAGCATTTGACCGGCTCGGCCCTGGATTGGTTCTCCCGCTTGGAACCGAACTCGATCGACGGATACAACGACTTAACGCACGCCTTTCTCAAACATTACTCGATGTATATTCAGGAGGAGGTATCAAACGCCGACCTATGGGCTATCTCCCAAGGACCGAGGGAAAGCCTCCGATCGTACATCACCCGCTTCAAAAACGTTTTGGCCAAAATCACGATCACCGACAGCGAAGGTCTACCCGCACTCCGAAACGGCCTCTGGTACGAATCGAGCTTCCGAGAAGAACTGAAGAAAAATAAACCAAGCTCGCTGGAGGACGCCCTCCACCGAGCATCGATCTTCGTCGAACTCGAGGAAGAAAAAGAAACCCTAGCCAAGAAGTTCGGGCCCAAGAGTTCAACTTCAAAGGACAAAACCGAAAAGAGTACCGAGCAATACGAACCTCGGCAGCACTACGATCAGGATTACAAAAAAGCCAAGGAAGAAGAAACCGCGAGAAAAGGGAAATCGTCGTATTACGTCAGCGATCAGTTGCAAGGACACCGACAGGACGAGGAACGCCCCCATCAGGATCAACGACAAAGTCATCCCGACCGCTCTCAAAATCATCAGCAGGATCGACCCACCCAAGGATACCAAGGTCAAAATCAAGGCAAGCCATGGAGCAAGTTCGTCCGAGGAGCCGATAAAAGAAAGTTATTCTGCGAATATCATCAGCGAGCGGGTCATAGCACCGAGGAATGCAGAAACCTTCAAGCCCTCCTCTTCGCCGATTACCAAAAAGACGGGAAGAAACTAGTGCTGGATCGCAACAAACCTCACCCGAAGCAAATCAACCAGGTCACGCAACCAAAGAACGAGGCCGAGCGCTTCAAGATCGTCCAGGAAGAGCGAAGGAAACAGATTGCTTTCAACGAGGAGACCAAACAAATCAACGCAGCAACAGCCGCGGATAAAAGAGCTCGCGACGAAGAAGAGGAAGACGGAGCGCGTCCAAGAAGACGAATAAACATGATTATGGGAGGACTGCCTATGGTCAACGATTCAGTTCGATCGATAAAAGAATACGAACGGAGGGCCACGGCCGCCCAGCATTACCGACGAAACGCCACTGACGAGCTCAGAATCGGCGAGGAAGTGAGTTTCACCGAACAGGATGCCGAAGGAGTGGACCGACCGCATAACGATCCACTCGTCGTCGCCATGCGAATCGGCGACTGCGAGGTAGAAAAGATTCTGATCGACACCGGCAGCTCGGTCGACCTAATTTTTAGAGAAACGCTGCAACGTATGGAGCTCAGCGACTACCGTATCAAACCATCGACGAGACCACTAACCGGCTTCTCGAGAGACTCGATCAACACAATCGGAACAATCAAACTTCCAGTCTACGTCGGCAGAATCACCAAGCTGATCAAGTTCGTAGTCGTCGACCGACCAGCTATCTACAACGTCATCCTTGGCACGCCTTGGATTCACGAAATGAGGGCGGTCCCATCCACTTTTCATCAATGTGTCAAGTTCCCAACCCCATTCGGCGTGTATACACTACGAGGAGATCAGAGGATATCCCGCACATGCTTCCGTATCGAGCACAAGATGCGCCGCAAATCACAAGCGTATTTAGTCGCAGAACCTCGGATTGAGCTACCACCGCCTGATCGACCGCAAAAAGATGCAGTGATACAAGTCAATATCGACATCAGAGATCCCGAGAGCTGCGTCGGAATAGGAGCCGATCTCCGCGCCGACTTGCGAGACAAGCTAATAGAATTCCTCAAGGAAAACGCTACAACCTTCGCCTGGACCACCAGCGATATGACCGGGGTCGACCCGACCATCGCATGCCACGAACTGCACGTCGATCCGATTTTCAAACCAGTAAAACAGAAAAGACGGAAGCTCGGCCCCGAGCGCGCTAAAGCTGTCAACGACGAAGTAGAACGGCTTTCAAAGGCCGGTTCGATCACCGAGGTGAAGTACCCCGACTGGCTGGCAAACCCCGTCGTAGTAAAAAAGAAAAACGGTAAGTGGAGAGTTTGTGTAGACTTCACCGACCTCAACAAAGCGTGCCCAAAGGATAGCTTCCCGCTACCACACATTGACCGGCTCGTAGAAGCAACCACCGGACACGAGCTACTCTCGTCTATGGACGCCTTTGCAGGATATAATCAGATCATGATGCACCCAGATGATCGGGAAAAGACTTCCTTCATCACCGACCGCGGCACATATTGCTACAAAGTCATGCCCTTCGGGCTCAAGAATGCGGGAGCGACGTACCAGCGCCTCGTAAATCGCATGTTTGCCGACCAGCTCGGCAACACAATGGAGGTTTACATAGACGATATGCTCGTCAAATCCGCCTTAGCAAACGACCACATTGGCCACCTCACGACGTGCTTTGCGAGTCTAAACAAGTACGGAATGAAGCTGAATCCAGCAAAATGCACTTTCACGGTCACGTCGGGAGAATTCCTCGGCTACGTTGTAACGAGAAGAGGAATTGAAGCGAATCCAAAGAAAATAACGGCAATCACCGAACTGCCATCGCCAAAGAACACCAGAGAAGTCCAACGCCTAACAGGACGCGTCGCGGCCTTGAATAGATTTATCTCACGGTCGACGGATAAGTGTCTCCCCTTCTACAACCTTTTGCGAGGGAATAAGAAATTCGAATGGGACGCTAAGTGCGAGGACGCGTTCCAGCAGCTAAAGACCTACCTCTCCACCCCACCAATTCTGGCCAAACCCGAAGAGGGAGAGACGCTATACTTGTACATCTCTGTGTCAACCTCGGCAGTCAGCAGTGTGCTCGTCCGCGACGATCGAGGCGACCAAAGACCCATTTTCTACACAAGCAAAATCTTCGACGACGCGGAAACGCGCTACAACACACTCGAAAAACTCGCGTTAGCAGTCGTCGTCTCAGCTCGGAAGCTCCGCCCTTATTTTCAATCACATTCGGTGGTCGTACTCACGAACCAACCAATCAGAAAAATCCTGCACAGTCCGAGCCAGTCAGGGAGGATTGCCAAATGGGCGGTCAAGCTAAGCGAGTACGACATCGAATACAAACCCCGAACCAGCGCAAAGTCACAAGTCCTAGCTGACTTCCTCATTGAGCTACCACCCGAGCTCACTTTCAACGAAGCTCAGCCTCCAAAGGAGAAATGGATTCTGTTCGTAGACGGTTATTCGTCAAGAAACGGTTCGGGCGTAGGAGTCAAGTTGACATCCCCGACCGGCGAACTAATCGAACAGTCTTTACGCCTAAGATTTCCAGCCTCAAACAACGAAGCCGAATACGAAGCACTGCTCGCTGGACTACGACTAGCCGAAGTAGTAGGAGCAAAGCAAGTAGAGGCGTTCGCCGATTCACAGCTTGTCGTAAATCAATTCAACGGGGAATACAAAGCAAAAAACGAGCGCATGGACGCATATTTAAAACTCGTCCAGGAAATCACCGCACGAATCGGGTCGGTCACGCTAACCAAGATCCCCAGAAGCGACAACTCCTCCGCAGACGCACTAGCCACTCTAGCTTCGACTTCAGACCCTGACCTTCGTCGAATCATTCCAGTTGAATGCATAGCCCGACCAAGCATCACACCAGACGAAGTTGTGTTGCTTATTACCGAGGAAGATGAGGGCCTGGACGACGCCCACCGAAGCAACGAAGAAATTATCAAGGACAATAACCCCGAACATACCGACACCGTCGATTGGAGGGATGAGATCAAGGACTATATACTGACCGGAAAGGTTCCCGAGGATCGTTGGGCAGCTCGCCGACTGAAAGCCCGTTGCGCGCAATACGTAATGATGAAGGACGAGCTATTTCGCTGGAGTGCATCCAAGGCTCTCTTGCGCTGCATCAACGGGCAAGAAATCCAATGGGTCACCGAACAAACGCACGAAGGAGCCGGCGGAAACCACACAAGCGGCCGAGCATTAGCCGCAAAGATAAAGAGACACGGCCACTTCTGGCCAACCATGATCGCTGACTGCGAAAGCTATGTGGCCCGATGCGAAAAATGCCAAAGGCACGCACCGAGCATACACCAGCCAGCCGAGCTCCTCACCACTGCAGCCACACCCTATCCGTTCATGCGGTGGGCGATGGACATCGTCGGACCTCTCCCGGCCTCGCATCAAAAGAAGTTCGTCCTGATAATGACCGATTACTTCACCAAATGGGTCGAAGCTGAATCCTACTCGGAGATCAAAAACCTCGACGTTCAGAAGTTTGTTTGGAAGTACATAATCTGCCGTCACGGTGTTCCTTACAAGATCGTAACCGAAAATGGCTCTCAGTTTATTTCCAATCTGTTCGAAGAATTCTGCGCAAGATGGAAAATACGTCTAAGCAAATCGACACCGAGGTACCCACAAGGTAATGGGCAGGCCGAGGCGACCAACAAAACAATTATAGACGGTCTAAAGAAGCGAATGGAAAGTAAAAAAGGTCTCTGGGCCGACGAGCTCGATGGCGTCCTCTGGTCTCACCTGACCACCCCGAGAACATCCACTGGCCAGACACCCTTTTCACTCTCCCATGGAATGGAGGCAATGTCCCCAGCCGAGATGTGTGTCCCGACAATACGTCTGAGTATCGCGCCCGAGCACGAACAACTTAACAACAACATGATCATTAACTGCCTTGATCAAGCCGAAGAGCTACGGGACCGAGCGCTCCTACGTCTCCAAAACTATCAACAACAAATCACCCGACACTACAACAAAAAGGTCAAAGGTCGACGTTTCGTAGAAGGCGACCTCGTCCTCAGAAAAGTGTTCGAAAATATGCGGGAATACCGAGCAGGGAAACTCGGCGCAAACTGGGAAGGTCCGTACATCGTTTCAAAGGTAGTAAAACCCGGTGCGTACGAGCTCATAACGATGAAGGGAGAAGCCATTCCACGCTCTTGGAATGCGAACAAACTCAAGAGGTACTACTACTAGGCCGAACATCTCTCGCTCACGAAAAAGCCGAGCATCGCGCTCAAAAAAAAAAAAAAAAAAAAAAAAAAAAAACGAGCACTCCGCTCCAAACCGAGCTCGCTATACACGAGCTCGAGTAATATGTAAAGTGAACTACGATCGGCTTGATCCCCTTTCGGGGTACGTAGGCAACCTCTCACGAGGCTCAGCTATATCAATAATAAAATTTTATTAAGTTAAATATTTTGTTTCAAAAGCACCGAACAGATCGACATCTTGGCCAGATGCTCGATACATTGTAAGCCGGGCCAAGTTCCCGCACGAGGCTGATCGACGGTAAATAAGCCGAGCACAGCTCTCGCATACTGTCCCGGTCAGACCTAAGGGGTAAGCCGAGCACTTACTCGCACCCGACCTGTGATACAACGAGCACAGTCTCGAACCCCACAACTAAGTAAGCCGGGCCCAGTTCCCGCACAAGGACGACTGACAGAAAAAAATAAGCCGAACACAGTTTCGCATAACTGTCCCGGTCGCTCCTACGGGATAAGCCGAGCATCTTTGCTCGCTCCTTGCTAAACTCGCATACCTAACCCAAACCGAACACCTCCTTTCGTTGACTTGGACATATATATATAAAAAGAGCGAGGAAAAACAAAATTCATTCAAAAGTGCTCATAAGGCACGAATCCGGTTACAGCAGATATTTCAAAAAAAAAAAGGGAGGAAGGGAAGACAACAGAAATCATAAGGAGAATCTAGGAAGCCTCAGGAGCTCGGTCTTCAGTTGTATTCTTGTCTTCGCTCCCGATCAGCCCAGACGCCCGGAGATTGTCCACCACCGAGGATGACACGAGTGCTCGATTCGAGACATGCTGATCCAAAACGGGCATCGAAGAAGCCCCATCGGTCCGATCCGGACTACCTGGCGGAGTCATAACAAAATCCCCTTCAACCAGGTCGGTGAACTGAATCGAGACGAGCTCCTGCTTGAAACGAGCAACGTCTGAATGCGCCTTGGCTATCCTGTCGGGAGGAATAGCGAACCCTTCTTTGACGAGCGTCTCAAGCATCGACGCAACAGCAGCAGCTTGATTCATCAGTATCTGGGTTTTCCTCCCGAGCTCTTTTTCTCCATTGGCCTTCTTTATCTTGGAAAGCCGAGCCTGCGCCTTGCTCGATATATGCTCCTTCTCAAGAAAAGAAGTCTTGAGCCGAGCACATTCCGACTCCAACCTATTCCCAAGGTCTGCAACCCGAACCGTCAGCTCATCGGCTTCAGCCTGGATGTTCGAACAATCAGCCAGACATTGCCTATTCTCGGCATCCAATCGAGCATTCTCGGAAGAAAGATCAGCGACCTTCTTTTCCAAAACGGACATCTTCTCCTCCTCAACCTTGAGGGACGAGCGAAGTACCTCCGCAGCAGCAGCCGCCTCACGGCATCCCTCCAATCCAGCGATGACCCGCTCGGCCTTAGCGAGGCTTCTCTTCAGACCGCTGACCAACTTCTCATACTCAACGTCTCTCTTCTCATACTCATCAACGAGCAGATTGTAATTAGCAAGACTCTGAAACAAAGCACCAGATTAGAACCAGCACAAAACAAACAGAAGAAAAAACGAATAGGCAAACGCCTTACCCGAGCCAAATCCTTCGCCACCGCTTTCTTATGTGCCGGGAATCGCATACGATCAACCGAGCAAAGTTCTCGCGGTGGGCTGTCCCTTAACATCCGGAACAAATCTGCGCAAGCCGACCCATCACGGATAATCGACCGCGAGCCTTCGTATCTCATGAAAAAACCGTAATCCGAGACGGTACCCACCCCCTGACCTCCGAGGAAGTAAAGCCCAGCAGCTTCATCACTTTCAGGGTCGACCATGTCATTTTGAGGCTCAGCAACCTCATTCTCCTCCTGACCATCCGCTCCATCCCGACCACCTCCGGATTCAGTAGCCTCGTTCTCCTCGCGACCATCCTCTGCGTGTTGGTCGGAAGTCTCATCCTGGATTCCCATGTTAGCAGCCTCATCCGCATAACCACTCTCCGTAATCCGAGCATCCAAAGTCTCGGGACGAACCATTAACTCTCTTCCCCCGACTATAGTATGCTCCGAAGCATCGGCCGTCTGAGCATCGACCTCCTGCGTAGCAGCAGACGACTTCTTCCTCCTCTTTTTTCTCTCAAGAGGTTCCTCGGAGGCATCCACAGCCGCATCCTCGGCTCGCTGCCTTTTCCTCTCCTTCCTCCTCCGGCGTTTCTCGGCCTTCTCGGCCTCGATTGCATCAACCGTCGCACTCACCTGACGAAACAAGTCCCGATGGTATTCATTTACAAAAATCATCCCTAAGGGAACTGGCCCGACCGATGGAGAAAAAGGACGATTGGGATCCAAATCAACAGGAATTACCTCCTGACTTTGAGGAGCGGTCGGGGCCCCCGAACCGGTAAGATTCTCCTCGACGTAATTCAGAACCTCGAGATCCATCTGACCCATTTTCCTAGCCTTCTTTTTCCTAACAACCGAAACGAGAGGTCTATCGTTGTATTCGGTCAATGACTCGATCGAACGAAGATGACAACCTGCGAAAATCAACATCTTAAGAAAAACGAGCAAAAATAGAGAAAGCCAACAAGAAGATGGGAAGGACGCACCTCCGTCCAAACACTCTACAGCCCTTCTAACTTGACTAGCGTGAACGTCTGGTCACTTCTGGATACTCCGAGCAACGAGCCTATGCAGTTTCGTTAAAAATTGGGACGGTGCCGGGAGATCAAAAGAATGACGGTCTGCAAGAAAAGAGAACGAGGATGAGTTAGTCTATTTAGAGGAACGAGTAAAGCGAAAGTATTTACCATGAAGATGATTCCAAAGAACTCTGTATGGCCTCTCCGGGTCAGGGACCGAGGCTGAGTTAACCCGCACGTAAAAATAGCGGTCCTGCCAATCGTCAACCTTCGACGGTTTCCCTATAACGACCTTTTCTCCGAAACGGGTCCTCATACAAACATACCGAGTCCCGACAGTAGTAGGATTCGTCGAGATCGTCGTGATTTCCTCGAAGAACCGAAGTGTCATCTCCACCCCGCATTCGGAGGCCAGAATCATGGAACCAACCAGATTCTGAACGGCAGCCGGACACAATTGGGACATGGCAATCCTCCTTTCCTCACAATACGCCACAAGCAGCCTCGGCAAGGGAAACCGAAGATGGATATCCTTGAACCAAAAGTCATACAAGCATATCCACCCCTCCGGACAAGTCCAAGGCCTCTCGTGTGGCTCGGGCTTACGAAGCTCGAGCCGAGCGACACCCCCAGGGTCACAGTTATCCCTTAACCAAATCAAGTCATCATCCGAGCATTTCGTTGGAAGAACCGGACGAACTGGACGCGTTTTCTTCTCCGAACCATCCGTAGCCTTTCGCTTTCCTCTTGCCTTTTTAGATCTGCTCGGCTCCGACGCCATTCTATCGCACCTCGCCTGATCCACTATCGCCACGGCCTCCGCTTTTACAGGGAGAAACCCCAGATGTTGATTGGGCAAAGGCAACCAGGGCCGAACACCGTCGTCCTCCGAATCTATCAGATACGGAACTTGGAAACTCTGCACGCTACCCGAAGCGGAAGGGATCTGAGCCTGATTATCTTCGGGGTTTTGGACAATAACCTCCGTTCGTCCCGAGCTGGAGGACAAACTTCGCTGCGCAGCAGAAGAACTAGGCTGAGCAGAATCACCCTCGGATAACCTTACCGAGTAGAGATCCCGACCCGAGGAAGACGCTGAATCGGAATCAATCCTCATAACTTAACACTGATACAACAACAAACTAGAGAGAGAAAGTAAAATCTAGAGAGAAGGGAGAGCGAAATACCTGCGAAAGGAGAGAAATGAAGACACGGAAGAGAATGAAGCAAGATATATATAAGCGGAGCGGGAGAATTTCGAGGTAAGTGTAATGATGACCTCCCTTACGCAACCTTTCAGTTTCCAGCAGTCATAGGCATCATTGCGACTCTTCAGAATCCAGCTGTTTCCCAAGAAACCTATTGAGCTCTCCGAGGCAGAAAAGGCAAAAACGGACAAAGCCGACCAGATCCACACCGGATAACTATCGGCCCAACTAAAACACCGTCAAAATCCGCCGACTTATGACACCGCGAAGATCGACGAACTGGGGGGGGGCTTACTGTCATATATGGGTTTAGCACCTCATCCACTTAGAAGGCCCAATACTTATCCTTTAAGCATAGGTCGGCCCAACGAAAACAAATGGCCCAACAAGCAATAAGGGCCCGGACGCACACGCCCGAACCGAGATCATTATCATCGGCTCGGCTCGGCTCAACTCAAGCAAATCGGCTCAGCTACATTAGTGGCCAAAAGAACGTACGACTCAGCCCATCTCGTCACCAAGTACGGCCCAATCCGCACGAACTCGACAAGCGGTCAACGGCCTGTAAAAAGTACGACCGTATTTTACTATAAATAGGAGTCGTCACTGTACATTAATGTAACTTTTTGGGATTTGTGCACTTCTTACTACTTTCTCTCTCTAGAGTCAATTTCCCGAATTGTAAACCGAGCACGTCTTTCGACCTGCTCGGGAATCTGAATACCAACTACGCTCGTCGCCGAGCATATCACTCTCAACAAAGAACCCCTAACACAATCTTCTCTTCTTTCACCCCGAGCACTACTTTTACTCTTGCTTATCTCTGAATCTAGTCGGTTCTCTCTCAAGAACAACTTAGTTCCTTCGGACCGAGCATGTCAACTCTCTAGCAAGACGCGCATCCCGACTTCGTGACCATCTCGGTTATCACACAAATCAAGCAATACGAGAAAAATCTTAGTCATTATATATGAGTCATTTCTAATTTTGCTTTTGCTATTTTTTTTTTAAAGCCACTCAACTTGCTGACGAAAGTAGGTTTCTAGTTATGTAAAAGAAATCACATAAAAATGAAACAACAAACATGTATTATACATAAATTATCACAAATGACTCATTTCAATTGACCAAATGAGTCATGAGTTTGTTTGTTTTTATATATAAAAATGTTAATATCATTCATCAAAATGAAATATTTAGATGTTACAATTTGAAAACAAAAATTGTTAAATTTAAATGTAGAACTCATGCCAAAAAGATAAATAAAAAAAAAAAAACAAAAAAATACATGGGAAATATATCATTTGATTGTTTGCTGTTTTAGTTCGAGAGCAGTCAGTTGAGGCAAAACTATAAATAAAAATATCGGTGCTTTGAAAAAGAGCAGTCGGTTTCAATAGGAGAAGCGTCCAAAGAAGATTGAAAAACCATTAAGAAATTTCATGAAATTGTTCATTCGGTAACCCCAAAAAATAGATTTATTTTTTCTTCATAACTAAGATTTGATTTTAACTATTGATATTTACTTGATTGGTAAGACTTAATATTAACCATTGATATGTATTTGTTAGGTAAGACTTAATCTTTGACCATTGATATTTACTTAATAGGTAAGACATAATCTTGATCATTTATACATATTTGATATGCAAGACTTAATATAAACCATTGTTATTTACTTGATAGGTAAGATTTAATCTTGATCATTGATATTTACTCGTAAGACTTTAACCTTGACCATTTGTATTTATTTAATAAGTAAGACTTAATCTTGACCACTGATATTTATTTGATAGGTAAGATTTAATCTTAACCATTGATATTTATTTGATAGATAAGACTTAATTTTAACCATTGATATTTACTTGATAGTAAGATTTAATCTTGACTACTGATATTATTTTTATTATTTAACAAATATCTTTTGTATTTTTATCAGTAATATATATATATATATATATATATATATATTTTTTTTAATTTTTGATAAAATTAACAAAAATAAACTAAACACTCAAATACAATAGATAATTAAAAAACAAGCTAACTTTACTCTTAAAAAAAACGTTTATCTTTCCTCATAGGTAAGACTTAACCTTGACCATTTATATTTACTTGATAGGTAAATCTTAATCTTTACCAGTGATATTTATTTGATAGGTAAGATTTAATCTTGATAGGTAAGATTTAATCTTAACCATTAATATTTATTTGATAGGTAAGACGTACTCTTGACCATTGATATTTACTTTATACGTAAGACTTAGCCTTGACCATTCATATTTACAAGAAGTAATCTTTACCATTGATATTTACTTGATACGTAAGACTTAACCTTGAGCATTTATATTTACTTGATAGGTAAGACTTAATCTTGGCCACTGATACTTATTCGATAGGTAAGATTTAATCTTAACCAATTATATTTATTTGATAGGTAAGACTTAATTTTAACCAATGATATTTAATTGCTAGGTAAGATTTAATCTTGACAATTGATATATTTATATTATTTAATACATATCTTTTGTATTTTTATCATTAATATATATATATATATATAGTTTTTTGTTAAAATTAACCAAAATAAACTAAACACACAAATATAATAGGTAATTAAAAAACAAGCAAACTTTACTCTTAAAAAACGTTTATCTTTCCTCATAGGTAAGATTTAATCTTAACCATTGATTAGCAACAATGGCCGTATGGAAGCCAAAGCAAAGTTGTTAACGAGAATGCGATGGGAAGTTAGCGAGATCGGATTCAGAAGCCGAGACGTGCGAGCGGGAAGAGTTCGTGACGATGTTAGAGTGGGGTTGTCAGAATGAGTGGAGATGAGATCGTGTCAGAAGCGACGTGAAGTTGTTAGTACGTGGAATCGGAAGTCGGAAAGCTGTCAAGTTCGGAGGACAGATTCTTAAAGAGTGTCTCGGGAGATACATATCAGTATCTTAAAAGACGGGAAAGTCGAAGCGAAGTGGGGAAGTCAGAACGCGAGACAAAGGAGAGAAACAAGCAGGAACAAGGTCGAGATCGAGACAGATAGACGGGAAAGACAGTAGAGCGTGAAACACAGTATGAAGTGCAAGACGGGAAGCGAGGGTGGAACGGTTAATGGGGTCAGTGAGATGGAATAGTATGAGACGGAAGGGTCGCCGTAATGACAGGTGTCAGTAAGATGCAGCAGTGTTGAATAAGGAAGCGTTGAGAGCGAGTGACGGAGCAACTTACAAGGTTCGGAACCGATTCAAAGTCTGATAATGACGGAGAATTCGGGGACGAATTCCTGTAAGTGGGGAAGAATGTGATACTCCGTATCCCAAAATATGGTCAACGGGCAAAAGAATAGTCAACAGGGGCAAAATTGTAATTTTGCCAAACTCAGGGGCAAAATGGTAATTTTGTCAAAGTTCGAGACAGAAGACGAGACGGGCCAAATGTTCTTCTTTTAAGTCATAAAGAACATTTACAAGATCAAGATTCGAAGAAACGGAGCAGAAATATATTTTTCGGAGTGTCGGGTGAAAACCGAGCAAAACCGGGAAAACTTCGGAAAATCATAACGGGAGCTAAGAAACTCCAAATGGGATGATTCAAATTGCTAAATTCATCTAAAAGCAAGGAGAATCAGTCTATAGAGGTTTGAGGATTTATGGGAACTTCCAGATATTTATTAAAACAATTATCGGGAGAATGACCAAACCGAGCTAAAGGAAGAAAATAAGTTAAGGGAAGGTTTTTATGGGTTGGGCCGGTGTAATGGGCCTCAGTGGACTTCAGACAATCACCTGGGACAGGTGTGAGCTCCCTGGGTCGACAGCTTTTGGAGGATAGGTGTCATCCTCATGTTAGATGCATAGAGAAAAAGGGATAATGCATGGAATCTTAACTATCCATCCCCTTTTTGGTTATTGGAGGTCTGCATCTCTCACTCTACTCTCTCTCTGTCGAAACTCTCTCCAAATCTCTCCAGAAACATTCAACAAAAGTCATCCAACCCTCTTGAATCTTCAAAGATTTCTTCATATATTCAAGATGTTCTTCATGTCTTGGTGTGCAAGAAAGTGCATAACTTTCTTGTTCTAGACCCAAATCCTTCTCTGCAAAGTCCAGTAGCTTCACCTTGATCTCCTCTTCAAGTTCCAGCAAGCCTCCGTCGTAGCCGTCGCCGGAGCTCACCGGAAAACGGCAGAGAAGCAGCCGCGGTTAAAGTTTTAGGGTTACTCTCTCTCTCCTCAATTTCTCTTCAGATTTCAAGGCTATGGGTGGATAGATCTCCTCACAAGGATCAGTTTGGTGTGAAGTTCGCCGTCGGAAGTTGCCAGAAAAGTCACCGCCTCCGCGGTCAACGCCGGAGCCGCCGCGGTCAATGCCAGAGTTGTCGCCGGAGAAGCTCCTTTCGCCGGCCAATCTTCAAGCGGTTCTTCAAGGGTGTTTTTGCAAGGCATGGGAGTTGGTTTGGCCTTGGTTTGGTGGGTGAACCGGTCTAGTCAAACCGGTTAAGCCTCGGTCAACGCCGGTCAACGGTTTGACCTAACCGGTTTAACTAAACCGGCTGGTTTGGAGTTGGTTTGGTTCAGTTGGTGGTTCAGGGTGGTCAACCGGTTCAGTTGGGTCAACGGTCAACGGTCAACGCCGGTCAACGCCGGTCAACGCGTTGACTCCGGCCGGTTTTTGTGTGCGGTTCGTGTGACGGTTGTTCGGAGTGTTCGGGAGTTCATGTTCGGGTATTCGGAGAAGTTCGGGTTTAGTTCGGGTCTCGGGAGTCCGTATCTGCATCCGTGCCGTTCGTTCCGTCATATCACTGTGAGTCGGCTCAAACACCGTAGATGCATGTAGAACGTTAAATGGGAAACCGTAGTGATAAGAATGCATACCCGAGAATGTGAATTGAATTGATTGATGGATTGGTTGAATTAACGGTAAACCGGCTAGGGTTAAAGAAGCATGATAGGTTTAATCGGATTAAACCTGTTTGTGTGCCGCTAGGTTGATAGCATTGTTGTGTGATGCATTCATATAGTTGTGGCATGAGTAGGACTATATATGCATACATAAGTAAGTAAAGAACGGAGATTGAATGAACATATATACGGAAATTAAGACGAGTTAAAATACGGAGTTGAATCTAAGCGAACGGATAGCGTATGAACGGTGTCGGGGTTTCCCGAGGTTAAATGGATTAAATAATGAATGGTGAGACGTCGGGGAGTTTAGTAAGCTACTAGCTCTAAACCGACGGTCTGAGGAGTTATTAAAAGATGTTTGGTAATAGTTAAGAAATGAGAAGTGTTATGATTGGTGAACCGTCTATGGGTTAACAAGCGGTTAACCCAAGGTAGCGGGCGTGAATTGGTTAAAAGATGGTAGAAACCCTAATAGGCCTGTATGTGTGCTTGTGTAAGTCTACTTTGGTGTTGGGCCGAGTAGCCTGTTGATTGTGGTTGTTGTGTGGTTGTGGTTGACCTTTTGTGCAGGCCTTTAGATCGACTCGGTGTTGGGCCGAGCGATCCTCAGAGATACTTAGCTCGGTCACGGGACCGGTTAAGTTGTGGTGCTGACTCGGTGCGGTGCTGAGTCAGAGCGGTGGTGTGTGTGAGTAGACTTGCGGGATGCGGGGTTGAGTTGATTGTGTTGTTGATTGTGATTGATTGCTAGAGTCCAAGCGAGTCTGTGTGTTTACTTTTATGCACTAGGACTCTAGGGTGCGTTAGATCCCGCAAGTCTAGGTGTGTGAGTACGTTCTGGTACTTCCATCCCGATTGGATCCTCGGGAGTTGATAACCTGGTCAGTTAGTGCTGGCAGGTGCGAACCTATGGAGTGACGTCTGTAGGGTGTAGTCCGGAGAATACGGGGTCGCGTCCTAGGGCCGGACTGCATGGAAGCTCGGGTTGCCGGGGGTAACCGGAGTCGCCGCGTATCGATGGACAGAGAACGGTGTCCTAGTCGTTGTGTGGACGGCTAGGAGTCACGTGGGTTAGTTGCCATATCGGTAACAGTGGAAACCCGTGGAAGTTACCAAGTTCGTAGGGGCCCAGTGTGTGTGTGTGTTTGGTGTGTTGGTAGTGCGCGGTAGATAGATCGAGTCTCAATCGGGGACATGTGCCGCAGTGCTCCTGATTTCCTCTAACGCCTTCTCTTTCTTTTGGCAATTGATTGTGTGTGGGCTCGACACGACGTGGTAGAGCGTGATCGGCTGTTTTGGCGATTGATTGTTATTTTGGGCTTCGGGCGGGAATTTATAGATGATAGATAGACTAGAAGCCGTAGTGGGGAGCCGATTCACTGGGTGATCTTAGATCGCTCATTAGACTCTGTTGGTGTTTTTCAGGTATAGCAGCTACGGACGCGGGAGGTCCTCGGTGTAGTGTCGGGATGGCTTGTGGCGGAGTTTTGATTCGATGATTTTGGGATGTTTTATTTCGGTTCGGCAGCTGCGATATTTTGTGATTTGATTGTTATATATGAATATTGAGGATTGTTTGTAAAAACTCGTTAAACGTTGCATTCAACGTTTGATTACTTAAAAATGAAATTGTTTCCCTGATATGAGGTTTCAGTCCGAACCGACACAACTCGTTGAAGTAGTGCAAGTAGTACTGCTTGCTCTACGGATATGAGGATAGCGGAGTCGGAAGCAGGTTGGTGCGAGCTTTTTGTCTCAAACCGATCTGTCTCTGGCTTCGTCCTGTGGCGAACTTTTGCTGTTAGATTTGCTCGGGTTCAATCGGTCATGTTCTTGTTTGATTGTTGGCCGGTCAGCTCGACGGTCAGCGGAGAATGGGAAAGGGGCGTTACATCGGCGGCGGCGCGTGGGCTCCGGCGGCGGCGCGTGTGGCTCCGGCGAGGCGCGTGGAGCTCCGGTGCATGGCTCTTCCGGCACGCGTGGATCTCACGCGTCCAGCTCTTCTTCCGGCGCGTGGGGGCGCGTGCTCCTCCGTTCGGTGCCTCTGACTTCGTCTCGTCGAGGTGGTCTCGGTGGTGGGTTCATTTTATTGGGGTTTGGAGTATTTTGAAAGTTATGGGAAGAAAACGTTTTCTTGGAGGTTTAAAACTCAGATCTGAGATCTCGGGGATTACCTGACGATATGAAATGACGAGATCTCGAAAATATGACTTCTATTCACCTCGAATGGCTCACGAACTCGACAGGGCTTCGCCAGGAAAAAGAGAGATACGCTTTTAGAGGATGGAGAGCTGTATTTATAGGAGGGGAAGGGAAGCCTTAGAGTTTTAGAAGGAAATGGGCTTGGGCGTGGGATTTCCTCCCTTTCTTTTATAAATTTTTAAAAGGAGCTGGGTCAGGGCCCTTACAACTTCCGTTTATAGTAGAGTTTTATTTTCCAACATGGTACATCGATGCACAATCCATGTTTCACTTCGATAATGTTTTGAAGTGTTGTAGTTTAGTATAGCTTTTGTTTCAGATTACTCGGTTTAGTCTCATGTTTGGATAAGCATGAGCCGATTGGACATCCACCATCTAAGACATCATTTCACAACATGGTCACTTAAAACTTTAATTAAAAGTTACTGAAACATTATATTTCTTATTTACAACATTCATTTTCAGTCTGAAATTTAGTTTCACAATCTAAGCTTTGTGTTTTTTTTTTCTTTTTTTTTACTAAGAGATAATTAAGTTCCATATATTTGTACACTCGCAAGTCTCAACATGTACTAGCTAGCCAAGTTTTATTATGAAATATATATAAAAAGCCTAAAATTGATGTGTTATATAAAAAATATGTTTGGGACTTTCGGTTAAACTGTTTATTTAATACTTTAACCCACTTAGTTTAGTAACCGTTAGAGTCCCACTTAACCAACAAACAAAATTATAATAATCATCTCAATGTAGTGGTATTAGATACAGTGTTACTATTTTTTACTTCTGAGCTCTAATCATTGCTCTATTGACTATGTCATGTTTATTCTCCTTGGAGAATTGTAATATTGATGGATAATAAGTTAATAACACTAGTGATTTAAGATATTATTATATTATTTTAGTGCTGGATCCGATTTCAAACCTAGTGCTCGTACATTTAGAAGACATAACTTTTTTTTTTTTTGATTAAATGGCTTGTTTAGAAGAGATAATGTATGATTGTCATCCATCACAAATAATATTCTATAAATATGATCTAAGATATAGAAATATTAGTAATTTGGTTTAATCTTGATAAGTAATTTGGTAATCTTAATATTTTAACCTAGATTTTCTAAAACTACAAACAAATACAATTTGTGTATTTGACAGATAATTTGATGTATAAATCTATATAAATAAGTTACAATATAACATAACTAATATAGATAGAATATCAAACTCATTGATTTGATAGCCGACCTCAAGCTTCATACGAGTCCTTGATGGAAAAAAGGTTTCGTGTTTTAAATAAAGAAAACATTTAGGGAAAAAAAAAAGTTTAAAACATCTAAACAAGTCGACAATTAAAAGACACTTAAAATTTAATACTAGAGTTTTGATACGATTTATTCCAGACATTCGGGTTATAAATATTGCCGTATATGTAATGTCACATAAATCTTGACGTGTATTCTCAATATTATTAGACATACAATTTGATGCAAATAACTTCTAAGTTCTAATTAGTAGAAAAACGTTTATGTATAAGAAGTGAATAAACTAATTAAAGACACTTTTACTACCGTGGAAAACTACAACATATATATTAACCGGTAATCTATCATTTTAAGATGGTAACGTACCTAAGATGGTGGACCTTAAAAGAAAGATTATGTACCCAATCAACCAAATTATAAATTATAGTTTAGCCTGTTTAGTTAAAGTATCCTCATCTACACTATGTTTTGGTCTAGACCATATTACATGAAATTGTGAGACGTAACGTAATACAGAATGTGACGTAAGGGTATTTTTTTTTCAAATACCGTTTATTGCAAAGTAAACAAAAGTTTCACCTTAACAACCTAGTTTCTCTCTTGCTTTTTGATTTATCAATGATCTCAAAGCCTTCTAGATTCACCCTTAACACCAAGTCTAATTCTCTCTTAAGAATTCTTAACTTTTGCTAAAAGCAATCTCTCTCTCGAAAGGCGCATCAAGCACATATGCCCTAGATGATCTATTTATACTTAAAGATCATCGTATAATTACCTTATTTCTTTTGGCATATTTCCTAAAGAGTTAAGAAACTCTTTTTACTTTTTTTTTGGAAAAATTTCTATAAATAAAATAATAAATATAAAATAATAATATTTATTATTTTATTATTATTGGTAAGTGTGAGAAACTCTTGTGGAAAATCATGGATGATAAATGCTGTAAACACCATATAAGAAACTTTCTTATTTTGGCGATGCTTCGATAACCTCAATACGCCTATATATTATTAAGAAGATGGTTCGAGCATTGCTTAACCAACCTAAACTGAGAAGTATGGCAATTCTTGATCTTCCAGACGACCTCTTGATTACCATTCTGGTTCTTCTTATTCGAAACAATTTCGGAGATTTTGCAAGGGTGACATCAAACTGCCAGACACTGTTTCAGTTAGCACAAGCCCCTCATTTCTACAGAAGTGTAGATTTCTTCTACAATTACATTTCCTTCTCCCGCAAGGAACAAGCACATGAGTTTCACGAAACTTGCATAAAACACAACAACCCCTCATGCCTTCTAGTGAAAGGTATGTCTGAATTCATATACAACGATCGGCGTGAAACAGGGGAAATCCGTCGAAACTCGATGGGATACTGGTTTGTATGCCTATTGCATGCTGGTCCGGGTCATGTACGGTGCCTCTGAGGTTGGGATGAGAGGGATAGCGCTAACCCGAGAATTTGCTCATAAATACATGTGCAGATTGTCGCGCGTGACAGGATGGTATGGGTGCACAAACCGTCTGATTTTTTCTTTGAGAAGGAAGGACTTCTTGATATCGACAACGTCCAGAGATGTAAGTGTGCCACCATCAATAACTGGATCTATTGGTGGGTAGATGGCTGGAACAGCCCTGATATGTGCGACGAATGTTTCTGGACCGTAGAATCACTGGCATTTTGCGAAATTGTAAAGCATAGCTTCAGCACAAAAATTTAATTAAAGTTAGCTTGTTTTTAATTATCTATTGAATTTGTGTGTTTAGTTTATTTTGGTTAATTTTAACATATATATATATATATATATATATATTAATGAAAAAATACAAAAGATATGTGTTAAATATCAATTGTTAAAATTAAGTCTTGCCTATCGATTAAGTCTTACCCATAAATATCTTTGGTCAGATTAAGTCTTACTTATGAAGTAAATTCAATGGTCAAGATTAAGTCTTACCAATCAAGTATATATCAATGGTTAACACTAAGTCTTATCTATCAAGTAAATATTAATGGTTATGATTAAATCTTACATATCAAGTAAATATCAATGGTTAAGATTAAGTCTTACCTACCAAGTAAATATCAATCTTCAACATTAAGTCGTACCTATCAAGTAAATATCAAAGGTCAAGACTAATTCTTACCTATCACTTAAATATCAATAGTTAAGATTAAGTCTCACCTATCAAATAAATATCAATGGTTAAGATTAAGTCTTACCTATCAAGTAAATATCAATGATTAAAATTAAATCTTAGCTTTGAAAAAAGATTAACGGTTTTTTTTATATGAGTAAAGTTAACTTGTTTTTTAATTATCTATCGAATTTGTGTGTTTAGTTTATTTTGGTTAATTTTAACAAAAAAACTATATATATATATATATATATATATATATATTTAATGAAAAAAAATACAAAAGATATATGTTAGATAATATAAATAATAGAAATAATATCAATGATCAAGATTAAATCTTACCTATCAATTAAATATCAATGGTTGAAATTAATTCTACCTATCAAATAAATATCAGTGGTTAAGATTAAGTCTTACCTATCAAATAAATATCAATCATCAAGATTAAGTCTTACCTATTAAATAAATATTAATGGTCAAGATTATGTCTTATCTATCAAGTAAATATCATTGGTCAAAATTAAATCTTACTTATGACGAAAGATTAACGATTTTTTAGAGTAAAGTTAGCTTGTTTTTTTATTATCTATTGTATTTGTGTGTTTAGTTTATTTTGGTTATTTGTTGCACCCATTAACGCAGAGGTGATATGGATGCCGAGCTATGATGCTGGAAACTGTAGCAGCAGTACCAGGAATGGTCGGAGGAAGGTTACTCCACTGCAAGTCCCTTTGGAGGTTTGAGCAAAGCGGAGGATGGATCAAAAGAAGCAGAGAATGAGAGGATGCATTTCATGACATTCATGGAAATTGCTAAACCCAAATGGTACGAGAGAGCTCTTCGTTGCAACAAATGTGTTGCTTCTAAAGTAACAAGGATAGCAATGTATACAATAAACCTACACATACCAGTGCAACAGACAACTCCAAGTACATGTACTGACGGGAAACAACTTTTTCTAATACAGTTGCAGGGTGGAGCTTGCTGTCGCTGATGGCATTGGCAATTCCACTTTTTTCGTCTTCGACACCGAAATGACAAAGCTGACTTCAAAAAGCTAGAATTGATTAAGAGAAAGCTAGAGTTGGAAGAACCAAGAAGATAACAAACGAACCAAAAAACCCAAAATGGCATGAATCTTTTCATGTTTACTGGTCACATGGCTAAACATGTTCTTCAATGTCAAAGACGATGATCCCATTGGTGCACCGTTGATCGGAAGAGCTTTTGTTCCTGTTGAGGATATTTTCCATGGAGAGGAAGTTGATATATGGGTCGAGATTTTAGATACTGAGAAAAACCCCATTGACGAAGGAACAGAGATTCATGTGGAACTTCAGACTTCAGTGTTAAAAAAAGCTGGAATCATAGTATCAAAACAAACCTATTCGTGAAGCAAACGCTATCTACAAGCGAATCATTGCACAAGTCGACACACCTGCGATTTATGATGGTATGAATTGGTTTCTAACACAATACTAAGCAGATGATGTGTTTTTTTCCCTTTTATGTATTTACTTTTTGTGCTTTGTCTCTGCCACAATATTCAACATGGAAAAAACATTCAAAATGACATATTTGTTGCTTGTCCTTCATATGTGGATTGTGTTACGCCGCTTGAAGGAAGAGGGAAAGGAAGGTGTTAATCTAAAGCTGGGGTACGTGCTAGATTCCCATGATCGTTACTATCATGTATACACTAAGATAATAGCTGTGTGTGATGACAATCATATATCTTTCTTCAAGCATATGCTGTTCATTAATATTAGTAAATGCTATTCCAGGAATTCATTATCTAACTTTTGATATGGACAGGTTGTTCGCAGATCCAAAATTCCTGAATAGGTTAGCTATCGAAGAAGCTATATCAATAACAACCACACTTATAGCACTATACGAGAAGCGGAAAGAGAATTTCTTTGAAGAACTCGACTATGTTATAACTGATACATTTAGATGATCAGTTGTAGATTTTCCACAGTTTGGCTTCCTACACCAGTTTTGTCGTTCTATCATATGCTGATGAGAGCACTGCGCCAGACAGCATATACGCATTGAGATGCCTACTAACTTTGACCCAAAAAAAAGAAGAAGAAAGATGCCTACTAAGGATCCATACATGATAATGCATTTCAAAAGAGTCTTGCTGGAAGAAAGTGGAATTTGAATCTTAGAGTTGCTTCAGTTATTGTTGATGGCTTAAAGATTGCTGGTGTTGGAGTCGTCTCCAGTTTCGCACATGTGGGAGCTTCAAATGCATTGAATGTTGTACGAAAAATCATTAAACCAGAGTTGGTTGTTGCTCAGAAACCTAAGATTAAGAGATCTCCTCTTCTGAAGACGGCAATGGTTCATGGAGGTTTTCTGGGAACATCTGCAAATCTTCGTTACCAGGTATGATGAACATGCTGCATAACAGTGATGGTTCTTTGTCTTAGCTAAGGCAGAGCGTTCATGACGAAGATTATGATTTGATTTATGCCACTAACATCAAAGTGTCAACCAAAGGCAAATAATTGATAGATTGATAGAGCATCGCATTTCTGATGAGCTTTCTTTTGAACCTCTACTTGTGAATATAATTTTATTTGTTATTTTGGAATGCAGGTCAGAGTTACATGTCTGTATTTTGGTTTCTCTGGCTTTTCTTTAATTCCTTTTCTCCTTAAAGCATAGTGTGCCGCCAACCTCTTCGTTTGATTATATTTGGAAGTTTCATTATCTTGATCCTTTACTTTTCATATAAATGTTTGCAGCACTGGAATGGTCTTGCCCGCTCTCCGGGTCTGCAAACTCAGAAAAGCACTCCAGCCTCTAAGGAAATTCCATAGGCTTTGGCCCAATCCTCTCACCATATCTGTAACAAATATTTCTCATAGTTGTATGTATTGTGGTTTTTTTTTTATTTTTCCATTTCAGTTTTACAACAAATATTGTTTTACCAGGGTTGAGCTATACGGGAAAATAATTGATTTTTCTTCACAACTACTTTGCTTAGTTGAAGCATTGAATATGGCCTTCACAACTCCGTTATGGAGGATTTTGTGCAATTTTGTGTATATTTTATATTATCCTCTTCTTTCAAACACATGTAAATTTTTTGACTTGCAAGGGATGGAATTATAGCATCTAACTAATTTCCCTGCTTAGAGATACTCTTTTACAGTTTTAGTTTTTCTGACATTTTCACTGTCTAATGTTTATTAATCTCTCACAGTGAAAATCCAAGCTCAGAAAGTCTGATGACCTCAGTTGGTCATACCTCCTCCAACAGTTATTGATCGGGTGATTAAAGATCAATTTCATGAGGGTATTTTCCCACTATATTATGTATGGACGTAGATGCATGTATACGACTTAAGTTTTTGGCAGCAAAGATACAAGCATGTGTGAGTGTTAAAAAATGTTGAAGATTGATTATTAACTAGTTCAACTAGTTAAAATTTGGTAATCGTAGAGACACAACCCCATATTGTTTTTGTAATTGACTGTTTAGTTTTTGCAGTTTGTTTTTATTTCACCTCATTATTTAAAATCATTTATATAATACTAATTAAAGCAATGCTGTTTCTTTAATCCATCGATCTTCTTCAGGTTTTGTTCTTCTTCAATTTGCTAATTGGGAAATGCAACCTCGCCATCAGCGGCCGAGGTGCTCTGGTCTTGTGTTCGAATCCTCTAACACAGACGAATCCTGCATCAGAATCGTTAGATGTTTTATCAATTTCTTTCTATCAACATAACAGAACAGTGTCGCTCCTAACTGTGTGTGTATGCTATGTTGATAATGAACAATGTGTTTCTCCTGGTAAGAATTATACCTCTCCAGAAGCAGGACTGAATTTGTTCCGTTGAGAGACCTGCATGAATGCCACAAAACATTTCAAGAACTTTATTTGGCAACTTTCCAAAGTTGTGTTGATCAATGTGAATGCTTTTACCTCTGAATATTGATGTTACAGATGTCCCGAAGTAAACAGTTCTTCTCGGTAGATCCCATATCCAGTCTCTAGGAACATTGATGGGGTTGAGATTGGAATCATGGTCTGCAAATAACTGCAAGATATATAAAAAAAAATGCCAAATAAGGATCAAGAATCAAAGTAAAATAGAAAGAATTTGTTCGCTGTGTTTCTGAGTTTATTAACCTACCTCGTTCACTTGAAAATATGTGCCATTGAGGGGAAAGCTTCCTCTCATGGCAGTTCTACAAGGTATCTGTGAATGATGAAAACAGATATTCAGTAACTTGTAGTCTCACTTCTTATGAACACTAAAAAAGATCTAGACAAATCTCACCAAAAGAGTTCCTCTAACTGTCCGCGAGTTAGCTTCCCTCACGCTGTTGCACTCTGAACAAGCCTCATCAAAGCACATTTTGCCAGACGCTTGCCCTCCACATTTCTGTTCAGGCGGCTTAGCAGAAGTCGCCGTTTCCCCTGGCAACCAAACAATTACATTAGTTTAGCTTTACTTTCTATGGAACTGATGACAGAAGGGAAAGCAACAGGGCAATGTTATATCCTCACATGCTGTCCAAATAGCTAGGAGATAAGGACTTGGGTCATCTGGTTCTCTTTTATCCATCTGTTTTCATCAAATGAGGATTTTATACAGTCTTGTTCAAATGAAACACCTGAGTATAGAGAGAATAAATGAATGTCTTACACCAGCTAGGAGAGGATGTGAATCCGGGAGCTCGTACCTGAAAACAGACGACATATTTATCATTTACCTTGTCTATCTATACTACACCTGGCTATACGTTCTGAAGCAATGTTATCATAGTGATGTCCCCTGGATAGACTGGCTTACACTTGGTGCTCGGTCCTGAGACGGCTAATGTTCTTTAGTTTGGGAGTTGGAATCGATGTAGTTTTAGGATCCAAAGCAACCAAAGCCTTGGACATGTCACCTTCTTGGAGCTCCATGTTTCTCTTCATGTGTTCTTCAAGAGTCTTGCTGAACTGCGTAATGTTGAGTTCTATTGTTGGGATCTCGTCAGGGACCTCGTTGTAGTAAGCATCTTCAGTGTCACTCTCTGTTATCTCAGTGCATTCTTGCTCAGAGGTGGCCGGCTCTTCTATTATTGGTACTGCGTTTCCTCCATTCCATGGTGCTGCCCTTACTAGGGAACTCTCCAGAGGAGGAGGTAGTTCCATCATCGGGATGGCTGCAGGAGGGAAGGATTCGGGAGGGACAGGGATAGCTGCACTGGTTAAGATCCTCTTGTCTGGTGCCGGCAAAGCAAGTCTTGCACTGTTACAATGGTATCAGTCATCGACTCTCATATTAGAAATAGCTACTTTGACATATCTAATATAGTCTCATGTTTTGGATTACTAGAGCTTATGCTAAAATGATCGTGTATGAACGCTTGGTTACCTAGCATAAGCACTAGCAAAGTGTCTGCACTCTCCTCGCATGGGACATGCATTACAATTTGGTCTACTCTTCGTGCAAAATACCTGACATGAGTTCACATGATTTAGACACATATTTGACCATATGATAGATTCAAAGCTTAGAGCAATAATACCTTTCCAAACGTAATCAGCTGGTAGTGTAATTCATACCTGAGTAAAATACAAGTAATGAGGACATAGTTCTATAGAAGAGAAAATTTTGATTTTTTTTTCAGAACAGATTATTTGGTAGAGTTAACGGAGTATACAGTGTTGGTTGATCCAGTTTGCAGAGTCTTGGCCAAAGAAACTTTTGGATGGACTCGAGCACCGGGTATCTGTGGAAGCACTGCACGGTTATGACTTGCAAAAAAAAAAAATTGTTTGAATGATAAAGAAGGAAACTAACAGCTCCAGAAGGTGTAGTTGAAGTGATTCAGGGAGAGGTTGTAGAGGCACCCATCCAAGCCTAACGGCTATCCTTCCGACATTCGTGTCAACCTTCACATCATCAATACCATTTCCAACTTAGTTAACCGGGGTTATTTTGATTATAAGTAGCTAATGATATAGTCAGACTTACAGGGAAAGCGAGATTGTGGAGTGTTAAGAGTCGAACGCATTCTACACTTTTCAAACCCAATCCTCTTATGCTCAAGAGATAGGCCCTGTGAAATGATCATGAGCAGCTTACTTCAGTAAAATTATCCTAATAGTGTTGCAGAGAATGATTGTGGTTTACTCACTTTGCTTTATCAGCAGGGACATCCCTTAACCATTCAAGGTCAACAACACCATGATCCTTGACTATTCTTTCAAGAAAATCCTGCAATATTTTTTTCAAATATTTTAGATGAAGCTGATGTTAAAGACAGAAACTAAGAGCAATTGATTTACCTTAATCCTTACAGCAAGCTTGTTATTCATGCCTCTTTCCTTGATAGCATCAGAAATTTCATTGACGCTAGCACTTCTGATGGCTTCATAGTCTATTGAGTCCATCCTTTCTTTGCTTCTTTCCTTTCTCTCTTCAGTGCCCACTACATCTCTTCTGAGTGTATCCCACTGGTTTGTAGTCTTTTTCCCAGCAGCCAGGGTTCCTTTCATCTCACGCACAATGGTGGAATTTGTTGGTAGAAATTTCATTCCAAAATCCTCTATATCTACTAGATCTGTCGGATATGGACTCCCAATTTGCAATGATTGTGCTGATCCACTGACAGTTCTTGTTTCAGATCTGTTTGTAGAAAACTCTGTGTTTGATTTGGAATCTGAACAGGATCCAACTCTCCCGCACGACTGAAATATCCAACTCAGAGGATCAAAAGAATCTTGTGATGGTAGAACTTCCTCTTCTAAGTTCTGACTATTGTTCTCTAAAAAACTAAATCCTTCGACTCCAGAGTTTGAACAGTACCTTTGCTGCTCTTTTGATCCATTATCAACCCCAGAAACTTGCTGGTCAGACGGATTTTGAACCTTTTCCTGCCACGAAGGGATGTCATTTAAGTTCAGAATGGATCCTTCTGGATCTCTAAAAACTACGCTTCTAATATTTCTTTCATCTTCTTCTTTGCTGCTTGATTTTGGAGGGAATCGCACGGCTAGAGACATGAAAGCAGAGCTGCATAGTTAAAAAAAAAAAAACCACAGATTATTTTCTCTGTTTTCGAAATCTCTTTGAGATGCTCATTTTCTTAAAGCAAACCCATGTACCTTGAAAGGTGATCTGTGACATTCTGTGTAAGGAAAACTCCAATGACTGAATCAACCACTGATCCCTTCCATGGCGAAAAACGTCTATCTCCTGTAAACATTCAAGCTCAATAGGTCACAAGTTTTAGCTGATACGTGTGATTCCTAACCAGACATGCAATGCAGATAAAGACAAGAGTTAAGAGTGTTATGGGTATTCACCTTGGACAAGATGCATACGGGCAATAAATGAGTCGGCCCTTCCTCGGAAAACATTTCTCTCTTCTTCCCACCACTTCTCTTTTTTCTTATCCATCTCTTCATCACCCTCTTTTTCTCCTTTACCCATCAAAAGATTCCATATCCGAGTTGTTTCATCATCAAGCTCAACTTTAGGCCTTTCTTTTCGCTTCTTGATCTCAAATGGAACAACTGCACCATCTCCTCTGTATAAGACAAGTGCATTTTGCTTTTGTTCTCTGCTTTTGTCTCCTAGATTAAGATTCTGTAACCTGTATATTATTTCTGCAATGGAATCTTCACGTAGAAGTTCTCCTGATGGACCTGTACAACGCACCAACAGTAGTTACTAAGCTAGTTTGGACACATAAGTGCAT
Organism: Orychophragmus violaceus; assembly: GCA_030180135.1. Taxonomy (NCBI): domain Eukaryota; kingdom Viridiplantae; phylum Streptophyta; class Magnoliopsida; order Brassicales; family Brassicaceae; genus Orychophragmus; species Orychophragmus violaceus. The sequence goes on from CM058237.1 coordinate 74,930,794, forward strand.
CACACAGATTGTAGGATACAGTTATCTCTTGTTTTTCTGGAATCTTGTTTGGACGTCCTCCCTTTTTCTTTAGGCTTACTTCTTGATGAAGGTGTCTTGGCTGGAGCAGGTTCATGAACCTGCATCTCTGAGGCCCGGTCTGGTGGAGGTATGGATTTCTTTCTCCCTTTAGGACCCTTTCTTGCTGGTGTTTTTGGGACAACACATTTCTCATTGTCTGCAGAATCTTGAACTAGAAGGGGAATCTCTGAGGCATGGGCTGGCGGAGGTATTGATTTCTTTCTACCTCTAGGACCCTTTCTTGCAGGATTTTTTGAGAAAGTATTTTTATTTTTTCTTGCCCCATCAGTTGGATAATCCTCGATGTCTATTTCCTCATGAGGCATGCCATGCAAATTTTCTTGGACTGCTTTCTGGACTTTCATTCTCTTTGCAGCATCTAGATGTTTCGCACACGTGCTGTTGTTCTGTCTCTCCACGTCTAGTGATTGAGAAGTCTGTTGGAGCAAGGGCCAACGACCTCTTGGGTTTTTCATCTGTCCCATCGCACGATCATACTGTCTCTTTGAGCCCCTGGAAACAGATTCCACATGCAGATTTGTTGCGGGAGGTTGTGATTGAGAATGAGGTCGAAGCCCAGGCGATGATATATAGGCAGTAGTTCCGCCAGTGGCATCTCTGGTCTCAGTAAATGAGTTTGAGGCACTAGTGTTCTGGACAATTTCAGACTCATAGTCACCTTGCCCCATATCTCCAGTTTTCTCCAAGTCGAAGTTTAAGGCTTTTCTGCAACTTTTGTGTGCAATTTCTCCACCAATGGCTGGCTTTTTAGTTGCTGATTCTTTCAAGTTTGTCTTCTGAGCTTTCTTTCTTTTGCCACTCCCGGTTGTGTTAGGTTTCACATTTTCCTGAGATGCAGTTTTGCGTGGCTTCCTTATAGGTTTGCCTTCCACGTACACCTTAGGCATGAACTTTTTTTTCTTCTTGGAGGGTTTCTGCTGAGGTGTCTTGTTAATATCAAACCCCATATCATTTTGTCTGTTGCCATCCTTCTGTTCAGTAACATCCGTCAGATTAACAACAGACGAGGCCACAACGCTCTGCTTGGTTTTGTCAGATTTCTGCTCTGTGATTGTAGTTATCTTTTCCAGGAATCCATCCCCACGATCACCCCTCGAGTTCATACCCAAATTCTTCAGCCTAATCACCCTAACTTCACCGATCAACTATATCACTCTTCTTTTTAGAAATTATGAGAGATTGTTAAAGCAACTTCACGAGAAAGTTTCTTATATGGTGTTTAAAGCATTTACCATTCATGATTTTCCACAAGAGTTTCTCACACTTAACAATAATAATAAAATAATAAATATTATTATTTTATTTATAGAATTTCTCCCAAAAAAAAAAAAGTAAAAAGAGTTTCTTAACTCTCTATAAACTCTTTCTACTTTGAGAAACTATCAACACTTTTTTCATAACCATTGATATTAAGACTTAATTTTAACCTTAGATATTTACTTGATAGGTAAGATTTAATCTAAACCATAGATATTTACTTGATATGTAAGATTTAATCTAAACCATTGATATTTACTTCATAGCTAAGACTTACTATTAACCTTTGATATTTTATTTATATCACTCCTCCTTTTATAAATTAAGAAAGATTATTAAAGCAACTTCATGAGAAAGTTTCTTATATGGTGTTTAAAGCATTTATTATTCCACTTCGTTTTTTCTTACTTCCACAACATAGTTCAACACACATTCAACTTTTACATTATACAATAATTTTGTTTTATAAAATTTAATATTCTAAAATAAAAAGTTATAGTAAAATATATTAATATTTTCTGTTTCCAAACTAAAAAAAAAAAAAACAAATCTATATTTATAAAGTAAAAATTAAGAATTATGGCATAAATTGTTTTCAAACAAAACAATTTAATTAGTATTATATAAATGATTTTAAATAATGAGGATGAAATAAAAAGAAACTGCAAAAACTAAACAGTCAATTACTATTACCAAATTTTAACTAGTTGAATTTATTCGACTCCAAATATTACATGTATAATTAAATTTTTCAACACTCAGTTGTATGTTTTAAAGACTAATGCAAATGTAGTTGGGTGTCTTTTGTAATAATTTTTTATTTATATATTAAATAACAAATATTATTATTTAATCATACGATTTACTTTAAAAAGATGATAGATACTCTCATTTGAAATTCTTTAAGGCTATTTTTATGTGGAGTTTTCTCACAAGAGTCTTTTACTCGTAAAAAATAACAAATACAAATTTTATAAATTATGAAAGAGTAAAGTTATCTTCCTTTTCGCGAAATTAAAGTTGTAAAAAGTTTTGAATGTGTGTCTTCGGATGAGAGAGCCTTTGTGCGGTTTATAAAGAGAGATAAAGATACTTTTTAGCCTTTGGATCTCAAAAAAATAAAAAATAAACAATTTAAAGTGTTAGATATGTGACATGTTTTTATAGTCGTCAAATCTCATATTCTATTTTGTCAAGAAGATCCTAAAATGTCTATTGTATTTTTTATCACAAATAAATTTTAATTTAATTATATAAACACCTAATTTTAATATAATTAAATTTAAGTGACATGAAGAAATGTAAATCAATTAATTAAATTTGGAAACGGGTAACTTTGTTCTCACGTATAATTAATTAGCTAACAACAAATACCAATATTAACTAAGAAGAGAATCACAAGAATAATGTTGAATTTATGTTTGGAGAAGATTAATTCATTATGGTTTAGCATTGAAGTCGAGACTTTTTGTCGTAAACTTGGAAAACAAGTTTAGAGCATATACAATATTTATTACTACATACCAAGTTATAAACGTTTTCTAGTTAAACATATTGATATTTACTTCATAGCTAAGACTTAATCTTATCCGTAGATATTACTTCATAGATAAGATTTATTCATAATTATTGATATTATTCATACGTAAGACATAATTTTAACCATTAATCTTTACTTCATACATCTGTAGTAATAAAATTACATAACATATTTTAAACGAATTACGATTAAAAACAATATTCGATGCCAAAGAAAAAGATTAAAAACAATATTCTTACATGATAACTAATAAAAAGGTCATCTAGTCGTCATAGGTGGAGATACGCTTTTATCACAAATAAATTTTAATTTTAACTATATAAACACCTAACTTTAATATAATTAAATTTAAGTGACATGAATAAATATAAATCAATTAATTAAATTTGGAAACGGGTAACTTTGTTCTCACGTATAATTAATTAGCTTACAACAAATACCAAAATTAACTAAGAAGAGAATCACAAGAATAATGTTGAATTTATGTTTGGAGAAAGATTAATGCATTATGGTTTAGCATTGAAGTCGAGACTTTTTTGTCGTAAACTTGGAAAACAAGTTTAGAGCATATACAATATTTATTATTACATACCAAGTTATAAACGTTTTCTAGTTAAACATATTGATATTTACTTCATAGCTAAGACTTAATCTTATCCGTAGATATTACTTCATAGATAAGATTTATTCATAATTACTGATATTACTTCATACGTAAGACATAATTTTAACCATTAATCTTTACTTCATACATCTGTAGTAATAAAATTAGATAACATATTTTAAATGAATTACGATTAAAAACAATATTCGATGCCAAAGAAAAAGATTAAAAACAATATTCTTACATGATAACTGATAACAAGGTCATCTAGTCGTCATATGTGGAGATACGCTTTTATCACAAATAAATTTTAATTTTAACTATAGAAACAACTAATTTCAAAATAATTAATTTTAAGTGACAGGAAGAAATGTAGATCAGATAATTAAATTTGGAAACATGTAACTTTGTTCTCACGTATAATTAATTAGCTTACAACAAATACCAAAATTAACTAAGAAGAGAATCACAAGAATAATGTTGAATTTATGTTTGGAGAAAGATTAATGCATTATGGTTTAGCATTGAAGTCGAGACTTTTTGTCGTAAACTTGGAAAACAAGTTTAGAGCATATACAATATTTATTACTACATACCAAGTTATAAACGTTTTCTAGTTAAACATATTGATATTTACTTCATAGCTAAACCTTAATCTTATCTGTAGATATTACTTCATAGATAATATTTATTCATAATTATTGATATTACTTCATACGTAAGACATAATTTTAACCATTAATCTTTACTTCATACATCTGTGGTAATAAAATTACATAACATATTTTAAACGAATTACGATTAAAAACAATATTCAATTCCAAACAAAAAGATTAAAAACAATATTCTTACATGATAACTAATAAAAAGGTCATCTAGTCGTCATAGGTGGAGATACGCTTTTATCACAAATAAATTTTAATTTTAACTATAGAAATAACTAATTTCAAAATAATCAATTTTAAGTGACATGAAGAAATGTAGATCAGATAGTTAAATTTGGAAACAAGTAACTTTGTTCTCACGTATAATTAATTAGGTTACAACAAATACCAAAATTAACTAAGAAAAGAATCACAAGAATAATGTTGAATTTATGTTTGGAGAAGATTAATGCATTATGGTTTAGCATTGAAGTCGAGACTTTTTGTCGTAAACTTGGAAAACAAGTTTAGAGCATATACAATATTTATTACTACATACCAAGTTATAAACGTTTTCTAGTTAAACAAATTGATATTTACTTCATAGCTAAGACTTAATCTTATTCGTAGATATTACTTCATAGATAATATTTATTCATAATTATTGATATTACTTCATACGTAAGACATAATTTTAACCATTAATCTTTACTTCATACATCTGTAGTAATAAAATTACATAACATATTTTAAACGAATTACGATTAAAAACAATATTCGATGTCAAAGAAAAAGATTAAAAACAATATTCTTACATGATAACTGATAAAAAGGTCATCTAGTCGTCATAGGTGGAGATACGCTTTTATCACAAATAAATTTTAATTTTAAATATAGAAACAACTAATTTAAAAATAATTAATTTTAAGTGACAAGAAGAAATGTAGATCAAATAATTAAATTTGGAAACAGCTAACTTTGTTCTCACGTATAATTAATTAGCTTACAACAAATACCAAAATTAACTAAGAAGAGAATCACAAGAATAATGTTGAAATGGTCTTTTTAAATGTGAAACCTACAAAAAAAAAATACTAAAACGGAAAGACTTTTTAAAAAAATACAAAAATACAAGGAAAAAAAGATAAAAAGATACACTTGGTGCAATACACTCTCATTTTAAGCATTTTCTCATCTCCTGTTTTAAGCATTTTCTCTTCTACTATGAAATGGATCAACTAGTAAAGCTAGTAATTAAGTATAAATATATCTAAAGAGAGTGAGTAAACCAACCCACCAAGGCTCTTTCTCAACCCACAGAGAAATCAAGAAATCGAGAAAGTCTCAAATTCTCTCCGTCGAGCTTTTTCCATTTTTCTCTGGTAATACATCTTTTATTTCTCCATTTATTACCCGAAATTAAATTTCATATGATCCATCTACAGTTCATAGTTCGCTAAATTTCATCCAAAATCTGTTATAGTAAAAAGAACATACACAATATTGAGTGTTCGATTTGAGATTTAAGTAGTAAAAAGATTCTATGCAAGATTTTTTATAATAAAAAGAATCTATGCAAGATTTTGGTGTTTTATTATTTTTCCTTTTGATAAATGTATTTTACCCTCTTTGTTGATTCAGGATTTGCGTTCCGCTTTAAACAAACATGTGGAAAGGTTCTTCAAGTTCTGCGTCTTTTAGCGGCGGAGGTTATTTTTTTTTTTGTCACAATGTTTTCATTAATTTAAACTTTAAAATTAAGAAATAGAGGGACTTATCCATCCCTTTTGATTAGTACAATGAAACTTAAAGACAGAAGTTAAAGTATAAAACTGTGTATTTGTGTATATTCTATATAGAAATGTTTTGCTGATTTCATATACAAATGGCCGATCATACAATTTTTGAAAAATTTTTACTGATTTTTATTACAAAAACTAAAAAAAAAAACTTAATAGCTATTTTTTCTTCATTGTTATATAATTTTGGTTAAAATATCATCTCTTTTCAACATTTTCCACATATACTAAAATAGCTGTCAACTAATTTTATCTTCAACCACTAAATAAAAAATGTTTAATGCCATAGCTTATATAGAATTTACTATACAATATTTAGGTGAAGTTAATTAAATTTTAAACTAAAATATTTGATTATAAATCATTTTTAAAAATTACTCACTAATATATTTTCTAATTTAAAAGTATACATAACAACTATTTTTTCAGTACATATAATATAACATTTTAAATATTTAAGAATTATCATATATTTACAGTATAAAACTGTGTATTTGTGTATATTCTATATAGAAATGTTTTGCTGATTTCATATACAAATTGCCGATTATACAATTTTTTAAAACAAATTACTGATTTTTATTACCAAAATAAAAAAAAAACTTAATAGTTATTTTTTCTTCATTGTTATATAATTTTGGATAAAATATCATATCTTTTCAACATTTTCCACATATACTAAAATAGTTGTCAGCTAATTTTATCTTCCACCACTAAATAAAAAATGTTTAAAGCCATAGCTTATAGATAATTTGCAATACAATATTTAGGTGAGATTAATTAACTTGTAAACTAAAATATTCGATTAGAAATCGTTTTTAAACATTATTCACTAATATATTTCTAATTTGAAAGTATACATAACAAATATTTTTAATACATATAATATAACATTTTAAATATTTAATAATTATCATATATTTTTTTTATAATATGTGGAAAGGTTCTCCGAGTTCTGCTTCTTCTATCCCAGTACCAGTCATATGGGATTTTGAAAACGCTTGGATTCCTGATGGATATAATATCACGAGTCTTAAAAGCAAGACTGAAACAGCTCTAAAGAGAGAAAATCCCAAATTTTTTATAGAAGAAATGATCGCGGTCGGACCAGGAGCAACCAGATATAACAAAGCTAGTAAGATCGGTAATGATATGAGATTGTTAGCGATCCCAAAAGAAAATATTCCATGTCTAGCTCGCAACAAAGCAGATGACTGTCAGGGTTTGGTTGTACATGGTACAAACAACAACGATCCAAGTAAAAACTTTCTCAACTAATTTTTTCTAGTTTTTTCCCCCAATGATTAGCTTGTTTGGACTGGACTCAAACTGATAAACTTGTAAATTTGTGTTTTTAGGGCGAGTTGTGAGAACAACAGATGTCGCCGATATGTATGCGGTTAAGGAGATTTTCATGAAGGTACTTCAGAATAAGAAGTACATATTAGTGATTGTTGGAGATATCGATTTCTATACTGCATTGGAAGGGCTGTATGGTTATGACGATATACATATTATGCTAGCTAAGCTAGAAAAGTCAAAGAGAGAACTTGACAAGGTATCAAAGAAAACGTGGCTTTGGAAGTCTGAAAATCCGGGAAACAAAAAGACTATGGTTGAGGGAGGTGCACCTTTGTGAGGTTACAGTAATGTGGAGGAGTCGGAAGAATGAAGATTTATAAAATAAAACATAAAATATTGTGATATTTGAATCTTGGTTCAAGGTTCATAAGTTTAGGATAAAAAGGATTATAAATTTAGAATGGTAAAAATTATTGTTTTTCGATCCACCGCATGGTGAAGTATAATATCATCTAATTGGTCTTTAAATGAACTTTTAAAAACAATATCCGTTGCGAAAAATGATTAAAAATAATATTCTTACATGATAACATATATTGACAAAAAGACCATCTAGTCATCATAGGTGGAGATATTTACTCCCGGGAATAAGCTGCAAATATGCTTTTATCACAAGTGAATTTTAATTTTAACTATATAAACAACTAATTTTTAAAATAATTAAATTTAAATGACAATAAGAAATGTAGATCAAATATTTAAATTTGGAAACGGGTAACTTTGTTCTCACGTATAATTAATTAGCTTACAATAAATACCAAAATTATCTACGAAGAGAATCACAAGAATAATGTTGAATTTTATGTTTGGAGAAGATTAATGCATTACGGTTTAGCATTGGAGTCGAGACTTTTTTTTGTCGTAAACTTGGAAAACAAATTTAGAGCATATACAATATTTATTACTACATACCAAGTTATAAAAGTTTTCTAGTTAAACGTATTGATATTTACTTCACAGCTAAGACTTAATCTTAACCATAGATATTTACTTCATAAATAAGATTTATTCATATTAATTGATATTTACTTCATAGGTCAGACTTAATCTTAACCATTGATCTTTATTTCATACGTCTTAGTAATAAAATTATATAACATATTTTAAACCAATTACGATTAAAAACAATATTCGATGTCAAAAAGGATTAAAAACAATATTTTTATAGATTTTTTAAGAATATTTTTAAACGAATTTCATACTTCATAGGTTTTTTCGAATATTTTTATAGATTTTCTAAGTATTCTACAAATTTTCCGGTTTAAAGATATCCAAATCGAATAATACCCAAAATAACGATTCCGGTAAATATATGTAGTTGTAGTATTTTTCATTTATTTGGTGGTTTTTTTATTTATGTCTAGACTAATTATATTACTTTGCCGAATGTGTATATTACTTGCAGTTAGGATTACAGACTCATTTGGTCATTTGAAATTACTCATATATAGTCATTCTTTCTGATTTCCAAGGATTTCCTCTGTTTAAATTAATTCATTGTTGAAAACGAATGAAAAATTGTATTACGTATGAAATTTAGCTAACTGTTGTGAATGTGTAATACCATTTTAAGCATTTTTCTTCTTCTATGAAATGGATCAACTTGTAAAGCTAGTAATTAAATATGATATATATATATATATATATATATATATATATTAATATATATATATAAACTTATTTGCTTTAAGTAGCTTTACGAACACGGTTACGGACATATATATATATATATATAAAAACTTATTTGATTTAAGTAGCTTTACGAACACGGTTACGGACACAACTTCATCAATTCCTTAAGCCTATAAATACACATCATCACACCATTCACAGCTATACATTTCGTCTTTGCTTTGATACTTCGATTGAGTAACAAAATTCAGAGAAATCAAGAGATCTAAAGAGAGTGAGGAAACCAATCTACCAAGGCTCTCTCTCAACCCACAGAAAAATCAAGAAATCGAGAAAGTCTCAGATTCTCTCCGTCGAGCTTTTTCTTTTTTTTCTTCGGTAATACATCTTTTTCTCCATTTATTACCCGAAATTAAATTTCATATGATCTATCTATAGTTCATAGTTAACTAGCGCCGTTCGCTAAATTTCATCTACGATCTGCAATAGTAAAAAGAATCTATACTCTATTGAGTGTTCGATTTGAGATTAATGTAAAAATATAGTAAAAACATTCTATGCAAGATTTTGGTGCCGTTTTATTATTTTTCCTTTTGACAAATGTATTTACCCTCTTTTTATTATTATCTTCAGGATTTGCGTTTCTCTTAAAAGTCCCGTTTCTTCAGGATTTGCGTTTCTCTTAAAAGTTTTGCTGATTTCATATACCGATCAATCAATTTTTTTTTTTTAAACTTACTGATTTTTATTACCAAAATCAAAAAACTCAATAGATTTTTTCTTCATTGTTATATAATTTTAGATAAAATATCATATCTTTTCAACATTTTCACATATACTAAAATAGCTGTCAACTAATTTTATCTTCAACCACTAAATAAAAAAATGTTTAATGTCATAGCTTATATATATAATTTACTATACAATATTTAGGTGAAAATTAATTAACTTTTAAACTAAAATATTTGATTAGAAATAATTTTTAAAAATTATTCACTATATATTTTCTAATTTAAAAGTATACATAACAACTATTTTTAATACTTACCAGGTAATGAAAGTAAACGTTGACAAAAGAAAAAAAATTCAATAGACATTCTAGGATCTTTTTGACAAAAAAGAATATGAGATCTGACCACTAGAAAAACATGCTACATATCTAACATTTTTAATTGTTTCTTTTTTATTTTTTTGAGATCCAACAACTAAAAAGCATCTTACTCTCTCTTTATAAACCCTACAAAGGCTCTCTCATCCGAAGACACACATTCAAATCTTTTTATAACTCTGATTTTGCGAGAAGGAAGTCTCCAATTCTCTCGTGAACTCCGTGGAACCATGGACGAAAAGGGATTTATACAGGTATCGAGACGTAAGGCGGCCAGATCCAGAGTTTCTGCAGAGGAAAAGATTTTTAAAGTAGATGTCTACCTAGACCTCGAAACTGTTAAGTTTAATGATGAAGAGAGTGAAAAGTGTCTTCTAAACAACATCCAAAATATTATTTCCCGGAAAAAAATCGAGGATGGTACCAAGTGCGGTAATGTGACTGCTTATGCAATACACTCTCCGGAAGGGACTAGGAACTATCGACACCTGCGTTCGCATAATGTGAAAGTCATTAACTTTTACAAAAGAGAGATGAGCTGTAGAGCATGCAAGGATCAAAGTAAGATTTATTATTTTATTTTTTTAAATACATATTTTTAAAATTTACTTTTTTTCTTCGAAAAAATTAGTTTTTTCCTATGCTAAATAGATGAAGAGTGGGTAGATAAAACAGAACTTGCTCAAATGGAGATGTTGTGTCAGATTTGTTTGAATGCAATCAAGGTGCAAAGGAAAAAATACCTTAAGACTATGATGATCATTTCAGGCGACCATTTTTCACAAATGAACTTGCACAAGATCTAAGGAAGAAAGAAAATGGTGGCTTTACGGTTATAACGGAATTACCTAAGGGTGTGGAAAAAATAGACATGTATGACCCATAGCTTTTCAAAGATTTGTTATCTTTTCCTTCTAGCTTCTAGTAAAAGAACATTTGTTCTCCAAATAAAAAAATAGACATGTTTGCAATCTCTAATAAAATAAACTTACGAATGTCTTCTGTTATTCAATCGTCTTGTTTCTTTTCCTAGCTTTGTCTTTTATTATTATGTATTAAACTATTTATTTATTTTTTTGCATAAAAATGATTAGCAGCTTTTCTTACGGTTCTGTTACTGTATAAAACTGTGTATTTGTGTATATTAAATATAGAAATGTTTTGCTGAGTTCATATACAAATTGCCGATTATACAATTAAAAAAAAAAAAACTTACTGATTTTTATTACCAAAATTAAAAAACTTAATGGTTATCTTTTCTTCATTGTTATATAATTTTGGATAAAATATCATATCTTTTCAACATTTTCCACATATACTAAAATAGATGTCAACTAATTTTATCTTCAACCACTAAATAAAAAATGTTTAACGCCATAGCTTATATATAATTTACTATACAATATTTAGGTGAGATTAATTAACTTTTAAACTAAAATATTCGATTAGAAATCGTTTTTAAAAATTATTCACTAATATATTTTCTAATTTAAAAGTATACATAACAACTATTTTTAATACATATAATATAACATTTTAAATATTTAATAATTATCATATATTAATTTTTTATAATATGTGGAAAGGTTCTCCGAATTCTGCTTCTTCTATCCCAGTACCAGTCATATGGGATTTTGAAAACGCTTGGATTCCTGATGGATATAATATCACGAGTCTTAAAAGCAAGACTGAAACATCTCTAAAGAGAGAAAATCCCAAATTTTTTATAGAAGAAATGATCGCGGTCGGACCAGGAGCAACCAGATATAACAAAGCTAGTAAGATCGGTAATGATATGAGATTGTTAGCGATCCCAAAAGAAAATATTCCATGTCTAGCTCGCAAAAAAGCAGATGACTGTCAGGGTTTGGTTGTACATGGTACAAACAACAACGATCCAAGTAAAAAATTTCTCAACTATTTTTTCTAGTTTTTTCCCCAATGATTAGCTTGTTTGGACTGGACTCAAACTGATAAACTTGTAAATTTGTGTTTTTTAGGGCAAGTTGTGAGAACAACAGATGTCGCCCATATGTATGCGGTTAAGGAGATTTTCATGAAGGTACTTCAGAATAAGAAGTACATATTAGTGGTTGCTGGAGATATCGATTTCTATCATGCATTGGAAGGGTTGATGGTTATGACGATATACATATTATGCTAGCTAAGCTAGAAAAGTCAAAGAGAGAACTTGACAAGGTATCAAAGATAAAATATATTGACAAAAAGACCATCTAGTCATCATAGGTGGGGAGATATTTACTCCTGGGAATAAGCTGGAAATATGCTTTTATCACAAGTGAATTTTAATTTTAACTATATAAACAACTAATTTTTAAAATAATTAAATTTAAATGACAGTAAGAAATGTAGATCAAATATTTAAATTTGGAAACGGGTAATTTTGTTATAATTAATTAGCTTACTACAAATACCAGATTAACTAAAAAGAGAATCACAAGAATAATGTTGAATTTATGTTTTTGAAAAAGAATAATGCATTATGGTTTAGCATTGGAGTCGAGACTTTTTTTTGTCGTAAACTTGGAAAACAAGTTTAGAGCATATAAAATATTTTTTACTACATACCAAGTTATAAAAAATTTCTAGTTAAACATTTCCTAGTTAAACATATTAATATTTACTTCATAACTAAGACTTAATCTTAACTGTTGATATTTACTTCGTAGATAAAATTTAATCATAATAATTGATATTTACTTCATACGTAATACTTCATTTAACCATTGATCTTTATTTCATACGTCGTAGTAATAAAATTATATAACATATTTTAAACGAATTACGATTAAAAACAATATTTAATGTCAAAAAGGATTAAAAGAATATTCCTCCAAAAATTACAGGTTTTACTCTTAATGAAAAAATACACTCCTAACGACTCCAAATGCAATTTTCGAAAATACAACATTATTGTACCAAGGAAGGTATCTTGTCTTTATAGTATAGATGGCGATGATTAATTATGCCTGATGAAAGAATCAATCAAGTAGAGTAAGACGTGATTCTGATGAGACTTGCTTTAATTTTTTTCTTTCCAATTTGTGTTTTCATGCTTGATATGGAAAGTGAATATGTACCTCCACAATTGCCCTTCTCAATTCACTGGAAGGTCACACAGACAATAGTAGAAAATAAAGAAAATGTTATCTAGGTTTGATGTATTTTATCGCATATGTCATTGTTAAATACTATAAGATGGATGTCAAAAAATTACTATAAGATATTGCGTTATAATTACATTTGTGTAATATGTTAATCTGAAGTGAAGCGAGATTTTGAACAAATATCTCCAAAATTTAATTAGTTTAAAAATTAAGTTATGTATAAGTAAAAACATATTAAAATTAAAAATTATATTATATAGTTTCATTTTTATTAAACTTTTATAAACTTTTCTACTAAGGATATATTGCATATATACATAGTTGGAACATGTTTTCATAATAGCATGTATATAAGTGTTCCATAAATTTGAGTTCGAATATTAACTTTATTTGGTTGTTTTTTTAAAATAAACTATTCTGATCTCTATTTGTTCCTAACAATGTTTTAAAACTGATTTTAATTTGAGTTCGAATATTAACTATTCTAAAATAAATCAAATTCGACAATTAATCAAATTCAAATAAATGTGGTTTCCTAAATATTTGAACGGTAATCTTAACTTATTTTCTAAATTTTTGATTACAATTACTATTTATTTTATATTATATTTTTTATTTTTCAAATTCAAAATAACACCCCACCTAAAATTTAGCAACTATTAATTATCGATATAATGAGCAAATTTAAAATTATGGTATATCTTATAAAATATTTTAATCTTCAAATGGAAGATTTTGAAAACTGAGCGCAACCTTAAATAATTTGATTCTTATAAATAAAACATTCATCACGCTCATAGAACATCCACATATCGAGATATTTCTTTATATCTTTATATTAAATGAGAAGTGATTTTGGTCTTATATTCACTCTCAAAATGGTTGATTACTATTTTATCATTAATGAAATTAGGCTAATTACTATGCTAACCTTAATTTATTTCATATTTATCATCTTATTTTAAAATTTTAATATTAGAGATATACATAACCTTAGATAAAAATCGAGATGATAAATATGAAATATTTATAAAAAAAAAAGTAAATTATTATTTGGAGATACACATAACTTTAAATAAAAAATAAAAATAAGAAGAGATAATAAATATAAAAATATTTAGGAAGATTTTTAATTTTATTTAAGAAATATACACAATCTTCAATAGAAAAAATAAGATTATAAATATTAAATGTTTATGAATGTTTTTAAAAATTAATAAATATTTTCTGGATTTTATATAATAAATTCATATTATACATATAAATTTTAATTTTTATATATATAATATTATAAATAACATATTTATGTATTAATTTTTATATTAACATACAATTACAACTTATTTAATACTATTAATTTTATTTATAATAAATTATAAATATCTTACTAAATATAATAATGTGTGTATGTTTAATTATAAATATTCTTATATAAATTTTCATAATATTATTATTATTGTAAAAATTAATTTGATAATTTTAAAAAATTTATGTTTAATATTTGTGCTCGCACATGGTGCGAGCGAATCATACTAGTTCTATTGAAATTAACATTGTTTTAATTTTGTTTTGTGATTTTGATGAATTTGCAGGTTTGTTTCATGCCAAATCAAACGAAAGCTATTTATTATTTACAATTAATCCGAGTTTTTTTTTTTATTGTACTATTTAGGATTTTGCAGGTTTTTTTATACCAAACATTAAAAAGGTATTTATTCCTTATCATTATCATTGTTCAATTAAAATATAATTAAAAAAAAATATTTTGGTATTATGCTCAATGTACATATGTTTTCAAAAAAACTTTATTAGTGCTATATCGAAAACTATGCATAAGCCTAGCAGCAATAAAGTTAATGCTACGCTTTAATAAATATGACTACTCATCTGTGATGTCGTGATTACAGTGCAAAAGTACAGAAATGATGGATAGTATTACCGGCGGCGACACCAGCGGCTGCATTACAGAGGAAGAAGAGCCCTATGGAAACACATGGAGAATACGTGGGTTGCCAAAAAAGAAGAGAATGACGAAAAGGTTGTTTCCTCTCTCGAGAGGGATTTCGCGGCGAACCAACGTTGCATTGCCGAGAAGGATTTCGAGTCAGGGTCTGAGTCCGAGTCTTAGTTCTCCCTCTTTTGATAATTTAAGTCAACGGAGAGACCGAGTTTAATGAATTTGAAGGAAGATTCAAGGAAAATCAATACGATACGACGAACATCGAAAAATCGCAGAGAAATAGATCATGCCGAGTTTGTGTTTTGTTTACCGGATGAGAAGACTATTCAACGAAAGGGAGACGATGAGAACATTCAATATTTTTCTCTTTTTATTGGTTTATTTTTAATTGTTTTTTACTTGGCTCTTATATTTTTAAAGTAACTAGCGCGGATTTTTTTATAAATATTGTTTTTCAATATATTTTCTCCTTTTCGTTTGAAAAATAATTAAACCGATCGCTTGTGAATGTTTATACAGATAAAAAGTCTCATCGAAAATAGACATCCAAATTAAATCGTATGTCCGATTTTTGTTTGTCTTTGTTCTTCTCTTACTTTCAACTTTCGTCAGTCGTTGTTGCCCTCCAAATTTTTTTCACCTATGTTTTTTTTTGGTATGATTATTATTAAAATAAAAACGCATGTAATATTTGGATTCGTCTTTGCCTCGCTTGTCTTGAAATATCTGTTTTAGTTTTAATTTAGTTAGTGGGATAATTATCTATACAGAAATGGAGAAGATACTAATCAATCATTTGTTCACATACCTTTACGATCGCGCAGGAGATTGATGTCCCTCTCATAGTGGGTAAAACAGGTTAGGGAATCTTGACTTCTGTATTGGATTCAAATAATTAGTACATCAGATTCTAAACCATACATGTTCTGTTACCTCGTAGTTTTTGTACCCGATTGATTCTATTTAGGGTTGAAGCATCCATTAGAGAAAAGGTGATGTAATTCTATATTTTTGTTTAACTATGCTCATAAAGCAAATTGTAGTGGTGGGTCATACACAATAGTTTATAAACTATTCGTTTTCCTTATTTTTTTGTTGGTCAACTATTGGTTTCCATTAATAATTAATGATGTCTATAGAAGTTATAAACTGTTTATGTTTTGGAATTAGCATTTTCACATACAGCTGATGAAATATTCATCTAATGGTTAAGTCAGAACATATTTAAATTGTGTTATTGTGGTTAGTTATGACCGTCCAATTTGAACATAAAATTTTGAAGTAATTAACTTTTATGATGTGTGTAAAAATTATTAATGCAACATTGACTTTTATACGAAAAAGCAAAAAGTATTGACCACATTCACAAATATGAGTCCGAGAGACTCATCATAGTCATTCAAATAAGAGGTTGGACTATTATTGATTACATTGCATTTAACAATTGAACGACAATTTGTTTAGTGCACCAACAAACCATTACTAAAGATTCTCTCTTTAATAACCCATAGACGATGATAAATCGTTGGTGATGGATGGATGGAATCTGAGGTTGGTGATTTTGATAAAGAATCTGTATGTTTTGTGAATGTGAGATCTTAATAATTTGTGTTCATCATTCTCACATGAACAAAATCAATAAATAAACTGAAAATATGAAAGAAACTTACTGATAGAAACTTACTGAAGGAAACTTACTTGCCAGGCCGCATGTATTTTGAATAGCAACCGGTTGTGCGGTACATCAATCTCATTGTGTAGTCTCAACAGATCATGAACCTAGAGACATCAACAACATCATCACATCACATGTAAAAGACAGAAAAATATATGAAAGACTTGTTATATACTATTAATTTTTATATAGAGGCTACTGTTCTTGAACCTCTATTGAGAAATTTCGTTACACAACATCGTGTGAGGGTCGTTGGTTTAAACTTACGGATGCTCGAGTTATACAAGCACCGCTATATGGGTCGTTGACCTCTCACGATTTCAAACTCATATTCTGGTGCCTTACTTATGATAATATCCTGGAAGGTCATTTTATGCAATTTGAATCGATACCAGATATATTAGACGGGAGAGTCTATGATGAATACCATATAGGTAATGTTTATTATATACATTTGTTTTTCCTCTATCGGATCATATTAGTGCTGTTATTTGAATATGTAGTTAACATTATATTTTAACTAAATATCGAATTAAGGTATATAGCTCTTAGTTATTTTATTTTCTCCATTATAGATGTCATTGGTGTAGTTACACATGTTGGAAACTTTGAACATGATCATACAAGAGAAAAGCTGCAGTTTACAATTCGCAACCTAAGGTTAGTTAAACCGATGACTATAATCTTCTTCACATGTGTTATGTTGTTTTTCTCTAATAAAAATTTTGAAATCATTAATTTGTCAAGCCTTTGGAGTGTTGAGTGTTTAATATACAAGGAAGATGTTAAGGAACTAGGTGAAAGGTTTTTAAAGGAGGATGATAGACATATATTTGTTATTCTCCGTTGCTTCTACATAAATTCAATAAAGGGTATGCTTATAAAGTTACTTTTGTGTCTTTTTATAATGAATTCATTTTCTATTACATAATTGTGTTTATGATTGATGACACTTTTGATTTCTTTATTGTTTACAATGTTAACATTGTGTGTATAAAATTTAGATATGGGTATAACTTGGCTCAAAGCAGAAGAAAAGATTTCTACGATTATGTACGATCAAACAAAGAATTCTGACTTTAATGGATTTCGCAACATGTTTTCGTCATAACCCTAATGCAATTAATTATGTAATATGCTTTATATGTTTTTCGGAATGCATACCTTTGTTTCTATTTTGTAGTTTTCCAAATCCAGTACCTAACCAATATCCTGAAGAAAACATCCCTTCCTGGTTCAAGCTGTGGTAAATTATGTCCGAAATTTCAAAGACTTTACTAAACTTTATTATTTTTGGGTTAGAATCTACTTCACGGTATCATGCGGGTTAGATTTTATTACTAAACTTGGTATTTATATGTAAATAAAATACAATATAATGGGTATATAAATATCAAAATTAACGTGGGTATCTATACCTTTAATAAGATATAAAAAACCTGAATATGACTTATTTTATTGGACCCTATCTTAATATGGGTATATAAATCATATGTTTTAAGTATGTTATATAAATCCATTGGTACTTATGTTCCATTGCAGGTACTTAAAATACTATTGAATTCTATGATTGTATTTGGTATTTTGGTTTTAATTACTAATAACTTTTGGTTCTAAAATGTTTTATTTTTGAAACCAGAAATTGAGGACTAATTGTGTTATTATATTTCATGAATTACCTATTAAATAAATATTAGTGGTTAAGATTAAGTCTTACCTATAAAATAAATATCAATGGTTAAAATTAAATCTTACATATTAAGAAAGTGTAACAAGTTTTTTTAAGTGTAAAGTTAGCTTGTTTTTTTAATTATCTATCGTATCTGTGTGTTTAGATTATTTTGTTAATTTTAACAAAAAAATCTATATATATATATATATATATATTAATGATAAAAATACAAAAAAATATGTGTTAAATAATATAAATAATAGAAATAATACCAATGGTCAAGATTAAATCTTACCTATCAAGTGGAGTGTTGTGGAGTCTTTATTTTGAAGGGAAAATATATAATTAGGCAGAAATTTGTTTCTCTCTTATTTTGACTATTTGTATAGAAAGAATCAATGCTAGGAAAATCTGATAACGAATGTGTCTTCTCTTGCGGTGTCATCCATTTAATTAGATCTATACTTTTTTGTTTAATCAGTTTCCATTTGCTTTATTTTGTATGTATTTTATCTTTACTAGATAGATATCCGCACTATGCTGCAGATTTATTGTAAATATTTATTTTATAAATGTATATTTTCAAAATAGTTTTTGATTATTAATTTTTTATAACTATTGTAGAATGATTATATTATGCAAACAATAAAAACATTTTTAGATGAGTAGAAACTCTTAAAAGTAAAGATTAAAGTAATATTGTATCTATGCATTATTGAAGAATTAATATTTATGCTTCTTAAACCAATTTTATGCATTAACAAACATCTTTTTAATTCGTTTGTTGGTTTATTTTATTTTCTTTTTCTTTTAACTGTGTTTTGTAAATTAATTGACATATACAAGTTTATTATTAATTTATGTTATATGTAAATTTATACAAAAGAATGTGACATCTTAATCACTAAAAATAATAATTGATACATCAGTTTTCCATATATTATATACCAAATTATCGTTGGTCTTGTATTTAGTATTATTTTATATCTTACTATTTCTTATCTTTAGTTAATATAAAAAACTTCCGATTATTTCACACGCATCATTTTCCCTTTTTAAAAATTAATTTTTTCCCTTTCTATTCATATCATAGAAGTTTTCTTAATTACTTTTTCTTTTGTTCTCTTTGAAAAAAAAACTCTCATGTCTCTGTCTCATATTTGGTTAGTTGTACCTTAAATTCTTGATTTTATAAACGACCCAAAATATCATAAAGCAAATAAGAGATGCAAATAAACCGAACAAAAATCAAATTCAAACCAAATTTTCAAAACCAGACCAAATTAAATTATAAAATAACTCAATAGTATATATATACTATATAAAAATAAACTAATATTGAACTGAATCAAGCTATGTTATATAAAAACCAAACAGAACTTAATAAAATTCACGCAATATTAGTATGTTAATTACATATAGAAATTATAATAAAACTCTATAATCTTTACTAAATTAATAGATTATTTTTCTTATATGTTTTGTTAAACCAAAAATCAATTATTATTTAATCTCGAATGTGAACTTATTTTTCTAGAACTCAATTTTTTTTTGAAATTCTAAGAATATGAACCGAACCGACACTAACCAAATTGTAGTTCGAAATTGACTGAGATATATTTTTTAAATCCCAAAAGCCAAAAAATCTAAACCGAATCAAACCAGATAATTGAATATCCACCATTAAATCTAATCACTTAAGCTTATGAGTTATACTAAAATATGATATGTATTTTTGTTATGTTTTGATTGGCTTTTATAAATTTTATAAATTTTCATTAATTGATGTGTCAAGTGATGTGTATTTTTGTTTTATTTTGATTGGTTGTGAAAGTTTTTTCATTAATTGAGTTGTCAAGTTCTCATGCTTTAAAAAAGTTGATGTGTCAACACCTTGAGAGGCACAAGCTCTATTAGTGTATTGATTATCTTCTTTGTAACAAAACATCAGTTTAATGATGGATTACGTCAGTTATTGTTACTTTTCTTCTCAACTATCTGTTATTTTAACATCAAATTTTGTCTAACTATGGTTATAAATATTGGTATCTGTTTAGACGCTGAAAAAATCTGGTATAAATCGTATTTTAACTTGATCTTCTATCTTATTACCATTTTTTTAAATTTTTCATATCGATTATCTAATATACTTACTTAAACTAAAACATAAATATAACTGAACATGCATTCATTATCATAATCTGTTTTAGTAAACTCACTATTTTTCCTTTTTATAAAAAAGGTTTCTTTTCTTTCTTTTGATCGAAATTATGGAAGTAGGTTACTGAAAAACCTATTGCAACTTAGCTAAACAATTTTTATTAGAATTTAACATTTATAATTTTAAAGTTCAGAAAACAGTTCAACTTTAAAAGATTATTTACCTTTGTAAAGTCATCGTAAACATTACCAAATCTATTTGGTTGGAAGAATTATTCGTGAAAGAACGCCAGCAGATTTAAGACCGGTTCTTGTTGCATCTTTTGTATTGTGACTGCTTTTGATCCTCTTGCTTAACGAATAATGTTTTGCTTTTGATCTTCCTGTTTAAGGAATGCTGTTTTGTAAAAAGTTGTAAGCATCTGTTTTTTTTTAAATCAATATATATATATATATTTCATTAGAACATTTTCATATTAGATTTCTTTCAGAAATATCTTACTTTATAAAAGAAATAACAACATAATAATATTTAATTATAAGAGTTAACTACAAAAAAATATTTCTTATTATTTATCATTTTTAGAGACTCTTGTAAGAACATTCATTACATATTTTTCACAAAAGTCTCTTATACCTTCAAAAATATTATATATTAATGTCTAATTACATTTTCTTTTAAAACAAATTTTTAGAACATTTTTAGTTGATTTGTTTTTCAAAATACTTTATCCATAAAAAATAAAATAAAATATTATTTAACTATAAGAGCCTCTCAAAAAAAAATTTTACTCTCAAATAAGAGACCCTCCAACATTACAGAACTCTTATGATTAAAATATAAAATTTGTATTTATTATTTTTTTACGAGTAAAAGACTCTTGTCAGAAAATTCCACTAAAAGTAGCCTTCAAGAATTTCAAATGAGAGTATCTATCATCTTTTTAAAGAAAATCCTATGATTAAATAATAATATTTGTTATTTAATATATAAATGAAAAAATTATTACAAAAGACACCCAACGACATTTGCATTAGTCTTTAAAACATACAACTGAGTGTTGAAAAATATAATTATACATGTAATATTTGGAGTTGAATAAATTCAACTAGTTAAAATTTGGTAATAGTAGAGTCACAACGCCACATATTGTTTTGTAATTGACTGTTTAGTTTTTGCAGTTTGTTTTTATTTCATCCTCATTATTTAAAATCATTTATATAATACTAAATTATTTTTTTTGAAAACAATTTATGCCATAATTCTTAATTTTTACTTTATAAATAGATATTTGTTTTTTTATAATTTAGTTTGGAAACAGAAAATATTATTATATTTTATTATAACTTTTTATTTTAGAGTATTATATTTTATGAAACAAAATTATTGTATAATGTAAAAGTTAAATGTGTTGAAATATGTAGTGAAAATAAGAAAAAGTGAAGTGGAATATTAAATGCTTTAAACACCATATAAGAAACTTTTTCATGAAGTTTCTTTAATAATCTCTAATAATTTAAATGCTTTAAACACCATATAAGAAACTTTCTCATGAAGTTGCTTTAATAATCTTTCATAATTTATAAAAAGAGGAGTGATATAAATAAAATATCAAAGGCTAATACTAAGTTTTAGCTATGAAGTAAATAGCAATGGTTTAGATTAAATCTTACATATCAAGTAAATATCTATGGTTAAAATTAAGTCTTACCTATCAAATAAATATCTGATGTTAAAATTAAGTCTTACCTAGTAAATATCAATGGTTATGAAAAAAGTGTAGATAGATTCTCAAAGTAGAAAGAGTTTATAAAGAGTTAAGAAACTCTTTTTACTTTTTTTTTTGGGAGAAATTCTATAAATAAAATAATAATATTTATTATTTTATTATTATTGGTAAGTGTGAGAAATTCTTGTGAAAAATCATGGATGATAAATGCTGTAAACACCATATAAGAAACTTTCTTATTTTGGCGATGCTTCGATAACCTCAATACGTCTATATATTATTAAGAAGATGGTTCGAGCATTGCTTAACCAACCTAAACTGAGAAGTATGGCAATTCTTGATCTTCCAGACGACCTCTTGATTACCATTCTGGTTCTTCTTATTCGAAACAATTTCGGAGATTTTGCAAGGGTGACATCAAACTGGCAGACACTGTTTCAGTTAGCACAAGCCCCTCATTTCTACAGAAGTGTAGATTTCTTCTACAATTACATTTCCTTCTCCCGCAAGGAACAAGCACATGAGTTTCACGAAACTTGCATAGAACACAACAACCCCTCATGCCTTCTAGTGAAAGGTATGTCTGAATTCATATACAATGATCGGCGTGAAACAGGGGAAGAATTGATTAAGAAATCCGTCGAAACTCGATGGGATACTGGTTTGTATGCCTATTGCATACTGGTCCGGGTCATGTACGGTGCCTCAGAGGTTGGGATGAGAGGGATAGCGCTAACCCGAGAATTTGCTCATTAAATACATGTGCAGATTGTCGCGCGTGACAGGATGGTATGGGTGCACAAACCGTCTGATTTTTTCCTTGAGAAGGAAGGACTTCTTGATATCGACAACGTCCAGAGATGTAAGTGTGCCACCATCAATAACTGGATTTATTGGTGGGTAGATGGCTGGAAGAGCCCTGATATGTGCGACGAATGTTTCTGGACCGTAGAATCACTGGCATTTTGCGAGATTGTAAAGCATAGCTTCAGCACAAAAATTTAATTAAAGTTAGCTTGTTTTTAATTATCTATTGAATTTGTGTGTTTAGTTTATTTTGGTTAATTTTAACATATATATATATATATATATTAATGAAAAAATACAAAAGATATGTGTTAAATATCAATTGTTAAAATTAAGTCTTGCCTATCGATTAAGTCTTACCCATAAATATCTTTGGTCAGATTAAGTCTTACTTATGAAGTAAATTCAATGGTCAAGATTAAGTCTTACGAATCAAGTAAATATCAATGGTTGACACTAAGTCTTATCTATCAAGTAAATATTAATGGTTATGATTAAATCTTACATATCAAGTAAATAGCAATGGTTAAGATTAAGTCTTACCTACCAAGTAAATATCAATCTTCAACATTAAGTCGTACCTATCAAGTAAATATCAAAGGTCAAGACTAATTCTTACCTATCACTTAAATATCAATAGTTAAGATTAAGTCTCACCTATCAAATAAATATCAATGGTTAAGATTAAGTCTTACCTATCAAGTAAATATCAATGATTAAAATTAAATCTTAGCTTTGAAAAAAGATTAACGGTTTTTTTTATATGAGTAAAGTTAACTTGTTTTTTAATTATCTATCGAATTTGTGTGTTTAGTTTATTTTAGTTAATTTTAACAAAAAACTATATATATATATATATATATATTTAATGAAAAAAATACAAAAGATATATGTTAGATAATATAAATAATAGAAATAATATCAATGATCAAGATTAAATCTTACCTATCAATTAAATATCAATGGTTGAAATTAATTCTACCTATCAAATAAATATCAGTGGTTAAGATTAAGTCTTACCTATCAAATAAATATCAATCATCAAGATTAAGTCTTACCTATTAAATAAATATTAATGGTCAAGATTATGTCTTATCTATCAAGTAAATATCATTGGTCAAAATTAAATCTTACTTATGACGAAAGATTAACGATTTTTTAGAGTAAAGTTAGCTTGTTTTTAATTATCTATTGTATTTGTGTGTTTAGTTTATTTTGGTTATTTGTTGCACCCATTAACGCAGAGGTGATATGGATGCCGAGCTATGATGCTGGAAACTGTAGCAGCAGTACCAGGAATGGTCGGAGGAAGGTTACTCCACTGCAAGTCCCTTTGGAGGTTTGAGCAAAGCGGAGGATGGATCAAAAGAAGCAGAGAATGAGAGGATGCATTTCATGACATTCATGGAAATTGCTAAACCCAAATGGAATGGTACGAGAAAGCTCTTCGTTGCAACAAATGTGTTGCTTCTAAAGTAACAAGGATAGCAAGGTATACAATAAACCTACACATACCAGTGCAACAGACAACTCCAGGTACATGTACTGACGGGAAACAACTTTTTCTAATACAGTTGCAGGGTGGAGCTTGCTGTCGCTGATGGCATTGGCAATTCCACTTTTTTCGTCTTCGACACCGAAATGACAAAGCTGACTTTAAAAGCTAGAATTGATTAAGAGAAAGCTAGAGTTGGAAGAACCAAGAAGATAACAAACGAACCAAAAAACCCCAAAATGGCATGAATCTTTTCATGTTTACTGGTCACATGGCTAAACATGTTCTTCACTGTCAAAGACGATGATCCCATTGGTGCACCGTTGATCGGAAGAGCTTTTGTACCTGTTGAGGATATTTTCCAGGGAGAGGAAGTTGATATATGGGTCGAGATTTTAGATACTGAGAAAAACCCCATTGACGAAGGAACAGAGATTCATGTGGAACTTCAGACTTCAGTGTTAAAAAAAGCTGGAATCGTAGTATCAAAACAAACCTATTCGTGAAGCAAACGCTATCTACAAGCGAATCATTGCACAAGTCGACACACCTGCGATTTATGATGGTATGAATTGGTTTCTAACACAATACTAAGCAGATGATGTGTTTTTTTTCCCTTTTATGTATTTACTTTTTGTGCTTTGTCTCTGCCACAATATTCAACATGGAAAAAACATTCAAAATGACATATTTGTTGCTTGTCCTTCATATGTGGCTTGTGTTACGCCGCTTGAAGGAAGAGGGAAAGGAAGGTGTTAATCTAAAGCTGGGGTACGTGCTAGATTCCCATGATCGTTACTATCATGTATACACTAAGATAATAGCTGTGTGTGATGACAATCATGTATCTTTCTTCAAGCATATGCTGTTCATTACTATTAGTAAATGCTATTCCAAGAATTCATTATCTAACTTTTGATATGGACAGGTTGTTCGCAGATCCAAAATTCCTGAATAGGTTAGCTATCGAAGAAGCTATATCAATAACAACCACACTTATAGCACTATACGAGAAGCGGAAAGAGAATTTCTTTGAAGAACTCGACTATGTTATAACTGATACAGTTAGATGATCAGTTGTAGATTTTCCACAGTTTGGCTTCCTGCACCAGTTTTGTCGTTCTATCATATGCTGATGAGAGCACTGCGCCAGACAGCATATACGCATTGAGATGCCTACTAACTTTGACCCAAAAAGAAGAAGAAGAAAGATGCCTACTAAGGATCCATACATGATAATGCATTTCAAAAGAGTCTTGCTGGAAGAAAGTGGAATTTGAATCTTAGAGTTGCTTCAGTTATTGTTGATGGCTTAAAGATTGCTGGTGTTGGAGTCGTCTCCAGTTTCGCACATGTGGGAGCTTCAAATGCATTGAATGTTGTACGAAAAATCATTAAACCAGAGTTGGTTGTTGCTCAGAAAACTAAGATTAAGAGATCTCCTCTTCTGAAGACGGCAATGGTTCATGGAGGTTTTCTGGGAACATCTGCAAATCTTCGTTACCAGGTATGATGAACATGCTGCATAACAGTGATGGTTCTTTGTCTTAGCTAGGGCAGAGCGTTCATGACGAAGATTATGATTTGATTTATGCCACTAACATCAAAGTGTCAACCAAAGGCAAATAATTGATAGATTGATAGAGCATCACATTTCTGATGAGCTTTCTTTTGAACCTCTACTTGTGAATATAATTTTATTTGTTATTTTGGAATGCAGGTCAGAGTTACATGTCTGTATTTTGGTTTCTCTGGCTTTTCTTTAATTCCTTTTCTCCTTAAAGCATAGTGTGCCGCCAACCTCTTCGTTTGATTATATTTGGAAGTTTCATTATCTTGATCCTTTACTTTTCATATAAATGTTTGCAGCACTGGAATGGTCTTGCCCGCTCTCCGGGTCTGCAAACTCAGAAAAGCACTCCAGCCTCTAAGGAAATTCCATAGGCTTTGGTCCAATCCTCTCACCATATCTGTAACAAATATTTCTCATAGTTGTATGTATTGTGGTTTTTTTATTTTTCCATTTCAGTTTTACAACAAATATTGTTTTACCAGGGTTGAGCTATACGGGAAAATAATTGATTTTTCTTCACAACTACTTTGCTTGGTTGAAGCATTGAATATGGCCTTCACAACTCCGTTATGGAGGATTTTGTGCAATTTTGTGTATATTTTATATTATCCTCTTCTTTCAAACACATGTAAATTTTTTGACTTGCAAGGGATGGAATTATAGCATCTAACTAATTTCCCTGCTTAGAGATACTCTTTTACAATTTTAGTTTTTCTGACATTTTCACTGTCTAATGTTTATTAATCTCTCACAGTGAAAATCCAAGCTCAGAAAGTCTGATGACCTCAGTTGGTCATACCTCCTCCAACAGTTATTGATCGGGTGATTAAAGATCTATTTCATGGGGGTATTTTCCCACTATATTATGTATGGACGTAGATGCATGTATACGACTTAAGTTTTTGGCAGCAAAGATACAAGCATGTGTGAGTGTTAAAAAATGTTGAAGATTGATTATTAACTAGTTCAACTAGTTAAAATTTGGTAATCGTAGAGACACAACCCCATATTGTTTTTGTAATTGACTGTTTAGTTTTTGCAGTTTGTTTTTATTTCATCCTCATTATTTAAAATCATTTATATAATACTAATTAAAGCAATGCTGTTTCTTTAATCCATCGATCTTCTTCAGGTTTTGTTCTTCTTCAATTTGCTAATTGGGAAATGCAACCTCGCCATCAGCGGCCGAGGAGCTCTGGTCTTGTGTTCGAATCCTCTAACACAAACGAATCCTGCATCAGAATCGTTAGATGTTTTATCAATTTCTTTCTATCAACATAACAGAACAGTGTCGCTCCTAACTGTGTGTGTATGCTATGTTGATAATGAACAATGTGTTTCTCCTGGTAAGAATTATACCTCTCCAGAAGCAGGACTGAATTTGTTCCGTTGAGAGACCTGCATGAATGCCACAAAACATTTCAAGAACTTTATTTGGCAACTTTCCAAAGTTGTGTTGATCAATGTGAATGCTTTTACCTCTGAATATTGATGTTACAGATGTCCCGAAGTAAACAGTTCTTCTCGGTAGATCCCATATCCAGTCTCTAGGAACATTGATGGGGTTGAGACTGGAATCATGGTCTGCAAATAACTGCAAGATATAAAAAAAAAATGCCAAATAAGGATCAAGAATCAAAGTAAAATAGAAAGAATTTGTTCGCTGTGTTTCTGAGTTTATTAACCTACCTCGTTCACTTGAAAATATGTGCCATTGAGGGGAAAGCTTCCTCTCATGGCAGTTCTACAAGGTATCTGTGAATGATGAAAACCGATATTCAGTAACTTGTAGTCTCACTTCTTATGAACACTAAAAAAGATCTAGACAAATCTCACCAAAAGAGTTCCTCTAACTGTCCGCGAGTTAGCTTCCCTCACGCTGTTGCACTCTGAACAAGCCTCATCAAAGCACATTTTGCCAGACGCTTGCCCTCCACATTTCTGTTCAGGCGGCTTAGCAGAAGTCGCCGTTTCCCCTGGCAACCAAACAATTACATTAGTTTAGCTTTACTTTCTATGGAACTGATGACAGAAGGGAAAGCAACAGGGCAATGTTATATCCTCACCTGCTGTCCAAATAGCTAGGAGATAAGGACTTGGGTCATCTGGTTCTCTTTTATCCATCTGTTTTCATCAAATGAGGATTTTATACAGTCTTGTTCAAATGAAACACCTGAGTATAGAGAGAATAAATGAATGTCTTACACCAGCTAGGAGAGGATGTGAATCCGGGAGCTCGAACCTGAAAACAGACGACATATTTATCATTTACCTTGTCTATCTATACTACACCTGGCTATACGTTCTGAAGCAATGTTATCATAGTGATGTCCCCTGGATAGACTGGCTTACACTTGGTGCTCGGTCCTGAGACGGCTAATGTTCTTTAGTTTGGGAGTTGGAATCGATGTAGTTTTAGGATCCAAAGCAACCAAAGCCTTGGACATGTCACCTTCTTGGAGCTCCATGTTTCTCTTCATGTGTTCTTCAAGAGTCTTGCTGAACTGCGTAATGTTGAGTTCTATTGTTGGGATCTCGTCAGGGTCCTCGTTGTAGTAAGCATCTTCAGTGTCACTCTCTGTTATCTCAGTGCATTCTTGCTCAGAGGTGGCCGGCTCTTCTATTATTGGTACTGCGTTTCCTCCATTCCATGGTGCTGCCCTTACTAGGGAACTCTCCAGAGGAGGAGGTAGTTCCATCATCGGGATGGCTGCAGGAGGGAAGGATTCGGGAGGGACAGGGATAGCTGCACTGGTTAAGATCCTCTTGTCTGGTGCCGGCAAAGAAAGTCTTGCACTGTTACAATGGTATCAGTCATCGACTCTCATATTAGAAATAGCTACTTTGACATATCTAATATAGTCTCATGTTTTGGATTACTAGAGCTTATGCTAAAATGATCGTGTATGAACGCTTGGTTACCTAGCATAAGCACTAGCAAAGTGTCTGCACTCTCCTCGCATGGGACATGCATTACAATTTGGTCTACTCTTCGTGCAAAATACCTGACATGAGTTCACATGATTTAGACACATATTTGACCATATGATAGATTCAAAGCTTAGAGCAATAATACCTTTCCAAACGTAATCAGCTGGTAGTGTAATTCATACCTGAGTAAAATACAAGTAATGAGGACATAGTTCTATAGAAGAGAAAAATTTGATTTTTTTTTTCAGAACAGATTATTTGGTAGAGTTAACGGAGTATACAGTGTTGGTTGATCCAGTTTGCAGAGTCTTGGCCAAATAAACTTTTGGATGGACTCGAGCACCGGGTATCTGTGGAAGCACTGCACGGTTATGACTTGCAAAAAAAAAAATTGTTTGAATGATAAAGAAGGAAACTAACAGCTCCAGAAGGTGTAGTTGAAGTGATTCAGGGAGAGGTTGTAGAGGCACCCATCCAAGCCTAACGGCTATCCTTCCGACATTCGTGTCAACCTTCACATCATCAATACCATTTCCAACTTAGTTAACCGGGGTTATTTTGATTATAAGTAGCTAATGATATAGTCAGACTTACAGGGAAAGCGAGATTGTGGAGTGTTAAGAGTCGAACGCATTCTACACTTTTCAAACCCAATCCTCTTATGCTCAAGAGATAGGCCCTGTGAAATGATCATGAGCAGCTTACTTCAGTAAAATTATCCTAATAGTGTTGCAGAGAATGATTGTGGTTTACTCACTTTGCTTTATCAGCAGGGACATCCCTTAACCATTCAAGGTCAACATCACCACGATCCTTGACTATTCTTTCAAGAAAATCCTGCAATATTTTTTTCAAATATTTTAGATGAAGCTGATGTTAAAGACAGAAACTAAGAGCAATTGATTTACCTTAATCCTTACAGCAAGCTTGTTATTCATGCCTCTTTCCTTGATAGCATCAGAAATTTCATTGACGCTAGCACTTCTGATGGCTTCATAGTCTATTGAGTCCATCCTTTCTTTGCTTCTTTCCTTTCTCTCTTCAGTGCCCACTACATCTCTTCTGAGTGTATCCCACTGGTTTGTAGTCTTTTTCCCAGCAGCCAGGGTTCCTTTCATCTCACGCACAATGGTGGAATTTGTTGGTAGAAATTTCATTCCAAAATCCTCTATATCTACTAGATCTGTCGGATATGGACTCCCAATTTGCAATGATTGTGCTGATCCACTGACAGTTCTTGTTTCAGATCTGTTTGTAGAAAACTCTGTGTTTGATTTGGAATCTGAACAGGATCCAACTCTCCCGCACGACTGAAATATCCAACTCAGAGGATCAAAAGAATCTTGTGATGGTAGAACTTCCTCTTCTAAGTTCTGACTACTGTTCTCTAAAAAACTAAATCCTTCGACTCCAGAGTTTGAACAGTACCTTTGCTGCTCTTTTGATCCATTATCAACCCCAGAAACTTGCTGGTCAGACGGATTTTGAACCTTTTCCTGCCACGAAGGGATGTCATTTAAGTTCAGAATGGATCCTTCTGGATCTCCAAAAACTACGCTTCTAATATTTCTTTCATCTTCTTCTTTGCTGCTTGATTTTGGAGGGAATCGCACGGCTAGAGACATGAAAGCAGAGCTGCATAGTTAAAAAAAAAAACCACAGATTATTTTCTCTGTTTTCGAAATCTCTTTGAGATGCTCATTTTCTTAAAGCAAACCCATGTACCTTGAAAGGTGATCTGTGACATTCTGTGTAAGGAAAACTCCAATGACTGAATCAACCACTGATCCCTTCCATGGCGAAAAACGTCTATCTCCTGTAAACATTCAAGCTCAATAGGTCACAAGTTTTAGCTGATACGTGTGATTCCTAACCAGACATGCAATGCAGATAAAGACAAGAGTTAAGAGTGTTATGGGTATTCACCTTGGACAAGATGCATACGGGCAATAAATGAGTCGGCCCTTCCTCGGAAAACATTTCTCTCTTCTTCCCACCACTTCTCTTTTTTCTTATCCATCTCTTCATCACCCTCTTTTTCTCCTTTACCCATCAAAAGATTCCATATCCGAGTTGTTTCATCATCAAGCTCAACTTTAGGCCTTTCTTTTCGCTTCTTGATCTTAAATGGAACAACTGCACCATCTCCTCTGTATAAGACAAGTGCATTTTGCTCTTGTTCTCTGCTTTTGTCTCCTAGATTAAGATTCTGTAACCTGTATATTATTTCTGCAATGGAATCTTCACGTAGAAGTTCTCCTGATGGACCTGTACAACGCACCAACAGTAGTTACTAAGCTAGTTTGGACACATAAGTGCATCACACAGATTGTAGGATACAGTTACCTCTTGTTTTTCTGGAATCTTGTTTGGACGTCCTCCCTTTTTCTTTAGGCTTACTTCTTGATGAAGGTGTCTTGGCTGGAGCAGGTTCACGAACCTGCATCTCTGAGGCCCGGTCTGGTGGAGGTATGGATTTCTTTCTCCCTTTAGGACCCTTTCTTGCCGGTGTTTTTGGGACAACACATTTCTCATTGTCTGCAGAATCTTGAACTAGAAGGGGAATCTCTGAGGCATGGGCTGGCGGAGGTATTGATTTCTTTCTACCTCTAGGACCCTTTCTTGCAGGATTTTTTGAGAAAGTATTTTTATTTTTTCTTGCCCCATCAGTTGGATAATCCTCGATGTCTATTACCTCATGAGGCATGCCATGCAAATTTTCTTGGACTGCTTTCTTGACTTTCATTCTCTTTGCAGCATCTAGATGTTTCGCACACGTGTTGTTGTTCTGTCTCTCCACGTCTAGTGATTGAGAAGTCTGTTGGAGCAAGGGCCAACGACCTCTTGGGTTTTTCATCTGTCCCATCGCACGATCATACTGTCTCTTTGAGCCCCTGGAAACAGATTCCACATGCAGATTTGTTGCGGGAGGTTGTGATTGAGAATGAGGTCGAAGCCCAGGCGATGATATATAGGCAGTAGTTCCGCCAGTGGCATCTCTGGTCTCAGTAAATGAGTTTGAGGCACTAGTGTTCTGGACAATTTCAGACTCATAGTCACCTTGCCCCATATCTCCAGTTTTCTCCAAGTCGAAGTTTAAGGCTTTTCTGCAACTTTTGTGTGCAATTTCTCCACCAATGGCTGGCTTTTTAGTTGCTGATTCTTTCAAGTTTGTCTTCTGAGCTTTCTTTCTTTTGCCACTCCCGGTTGTGTTAGGTTTCACATTTTCCTGAGATGCAGTTTTGCGTGGCTTCCTTATAGGTTTGCCTTCCACGTACACCTTAGGCATGAACTTTTTTTTCTTCTTGGAGGGTTTCTGCTGAGGTGTCTTGTTAATATCAAACCCCATATCATTTTGTCTGTTGCCATCCTTCTGTTCAGTAACATCCATCAGATTAACAACAGACGAGGCCACAACGCTCTGCTTGGTTTTGTCAGATTTCTGCTCTGTGATTGTAGTTATCTTTTCCAGGAATCCATCCCCACGATCACCCCTCGAGTTCATACCCAAATTCTTCAGCCTAATCACCCTAACTTCACCGATCAACTATATCACTCTTCTTTTTAGAAATTATGAGAGATTATTAAAGCAACTTCACGAGAAAGTTTCTTATATGGTGTTTAAAGCATTTAACATTCATGATTTTCCACAAGAGTTTCTCACACTTAACAATAATAATAAAATAATAAATATTATTATTTTATTTATAGAATTTCTCCCAAAAAAAAAAGAAGTAAAAAGAGTTTCTTAACTCTCTATAAACTCTTTCTACTTTGAGAAACTATCAACACTTTTTTCATAACCATTGATATTAAGACTTAATTTTAACCTTAGATATTTATTTGATAGGTAAGACTTAATTTTAACCATAGATATTTACTTGATATGTAAGATTTAATCTAAACCATTGATATTTACTTCATAGCTAAGACTTACTATTAACCTTTGATATTTTATTTATATCACTCCTCTTTTTATAAATTAAGAAAGATTATTAAAGCAACTTCATGAGAAAGTTTCTTATATGGTGTTTAAAGCATTTATTATTCCACTTCGCTTTTTCTTACTTCCACAACATAGTTCAACACACATTCAATTTTTACATTATACAATAATTTTGTTTTATAAAATTTAATATTCTAAAATAAAAAGTTATAGTAAAATATATTAATATTTTCTGTTTCCAACCTAAAAAAAAAAAAACAAATCTATTTTTATAAAGTAAAAATTAAGAATTATGGCATAAATTATTTTCAAACAAAACAATTTAATTAGTATTATATAAATGATTTTAAATAATGAGGATGAAATAAAAAAAACTGCAAAAACTAAACAGTCAATTACTATTACCAAATTTTAACTAGTTGAATTTATTCGACTCCAAATATTACATGTATAATTAAATTTTTCAACACTCAGTTGTATGTTTTAAAGACTAATGCAAATGTAGTTGGGTGTCTTTTGTAATAATTTTTCATTTATATATTAAATAACAAATATTATTATTTAATCATACGATTTACTTTAAAAAGATGATAGATACTCTCATTTGAAATTCTTTAAGGCTATTTTTATGTGGAGTTTTCTCACAAGAGTCTTTTACTCGTAAAAAATAACAAATACAAATTTTATAAATTATGAAAGATTATTAAAGCAACTTCATGAGAAAGTTTCTCATATGGTGTTTAAAGCATTTAACATTCATGATTTTCCACAAGAGTTTCTCACACTTACCAATAATAATAAAATAATAAATATTATTATTTTATTTATAGAATTTCTCCCAAAAAAGTAAAAAGAGTTTCTTAACTCTCTATAAACTCTTTCTACTTTGAGAAACTATCTACACTTTTTTCATAACCATTGATATTTACTAAGTAAGACTTAATATTAACCTTAGATATTTATTTGATAGGTAAGACTTAATTTTAACCATAGATATTTACTTGATATGTAAGATTTAATCTAAACCATTGCTATTTACTTCATAGCTAAAACTTAGTATTAGCCTTTGATATTTTATTTATATCACTCCTCTTTTTATAAATTATGAAAGATTATTAAAGCAACTTCATGAGAAAATTTCTTATATGGTGTTTAAAGCATTTAACATCCATGATTTTCCACAAGAGTTTCTCACACTTACCAATATTATTATTTTATTTATAGAATTTCTCCCCAAAAAAGTAAAAAGAGTTTCTTAACTCTCTATAAACTCTTTCTACTTTGAGAAACTATCTACATTTTTTTCATAACCATTGATATTTACTAAGTAAGACTTAATTTTAACC
Source organism: Orychophragmus violaceus (assembly GCA_030180135.1). Lineage (NCBI taxonomy): Eukaryota > Viridiplantae > Streptophyta > Magnoliopsida > Brassicales > Brassicaceae > Orychophragmus > Orychophragmus violaceus. The sequence goes on from CM058237.1 coordinate 74,965,244, forward strand.
TTAGATATTTATTTGATAGGTAAGACTTAATTTTAACCATAGATATTTACTTGATATGTAAAATTTAATCTAAACCAATGCTATTTACTTCATAGCTAAAACTTAGTATTAACCTTTGATATTTTATTTATATGACTCCTCTTTCTATAAATTATGAAAGATTATTAAAGCAAATTCATGTGAAAGTTTCTTATATGGTGTTTACAGCATTTAACATCCATGATTTTCCACAAGAGTTTCCCACACTTACCAATGATAATAAAATAATAAATATTATTATTTTATTTATAGAATTTCTCCCAAAAAAAAGTAAAAAGAGTTTCTTAACTCTTTATAAACTCTTTCTACTTTGAGAATATATCTACACTTTTTTCATAATCATTGATATTTACTAGGTAAGACTTAATTTTAACCTTAGATATTTATTTGATAGGTAAGACTTAATTTTAACCATAGATATTTACTTGATATGTAAGATTTAATATAAACCATTGCTATTTACTTCATAGCTAAAACTTAGTATTAACCTTTGATATTTTATTTATATCACTCCTCTTTTTATAAAATATGAAAGATTATTTAAAGCAACTTCATGAGAAAGTTTGTTATATGGTGTTTAAAGCATTTAATATTTCACTTCACTTTTTCTTACTTCCACAACATAGTTCAACATACATTCAACTTTTACATTATACAATAATTTTGTTTCATAAAATTTAATATTTTAAAATAAAAAGTTATAGTAAAATATATTAATATTTTCTGTTTCCAAACTAAATTAAAAAATCTATATTTATAAAGTAAAAATTAAGAATTATGGCATAAATTGTTTTCAAACAAAACAATTTAATTAGTATTATATAAATGATTTTAAATAATGAGGATGAATTACAAACAAACTGCAAAAACTAAACAGTCAATTACAAAAAAATATGTGGCGTTGTGTCTCTACTATTACCAAATTTTAACTAGTTGAGTTTACTCGACTCAAAATATTACATGTATAATTAAAATTTTGAACACTCAGTTGTATGTTTTAAAGACTAATGCAAATGTCGTTGGGTGTCTTTTGTAATAATTTTTCATTTATATATTAAATAACAAATATTATTATTTAATCATATGATTTACTTTAAAAAGATGATAGATACTCTCACTTGAAACTGATTAAACAAGAAAATTATAGATCTAATTAAATGGATGACACCGCAAGAGAAGACACATTCGTTATCAGATTTTCCTTGCACTGATTCTTTCTATACAAATAGTCAAAATAAGAGAGAAACAAATTTCTGCCGAATTCTATATTTTCCCTTCAAAATAAAGACTCCATAACATTCCACTTGATAAGGTAAGATTTAATCTTGACCATTGGTATTATTTAACACATATATTTTTTGTATTTTAATCATTAATATATATATATATATATTTGTTAAAATTAACAAAAATAATCTAAACACACAGATACAATAGATAATTAAAAAACAAGCTAACTTTACTCTTAAAAAACTGTTACACTTTCTTCATATGTAAGATTTAATTTTAACCATTCATATTTATTTGATAGGTAAGACTTAATCTTAACCACTGATATTTATTTAATAGGTAATTCATGAAATATAGTAACACAATTAGCACTCAATTTCTGGTTTCAAAAATAAAACATTTTAGTACCAAAAGTTATTCGTAATTAAAACCAAAATACAAAATACCATTGATATTTACTTGATAGGTAAGACTTAATCTTGACATTGATATTTATTTGATAGTTAAGACTTAATTTTGACCATTGATATTTACTTGATATGTAAGATTTAATCTTGACCATTGATATTATTTATATAATTTAAATTATTTAACACATATCTTTTTTATCATTAATATATATATATATATATATAGTTTTTTTTAAAAAGTAACCAAAATAAACTAAACACACAAATACAATAGATAATTAAAAAACAAGCTAACTTTACTCTTAAAAAACCGTCATAAGTAAGATTTAATTTTGACCACTGATATTTACTTGCTAGATAAGACTTAAGATTTAATCTTGACCATTGGTATTATTTCTATTATTTATATTATTTAACACATATTTTTGTATTTTTATCATTATATATATATATATATTAAAATTAACAAAAATAATCTAAACACAAAAATACAATAGATAATTAAAAAACAAGCTAACTTTACTCTTAAAAAAAACGGTTACACTTTCTTCATATGTAAGATTTAATTTTAACCATTGATATTTATTTGATAGGTAAGACTTAATCTTAACCACTGATATTTATTTAATAGGTAATTCATGAAATATAGTAACACAATTAGCACTCAATTTCTGGTTTCAAAAATAAAACATTTTAGTACCAAAAGTTATTAGTAATTAAAACCAAAATACAAAATACCATTGATATTTACTTGATAGGTAAGACTTAATCTTGACCATTGATATTTAATTGATAGTTAAGACTTAATCTTGACCATTGATATTTACTTGATATGTAAGATTTAATCTTGACCATTGATATTATTTATATAATTTAAATTATTTAACACATATCTTTTTATCATTAATATGTATATATATAGTTTTTTTTAAAAAGTAACCAAAATAAACTAAACACACAAATACAATAGATAATAAAAAAACAAGCTAACTTTACTCTTAAAAAACCGTCATAAGTAAGATTTAATTTTGACCATTGATATTTACTTGATAGATAAGACTTAAGATTTAATCTTGACCATTGGTATTATTTCTATTATTTATATTATTTAACACATATTTTTGTATTTTTTATCATTAATATATATATATATATATATATTTGTTAAAATTAACAAAAATAATCTAAACACAAAAATACAATAGATAATTAAAAAACAAGCTAACTTTACTCTTAAAAAAAACTGTTACACTTTCTTCATATGTAAGATTTAATTTTAACCATTGATATTTATTTGATTGGTAAGACTTAATCTTAACCACTGATATTTATTTAATAGGTAATTGATGAAATATAGTAACACAATTAGCACTCAATTTCTGGTTTCAAAAATAAAATATTTTAGTACCAAAAGTTATTAGTAATTAAAACCAAAATACAAAGTACCATTGATATTTACTTGATAGGTAAGACTTAATCTTGACCATTCTATTTATTTGATAGTTAAGACTTAATCTTGACCATTGATATTTACTTGATATGTAAGATTTAATCTTGACCATTGATATTAGTTATATAATTTAAATTATTTAACACATATCTTTTTTATATATATTAATATATATATATATATATATATATAGTTTTTTTAAAAAAGTAATCAAAATAAACTAAACACACAAATACAATAGATAATTAAAAAAACAAGCTAACTTTACTCTTAAAAAACCGTTAATCTTTCGTCATGAGTAAGATTTAATTTTGAGCAATGATATTTACTTGATAGATAAGACTTAATCTTGGCCATTGATATTTATTTAATAGGTAAGACTTAATCTTGACGATTGATATTTATTTGATAGGTAAGACTTAATCTTAACCATTGATATTTATTTTATAGGTAGAATTAATTTTAACCATTGATATTTAATTGATAGGTAAGATTTAATCTTGATCATTGATATTATTTCTATTATTTATATTATCTAACATATATCTTTTGTATTTTTTCCCATATATATATATATATATATATATATATATGTAGTTTTTTTTGTTAAAATTAACCAAAATAAACTAAACACACAAATTCGATAGATAATTAAAAAAAACAATTTAACTTTACTCATATAAAAAATCGTTAATCTTTTTTCAAAGCTAAGATTTAATTTTAATCATTGATATTTACTTGATAGGTAAGACTTAATCTTAACCATTGATATTTATATGATAGGTGAGACTTAATCTTAACCATTGATATTTAAGTGATATGTAAGAATTAGTCTTGACCTTTGATATTTACTTGATAGGTACGACTTAATGTTGAAGATTGATATTTACTTGGTAGGTAAGACTTAATCTTAACCATTGATATTTACTTGATATGTAAGATTTAATCATAACCATTAATATTTACTTGATAGGTAAGACTTAGTGTTAACCATTGATATTTACTTGATTGGTAAGACTTAATCTTGACCTTTGAATTTACTTCATAAGTAAGACTTAATCTGACGAAATATATTTATGGGTAAGACTTAATCGATAGGCAAGATTTAATTTTAACAATTGATATTTAACACATACCTTTTGTATTTTTTTCATTAATATATATAGTTTTTTTTTGTTAAAATTAACCAAAATAAACTAAACACACAAATTAAATAGATAATTAAAAACAAGCTAACTTTAATTAAATTTTTTTGGTGAAGCTATGCTTTACAATCTCGCAAAATGCCAGTGATTCTATGGTCCAGAAACATTCGTCGCACATATCAGGGCTCTTCCAGCCATCTACCCACCAGTAAATCCAGTTATTGATGGTGGCACACTTACATCTCTGGACGTTGTCGATATCAAGAAGACCTTCCTTCTCAAGGAAAAAATCAGACGGTTTGTGCACCCATACCATCTTGTCACGCGCGACAATCTGCACACGGATTTTATGAGCAAATTCTCGGGTTAGCGCTATCCCTCTCATCCCAACCTCTGAGGCACCGTACATGACCCGGACCAGCATGCAATAGGCGTACACACCAGTATCCCATTGAGTTTCGGCGGATTTCTTAATCAATTCTTCCCCCGTTTCACGCTGATCATTGTATATGAATTCAGACATACCTTTGAGTAGAAGGCATGAGGGGTTGTTGTGTTCTATGCAAGTTTCACGAAACTCATCTGCTTGTTCCTGGCGGAAGAAGGAAATGTAATTGTAGAAGAAATCTACACTTCTGTAGAAATGAGGGGCTTGTGCTAACTGAAACAGTGTCTGGCAGTTTGATGTCACCCTTGCAAAATCTCCGAAATCGTTTTGAATAAGAAGAACCAGAATGGTAATCAAGAGGTCGTCTGGAAGATCAAGAATTGCCATACTTCGCAGTTTAGGTTGGTTAAGCAATGCTCGAACCATCTTCTTAATAATATATAGGCGTATTGAGGTTATCGAAGCATCGCCAAAATAAGAAATTTCTTATATGGTGTTTACAGCATTTAACATCCATGATTTTCCACAAGAGTTTCTCACACTTACCAATGATAATAAAATAATAAATATTATTATTTTATTTATAGAATTTCACCAAAAAAGTAAAAAGAGTTTCTTAACTCTTTATAAGCTCTTTCTACTTTGAGAATCTATCTACACTTTTTTCATAACCATTGATATTTACTAGGTAAGACTTAATTTTAACCTTAGATATTTATTTGATAGGTAAGACTTAATGTTAACCATAGATATTTACTTGATATGTAAGATTTAATCTAAACCATTGCTATTTACTTCATAGCTAAAACTTAGTATTAACCTTTGATATTTTATTTATATCACTCCTCTTTTTATAAATTATGAAAGATTTTTAAAGCAAATTCATGAGAAAGTTTCTTATATGGTGTTTAAAGCATTTAATATTCCACTTCACTTTTTCTTACTTCCACGACATCGTTCAACACACATTCAACTCTTACATTATACAATATTTTTGTTTCATAAAATTTAATATTCTAAAATAAAAAGTTATAATAAAATATAATAATATTTTCTGTTCCCAAACTATATAAAAAAACAAATCTCTATTTATAAAGTAAAAATTAAGAATTATGGCATGAATTGTTTTCAAACAAAACAATTTAATTAGTATCATATAAATGATTTTAAATAATGAGGATGAAATAAAAACAAACTGCAAAAACTAAACAGTCAATTACAAAACAATATGTGGCGTTGTGTCTCTACTATTACCAAATTTTAACTAGTTGAGTTTATTCGACTCAAAATATTACATGTATAATTAAATTTTTGAACACTCAGTTGTATGTTTTAAAGACTAATGATTTTTCATTTATATATTAAATAACTGACACTCAGTTGTCGTTGGGTGTCTTTTGTAATAATTTTTCATTTATATATTAAATAACAAATATTATTATTTAATCATAGGATTTACTTTAAAAAGATGATAGATACTCTCATTTGAAACTGATTAAACAAGAAAATTATAGATCTAATTAAATGGATGACACCGCAAGAGAAGACACATTCGTTATCAGATTTTCCTTGCACTGATTCTTTCTATACAAATAGTCAAAATAAGAGAGAAACAAATTTCTGCCGAATTCTATTTTTATGTGGAGTTTTCTCACAAGAGTCTTTTACTCGTAAAAAATAATAAATACAAATTTTATAAATTATGAGAGATTATCAAAGCAACTTCATGAGAAAGTTTTTTATATGGTGTTTAAAGCATTTAACATCCATGATTTTCCACAAGAGTTTCTCACACTTACCAATAATAATAAAATAATAAATATTAATATTTTATTTATAGAATTTCTCCAAAAAAAAAGTAAAAAGAGTTTCTTAACTCTCTATAAACTCTTTCTACTTTGAGAAACTATCTACACTTTTTTTTCATAACCATTGATATTTACTAAGTAAGACTTAATTTTAACCTTAGATATTTATTTGATAGGTAAGACTTGATTTTAACCATATATATTTACTTGATATGTAAGATTTAATCTAAACCATTGCTATTTACTTCATAGCTAAAACTTAGTATTAACCTTTGATATTTTATTTATATCACTCCTCTTTTTATAAATTATGAAAGATTTTTAAAGCAAATTCATGAGAAAGTTTCTTATATGGTGTTTAAAGCATTTAATATTCCACTTCACTTTTTCTTACTTCCACGACATCGTTCAACACACATTCAACTCTTACATTATACAATATTTTTGTTTCATAAAATTTAATATTCTAAAATAAAAAGTTATAATAAAATATAATAATATTTTCTGTTCCCAAACTATATAAAAAAACAAATCTCTATTTATAAAGTAAAAATTAAGAATTATGGCATGAATTGTTTTCAAACAAAACAATTTAATTAGTATCATATAAATGATTTTAAATAATGAGGATGAAATAAAAACAAACTGCAAAAACTAAACAGTCAATTACAAAACAATATGTGGCGTTGTGTCTCTACTATTACCAAATTTTAACTAGTTGAATTTATTCTACTCCAAATATTACATGTATAATTAAAATTTTCAACACTCAGTTTTATGTTTTAAAGACTAATGCAAATGTTGTTGGGTGTCTTTTGGAATAATTTTTCATTTATATATTAAATAACAAATATTATTATTTAATCATAAGATTTACTTTAAAAAGATGATAGATACTCTCATTTGAAACTGATTAAACAAGAAAAGTATAGATCTAATTAAATGGATGACACCGCAAGAGAAGACACATTCGTTATCAGATTTTCCTAGCACTGATTCTTTCTATACAAATAGTCAAAATAAGAGAGAAACAAATTTCGACCGAATTCTATATTTTCCCTTCAAAATAAAGACTCCACAACATTCCAATTGACAGGTAAGATTTAATCTTGACCATTGGTATTATTTCTATTATTTATATTATTTAACACATATTTTTGTATTTTTATCATTAATATATATATATATATTAATATATATATATATATATATATATTTGTTAAAATTAACAAAAATAATCTAAACACAAAAATACAATAGATAATTAAAAACAAGCTAACTTTACTATTAAAAAAAACTGTTACACTTTCTTCATATGTAAGATTTAACTTTAACCATTGATATTTATTTGATAGGTAAGACTTAATCTTAACCACTGATATTTATTTAATAGGTAATTCATGAAATATAGTAACACAATTAGCACTCAACTTCTGGTTTCAAAAATAAAACATTTTAGTACCAAAAGTTATTAGTAATTAAAACCAAAATACAAAATACCATTGATATTTACTTGATAGGTAAGACTTAATCTTGACCATTGATATTTATTTGATAGTTAAGACTTAATCTTGACCATTGATATTTACTTGATATGTAAGATTTAATCTTGACCATTGCTATTATTTATATAATTTAAATTATTTAACACATATCTTTTTTATCATTAATATATATATATAGTTTTTTTTATAAAAAGTAACCAAAATAAACTAAACACACAAATACAATAGATAATTAAATAAACAAGCTGACTTTACTCTTAAAAAACCGTTAATCTTTCGTCATAAGTAAGATTTAATTTTGACCATTGATATTTACTTGATAGATAAGACTTAATCTTGAACATTGATATTTATTTAATAGGTAAGACTTAATCTTGACGATTGATAATTATTTGATAGGTAAGACTTAATCTTAACCAGTGATATTTAATTGATAGGTAAGATTTTATCTTGATCATTGATATTATTTCTATTATTTATATTATCTAACATATATCTTTTGTATTTTTTCCATTAAATTATATAATATATATATATATATATATATATATAGTTTTTTTTGTTAAAATTAACCAAAATAAACTAAGCACACAAATTCGATAGATAATTAAAAAACAATTTAACTTTACTCATATAAAAAAACCGTTAATCTTTTTTTCAAAGCTAAGATTTAATTTTAATCATTGATATTTACTTGATAGGTAAGACTTAATCTTAACCATTGATTTTTTTTTGATTGGTGAGACTTAATCTTAACCATTGATATTTAAGTGATAGGTAAGAATTAGTCTTGACCTTTGATATTTACTTGATAGGTACGAGTTAATCTTGAAGATTGATATTTACTTGGGAGGTAAGACTTAATCTTAACCATTGATATTTACTTGATATGTAAGATTTAATCATAACCATTAATATTTACTTGATAGGTAAGACTTAGTGTTAACCATTGATATTTACTTGATTGGTAAGACTTAATCTTGACCATTGAATTTACTTCATAAGTAAGACTTAATCTGACCAAAGATATTTATGGGTAAGACTTAATCGATAGGGAAGATTTAATTTTAACAACTGATATTTAACACATATCTTTTGTATTTTTTTCATTAATATATATATATATATATAGTTTTTTGTTAAAATTAACCAAAATAAACTAAACACAAAAATTCAATTGATAATTAAAAACCAGCTAAATTTATAATTAAATTTTTGTGCTGAAGCTATGCTTTACAATCTCGCAAAATGCCAGTGATTCTACGGTCCAGAAACATTCGTCGCACATATCAGGGTTCTTCCAGCCATCTACCCACCAGTAAATCCAGTTATTGATGGTGGCACACGTACATCTCTGGACGTTGTCGATATCAAAAAGTCCTTCCTTCTCAAGGAAAAAATCAGACGGTTTGTGCACCCATACCATCCTGTCACGCGCGACAATCTGCACACGGATTTTATGAGAAAATTCTCGGGTTAGCGCTATCCCTCTCATCCTAACCTATGAGGCACCATACATGACCCGAACCAGCAGGGGCGGAGGCATGCCCAAGGGTGGGGGGTCAGCGGACCCCACCAATTTTTAAAAAATATTTGTTTTTTCTTTAAAAAAAATTAAGTGACCCCATAAGAAAAAAAAATCTGACCCCACAAAAAATAATCAGAACAAAATATTAATAAGAAATTAATATATATCTAATGGATTTAATTAAAAAATTAGACTATGGGTTTAGCCTTTAATTTAAGCCCAACAGATTTAATAAGAAATTAATAAGTTTTAGTTATATATTTGTTTGAGAAAACACACACAAAAAAACTAAACCTAAATTAATTAACATACCTTTCTCGTCAACTGCCTCACAGCATCTCTGTCTTCGTCTGAGCACACCATCATCAAGCAATTTTTTTTTCTTTTCAATTTCAGGTAAACTCTCTTTACTTTTTTTATGCAATACTTTATCATATTATACTTTTGTATCAAAACATAGATGATTACCTTTCATAACAATTGACAGAAATATTTAGGATTTATATATATGAATTTTTAATGTTTAAGTTTGTATGTAGCAATAGACTAATTTTTGTTTTGTTTTAACAGATAAACAATGGAACGATTTCTGAATTTGAAAAGAAAAACTCCGACCGATGATGTTGATTTACATGATTTGCCTTATGATCCTGGTGAAAGAAAAGGAAGATTGGAATATCATCCTAATCAAAGAGATGAGGTAAGACGCAAGTATTTAACTAGAGGACCTTGTCAACCTCGTAGTCATAGTTTTAAGCAACACCTTATAGGAAATAAACCAAGGAGGTTTAATCCTTGCTGGTTTGACCAGTATGGTGATTGGTTGGAATACAGTATGAAGAAAGAGAAGGCATATTGCTTATGTTGTTATTTGTTCAGCAACGAAAAAAAGAGTGGCAATATTGGATTTGTCACAGATGGATTTGATTGTTGGAATAAATCTGAGAGATTGTATGGTCATGTAGGTGCGTCAATAAATAGCTTTCACAATGTAGCTAAGAAGAAGTGTGAGGATTTGATGAGACAAGGCCAATCAATCAAACATGCTCTGCACAAGCAAACTGATGTTGTGAAAAATGAGTATCGTATTCGATTAAATGCTTCAATCGATGCTTCTAGATACTTATTGAGACAAGGATTGCCTTTTCGTGGTCATGATGAGACAAAAGATTCTAGTAACCAAGGAAATTTCTTGGAGCTAGAGAAGTATACTGCTGAACAAAATGAAGAAGTGAGTAAGGTTGTGCTAAAGAATGCTCCTGGAAATAATCAAATGGTATCTCATCCAATTCAGAAAGACATTGTTAATTGCTTTTCAGAAGAAGTAGTTAACTCCATAGTTCAAGAGATGGATCATGATGTGTTTGCTCTGTTGGTAGATGAATCTGCAGACTGTTCTAAGAAAGAGCAGATGGCGATAGTTTTTCGTTTTGTTGATAAACATGGCATAGTGAAAGAGAGATTTGTTGGTCTTATCCATGTGAAGGATACATGCTCTTTATCACTTAAATCTGGAATTGATTCATTGTTTGCTAAATATGGTTTGAGTTTGAAAAAGCTGAGCGGACAAGGCTATGATGGAGCAGGAAATATGAGAGGTGAACTGAATGGTCTGAGAGCATTGATTTCAAAAGAAAGCAGTTCTGCATACTATGTACACTGTTTCGCTCATCAACTTCAGTTGGTTGTTGTTTCAGTTACAAAGAAACATTTTTGAGCTTGTAGATTTCTTTGATAAGATTTCTGTGTTAGTGAATGTGGTTGCAGCTTCTTGCAAAAGGAAAGACAAGCTGATAGAAATTCAGCGGGATGTGATTGAAAAGAGAGTAGATAGTGAAGGATGTTTTGGTGTTAATCCTGATTCAATTCTCAGATTCAGATTATCCTAAACATGCTGATCTAGGTTCTTCTTGTATAGAAACTTTGTTGATCTCACCTTTTACCTGTTTATGCAGCGGAAAGAGAGAACAGGTCAGAGATCAGAGAGCCACCGAGTGATAACTCCTCCAGAGGTTCACACACGCACACCGTCAGGAAGAGAGGCTGCTAGACCAAGGGAGAGGAGGCACAGAGAAAGAGAGAGAGGCGCGGCTAGGGGGCTAGGGTTAGGGAGAAAGAGATTTGGGTTTTAGTTTATAAAACCCTTCTCTTTCCCTTTTGGGCTTTTGGGCCCAAATACCAATCTGATTAAATCCCTTGGATTTAATCAGACCCATTAATCTCTCTCTAAGTACGACAAATGCCTGGCACTTTTACCGTACTTCTGCTAAGCCGTTCCTACACATTTTCCTGTTAGCTTAGGCGTGTGACCCATATGGGATCATATAATAAAGGCAATAAGTCCAAGACTTATAGATCATGAGCGGACTCTAGCAAGCCATCATGACCCCCAGTATTATATGACTTATGTCTGATCATTGACATACTCTTACTTTCTAGAGACAGTACCGAGATTACTGGACACAATTCCAACAATCTCCCACTTGTACTGGAATCTCTGTATTCATAATCCTTTTGTCTCAATATCTCGATTAGTCATAAGGCAAGATTAGTGTCATCCTTATAAAGCCTAATCTTGTTCATCGGACTCTGATTCGATACTGACAATCCAAACGACTCGGGACAGTCCGTTTGAGCATGGCCATGCATTTTCCAGTATTCAAATCTCCGATTGGCCTAGAGATATTCACTCCATTTATATTGGAGGGACAAATTCCGTCTTGTTCCATCACTGTAAACTACTCATTTCATGATGTACCCAAACAAGGTCCTTATAACTATCGTAGAACGACAGTGTTAGACAATGATCAAAGTGCATCAGTCCATGTGCAGTCACATGCATGCGAACTCAGGTCTAAGGACTATACTCTATAGTCGTAGTAAGAATCTCTTATGACACAGATATAAATATCCTGAAGAGTTCTTATAAGCGGGTCGTGTCCGGTCGTATGTTCCCAACATACACCTATGTATTGACTTTGATGCCGTGCATCTATGACACCATGAAACTTGGTCATAAGTCACATACCAATCTAGTCTCTCACGGTTGTTGGTGTTCCAATCTCAACAACCTTCGACTAGGGACAGGATGATATAATCCATCCATCAAATATAGGGTCTCATGATCAAGCTAAATGACTTTGATGACTCAAGATCAAGTCACTTACTTCGATGACCTATAAAATGGTTTATATCACTTTGGAACGATTATTTCATCACAGTTAAAATAATCTTGAAATAATAATTTCATTAAACATAAGAATGTTTTACAAGAACATATCAAATAACTAAATAAAAGCCCTCAAACTCCCACTCAAATTTAGATTACATTTCAATGTCTCTAATGCCTACAGCTTCAGTCAGAAACTCGAGCTTAGGCCTTGGGAGTGGCTTTGTCAACGGATCAGCGACGTTATCATCTGTCTGAACTCGGCTGATCTTGACTTCCTTTCTATTTATGATGTCACGTATCAAGTGAAATCTTCTTAGAACATGCTTGGATTTCTGGTGTGATCTTGGTTCCTTTGCCTGAGCGATAGCACCATTGTTATCACAAAACAGTGCCAGAGGCTCAGCCGCATCTGTTATCACACCTAGTTCAATAATGAACTTTCGTATCCAAACAGCTTCCTTCGCAGCTTCTGAGGCGGCGATATATTCAGCTTCTGTAGTGGAATCAGCAACGGTGTCTTGCTTGGAGCTTCTCCAACTGATTGCACCGCCATTCAGACAAAAGATATAACCGGACTGTGACCGGAAATCATCTTGGTCTGTCTGGAAACTTGCGTCCGTGAATCCACTGACTTTAAGCACATCACTTCCACCGTACACTAAGAACTTATCCTTAGTATGTCTTAGATACTTCAAGATATTCTTTACGGCAATCCAATGGTTTTCACCTGGATTTGACTGGTATCTACTCGTCATGCTCAATGCATAAGCAACATCAGGACGAGTACAGATCATGGCATACATGACAGATCCTATTGCAGATGCATAAGGAATATTCTTCATGCGCTCAAGCTCAGCAGCCGTCGTAGGGCTCTGCTTCTTGCTTAGCGTTGTGCCATGTACCATTGGCGTGAAGCCCTTCTTGGAATCTTTCATGCTGAATCTTTGTAGGACTTTGTCAATGTATGAATCTTGACACAAGCCTATCAGCCTTCTAGATCTATCCCGGTAGATCCTGATTCCAAGAACGTATGCGGCTTCACCCATGTCTTTCATGGAAAAACAACTTCCAAGCCAGTCTTTTACCGACTTCAGCATTGGAATGTCGTTTCCGAGAAGCAGTATGTCATCGACATACAGAATAAGAAATACTATCTTGCTCCCACTAGTTTTCTTATACACGCATTGTTCTTCTTCGTTTCTGATGAAGTCAAATTGCTTGATTGCTTCATCAAAACGAAGATTCCAGCTCCTCGATGCTTGCTTCAATCCATAAATGGATTTATGAAGCTTGCATACTTTCCCAGCATTCTTTGGATCTATGTAACCGTCAGGTTGCGTCATATACACATCCTCTTCCAGAATACCATTCAGGAAGGCGGTTTTCACGTCCATCTGCCAAATTTCATAATCATGAAAAGCTGCAGTTGCTAGTAGAATCCGAATAGATTTCATCATAGCCACTGGTGAATAGGTTTCATCGTAATCCACACCGTGAACTTGTCTGAAACCTTTTGCCACCAACCTGGCTTTATAAATCTGGACATTTCCATCCACGTCAATCTTCTTCTTGAAGATCCATTTGCACTCGATGGCTTTTACACCAGCGGGTAAGTCAACCAACGAAAACACTTGGTTGACCGACATGGAGTCCATTTCGGAATCAGTGGCCTTGCGCCACTTCGAGGAATCTGGGCCCATCATGGCTTGATTGAAGTTCGATGGTTCATCACCATCAATGATCAGAAGATCATGACAGTCAGTCACGAGGAATCCTTGATATCTCTCGGGTTCGTGACGGATCCTCCCGGATCTTCGAACTTCAGGTACTACAGGTTCAGGCTCTACAATTTCTTGTAGGTCCTCCTGCTGCTCTTCCTCATTAGGTTGAGCAGTATCCTGTTCATCTTGAATTTCTTCAAGCAGTACCTTACTCCCACTGTCTTTCTTAGAGAGAAACTCCCTCTCAAGAAAGTTACAATCCCGGGCAACAAAGATCTTGTTCTCGGAACGTAAATAGAAGTAATAAGCCTTGGTTTCCTTCGGATAACCAATGAAGTAGCATTTATCAGACTTTGGTGTAAGCTTGTCTGAGATTAATCTCTTGACATAGGCTTCACAACCCCAAATTCTAAAATAAGACAGCACTGGAGCCACTCCAGTCCATAATTCATATGGTGTCTATGCTACTGCTTTCGATGGCGCTCTATTTAGAGTGAACACTGCTGTTAGCAGAGCATATCCCCAAAGGGATATTGGAAGGTCTGTGTGACTCATCATAGATCGAACCATATCCAATAAGGTCCGATTTCTCCTCTCAGACACACCATTCCATTGAGGTGTTCCGGGAGGAGTGAGTTGGGATACGATCCCACACTCTCTTAGATGATCACTGAATTCTTGGCTTAAGTATTCTCCTCCTCGGTCGGACCGAAGAGCCTTAATGCTTTTGCCAAGTTGGTTCTGTACTTCATTTTGGAATTCTCTGAACTTCTCAAAAGATTCAGACTTATGTTTCATCAAATAAACATATCCATACCTACTGAAATCATCAGTAAAGGTAATGAAGTACTGATAGTTTCCTCTTGCATTTATGGACATTGGGCCACACACGTCAGTGTGTATCAGGCCCAATAAGTCACTGGCCCTCTCGTTAGGTTTATTAAAGGGGGCCCGTGTCATTTTGCCCATCATGCAGGATTCGCATTTCTCACATGACTCAAAGTCAAATGAGCCAAGAAGTCCATTCGAATGGAGCCTCTTGATGCGTTTCTCGCTGATGTGCCCTAAACGACAATGCCATAGAAACGTTCGGTTCTCCTCATTAGGTTTGAACCGTTTGGTATTAATGTTATAAATTGGCGCGGATTGATCGAGTATGTAAAGCCCATTCGTAAGAGGGGCAGAACCATAGAACAAATTGTTGCGATTGAAGGAACATAATTTATTCTTAACTGAAAAATCATAACCTTCCAAATCCAACAAAGAAATTGAAATAATATTTCTGCTTATAGCAGGTACAAAATAACAATTATTGAGTTCTAAAATCAATCCCGAAGGTAAAGACAACAAGTATGTGCCTACAGCTAGTGCTGGAACTTTCGCTCCATTCCCAACTCGTAGCTCCACTTGTCCTTGCTTCAGCCTTCTACTGTTGCTGAGTGCCTGCATATTAGTACAAATATGAGCCCCACAACCAGTATCCATAACCCATGAGGTATTATCAGAAGTAGTTGTATTAACTTCTATAACAAAAATACCTGTCGAAGAAGTCTCGAGAGTCTTCTTCTTCAATTCCTTTAGACCTTCTTGGAATTTCTTACATTCTCTCCTCCAATGCCCTGGTTCTTTACAGAACCTGCATATGTCAGTTGGCCCAGCCTTGGACTTGGGCTTGGGCTTTGGCGTGTCCTTGTCCGCGACTTGGACAGCCTTGGCCTTTCCCTTATCCTTAGCAGAGGATTTCTTAAACCCCTTGCCCTTTTGCACCATAAGCACATTGGGGTCCTTGGCGGTTTTCCTCAAGTTGGGCTCTGCAGTCTTGAGCATTCCGTGAAGCTCAGGCAATGTCTTACTCAAGCCATGCATGTTAAAGTTCAGAATGAACTGATCATAGCTTGCAGGTAATGACTGCAGAATGATGTCGCAGGCAAGTTCCTGGCTGATAGGGCAGTCGAGTTTCTGAAGATGATCGAGATAACCCATCATCTTCAAGACATGAGGACTCACTGCCGCATTTGCAGCCAACTTACAGTCTAAGAGGTTCTTAACAGTCTGAAACCTCTCAGTCCTTGCTTGCTCCTGAAAAAGCGATTTCAGGCTTGCCATTATCTCAATTGGTGACAATACACTCTCGAACTGCATTTGCAGCTCAGCAGTCATTGTCGCCAACATAAGGCAATACACATCATTTTCATCTGACGAATGCTTTTCCCAAGCATTATGCAGAGTCCTGGCGGCATTGTTAGCAGGCCTCTCGGGGAGAGGATCACGAAGGACATAATCCTTCTTCTCCTGCTTGAGGACCAGCCTCAAGTTCCTTGACCACGTCAGGAAGTTCGTTCCAGTCAGCTTCTCCTTCTCGAGAACAGACCGGATTGAGAATGTGTTTTGTGTGCTTGTAGTAGTCATAGCTGAAATATATAAGATAAAAGGTTATTAGTTAATATGTTCAATATGATTAATCTTATATTATACTTAATATGATCAATCATGCATTATATTCAATAACCTAAGTTACCCTCAATAGAATATAATGATTCCAAGATCCACATATAACTAAGATCAAAGTGGGCCACTGGCCGTCACCCAACCTTAGCTTATATCGGTAAGCCCTAAGTCGGCTAATTATGTCCGTGATATAACTCTTGGTTGTGAATCTGGGCCCGAGGCCCAATTCACTCTGATGTCTCAAGGCCCGGGACTCCCGATGGCCTAGTCAAGAAAACCAGACTATACAGTCATGTAATCATTAATGTCTGGGACTCCCAATGACATTTATGAATCACAAACCGTCTTATCCACGCAAAAGTAGACACCCTCACACTGTAAGGCCATGAATACAATTGAATGGGCTTCGACAGCTGACATAGCCTGGACAAGACATCCAACGCTTGATATTATTTGAGGTTCGTAGGTTTATTAAAATTTCATTCCCAAAATAGAAGATTACTATTTCGGGAAACTTTCTATTTTTGGAAACCTACTATTTTTGGAAACTTTCTAAAATTGGAAACTTTCTAAAACCGGAAACTTTCTAACTTTAGAAATTTCTTAAAATCCAAAACCCGCAAATCTAGAAACTTCTATTTTAAGAAACTTTCTAATTTCAAAATTTCGGAAACTTTAATTTAAAATCGATTTATAATTTTATAAAATAAATTTTAAATTAATCTGAAGAAAAGACTCAAATAATTGGCCCAATTGTTTTAACTTCTTGACCCGAGGCCCAAGAATTGGTCCATGTCCAAGACATGACCCAATTGTCCAATTAAATGACATAACCGGTCTGGTTCATTAAAATTGGTCTAACCAAATTTTAATTACTACGATGACCACAATTGTCAACCGGTTATTTACTAAACCGGATTTTCTCAATTTATTTGGTCCAACCAAATCAAATTAGAAAATCCTGGTTTAGGCACAAAATCCAATTTTTCGACTTTGGATTTCTTATCCCGGTTTAACCAGAATTTAATAAAATTATTAAATCTGTTTATTAAACCGAGACGTTTAATTTTAATCAAGTTTTAAACCGAACCGAAGACACAAGCCAAAACCGAACCGATTAGGCCACGGCCGCAAGCCACTCGATCGTGAATGATCGTGGCAGCCGCAAACCTTACGGTCGGGACGAGCTCGGCTTGTGGTCGGGACGGGAACGACCGAGAGTTGCCGAGACGCGATGCGATCGCATCAGCCGATCGGACCAACTCTCTCGATCGGGACGACGAGGCAACCGGACGCTCACAGCCGATCCATGCTGTCGATCATGATGATCGATCCATGCGATCAACTCGCCCGATCCCGCGCCTCACGATCGTGCCGATGATCACGCGACTCGATCCTTTGGCGATCGGTCCGTGCATCATCAAACCAACGCATACCAAATCATATAGTTTGGTCATGCGATTTTCTTTAGTTTGTTTAGGTTTCAATTCTTGTTGCTTAAGTGATTTCTCTTATCAGTAGTTGATTCAAAACACTTTTAAACAAGAAAAACAATCCTAAACGAGATTCTAAACAAGAAAAACCAGAACCAATAGCTCTGATACCACTGAAGGATGTTTTGGTGTTAATCCTGATTCAATTCTCAGATTCAGATTATCCTAAACATGCTGATCTAGGTTCTTCTTGTATAGAAACTTTGTTGATCTCACCTTTTACCTGTTTATGCAGCGGAAAGAGAGAACAGGTCAGAGATCAGAGAGCCACCGAGTGATAACTCCTCCAGAGGTTCACACACGCACACCGTCAGGAAGAGAGGCTGCTAGACCAAGGGAGAGGAGGCACAGAGAAAGAGAGAGAGGCGCGGCTAGGGGGCTAGGGTTAGGGAGAAAGAGATTTGGGTTTTAGTTTATAAAACCCTTCTCTTTCCCTTTTGGGCTTTTGGGCCCAAATACCAATCTGATTAAATCCCTTGGATTTAATCAGACCCATTAATCTCTCTCTAAGTACGACAAATGCCTGGCACTTTTACCGTACTTCTGCTAAGCCGTTCCTACACATTTTCCTGTTAGCTTAGGCGTGTGACCCATATGGGATCATATAATAAAGGCAATAAGTCCAAGACTTATAGATCATGAGCGGACTCTAGCAAGCCATCATGACCCCCAGTATTATATGACTTATGTCTGATCATTGACATACTCTTACTTTCTAGAGACAGTACCGAGATTACTGGACACAATTCCAACAGATAGTGGTGAAATCAAAACAGGAAAAGGATTGAATCAAGAGTCTTCACTTCCAAGACCAGGAAATACACGTTGGGGTTCTCATTATAAAACGTTGCTCCGGTTAGTTGAGTTGTTTTCTTCTGTGAGTAAAGTGCTTGAGTACGTTGAGGATGAAGGTATAGACAATAGTCAAAGAAGTCAAGCAAATGGCCTTCTCAAATATATCCACACTTTTGATTTTGTATTCTACCTACACTTGATGGTGCATCTTTTGGGACTCACAGAAAATTTGTCAATGGCATTACAAAGAAAAGATCAAGACATCCTAAATGCTGTTTCACTTGTGGAATCCACTAAGCGTCAACTACAAAAGTTCAGAGATGATGGATGGGATTCTTTCGTGAAGAGAGTTTCAACTTTTTGTGAGAAACATGACACTGGAATTCTCAATATGGAGAATGATTTCATCGATCCAAGGAAGCCACGCAAAAAGACCAACATGACCAACTTGCATTACTACCGAGTCCATTGTTTTTATACTGTATTGGATATGCAGCTTCAAGAGTTTAATGACCGCTTTAACGAGGTAAACTCTAAATTACTCGTTTGCGTATCGGCTTTAAGTCCTGTTGATTCATTCCGTGAGTTTGATAAAGAGAAGTTGCTGAGATTGGCTAAACTTTATCCTGGGGATTTTAGTAGTGTGGAGTGCATATCTCTTGAGCAGCAACTTGACATTTACATTGATAACTTACGAGAAGATGTATTGTTTGCTGATCTGAAAAGTCTTGGAGACTTGTCACGGGTGATGGTAGAAACAAAAAAACATCTTTCGCATCCTTTGGTTTATAGGCTTTTGAAGTTAGCTCTGACTTTGCATGTTGCTACTGCAACCGTTGAGAGATGTTTTTCAGGAATGAAGATCGTCAAGACAGTTTTACGGAATCGCATCGGTGATCAGTTTTTAAGTGATTGTCTTATTTGTTTTATCGAGAAAAATATATTTGAAGATGTAACAAATGAAACCGTGATAAAAATGTTTCAAGCTATGAGCGATCGTAGAGTACATTTGTAGTTTTCTCGGTAACTTAAACAATATTTTTTGTTTTTTTTTTCTGCCCCCGGTACAAAAAGTTTCTGGCTCCGCCACTGCGGACCAGCATGCAATAGGCGTACACACCAGTATCCCATCGAGTTTCGGCGGATTTCTTAATCAATTCTTCCCCTGTTTCACGCCGATCATTGTATATGAATTCAGACATACCTTTAAGTAGAAGGCATGAGGTATTGTTGTGTTCTATGCAAGTTTCACGAAACTCATCTGCTTGTTCCTGGCGGGAGAAGGAAATGTAATTGTAGAAGAAATCTACACTTTTGTAGAAATGAGGGGCTTGTGCTAACTGAAACAGTGTCTGGCAGTTTGATGTCACCCTTGCAAAATCTCCGAAATCGTTTTGAATAAGAAGAACCAGAATGGTAATCAAGAGGTCGCCTGGAAGATCAAGAATTGCCATACTTCGCAGTTTAGGTTGGTTAAGCAATGGTCGAACCATCTTCTTAATAATATATAGGCGTATTGAGGTTATCGAAGGATCGCCAAAATAAGAAAGTTTCTTATATGGTGTTTACAGCATTTAACATCCATGATTTTCCACAAGAGTTTCTCACACTTACCAATAATAATAAAATAATAAATATTATTATTTTATTTATAGAATTTCTCCCAAAAAAAAAGTAAAAAGAGTTTCTTAACTCTCTATAAACTCTTTCTACTTTGAGAATCTATCTACCCTTTTTTCATAACCATTGATATTTACTAGATAAGACTTAATTTTAACCTTAGATATTTATTTGATAGGTAAGACTTAATTTTAACCATAGATATTTACTTGATATGTAAGATTTAATCTAAACCATTGATATTTACTTCATAGCTAAAACTTAGTATAAACCTTTGATATGGTGTTTAAAGCATTTCAATTATGAGAGATTATTAAAGAAACTTCATGAGAAAGTTTCTTATATGGTGTTTAAAGCATTTAATATTCCACTTCACTTTTTCTTACTTCCACGACATAGTTCAACACTTTTTTATTATTTTGGGCAACAACTTTTCATTAACTTAAGCGGGCATGTTAGCCCAAATTACAAATTAGCCTAGAAAGAGCTTGTTTAGCTTGTTCATCGGCAAGTTGATTCTGATCCCTTGAGATGAATCTGAACTCAACCGATTGAAAGAGAGAAATTAAGATAGAGATGTCCGCAAGGATCCCATGCGCTTCAGCGATTGAATCGCCGGCGACAATGGTCCGGACTAGGTGAAGAGAGTCCGACATAACCAAAATTCTTCTGTAGTTGTGTTCGGCGACTGATTGAAGAGCTTCTTTAATAGCGAGAGCTTCAGCCACCAGAGCTGAGCCGATGAATTCCGACGCAGCAGAGAATGGTACAGGCGGACGATTAGCTTGAGTAAATATCCAACCCATTCCAGCCAACTTCCGATCTGCTAGCCAGGCTCCATCCGTATTGCAGGTTACCAGATCGCTGGCAAATGGGGCATAAGGGGAGATTCGTGCATGTTGGACGTTTGTGATCCTCGGCGCTGATAGCTGGGCCAGAGACCATTCCCGAGCCGACTGAATTGCTTTTAGGATCGTCTCTTCGACTGTGAGGATCCGGTCCTGAAAGAAGCGAAGATTTCTGGATTTTTAGATTGTCCATAGTATCCATGGGAAGAGTTCATGCTTCTGCAGTCCCACCGGTGGTAGAGATCGTTTTGCTTTACAGAGATCTAGCCCGACAGTAAGATTAGTTATTTCTACTGGCCAAGCTCCTTCAAGAGGTGCCAATTCCCAGATTGATTTAGCGAATCTGCAATTGAACAGAGATGCAGCAGGGATTCTGAATTGCTTTATTGCTAGGATTGTTAGAAACTGAAATTGATTTAGTGACTTGTCTTAATGGGTTTAGTGTATTCACTTTGGTCAACTCCTTTCCCATTTATGGTTTGATACTTATTGCTACACCGATAAGCAAGAGGAATTGATACCTATTAGGATTGCAAAATCCTAGTTATCAATTTGGCTCCGTTGCCATTTTGGGATTAAGGATTGATCAATTAGATTTCTATTCCTCTTTAGTTCAAGTCTTTGGTTACTAATCTTGCCTCTTCCTTTTGCTTTGATGATAGGTGCATGAACCTACGCAGTCGAGGCCCTACGAACCTAGTTGCACGGGTAGAGGACATCAAAGCACACGAACGACGGTTAGTAAGTGAACGAAAATCATTAGAGAGGGTTGTACACTTAGAAAGACTTGGGTTGGAAACAGTTGTAGAGGTTCAACAAGACTTTGTAGGTATTGAGCAGCCGGGTATGGATCACCAGGATCAACAACAGGGCCAACAAGAGCAGATGCATCTTCAAGGCGAGGATGCTAGAGATGGACAGGGTAACAGGATCCCGGTTCATCCCGAGAGGCCAACAAGAGCCATTAGAGATGGGGATGCACCGAATACAAATGCAAACCGACAGAGAATCATTCCTCCTCCGGTTAACAACAACAATTTTGAAATACGGGCTATTCTTATCAATATGGTGAAGAACAACCAGTTCCACAGGCTGCCTTCTGAGGATCCTCTATAGCATCTAGACACATTCGATAAGATTTGTTCCACTACTCGCCTTAATGGTGTCACAGATGACGGCTTGAAGATGCGTCTCTTCTTCTTCTCATTGGCGGATAGAGCTAAGGAGTGGGAGAGCAACATCCCTCCGAGATCCATTACAAGTTGAGTTGAGCTAAAGAAAGCATTCCTTAAGAAATTATTCTCAGCTACTCGGACAGCACGCTTCCGCAATGAATTGTCCGGTTTCATACAAAGAAACAATGAGAGTTTTGTTGAGGCATGGGAGCGGTTTAAGAGGCTTACAAACCAATGTCCTCATCATGGGTTTGATAGGTCAATAATTAATCCCTATACTAACTGCAAGTGCACAGTGATGTAGATGTAGTACTTAGGGTATCGAATCCACAGGGACTCTGGGCAACGATAAATTTAGAACGGAAAAGATTAAACTAGGAGAAAGCAATTTGAATAGAAACTAATAAAGCAATGCGAGAAAGTAAATCAAGCGAGTTTGTAAGCAAGGAGACGAAGCGTTAAGTCTAGGGAGTTCTCGGGAAATCAAGAACACAAGCAAATAATCATTCGGGATCTAATTAAGAACTATTCTAGATCTCAAACACAGATATAGAATTAACCAACTGTCGTTGCGAGAATTCTCTAAGTCTAAGTGCAACAATCCAAATTCTTTTGCAATTACTAACAGATTAAACCAGCTTTAATTCCAAGTTCAATATGTTCACAATCTAATTAAACCAAATTCCTTTGCGAGTAATTAAATTGCTCATCTAGGTTCTTTCTAGCTAATTAACCAACTGTCGTTGTATCAATCAACCTAAAATCAAAAATCTGGGTAGCTAATTCAGATTAAGCAGTAAGAACAATCCTAGATGAAGAACTAACAGATATGAATCCCTACAGATTTATTAACCTATAATTCCATGAAATCCTTAATGAGAATCCCTAAACTCAACAGGTAATCTATTCAGACATGATCATCGAAACATAAAACATCATGAATAGAAAACCAAATATTATAAAATCAAATAAAGAATTGGGGTTCGAAATCCTCTCTCTTTCGAGAGCCGGATCAGCCCCTAACTCTCTCCGAATATAGAATAAAGCATAAGTAAAGCGTAGCCTAAACAATGGCTTAAAAACCCTAATATAATGGTCTAAAGTCGGCTGGGGCTTCTTTGTAATTATGAGGAACTTCTGGGAAAAGTTTCAATTTCCATATTCTTCTCATTAAACGCCGAGAATTTGTCTGCGTCGACCTTGTGTCGATCGATGCACCTTCTGTGTCGATCGACACAGGTCTGAGAATTCGACAGTGAAGTCCATCTCTCGGGTTAAATCTCCAAAATACTCCAGAATGCTCCAATAACTCCAATTCCGCTCCAAACGTGTCTAGACCTGTAAACATAACTAAAAGACTCCAAAACATAACATAAGACTCGATAAATAAGATATATACCATAGTTAAAATCCCTAAAATCCATGGTATATCAACTCCCCCACACTTAGCCTTTGCTTGTCCTCAAGCAAAACAAAGAACTAGAATGTAGTGAAGAGGTTTGAAAACTTTCAGAAACTCTTTTCGTCATAGAAGCAACAACACTCGGATTCCCCTTAGTAAGCCAATGAAAGAATCACCTACAAGACATCAAGACCAACATGTACTTCCCCCACACTTAGCAACTGTCCTAAGTAAACTCCACAATCACATTCACGCATTCAAATTCACCCTACTGACTTCTGCAAGTATTTAAGTGTGGTCTCACCTAAGGAGTATCGATCAAAGGGCACATGGACTCTTACCTTGTCAGCTCTAGACCACCATAGTTTCTTTCTCTGGTCCCTTTCTTCTCTTTTTCCTTCCTTAACAACTGATTTTTCCCCACTGGGTATCATTTTATTTTTTTTATCAGTGTTCTTCCCGTTTTGGGGTGTACTTTGGACACATTCTATGGATCACACAGGAGGTAATAGTGTTTTCTACTACTCCCGTGACCACTTCGGAGTTACTAACTCATCCTCAGTTTATTATTATTATTTTTTTACTTTATGGAAGGGGAGAAGGGAACCAAATAGGACATGTTTACAGGCTGTGTCAGAACTAACAAAGGAATCCGACACAAGGTATACCAAGCCCTTAGGTGAGAAAATTAAGTCAGCATTAAGGTGAAGTCAGTAAAAGGATCCTCTGATACCTGAAGTGATGTGGGTGTCCTCAGTAGGTTGATCCGTGTTGGGTTTTCTAATAGTTATAGATAGATCCTGCAACTTCATCCCAATGGTTACTTAAGTTCCTGCAAGTGCTGTTAATCTTCTCAAAAATTCATTGTTTCTTACTTAAACCATTTTGACTCAATAAAACAATTTTTTTTTTGAAAAATAGGACTGACTCTAAGAAAACAAAAGCGTGCGTCAGTAGCTACCTCCCCCACACTTGAACTACACTGTCCCCAGTGTAATAAAAGCATGAGCTCGGTGAAAGAATAATCAAATTGAAAAACAATCCGAAAAGTTTCAGAATACTCACATGTTGTCGCCCTGTTTCGATCGATGCCACAAGGGTGTCGATCGATGCAAGGCGAATATGCGCGCGGTTATTTAACTAACCGGTGTCTAAACCGCAATCGAATCGGCTAACCAGAAATCACAACTGTGTCGACCGATGCACATGGTGTGTCGATCGATGCAGTGCGATTTTGCCTGTTTCTCTCGGCTTTGAACACACTTAAACAGAAAAATCAAAACACCGAAATCAAAACGAAAATGAAAAGAAAAACGAACCTAACAGTGGGTTGCCTCCCACTCAGCGCTTGTTTAAAGTCAGTAGGTTGACTATGGAATAGAGATTTGATTCAAGGAGGCTTAACAGAGACTTTGAGTCTCTGTGAATATCTCTTCATCCAAGGAGGTGTATAGGCTTTCAGATCATGAGGTTTTCCAAGGAACGAAGGAGTAGAAGCAGGGCGGGAGCGAAGCTTGGGTGGGACACTGCGTTTTCCTGCATTCAAAATAATGTGGTCAGGAGGTTTAGGCTTAGGTGATTTATACCTTACCTTTGGTGCAGATCTGATGTCTGGAGCTTTCTGCTTATGAGCAGTTGCAGGTACTGAAGATGTTAGAGCAAGTTCGAGAGGAACCACCATCTTCTTCTCTCCACTATCAGATACTGTAGTTCCACCAATCTGAACTTCTTCTTTCAGATGACCATCAGCGGATATCATCTTCTTTGCATGAACTCGCGAAGCTTCAACTCGTGTCATTCAGCTCCTTACCTATCACTTTCATGCAATTAGCCACTTCTAGCTCCTGTTTAGACGGTTTAGGAACCTTAGGATATGGCACAAATGGCTTATAGACTCGTTCCAGGATTGTTGCAGGCTTCTGGTCCTGTCTGCGATCTGTGTCGATCGATGCAGTAGGTGTGTCGATCGTCACAAGGCGATTATGCTCAATACCATTAGAGGGATCGGGGTTGCAACGATCGATGCACAAGTTGTGTCGATCGATGCTTGTCTCAGACAGACAAAATTCACCTAGAAAATCCGAGATTATGCTCTCTTCTTCTCCCAACAAGTCAATCTCATCTCTTATGGTTACAGCATTGATGTTCAGATTCTGTTTAGCTTTTCCAGCTTCATTATGCCTTTGTATTGCTCAAGCTGTTTGTTGAACTTGAACATCTAGCTTCTTCACATGTGTGCTCAGAGATTCAAACTTCCCATTCAGATTTTCATGTATAGCATCCAGCTTCCTGTCGAGGTCTACAGCAGTCTTAGTCTGATCCTCTAGCAACGGTTTCATCATGGATTCCATCTTGCACTCATAAGCATTAGCAACAGGAGGTGTCTGATGAGAAGATGATACATAGGTTCTCTGATAAGAATTACCTTGCTGATTAACAAACCTGTTTCCTTGGAATCCAGAGCCACTGATGTAGTTCAAATCTTCTCCCTGCTTCTCCAATAACTGCTCCATCATGCTTATCAGCTTATCAGATTGTTTATTTTAAGGAGGAAAAGGCTGATATGGTGGAGATTCATAATCTCTGGTTGATGAATAGGAACCATAGTCTCTGCAGAATGAGTTATTCTGCTGATTTTCCAACATCCGTTCCATCATTCCCATCATCTTACGCGCTGTGTCGATCGATGCAGGGTAGTGTCGATCTATGCAAGCTCGAAGATGTGTCGATCGACACACAGAACCGTGTCGATCGATTCAAGGCGATTACAGGCGTACCTGAAACGCAAGAACAGAAAAAGAAAAAAAAACAAAAATTAGTAACAAAAAATAAAAACGAAAAACCTAGTCTAAACCCTAAGTTCAAATCTATCGAAGACTCCTAAGAGTCCCCGGCAACGGCGCCAAAAACTTGATAGGTCAAGAATTAATCCTTATACTAACTGCAAGTGCACAGTGATGTAGATGTAGTACTTAGGGTATCGAATCCACAGGGACTCTGGGCAACGATAGATTTAGAACGGAAAAGATTAAACTAGGAGAAAGCAATTTGAATAGAAACTAATAAAGCAATGCGAGAAAGTAAATCAAGCGAGTTTGTAAGCAAGGAGGCGAAGCGTTAAGTCTAGGGAGTTCTCGGGAAATCAGGAACACAAGCAATCAATCAATCGGGATCTAATTAAGAACTATTCTAGAACTCAAACACAAATATAGAATTAACCAACTGTCGTTGCGAGAATTCTCTAAGTCTAAGTGCAGCAATCCAAATTCCTTTGCAATTACTAACAGATTAAACCAGCTTTAATTCCAAGTTCAATATGTTCACAATCTAATTAAACCAAATTCCTTTACGAGTAATTAAATTTCTCATCTAGGTTCTTTCTAGCTAATTAACCAACTGTCGTTGTATCAATCAACCTAACATCATAAATCTGGGTAGCTAATTCAGATTAAGCAGTAAGAACAATCGTAGATGAAGAACTAACAGATATGAATCCCTACAGATTTATTAACCTATAATTCCATGAAATCCTTATTGAGAATCCCTAAACTCAACAGGTAATCTACTCAGACATGATCATCGAAACAGAAAACATCATGAATAGAAAGCCAAATATTATAAAATCAAATAAAGAACTGGGGTTCGAAATCCTCTCTCTTTCGAGAGCCGGATCAGCCCCTAACTCTCTCTGAAAATAGAATAAAGCGTAAGTAAAGGGTAGCCTAAACAATGGCTTAAAAACCCTAATATAATGGTCTAAAGTCGGCTGGGGCTTCTTTACAATTATGAGGAACTTCTGGGCAAAGTTGCAATTTCCATATTCTTCTCATTAAACGCCGAGAATTTGTATGCGTCGACCTTGTGTCGATCAATGCACCTTCTGTGTCGATCGACACAGGTCTGAGAATTCGACAGTGAAGTTCATCTCTCGGGTTAAATCTCCAAAATGCTCCAGAATGCTCCAATAACTCCAATTCTGCTCCAAACGTGTCTAGACCTGTAAACATAACTAAAAGACTCCAAAACATAACATAAGACTCAATAAATAAGATATATACCATAGTTAAAATCTCTAAAATCCATGGTATATCAGGGTTCACTAAGGAAGCTCTTCTCAGCAACCTTTATAGAGGTGTGCTTCCTAAAATGAGGGCTATGCTTGATTCTTCTAGTAATGGACACTTCCTAGGCAAAGGAGTGGATGAAGCTATAGAATTTATTGAGAACCTTGCCACTAGTGATGGCAACTACAATGAAGACTACGACATAACCAATAGAGGATCACCATCTATGGAAGAGAAGTATGAGAAGGAAATCAAGGCCTTAAATGAGAAGATGGATAAGATGATCAACTCTAGCCAAAAGCAAGTCAACTTTGTGGGAAACTATGATGAGACACATCCCTATCTCTTTAATGTGGAAGAAGAAATGACACAAGAGGAGATGAATTTTGTTGTTGGGAAAGGTGGTTTCAACAAAGGCTTCAACCCCAACTATATGAATCACCCTAACTTCTCCTATAGAAGCACCAATGTAGCTAATCCTCAAGATCAAGTCTACCCTCAAGCTCAAGCTCAAGGACAAGCTCAACAACAAGGGCAACAAGGCTTTACTCAATCTCCTAAATAAAAGACTTATGTCCATTACACTAACCCACAAGGGTTTGGAACTAAGCCTCAATTTCAAGGACAACAAGGATATATTCCCAAGCAACAATACCCTCCACCCGGTTTTGGACAACAACAACAACAAGCTTCTTCTTCTTCGGGTTTGGATAATGAACTTAAAGGTATGATTCAACAAATTTTTCAAGGGCAAGCCTCAGTTGCTATGTAAGTAAGGGATCTCAAGAATGAGCTTCAGAACTTGACCTCAAGGGTCACAAAGATGGAAAACAAGAACGCTTCAACATCTAGAGCTCATGGTACTTTACCCGGTAAATCTGAGCAAAACCGAAGGAATATGCCAACGCTATCACATTGAGAAGTGGTAAGGAGCTTCAACATCATCAAGTTCACAAACATAAGGTTATTCCTTCACTCAATGAGGACATTGAATTTCAAGGAGGGGAGGAGAATTCTGAAAATTCTGCTCTTAACAAAGAGAGTGATAGTGAGATTACTAAGAGGAAAGGAAAGGCCGTAGTTGAAAAAGTAGTGGAGGATACACTCAAGAAGAAGGATGGTGTGTTTGTGCCACCACCCTATTAGCCCAAGCTACCCTTTCCGGGCAGATTCAAGAAGCAACTCCTAGAGAAGTATAAAGCTCTCTTTGAAACGCAAATGAAGAACGTAGAGCTCACCATGCCTTTGATAGATGTCTTTTTACTTGTTCCTCAATACAGCAAGTTCTTGAAGGATGCAATTAAGGAGAGGACTAAGGAAGTGCAAGGCATGGTTGCGTTGTCTCATGAGTGTAGCGCAATCATCCAAAGAGGATTGTACCTAGAAAGCTTGAGGATCCGAGTAGTTTTACTCTACCATGTGCTATTGGCCCTCTTTGGTTTGAGAGTTGCCTATGTGACCTTAGGGCTAGCGTGAGTTTGATGCCTTTATCAGTGGCTAAAAGGCTAGGCTTCTCCACCTACAAAGCTTGTAGGATCTCCTTAGTACTAGCGAATAGATCGGTGAGGTTCCCAATTGGTTTTCTAGAGGATCTTCCGGTGAAGATAGGAGGATACGAAGTCCCAGCTGACTTCATTGTGCTTGAAATGGATGAAGAGCCAAAGGACCCTCTAATATTTGGGAGACCTTTTCATGCCACATCTGGAGCAATAACAGATGTGAGGATGGGGAAGATAGACCTCCACCTTGGGAAGGATATAGTGCTGAACTTTGACATCAACAAGGTGATGAAGAAGCCTACTATCCAAGGTCAAATGTTCTACATAAAGGCTATGGAAGATCTAGCTGATGAGCTTCTAGAGGAGCTGAACATGGAGGATCCCTTACAATTGGCATTGACAAAGAAATGTGGAGGAGTATGGGTATATACAAGAAGAGAGCTGTGCTTACAAGAAGATTCTTGATTCTCATAGGCCTCTACAAGGAGTTGTTGAGTATGTTGAGTTGGGATCGGATCTTGATGGTAAGGAGCAAGAGGTCTTTTCCGTGGGTCATGGAGCTGATGGTGTTGACGAAGCTGAGCTATGCAAGGAGCAGCTTGTAGCTGATGATTGGAGCGAGCTAAAGGCACCAAAGGTTGAGTTAAAGCCCCTTCCGCGGGGGCTTCGGTATCCATTTCTTGGCCCTAACTCTACTTATCCCGTCATTGTGAATGAGCTTCTGAGTGATGATGAGTTGATTTCTTTAATAAATGAATTGAAAAAGTTTAGAAGAGCAACAAGATACTCACTTGATGATATTAAAGGATTGTCACCTAGCTTATGTACTCATAGGATCCACCTTGAAAATGAATCCATATCTTCTATTGAACATCAAAGAAGGTTGAATCCTAATATTAAGGAAGTAGTCAAGAAAGAAATTCCTAAATTGCTTGATGCAGGGATAATCTACCCTATCTCAGACATCACTTGGGTTTCTCCCGTACAATGTGTTCCGAAGAAAGGGGGGATTACGGTTGTTAAAAGTGAAAACAATGAATTGATTCCCACTAGAACAATCACCGGTCATAGGATGTATATAGATTACAGAAAAATAAATGCCGCATCTAGGAAAGATCACTTCCCATTGTCATTTATTGATCAAATGCTTGAGCGTCTTGCTAACCACCCTTTCTATTGCTTCCTTGATGGGTATAGTGGATTCTTCCAAATCCCAATGCACCCAAACGATCAGGAGAAGACGACTTTTACCTGTCCTTATGGCACCTTCGCTTATCGAAGGATGCCGTTTGGATTGTGTAATGCTCCCGCAACTTTTCAGCGGTGTATGATGTCCATCTTCTCCGATCTTATCGAGGACATTGTCTAAGTATTCATGGATGAATTTTCAGTATATGGCTCTTCTTTTTCCTCTTGTCTTGTGAACTTGTGTAGGGTATTAAGGAGATGTGAAGAGACAAACCTTGTGCTTAACTGGGAAAAGTGTCATTTCATGGTAAAGGAAGAGATTGTACTTGGGCATAAGATATCCGAGAGTGGCATTGAGGTGGATAAGGCTAAGGTCAAATTTATGATGAGTCTTCAGCCACTGAACTCGGTGAAAGGGATCCGAAGCTTCTTGGATCACGCGGGTTTCTACCGGAGGTTTATCAGAGATTTCTCCAAGATAGTGAGGCCTCTCACTCGCCTACTATGCAATGAGACTGACTTTGTGTTTGATGCTGACTTTCTAGACGCCTTTAATCAAATCAAGGAGGCCCTGATTAGTGAACCCATAGTCCAAGCTCCTGACTGGGAATTGCCATTTGAGATTATGTGTGACGCTAGTGACTACGCAGTCGGAGAAGTTCTCGGGCAGCGAAAGGAGAAGAGACTCCACGTGATCTACTATGCCAGCAGAACTTTGGATGATGCCCAAATGAAATACGCCACAACAGAGAAGGAGCTTCTGGCTGTGGTGTTTGCCTTTGAGAATTTCAGATCATATTTGGTTGGGTCTAAAGTTGTAGTATACACGGATCATGCTGCGTTGAGATATCTACTTGCCAAGAAAGATGCCAAGCCAAGACTTCTAAGGTGGATCTTTCTGCTACAAGAGTTTGATTTGGAAATCAAGGACAAGAAGAGTATTGAGAATGGACTGGCTGATCACTTGTCAAGGTTGAGAATTGAAGATGATGTTCCTCTAGATGACTCTCTTCCGGAGGAAAAACTCATGGCTGTCAAAGCAGTCAAGGAAGCTCATAACACAAGTATGAAGCTAGAGGAAGTTGATTCCATCGAGGACAAGGAGCCGTGGTATGCGGATATAGTCAATTACTTGGAAGCTGGGAAGGAACCGCCAAGTATTGATAGTTACCAAAGGAAGAAGTTCTTTAGAGATGTCAACTGGTACTATTGGGATGAACCTTACCTCTACACTTTGTGTAAAGATCAGCTTTACAGGAGGTGCATAGCTGATGAGGAAGTAGGAGGTATTCTCCTACATTGTCATATATCAGCCTATGAAGGTCACTTTGCCACCTTCAAGACAGTTCAAAAAGCACTACAAGATGGGTTTTGGAGGCCAACCATGTTTAAAGATGCCCAAGAGTTCATCTCCAACTGTGATCATTTCCAAAGAAAGGGGAACATCAGTAGAAGGAACGAGATGCCCCAAAACCCCATTCTAGAAGTTGAAGTGTTTGATGTTTGAGGCATCGACTCCATGGGACATTTCCGTTCATCCTACGGAAATAGCTACATCCTTGTGGCAGTTGATTATGTGGCTAAGTGAGTAGAGGCTGTAGCAAGTCTGACGAACGATGCTAAGGTGGTTATCAAACTGTTCAAGAGAATCATCTTCCCAATATTTGGAATCCCGGGGATTGTGATTAGTGATGAAGGCTCCCACTTCATCAACAAACTCTTTGAGAGCCTTTTGAAGAAGTACGGGGTAAAGAACAAGGTTGCCACACCATATCATCCTCATATAAGCGGGCAAGTTGAAGTGTCCAATAGCCAGATAAAGGCTATCTTGGAGAAGACTGTTGGAGCTTCAAGAAAGGATTGGTCTAAGAAGCTAGATGACGCACTATGGGCGTATAGAACTGCTTTCAAGACTCCATTGGGCACTACACCGTTCACTATGTTGTATGGGAAGTCATGTCACTTGCCGGTTGAGGTAAAGTACAAGGCGTTATGGGCAGTCAAGTTGTTAAACTTTGACATAAAGACTGCAACCGAGAAGAGATTAATTCAGCTGAACGAACTTGACGAGATAAGGCTCGAAGCATTTGAGATCTCAAAGATCTATAAGGAAAGGACCAAGCTTTTTCATGATAAGTTGATCCTGAAGAAAGAGTTTAAGGAAGGAGATCTTGTGCTTCTATTCAACCCCCGGTTGAAGCTCTTTCCCGGGAAGCTCAAGTCAAGGTGGTCGGGGCCGTTTAGAGTGAAAGAGGTGAGACCATATGGAGCGGTAGAACTTTGGGGGAAGTCTAATGAGGAATTCATGGTCAATGGCCAGAGAATCAAGCATTACTCCGTTACATAAGCTATAGAGGAAGGGACTTCGGTTTCGCTCTCTAGCCACCTTTAGCTTAAAATCTCGGTTTTAAAAAAAAAGTGCACTTGGGAGACATTCCCATGTTTATCTTTGTAAATATGGTCTTTTGCTTGTTATTTTTGATGTTTTCTTTGAGTTTTATCAGGTTTTGGTCATTAGGTGAAGTTGTGGATCAGTTGGAATGAGCTTAAGTCATGAGCAAATGAAGCAAAATCCGTCCAGAGAAACCATCGTCCAAGACCATCATGCAAATGAGGCCGATGGAAAAAGGAGGAAACCATCGAGATGGAGAATCTGGCAAATCAGGTTGATGGGAAGTAGGCAAGTTTTGTTCGAAATAAACCGAGAGATTATCGGCCTCGTCCATCGACGAAATAGGGCCGATGGAAAAAGTTCAAAGCCATCGACTTGTACCATCGGGCAGATGACGTCGATGGAGATGGTGAGTTTTTGGTCGAATTAAAACCGAGATATTATCGGCTTGAACCATCGACCAAATGAGGCTGATGGTTTCGAGGAGCATACATCGACTAGACGAATCGGGGAAACAACGCCGATGAGTTTCCTTCGCTGATATATTATCGTTTTTACCTGTTTAAGACCATAATATAAGTACATATTCGAGTCTTTTGTCGTGTCTTTCGAGTCATTACATGTGTTTATTAGGTACATGCACGTTTGGAGGATTATTTGAGATATTGGAGCATTTTGGGAAAAAATGAGGAGCTTAAGCCGAGAGAGCTATATTCACCAAGTCTGATCGACCTCTGCAACGATCGTTGCACCTTTAGCGTCGATCGTTGCAGCCCCACGCCAGCACATTAATGAAGACTTTGGAGATTTGCATTTTTCCCCCAGAAAGTTCTAGTATTTACGAAAAGACCCCAAGACGTGATTAGGGTTTTATAATTAGGTTTTTGGTGTTTTGTTTTAGTTACGCTTTCATACTATTAGCTAATTAGAGAAAGAGAGCTTGAGGCTGATCTCTCTTGTACTACTTGGAGAAGATTTCGAACCTCTTTATTTCTCTACTCTTCTACTATATGCAATTTACTTATTCATTGATTTGTGTTTCATTGATCATGTCTGAGTAGATTCATAGTTAGGCTTAAGGATTTTCTTAAGGGTTTTCATGACTTGCTAGATCTATTTATCAGTTAAGGATTCATATCTTATTTGTTCTTCAACCTGAATTGTGCTTAATACTAGTTTCTAATCTGATCACTTAGAATCTAGACTTTAGATTTATAAATTGACACGGAAGTGTGGTTTAAAATCTGACCTGTTTAGGTTGAGCAATTTAATTATCTGCAAAGAAATTTAGTTTAGTTGAATTGTGAAAAAAACCGAACATGCACTTAAGGCTAGTTTAATCTGTTAGGAATTGCAAAGAAATTTGGGTTTCTACTAATTAGACTTAGAGAATTCTCGCAACGAAAGTTGGTTCATTCTACATCTGTGTTTAAGTTCTAGAACTGAGCTTATGATCATGACTGATATTTGATATGCTTGTCTGAATTCCTGAGAACTTCCTAGACTTGACGCTTTTAGTACTTGCTTACAAAACCGTTCTTGCTGCTGATTTAGTTTTTGATTTTCTAGTTTAATATTCCTGATTTGCATCGCCTAGCTTAACTTGACATTCTATAGTCTATCGTAAGATTTCTTGAGTCTCTGTGGATTCGACCCCTAGATACTACATTTGCCTGTGCACTTGCAGTTGAACTTAGGGAAGTAAACTCTGAGCATATCATTCGCCAAGTAAGTTCTCGAACCCAAACCCGATTTTAAACCGGTTTTAACCGGATTTTGACCAGAAAACAGACTTTTGACCAGCGTGGGACCCATCTTTCTTCTTGTTTTCTCCTCCCTCACGCTCTTCTTCTCTCTTCCTTGCGATTTCTACAAGAATTTTTCAAAGGTTTCAAACTATCTCATCTCACTCATTTCTCCACGGATTTCGTTGATTCAAAGTGCTAAATTCGTGTTTTTGAAAGCTCTTTCAGTTTCAATCACCCTCTTCTACTCTCTCTCATCTCTCACGCAAGGTAATCATCTCTTCTCTTCAAATTCGTGGCTCACTTGAAAAAATTTGGAAATTTTTAGAACTCGAAATTGTTGGTTGTTGATTGATGCCTAGGCTTAGAAACTCATTCTAGGTTGCTTTTAGATGAAAACCCAATCCAATTTCTCCCTTGAATTGCTTGAATTGAACTTTTAGGAATTAAGGTTCTTGAGGTTTATGAATTTCGAAAAATTTGGGGGAAAGTCAAATTGATGGTTTCTATTGATGCATTGGGTTGTTAATAGCTTAAGTTTGTGATACTACTTGATTTCATTAAGTTTTGTTTCACAATTTTTTTCTAAATGCATGTTAAAAGCCTTTTGTGATGAGAATGTGAGTTTACTAATGTATGTGATTGAATTCTTGGTGAATTATGCACTAGATAGACTTGAATTGAGAATTGTTGAGATGTTTTAGCTAGCTCGCTCAGTTGAAAATGAAAATTTATGGGAAAAGCTAAGCATCTAATCTCTTGAAGGTGGTTCATTACTCGGAGAAGGAAGCAGAAACCTCTGAAGAAGGTGTGGGATACATTGAGTTCAAGATTGGGAAACAAGGGTATCATGGGGCCTTTAAAGATATAAGCGCCATATATGGGTTTGTGGAAGAAGGAGCAGGGCTCGGTGATCGCTTTGCTAACGGAAGGAATGAGCTCAGGAAGTTGTGGAACACTATTGCCTCAGGAGAATATCAGTCGGGAGTGATGAAGTCAGCCCAAATCTGCAGCCCTGCCATCAGATATGCACACAAGGCTTTAGCTCACACTATCTTCGCACGGAAGGAAACAAGACATGTGACCTCACCGGAGATGAAACTCTTGTACTTTGGGCTGCAGCCTTTATTAGGCACCTTCTACAACGGTGAAGCGATGAAACCGGTCAGTTATAGACCAACTATGGCAGCGCTCCTAGTAAGCCAATTCGTGGGGCGCAAGGAATACATGTTCACCCATCGAGCTGCAAAACCTAAATTCAGAATGGGAGGTCTAGTTACCCCACTTCTCCAAGCCGTGAACACCAAGTTAGAAGGATCTCTTGACCGCGCGACATTCAGTGAGGCTACACCGATTGATTGGTTGGATCTTGCTCAGCTGGTCAAGGACGGATTTCTGAGTGGAGGAACACCGGGAAAGTTCGATTATGTGATAGATCATGGAAACGACGAGAAGAAGATCCTGCTACCCAACACCGAGATCACATCGTTCAAGAATGCAGATAACATCCGTTTCCTACCCGGGGATGAGCACATGTACGACCCAGATATCGATGACGATCTAGACCCGCTAACTCCCAAACGGAGGATGGGGAGAGATGCAGGAATACCCAATGTGCCTTGAAGTGAAGGTGCATCAGCCTTCGAATCGACAGAAGCTCTTGCTAGGGAGAAAGTATACGGGCTGCATCGCTACTACATCCATCCATTCACCGACCCAATCTCAAACAAGGCCGTCCGTGCACTGAGGCAGCAAAAACGAGACCTCCAAAAGCCAGACAAATGGCACAGAAAGAAACAGAACCAGAACCTTTCACGGTTCAAATTGGAGACTATGTCTTCGAGGTAGGTGCTGTCGCAACCACTGATCGACCCTGGTACGCGGATATAGCTAATTACCTGGATGCTGATGAAGGAATTTCTAGCAGTTCTAATCAGGATTAGCAACCCTAGTCTGAATTCCGAGCCTAGGATCTAAGGTTCAAGTAATTGAATCTATGGGATCTCAGATTTATCTGATGATTAGCAGCGGAAGGTTTGCAGATAATCGAGATCACGAAGCACCTCAAACGTTGTGCCTCTACTGGTATCCACACGCACACAAACGGGACAGGAGGGATGCTAGTGCCTATAAGAGATCTAATCTCTAGAGAGGTTTCTATCTCGTTCTGGTGGCTGTGAATTAGGTTAGGAACGAGTTTAGGTCGACCATATATCTTATATATGTCGGCTTAAACCACAACGGAATTAACCAACGATTAAACCGTATTAATCTGGTTAATCCGCGAGTTGCATCGATCGATGCACTATCTGCAACGATCGACACTGCCCCAGAATATTGATATCGAATACATATCAAATATGCATTCGCTGGATCATTACATTAATGATCAACCTCGTCTTTAACGCCCAGTTTGCTTAGGTGTTTGACCCTGTAGGATCATATAACACTAGCAATGAGTTCTCAACTCATTGATCATAAGTGGCTTCTAGCAAAGCGTTATGACTACCTAGTGTTATGTGGTTGTCTCATCTCGACAATACGACTTTCACTTAGAGCAAGTACAATAGATTTCAGGACATTCCCAACAATCTCCCACTTGTACTGGAATCATCTATTCCTTTAATCCCTTTGTAGCTATATCTCAATCTAGCATAAGGCAAGAACTGTGTCATCCTTATTAAGCCAGATCACGTTTATCGAATCCCGATTTGTACTGATAAAACAAACGACTGACAATCACCTCGTTTGAGTGCGGCCACGCATTTCCAGTATGAAATCTTCGATAGGCCCAGAGATATTTAACTCCTGTTATATAGGAGGTACAAATCCCATCTTGTTCCATCCATGTTTCTTTCATATTTCATGATACGCCTAATCAGTGTCTTTATGATCACCAGTTACGGCTGACGTTTGACAAAGTCAAGACGAACCAATCCATATAAGAGAGGACATGATGAACTCAGGTCTAAGGACTACACTCTTTAGTCGCAATGAGAAACTCTTATGACACTCATATAACATCTCGTAGAGCTCTCATTAACGGGTCAAGTCCGATCATGTGTTCTCTAACACATATCTATGTGATTGACTTTAATACACTTATTAATGACTTCATGAAACATAGTCATCAGTCACCTCACATACTAGTCTCACGTGGTTGTTAATGTCCCATTTTAACAACCTCGACCAGGGACCATTTATAATTTATATCATTTATTTCTTATAGGGTTTCACGATCAAGTCACATACTTGATGACCTATAAAATGTCATAAATTACTTTGGGACAATTATTTAATAACACAATTAAATAATGCTGAAACAATTTCATTAAAATATCATAACCAAATTATGTTTTACGAACATCAAGTCATAACTAAAAAAACCAAATATAACTCTCACTGAAAACAAGATCATATCTTAAGAAATCTAATGCCTACAGCAGCAGTGTGAAACTCAAGCTTAGGCCTTGGGAGGGGCTTGGTCAGTGGATCAGCTACGTTCTCATCCGTCGGGACTCTGCTGATCTTCACATCTCCTCTATTCACAATATCACAGATAAGGTGATATCTCCTTTCTATGTGTTTGGATTTCTGGTGTGATCTAGGTTCCTTTGCTTGCGCAATGGCTCCATTGTTGTCACAATACAAAGCCACTGGCTCAGAAATGCTAGAAATCACACCAAGTTCAGTGATGAACTTCTTAATCCAAACAGCCTCCTTTGCCGCTTCAGAAGCAGCGAGGTACTCAGCTTCAGTTGTGGAATCTGCTACAGTGTCCTGCTTGGAACTCTTCCAGCTGACTGCACCGCCATTCAGGCTGAAGATGTAACCAGATTGCGATCGGAAATCATCTTTGTCTGTCTGAAAACTTGCGTCTGTGTAACCACTTACTACCAGCTCATCACTTCCTCCATACACCAAGAATTTATCCTTAGTATTTCTCAAATACTTCAGAATATTCTTGACTGCTGTCCAGTGACTTTCACCTGGATCCGATTGGTATCTACTCGTCATGCTTAAAGCACAAGCAACATTTGGACGAGTATAGAGCATGGCATACATGATGGATCCCAATGCCGAGGCATAGGGAATCCGACTCATGCGATCTCGCTCAGCAGGTGTCTCAGGACACTGCTTCTTGCTGAGACTTATGCCATAAGACATTGGTATGAAGCCCTTCTTGGAATCTTGCATTCTGAACCTGTGTAAGACCTTATCGATATAAGTGTCTTGACACAGTCCAATTAACTTGTTTAATCTATCTCTATAGATTCTTATTCCAAGAATATACGCGGCTTCTCCCTTGCCTTTCATTGAAAAACAACTTCCGAGCCAAGTCTTAACAGACTGTAACAACGGAACGTCATTTCCGAGAAGAAGTATGTCATCTACATACAACACGAGAAATGAAACTGCGCTCCCACTAGTCTTCTTGTAAACACATGGTTCTTCTTCGCTTCTGATGAAATCAAACTTTTTGACTGCTTCATCAAAACGAAGATTCCAACTCCGAGATGCTTGCTTCAATTCATAAATGGATCGATGAAGCTTGCATACTTTCCTAGCTGCATTTGGATCGATGAAACCTTCGGGTTGCGTCATGTACACATCCTCTTCCAGAATTCCATTAAGGAAAGCTGTTTTCACGTCCATCTGCCAGATCTCATAGTCATAATGAGCTGCTGTTGCTAGGAGAATCCGAATGGATTTAAGCATGGCGACCGGGGAATAAGTTTCTTCATAGTCAATGCCATGAATTTGTTTGAAACCTTTTGCCACCAGCCTTGCTTTATATATCTGAATATTTCCATCCACATCAATTTTCTTCTTGAAAATCCATTTACACTCAATGGGTCTTGCACCATCGGGTAAATCAACCAAAGTCCATACTTGGTTCTGTGACATGGATCCCATTTCGGATTCAGCGGCTTTCAGCCACTTTTCGGAGTCAGGGCTCATCATTGCTTC
The DNA here is from genome assembly GCA_030180135.1 of Orychophragmus violaceus. Taxonomy (NCBI): domain Eukaryota; kingdom Viridiplantae; phylum Streptophyta; class Magnoliopsida; order Brassicales; family Brassicaceae; genus Orychophragmus; species Orychophragmus violaceus. Next base: position 75,005,280 of record CM058237.1, read on the forward strand.
TTCAAAATTCACTGGCTCGTCACTGTCAATGATCAACAAATCATGACAATTGGTTACGAGAAATCCATATCTCTCGGGTTCGTGACGGATCCTTTCGGATCTGCGAATTTCAGGCTCCACAGGCGTTGGCTCTACAACTCTTTGTAGATCCAACTATTGCTCCTCCACTATGGGCTGGGCGGTTTCCTGTGGCTCTCGAACTTCTTCGAGTTGTACTTTACTCCCACTGTTTCTCTTGGAAAGAAACTCTCTCTCAAGAAAAACACAGTTCCGAGCAACAAACACTTTGTTCTCGGATTGGTTGTAAAAGTAGTATGCCTTGGTTTCCTTAGGATAACCAACGAAGTAGCACTTATCAGATTTGGGTTCGAGCTTATCTGTAATTAATCGCTTAACATAAGCTTCAAAACCCCAAATCTTCAGGAAAGACCAACTCGGAACATTTCCAGTCCACATCTCATGTGGTGTCTTTGCAACTGATTTTGACGGAACCCTATTAAGTGTAAACGCAGACGTTTCTAGAGCGTATCCCCAAAAGGATAATGGAAGAGTTGAGAGACTCATCATTGATCGAACCATATCTAATAAAGTTCGATTCCTCCTCTCGGATACCCCATTCCATTGTGGTGTGCCAGGAGTGAGTTGTGAAACAATTCCACAATCTCTCAAATGATCACTGAATTCTTGGCTTAAGTATTCTCCTCCACGATCTGATCGAAGAGCCTTAATACTTTTGCCAAGTTGATTCTGTACTTCATTTTGGAATTCTTTGAACCTTTCAAAAGATTCCGACTTGTGTCTCATTAAATAGACATAGCCATACCTGCTGAAATCATCAGTGAAGGTAATGAAGTATCGAAAATTTCCTCTGGCACTTGTGCTCATTGGGCCGCACACATCTGTATGTATAAGGCCCAATAGGTCACTGGCCCTTTCATTTGATTTGTTGAAAGGGGCCTTAGTCATTTTTCCTAGTAAACAAGATTCACATTTCTCACATGATTCATAATCAAATGAGCCCAGAAGCCCATCACTATGGAGCTTTTGGATCCGTTTCTCGTTTATGTGGCCCAAACGACAATGCCAAAGAAAAGTCTGATTCGTATCATTTGATTTGAATCTCTTGGTGTTAATGTTATAGATTGGCGTGTTTTGGTTTAAAACATAAAGCCCATTCTCTAATGGGCTGCTACCATAAAATATATCATTGTAATCAAAAGAACAACATTTATTCTTAATTGAAAACTGATATCCTTCTACATCCAAAACAGGAATAGAAATAATATTTCTGCTTATAGCAGGTACATAGTAGCAATTATTAAGTTTTAAAACCAAACCAGAAGGTAAAGACAAGTTATATGTTCCTATGGCTAATGCAGCAACTCTTGCTCCATTCCCCACGCGTAGGTCCACTTGCCCCTTTTCCAACTTCCTACTGTTGCTTAGGCCCTGCATATTTGTACAAATATGAGCACCACAACCGGTATCCAATACCCAAGAAGTAGAACCAGAAGTAGTAACATTTACTTCTATAACATAAATACCTGAAGATGAAGTCTCGAAAGTCTTCTTCTTCTTCTTCTCTTCCAAGAATTTGTTGCAGTTTCTCTTCCAATGTCCAGGCTCTTTACAGTAATGGCACTTATCAGTCACAGATGGGCCAGGCTTGGGCTTGGGGGCTGGCGCAGGCGTGTCCGGGTTCTCAACCTGGACAGCCTTGCTCTTTCCCTTCCCTTTGCCAAGTTTCTTAAACTTCTTACCTCCTTGTACCATAAGTACATTCGGAGTGCCCTTCTTGATGTTAGGCTCAGCTGTCTTGAGCATGCCATGCAGTTCAGTCAACGTCTTCGTCAAGTTATTCATGTTATAGTTCATAACAAACTGATCATAACTTGACGGCAGTGACTGCAGAATGATGTCAGTAGCCAACTCTTGGCTAATGGGACAATCCAGCCTCCCCAGGTTATCAATATAACCCATCATCTTAATGACATGAGGACTGACTGAAACGTCCTTTGGTAGCTTGCATTCAATGAGAGATTTAACCGTCTGGTACCTCTCAGTTCGTGCTTGCTCCTGAAACATACTTTTCAGGCTAGTGATCATCTCCACTGGCGACTCCACGTTCTCGTATTGCTTTTGCAAATCCGAGTTCATGGTAGCCAACATGAGACAATTCACATCGACCACATCATTAGAGTGTTTATCCCAAGCACTCCTTTCTGCATGTGGAGCATTGGCTCTCGGTTTTTCAGGGAGAACAGTTTCCAGGACATAGTCCCTTTTCTCCTGCTTGAGAACAATTCTCAAGTTCCGATACCATTCGAGAAAATTCGATCCAGTTAACTTGTCCTTCTCAAGGACGGATCGCAGGGAGAAAGAGTTATTATGAGTGTTAGTCATAGCTGAGAACAAAGAAAGGTAAAAAGTTTAGTTATGATGTTCAAGGAATGAGAAGTCTTAACTTTTAAGAAACTCGCATTATATTCAAACAATTTTTCCTCAGATGAATATAATGATCCAAGACCCATACTTCACTAAATTCAAGTGAGCCACTGGCTATCACTCAACTTTAGCTATCTAGGTAAGCAACAACTTTGCTAGTTATATCCAATATAACTCTTGGTTGTGGATTGACATCTTATGTCCAATCCACCTGATGTCTCTGAGCCCAAAACAATTTTGATGGCCCAGTCAAGTAAACCAATCTTTTCAGTCATGTAATTGTTGACGTCTTGCACTGCAAGTCCATCAACACGATTACCTCTGTCTTACTCATGAAATTGTGGACATCTTGCACTGCAAGTCTATCGCACAATTAAATGGGTCTTGACAGTTGACAAGATTGGAAAGACATCAAGTATCACTTAATATTTGATTGAGGAACGGAATCATTTAAAATGTTCAGTTTTATTATGTTTTAATTCTTATAATTAATTGATTTATCTTGCTTCGGTTCTGTGATTTCAGGTTCAATAACCTAATCATCAAATCTGATGTCGACCGACACTACTATAGTGTCGATCGATGCAAGATAACCAAAAGCAATCCGCGATAACCGATCAATCCAATTGATCCGGTTTTGAATACCGGTTGGCATCGATCGATGCTACATTAGCATCGGTCGATGCCAACCTAATCAAACCAATCGCAATTAAACCATTCACATGGTGTTCAACCATTATTAACCAAGCTCGATAACCGGTCCAATCCAATTGAACCGATTCATCAATCTCGCGAGGTTTGTGTCGACCGACACAACATTTGTGTCGATCAACACTAGGCGAAAACTGAGTTTTATTCGGGTTTTCGCCCTGTGTCGATCGATGCCGGATTGGCAACGATCGACACCATGCGAAAAACCCTAAATTTTATTCGGGCTTTCCCCTGTGTCGATCGATGCCGGATTGGCATCGATCGACACCATGCGAAAAAGCCCTAAAACGTTTTCGAACAGAACCCTAAACTAGGTTTTCATGAAAACGAATTTTAGCAAGTTTGTATCAACCATACACAGATTCAGATTCAACTAATCTAATCAACACGCTACAGATTCAATGGAACCCTAAAGCTCTGATACCATTGAAGGAATTTCTAGCAGTTCTAATCAGGATTAGCAACCCTAGTCTGAATTCCGAGCCTAGGATCTAAGGTTCAAGTAATTGAATCTATGGGATCTCAGATTTACCTGATGATTAGCAGCAGAAGGTTTGCAGATAATCGAGATCACGAAGCACCTCAAACGCTGTGCCTCTACTGGTATCCACACACACACAAACGGGACAGGAGGGATGCTAGTGCCTATAAGAGATCTAATCTCTAGAGAGGTTTCTATCTCGTTCTGGTGGCTGTGAATTAGGTTAGGAACGAGTTTAGGCTGACCATATATCTTATATATGTCGGCTTAAACCACAACAGAATTAACCAACGATTAAACCGTATTAATCTGGTTAATCCGCGAGTTGCATCGATCGATGCACTATCTGCAACGATCGACACTGCCCCAGAATATTGATATCGAATGCATATCAAATATGCATTCGCTGGATCATTACATTAATGATCAACCTCGTCTTTAACGCCCAGTTTGCTTAGGTGTGTGACCCTGTAGGATCATATAACACTAGCAATGAGTTCTCAACTCATTGATCATAAGTGGCTTCTAGCAAAGTGTTATGACTACCTAGTGTTATGTGGTTGTCTCATCTCGACAATACGACTTTCACTTAGAGCAAGTACAATAGATTTCAGGACATTCCCAACAGCTGAGACTGAACCATATGATTTAAAGGGGTATGCAAAGAAGAAGTTCTTCAGGGAGCTCAGACGATACTATTGGGATGAGCCTTATCTCTACAAACACTATTCAGATGGTCTTTACAGGAGATGCGTTGATGAATCAGAGGTTCCTGACATCCTATTCCACTGTCATGGATCAGATTATGCTGGACATTTTGCTACATTCAAGACTATGTCTAAGGTTCTGAAAGCAGGTTTCTGGTGGCCTACGATGTTTAAAGGCACTCATTCTTTTGTCTCTCAATGTGATGTCTGTCAAAGGAGAGGGAAAATCAGTAAGAGGCATGAGATGCCTCAGAATTTCATTCTTGAAGTTGAGGTTTTTGATTGCTGGGGCATAGACTTTATGGGTCCTTTTCCCTCATCCCATGGGAATAAGTTTATCTTGGTTGCTGTGGACTATGTATCTAAGTGGGTAGAAGCAATAGGTAGTCCAACCAATGATTCTTCGGTGGTTATTAAGCTGTTGAAGACCATCATATTCCCTAAATTTGGAGTACCTAGGATTGTGATTAGTGATGGAGGAACCACTTTATTAATAAGGTCTTCGAGAAGCTCCTAAGAAAGCATGGAGTTCATCACCGAGTTGATACTCCTTATCATCCTCAGACTAGTGGACAGGTCGAGGTTTCTAATAGACAGATCAAGGAGATTTTAGAGAAGACAGTTGGGAAGACAAGAAAGGATTGGGCAGCAAAGCTAGATGATGCACTATGGGCTTACCGAACTGCATTTAAGACACCTCTTGGGACCACTCCATTCCATCTTCTGTATGGAAAATCATGTCATCTGCCAGTGGAGCTTGAGCACAAAGCAGCATGGGCTGTAAAACAGATGAACTTTGATCTTAAGTCTGCTGCAGAGAGGAGATTGGTGCAGCTTAATGACTTGGATGAGATTAGACATTTTGCCTATGAGAACTCGAAGCTGTACAAAGAGAGGACTAAGGTTTATCATGACAAAAGGATTGTCTCTAGACAGTTTGCACCCAACGATCATGTACTTTTGTATAACTCACGTTTGCATTTGTTTCCAGGTAAGCTGAAATCAAGGTGGTCCGGTCCTTTCAAGATCAAAGAAGTGCGTCCCTACAGAGCTATTGTTCTAACCAGCAAGGAAGGTAATGAATTCACTGTGAATGGACAGAGGGTGAAACACTATTGGGCTAGGGCCGAAATTCCAGAAGGTCATATTCTGCCTCTGGATGATGCACCCTCTGCCTAGATCAGCTGAAACGTCAAGCTATTGACGTTAAAAGAGCGCTGAGTGGGAGGCAACCCACTGTTAGGTTTTAGTGTTTTTGCATTTTGATTTTTGGTGTTTTTGTAGGATTTTACGTTTGTTTCTGTTTTTGGTGAGTTTTTGTTTGCAGGTCTCGGCCAAATCGCAGTGCGTCGATCGACACACATTGTGTCGATTGTCACAACACGAAAGAAATCGCATTGCAGCAATCGTTGCGGTCCTGAGCAACGATCGACACACGACTAAAAATCGCCTAGCAACGGTCGATGCATTTATGCAACGATCGATGTCTGTGCGACAGAGGTAAAAATCAGACAGAACTCAACACATCCATTAACAATTTTTGTTTTCTTTTTACCAACCCTTTGCTTGACACTACTGGGGACAGTGTGTCTTAAGTGTGGGGGAGGTGCTACTAACTTTATCTTTCTATTTTCTTAGAGTCAATCCGTTTTTTTAAAAAAAAATTTGTTTTATTGAGTCAAAACCAGTTTAAGTAAGAAACAATGATTTTTTGAGAAGATTAATAGCACTTGCAGGAACTTAAGTAACCATCGGGATGAAGTTGCAGGATCTATCTATGACTATTAGAAAACCCCATCACAGATCAACCTACTGAGGACACCCACATCACTTCAGGTATCAGAAGATCCTTTTACTGACTTCACCTTAATACTGACTTAATTTTCTCACCTAAGGGCTTGGTATACCTTGTGTCGGATTCCCTTGTTAGTTCTGACACAGCCTGTAAACCTGTCTTATTTGGTTCCCTTCTCCCCTTCCATAAAGTAAAAAAAAAAAAGATAATAAACTGAGGATGAGTTAGTAACTCCGAAGTGGTCATGGGAATAGTAGCAAACACTATTATCTCTTATGCGATCCATGGAATGTGTCCAAAGTACACCCCTTAACGGGAAGAGCACTGATAAAAAAAAATGATACCCAATGGGGAAAAATCAGAATGCTAAGGAAGGGAAAAGAGAAGAAAGGGACTAGAGAAAGATAGTATGGTGGTCTAGAGCTGATAAGGTAAGAGTCCATGTGCCTTTGATCGATACTCCTTAGGTGAGACCGCACTTAAATACTTGCAGAAGTCAGTAGGGAGAATTTGAATGCGTGAATGTGATTGTGGAGTTTACTTAGGACAGTTGCTAAGTGTGGGGGAAGTATATGTTGGTCTTGATATCTTGTGATTGATTCTTTCAGTGGTTTACTAAGGGGAATCTGAGTGTTGTTTCTTCTAGGACGAAAAGAGTTTCTGAAAGTTTTCAAACCTCTTCACCATGTTTTAGTTCTTTGTTTTGCTTGAGGGCAAGCAAAGGCTAAGTGTGGGGGAGTTGATATATCATGGTTTTTACCGGTTTTATGCCATGATATAAGTCTGTTTTAGTGTCTTTTGGTGTTGTTTATTAGGTACACGTACGTTTAGAGCAAAAGTGGAGATTATGGAGCTAATTGGAGCACTTAGGAGATTTGACCCGAGAGACTATGCTCACTGTCCAGATTTGATGACTGCGTCGATCGTTGCACACCTGCATCGATCGATGCACAGCGCGAATGGGCCAGACTCGGCGGTTTAATGAAGAATGCCAATATTGCAGAAGTGCCCAGAAGTTCCAGATATTTACACAGAAGCCCCAAGTCGTGTTTTAGCTATTTAATTAGGTTTTTAACTTCTGTTTTAGATACGCTATCATAACTTAGAGCAGAGAGTTTTTAGAGCTTTTGGGGCTGATCTGATCCTGTACTACATTCGTTTTGGAGAAGTTTTCGAACCCCTTTTATATTCTAATCTCTTTTATGATTTCTATTTATTCATTGATTATGTTTACATCATCTATGTCTGAGTAGTTTCAGAGTTAGGTTTAGGGTTTCTCATAGGGATTTCATGACTTGCTAGATATAATTAATTCAGTTAAGGATTCACATCAATAGATGTTCTTCAAACTAAATTGTGTTTAATGCTAGTTCTAACCTGATCACTTAGAATCTAGATCTTAGGTTGCTAAATACGACACGACAGTGTGGTTTAGAATCTGAACTATTTAGGTTGAGCAATTTAATTACTCGCAAAGGAATTTGGTTTAATTAGATTGTGAACATATCAAACTTGGAATTAAAGCTGGTTTAATCTGTTAGTAATTGCAAAGGAATTTGGATTACTGCACTTAGACTTAGAGAATTCTCGCAAAGGAATTTGGTTAATTCTATATCTCTGTTTTGAGTTCTAGAACTGAGTTTAATTAGATCATGACTGATTGATTTATCTGCTTGTCTGATTTCGTGAGAACGCCCTAGACTTAGCACCCTTAGTTTATTGCCTACAACAACAACCTGCTACTTGTTTACTTTCCTGCTTGCTTTTAGTTAATCGAATACAATTTGCTTTTTGCTTTCTCCAAGTTTTAATTCTCTTTAAGTTCTTGATTCTATCGTTGCCTAGAGTCCTCGTGGATTTGATCCCTAAGTACTACATTGACATTACTGTGCACTTACAGTTAGTATAGGGTAAAACTCGAGACCTATCAAGTTTTTGGCGCTGTTGCCGGGGACTCATAGAGTCTTCGATAGCTTCGAACTTAGGGTTTTTACTAGGATTTTTTGTTTTTATTTTTCTTTACTTATTTTTTATTTTTCTCTGTTTTCTCTCTGTCGCAGGTTTCGAAATCGCATAGCATCGATCGTTGCACTTCTTGTGTCAATCGACACTAGGCGATTGGAGTTGAATCGATCGTTGCACTGTTAGCATCGATCGTTGCTTGGCGATTACAGACGGTTTATGCAGACGCGTGATACCAGAAGTAATCCGAACACTAATCTCGTAAACCTCCAACTTGAAGAGCTTGCAAAACTTAAGAGGATTAACAGAAGAGTTGGAAGAACAAGGATGGTTGTTGAACGTGTGATCATAAAGCCTGATCCTCAAGGTACCCTCAGGGACCGACACAACAATCCTTACAATGCTGCTGGAGAACCGATAGATGCTGAAGGGAATGTCATCCCTGATCCTCCAGAGCAACCACAGCCGCAACAAGAGCAGAACCAAGGACAGAACCAAGGTAGACAGATGGTTGTCCATGAGAGGACTTTAGCTGACTATAACCGTCCGGATGAGTTTCATGCTAACCGATCAGCTCTTGTACTTCCTGAATTTGAGAGGAATAATTTTGAAATCAAAACCATCTACTACTCTCTCCTGAGGCAGAAAGCCTTCCATGGCTCTCCAAGTGAGCAGCCAATGGATCACATAGATGAGTTTGAGGGCATAATCACTGGAATAAAATACGATGGAGTTAATCAAGACTATCTGTTCCTCAAGCTTTTCCCCTATTCTCTGGCTGGAGATGCTGCAGCCTGGCTGAAACAACTTCCATCTGGGACGTTTGTTACTTGGGCAGCCCTGAAAAGTGAGTTCCTGCGTCATTTCTTTGATGATGCCCGCTCAGATCAGTCCAGACAGGACATCCTTACCTTTACCCAAGGTCCTACTGAGCCTCTTAAGACAGCTTGGATGAGATTCAAGAAATACCAACGTGACTGCCCGCACCATGGATTCACCGAGGTAATGCTTTTAGGCATCTTCTTTAGAGGAATAGATCTTCCATATCAGACTGCGTTGGACAACTCTAGCAATGCCAACTTTAACACTAGGACTCCTGCTCAAGCTAAGCAGTTGATAGATAATCTGGTAAGCAGTAATAGCTGTAAGACCACTGATGAGAGAAGGAAGAAGTCCGGTGGAAAGATGGAGAACTCTGAGATAGCTGATATTTGATCTAAGTTGGACACTGTTTGAAATCTTCTAGCTGGGAAGAAGGCTGTCCACTTTGCTCAGGAGGTTGAGATGATCAATGATGAAGTAGAAGAGCAGGAAGAGGATGTAAATTTCGTCGGAGGATCTGGTTTCCAAGGAAACAGGTTTGGTAATCAGTCTGGTAATAGGTTCTTCAATGGAGGACAGAAGAGTGCTTTCAACAACAACCAAAACTCTTCTGGATTTGGACAGACTAGTGGTTTTCAGAAACCTTTCCAACAAGGTAACCAGAGAAAATATGGATCTTCTTCTTACCAAGCACCTCCTGTTGCTACTACCCATGAAAGTAAGATGGAGGCTATGTTGGAACAGCTGTTGAAAGGTCAAACTAAGAATGCTGCAGACCTCGACAAGAAGATAGGTACTGTCTATGAGGTTTTAAATGGGAAATTTGAGTACCTGAGCGCACATATGAAGGAGCTTGATGCTAAAATTGCAAGAACTGCTGGATATGCTCAGAGGGAAGATGGATATCTCCCAGGGAGGACTGATGCTAATCCTAAGTATCAATGCAATGCAGTGACATTGAGAAGTGGTAAGGAGTTGTCACCTGGCCAGAAAAAGCCGTTGAGTGTTGAAGAACTCTTGGAAATTGAGGAATTGGAAGATGGGATTCGTGATATTCGCAATGCGTCGATCGATGCTACCCAACAACGGTCTATGCAAAGAGAAAACAAAGAACCTGTCGTAACAAAGTCACCCAGAAACGATCGACACAACACCAGCGACGATCGACGCAAGGCGACTGCAGAGAGTTCAAGACCAGAAAAGCCGAAACAGTCGAGTGAAAGGGTCTAAAACCTAAAGTGCCTTTTCCCAAAAATTCCAGGAAAGCTAAGAACGATAGACAGTATACCAAATGCAAAGAGATCATTAAAAAGGTGAAAGTTGAAGTGCCTTTGATTGACTCTATGGAGACTTCTCCTGTGATGAGTAGATGTCTTAAGGACTTGCTTGTTGGTAAGTGGTCTGATGAGGAGAGTGTAATGATGATCACAGAGGTATGTAGTGCGGTAGTTCAGGGCAGAATTCCTGAGAAGCTGAAAGATCCAGGGAGCTTTGTGTTGGATTGTGCCATCTACAGGGAAAGATTTGAAAGATCCCTATGTGATCTTGGTTCTAGTGTGAATCTTATGCCCTTCTCTGTAGCTAAGAGACTTGGAATGACTGATTTCTTACCAACTAGGATCTCACTAGTCGTAGCAGACAGAACAATTAGAATCCCTGAAGGAGTGCTAGAAGATGTGTCTATAATGATTAGTAAATGTGTGATACCTACTGATTTTGTGGTTCTGCAGTATCGAGAGGAACCGAAGGATCCACTAATTTTGGGCAGGCCCTTCTTAGCCACTGCTGGTGCGATGATTGACTGCCAAGGAGGTAGAATAATTCTGAATGTGGGTGATCTGAAGATGAGTTTTGATATGGATAAACTGGTGAAGATACCAACCATCGACGGACATACCTTCTATGTGGACACACTGGGTTACAGAGTACTTTCACAAGTCACATGCTGAAGATCCACTGGAAAGAGCTTTACTAAGCTCTATAATGGAGCTGGAACACCTACAAGACGAGCCTGTAATCTGCTATGCAAAACTAATGGATTCTGTTGAGCAAGTGATGAAGTTAGAATTGTCTGCCGCGACATTGCATCGATCGACACAATCTTTGCATCGATCGTTGCAAGTCGACAGAGATTGGGCAGAGTAAAAGGCTCCAAAGATTGAGCTGAAACAACTTCCATCGGGGCTAAGGTATGCGTTTCTCGAACCTAATTCGACTTATCCAGTGATAGTTAATGCTAACTTGAACAACGCAGAGCTCACCTTACTGCTAAGCAAGCTGCGCAAGCATCGCAAAGCTCTTGGCTATTCTCTTGATGACATTTCAGGTATCTCTCCAGAGCTGTGCATGCATCGGATACATCTTGAGGACGAGTCTAAGACATCTGTTGAGCATCAGAGAAGGCTTAATCCTAATCTACAGGAAGTGGTTAAGAAGGAGATTATGAAACTCCTAGATGCTGGGATCATCTATCCTATTTCAGACAGTGATTGGGTGAGTCCAGTCCATGTGGTACCCAAGAAAGGCGGAGTTACAGTTGTGAAGAATGAGAAAAATGAGCTGATCCCTACTAGGACTGTGACTGGACACAGGATGTGCATATATTACAGGAAACTCAATGCTGCAACAAGGAAGGATCATTTCCCTTTACCCTTCATTGATCAGATGCTGGAGAGGTTAGCAAATCACCCCTACTATTGCTTCCTCGATGGATACTCAGGTTTCTTTCAGATTCCTATCCACCCAGAGGATCAGGGAAAGACCACCTTCACTTGTCCATATGGCACATTTGCTTACCGTAGGATGCCTTTTGGACTCTGCAATGCACCAGCTACTTTCCAGAGATGCATGATGTCCATATTCACTGATATGATTGAGGACTTTATGGAGGTATTTATGGATGACTTCTCAATCTATGGATCATCTTATAATGAGTGTTTGGATAATCTGTGTAAGGTACTGACTAGATGCGAAGAAAAACACCTAGTTCTTAATTGGGAAAAGTGCCATTTCATGGTCAGAGATGGCATTGTACTTGGACATAAAGTGTCTGAAGCAGGGATTGAAGTAGACCGCGCTAAGATTGAGGTAATGACCAACCTTCAGGCGCCTGATTCTGTCAAGTCTATAAGAAGCTTTCTCGGACATGTTGGGTTCTATACACGGTTCATAAAAGACTTTAGTAAGACTGCTAGGCCACTAACTGCTTTGCTGTGTAAGGACGCCAAATTTGAGTTCACCGCAGATTGTTAGACTGCATTTGAACAAATCAAGCAGGCATTAGTGAGTGCTCCAATAGTTCAGCCACCGGATTGGGATCTACCTTTTGAGGTTATGTGTGATGCAAGTGACTATGCTGTAGGAGCTGTTCTGGGGCAGAAGAAGGATAGAAAGCTTCATGCTATCTATTATGCTAGTAGGACACTAGATGATGCGCAAAGAAACTATGCCACCACAGAGAAGGAACTGTTAGCTGTCGTATTTGCATTCGAGAAATTCCACCCCTATCTTGTTGGCTCCAAGGTAATTGTGCACTTTGATCATTCAGCCCTGAAGTATCTGATGCAAAAGAAGGATGATAAGCCAAGATTGTTGAGATGGATTCTGCTGCTTCAGGAGTTTGACATTGAAGTGAGGGACAAGAAGGGGGTTGAGAATGGAGTTGCTGATCATCTTTCAAGGATGCTGGTTGAGGAAGACGTGCCCATTAATGATTATTTGCCCGAGAAAAACGTCAATATGGTCGGGACAGTGTTTCAGGCGGAATTGGGCGAAAATCTGCAAAACTGTCGGATAAATCGCACTGCGTCGATCGATGCCACATCTGTGACGATCGATGCAGGTGTCGAGGATGCGACGATCGATGCAACCCTATGCGACGATCGTTGCAGTGCGTAAACAGAACCAGAACCTTTCACGGTTCAAATTGGAGACTATGTCTTCGAGATAGGTGATGTCGCAAACACTGATCGACCCTGGTACGCGGATATAGCTAATTACCTGGCTGCAGAGACTGAACCAGATGATTTAAAGGGGTATTGTAATACCCTGTATTCAGAAGTATGGTCAACGGGCAGAAAAAAGTCAACAGGGGCAAAATTGTAATTTTGCCAAACCTAGGGGCAAAATGGTAATTTTGCCAAAGTACGAGACGGAAGTCGAGACGGGCCAAATGTTCTTGTTTTAATATATAAAGAACATTTACAAGACTAGAATTGGAAGAAACGGAGCAGAAACGGGTTTTTCGGCTTATCGGAGTAAAAACCGAGAAAACCGGGAAAACTTCGGAAATTCATAACCAGAGCTAGGAAACTCCAAATGAAGTGATTCAAGTTGGTAAATTCATATAAAACCAGGAAGAATCAGATTTTGGAGGTTTTGGGATTTATGGGAATCATGAAGTATTTTCTAAAACAATTATCGAGAAACCGAGGAAAACCGAGAAGAAATTGCAAGATGGGTTTAGAAGTGTTTTGGACCGGTTTTGGGCTTTATTTTTGTGGATCAGAACAAGCTTCAGAGACAGTTATCTCACCACCAGGTCGCCAGCCTTCCCTGTTGAGGTGTCAAGCTAAGATGAAGAGGTGGCTTTGGAAGCCTTATCCACCTCTTTCACAAAAATTCATTTTTTTGTGAATCCCTCTGTCTCTCTAGCTTCAACCCACGACCAGAGCTCTCTCTTCTCTCTAGATTCCTGCAAGAAACCCAGAAAAATCCTTTGAATCTTCATCCAAAACTCAAGAACATGTAAGGTGTTCTTAAGTGTTCTTAAAACCTTCAATCACCAAAAACATCATAACTCTCTCAATATAAACCCTAATCCACTTCTGCAAAGTCTGGTGGACTCCTCTCTCCCTCCTCTACAACCGCCATCCATCCAATCAGAACCGCCATTGCCGGAGCTCACCGGAAAGTGGCCGGAAAGCTGCCGCGGTTAGGATTTGGGTGTATCTCTCTCATCCTTCATCAGATCTGGGCGTTTTGAAGCTCCAGATGCAGAGATCTGCTCTTTACGATCAGTTTGATATGTAGATAGTCACCTGAGTCGCCGGAAAAATGGGTGAACCGGCCGGTCAACGCCGGACCACCGCCGGTCAATGCCGGAGCCGGTCACCGGAGAAGCCTCGCCGCCGTCAAATTGAAGCCGGTTCTTCAGTGGTTGGGTCAGCATGGTTTGGTTCAGGAGATGGGTCGGTTTAGGCTTGGTTTAGCCTTGGTCAACGGTGGGTTAAACCGGTCAACGGTTTGACCTAAACCGGTTTAACCTAACCGGTTCAATTTAGACCGGTTCAGTTGGTTTGGTTCGATTGAGGTGGTTTAGTCGGTTCAGATTGGGTCAACCGGTTCAAGCTCGGTCAACGGTCAAAGTCAAAGTCAAAGGTCAAAGTCAACGGTCAACCGAGGTCAAAGTCAACGCCGGTCAACGCCGGTCAATACGTTGACTCCGGTCGGTTTTGCATTTGCGGTTTGTGTACGGGTGTTCGGGAAGCTTCGGAGTTCGTATTCGGGTGTTCGGGAGGTTCGGGTTTAGTTCAGGGTCTCGGGAAGTCGTATCCGCATCCGTGCCGTTCATTCCGACCGATCACGGTGAGTCGGCTCATACACCGTAGATGGAGCATATAGAACAAGAAATGATAAACCGTAGAGTTAGGGTTTGCATACCCGGATGTGATTTGATAATGAATGAGACTTGAATTTGGTGATTAACGATAAACCGGTTAAGGTTTAAGACGCATGTTAGGGTTGTGGAAATTAAACGGATTAAACCTGTTGTGTGCCGTTAGGTTGGTAGTGATGTTGATTATTGCATGCATATAGCCGTGGCATGATAGAGCCGTATATGCATATATATGTATGTAAAGAACGATATCGAATGGATCTAAGTACGATAATTAAGACGGTGTTAAAAGATGGAATTAAACCCAACAAACGTATGATGTATGAATCGATATCGGGTTTGAGTTGAAGGTTAAAGAAAAGTAAAGGAAAGATGAGACGTCGGGGAGTTTAGTGGGCTACTAGCTCTAAACCGACGGATTGGGGATGTGATAAAACGGGAAAGTGTGTGATTGGTGTGCCGTCTACGGATTAGCAATCCGCTAATCCAAAGTAGCGGACTTGAATGGGTTAAAAGCGAACGTTAATGAGATATGGGCCGTCTACGGGTTAGCAATCCGCTAATCTGAGGTAGCGGACGTAAATTGGTTAAAAGACTTTAAAAACCCTAAGAGGCCTGTGTGTGTGGTGATTGTTGTTGTGTTGGTGTTGTGTGGTTGTTGTGATTTGTTGTGCAGGCCTTTTAGATTGTCTCGGTGTTGGGCCGAGCAATCCGTGTGATACTTAACTTGGTCACGGGACCGGTTAAGTCATGGTTGCTGACTCGATGTGGTGCCGAGTCAAAGCAGTGGTGTTGGTGTGTGTGTGCGTGTGTAGACTTGCGGGACGTGGTGTTGAGATTGTTGATGAGTAATGATTGAGTATGGTTGCTAGAGTCCGAGCGAGTCTGCGTGTTTACTTTTCTGCACTAGGACTCTAGGGTGCGTTAGATCCCGCAAGTCTAGGTGTTTGGTTACGTTCCGGTACTTCCGACCCGATTGGATCCTCGGGTAGCTACCTGATCAGACAAATGCCTTCGGGCAGTGGGGCTGGTTATGGTGTTAACCTACTGGGTGACGCCGGTAGGTGTGTGATTCGGAGAACACGGGGTCATGTCCTAGGGCCGAATCGCATGGAAACTCGGGTTGCCGGGGGTAACCGGAGTCACTGCGTATCGATGGGCTGAGAACAGTGTCCTAGCCGTTGGACTTCGTGTTGACGTCTAGGAGTCGTGGGGTTAGTTACCATGTTGGTGACAATGAGAACCCGTGGAAGTTACCGAGATCGTAAGGGCCCTGTGTTGAGTTTACATTGTTGGTGTTGCGCGATAGATAGATTGAGTTCCAATCGAGAGCATGTGCCGCAGTGTTCTCGATTCCCTTGATTACTCTTGTGTTGGTGTTGTTGTTGTTATTCGAATGATTGTGTGTTGTGGGTTCGACACGACGTGGTAGTGCGTGATCGACCGTTTATCGTATTGATCGTTGTTTTGGGATTTTGGGGACGGGAATTTGTAGAGGCTAGATAGACTAGCAGCCGTAGTGGGGAGCCGTCTCGCTGGGTGATCTTAGATCGCTCATTAGACTCTTTTTGTGGTTTTCAGGTTTAGCAGCGGCGGACGCGGGAGATCCTCGGTGTAGTCTCGGGATTGCTTGTGGCGGGATTTTGATTCGACATTTTTGGAGTTTTGTTTCGGTTCGGCTTTTGGTACCTTGTAGTACCATTTTGTGTTGCAACACGATGATCGTTTTTATTTATGGCAATCGTTTTGTAAAGACAGTTAAACGTTGCATGTAACGTTTGATTACTCAGAAATGAATACGCTTTCCTGATATTGTGTTTTGTCCGAACCGACACAACTCACGGAAGTGGTACAAGTTGAAAAGCTTTGTATCATGGAAGTGAGGATAGCGGAGTCAAAGACGGGTTAGTGCGAGCCTTTGTCTCAAACTGATCTGTCTCTGGCTTCGTCTTGTGACAAACCTTTTCTGTTTGACTTGCTCGGGTTCGACTTGGTCATGTTCTTGTTTGATTGTTGACCGGTCAGCTCGTCGGTCAGCGGATAATGGGAAAGGGGCGTTACAAATGGTGGTATCAGAGCATGGTTCTGCATGGGTTTCGAAGCTATTCATTTCTGAGTGTTTTCCGTGTTTTATCGAGTCAAAATTGTGTTTTACCCAAGCATCCATTAGGAAACCGAGCCGCGTCCGTGAATTCGGGGTTGGGATGGTGTAGGAATTGTATTATCTGTACTAATGTTTATCTGCGTTTTGTTTGCAGTCAGCAGCAGAGTGTCCTTGGACGGTATGTGTGTGGGTGTGGGTGCATAGTGTGGGATATCAGCGAACGGTATGAGTTATCACTGGAATGACTGCGGCACAGTGTCGAGCTCAGTTAGAGCAGCATCCGTATTGGGAGCAGCACGTTGATGAGCAGATGGCGATATTTGGGGACGTTCTAGAGCAGCAGATTGGACTGCACCAACAGCCGGATCCACGGCCAGGGTTGCTTTGTACACTATTGATAGGTTGGCATCACCATCACTCGGTTTTACCAAGCCACTCTCTGCGACGGAGCCACTATCAGGGGCTGAGCCGAAGTCGATGTCGAAGTCGGATACACAGCTTGAGCTTGTCACACCGCCGACCGAGCTAGTTGCGCCGCCAGAGATCCGATCAGAAGACACGACGGACTCGCTACCAGCGATGCAGCGATGCCTGCATACCGGGGGTGTAGCGCATACATAGTTCACAGTTTCCATTTACACTGGTGTCCTTGACCAGACGATCCGTACTATCGTGAGCCGTACCAATCGGACCAGGACCACGTATGTTTGACGAAGAGCTTATTCCGCAGCTTGTCAGCTGATATATCATGGTTTTTACTAGTTTTAGACCATGATATAAGTGTGTTTTTAGTGTCTTTTGTGTTCTTTTAGAGTCTTTTACAGGTATAATCAGGTTGGGAGCTGAATTGGAGATAATGGAGCATTTTGGAGATTTTTGGAGTGTTTGGCCGAGAGATAGAGTTCACTGTCCGAAACAGAGGAAGGTGTCGATCGTTGCACTCTAGCATCGATCGATGCACCAGCGAGATGGGCCAAAAACTCGGCGGTTTAGAAGAGTGAAGAATTTGCACTTTGATCCAGAAGTTCCTGATATTTACAAAGAAGCCCCTGGCCGAGATTATGCCTATATAATAGAGTTTTTAGTGTTTTTATTAGAGACGTTTTATACTTTTTACAATACACTTTGATAATTAAGAGCAGAGGATTTTAGAGCTTTTTGGGGCTGATCTGAACCTGTTACATCATCTGTATTTGGAGAAGATTTTGAACCCCTTTTACTCTTATTCTTTTATGCAATTTATTCATTCTATGATTATGTTTTCATTATCTATGTCTGAGTAGATCCATAGTTGAGTTTAGGGTTTCTCACATAGGATTTCATGACTTGCTATACTTGTTCAAATTCAGTTAAGGATTCATAACTATATCTGTTCTTCAATTTAATTGTGCTTAAAGCTAGTTCTAACATGATCAATTAGAATCTAGATCTTAGGTTGCTAAATACGTCACGGAAGTGGGGTTTAGGAATCTGAACTAATTAAATTGGGCAATTAAACTTTGCGCAAACGGAAGTTTGGTTTAGGATAATTGTGAACATATCAAACTTGGACTTATTGCTAGTTTAATCTGTTAGTTCTCGCAAACGAAAGTTTTGTTTGCTGCACTTAGACTTAGAGAATTATCGCAAAGGAATTTGGTTAATTCTATATCTGTGTTTTGAGTTCTAGAACCGTGCTTAATTAGATCCTTGCTGAATGAACTGTCTGCTTGTCTGATTTCCTGAGAATACCCTAGACTTGACGCTTTTAATTACTTGCTTCACAACCGTTAATCTCTGCTACTGATTTACTTTCTCGCACCGCAATTTATTCCATTCACTATTTGCTTATTTCTAGTATTTATTCCTATAGTTCGATTCTCTTGAGACCAAGTGTCCCTGTGGATTCGATAACCCTATATACTACTTTGACATTGCTGTTCACTTGCAGTTTAGTATAGGGAAAACTTAGAACCTATCAAGTTTTTGGCGCCGTTGCCGGGGACTCTTTGAGTCTTCGATAGGACCGAACTTAGGGTTTTTGCTAGAAATTTTTCTTTTTGTTTTTGTTCTTTTTCGTTTTTGTGTTTTTTGATTTTGCTAAACTTTTTCTCTGTTTCTTTCTGTCGCAGGTACGAATTTCGCCTTGCGTCGATCGTTGCATACCTTGCGTCGATCGTCACTAGGCGATTCTGAGAATTGAATCGATCGTTGCACTGATAGCATCGATCGTTGCTGGACGATTACAGACAGTTTATGCCAACGCAGAAAACTCGAAGTAATCCGAACTCGAGCTTGCTTAATCTCGGACTAGAGGAACTTGGACGTCTAGAAAGGACTAACAGAAGAGAAAAGAGAGAGAGAATGGTACGAGAACGTTTGATCTTGATACCAGATGCTGAAGGTACCCTGAGGGACCAAGATGACAACCCGTACAATGCTGCTGGGCATCGGGTTGATGCTGAAGGGAATGTCATCCCTGATCCTCCTGAGCAACAACAACAGGAGCTGAACCGAAACCAGGGTCAAGGACAGGCCCAAGGTAGAGAGATGGTGGTTCATGAGAGGACACTAGCTGATTACAACAGACCTGATGAGTTTCATGCAAACCGAGCAGCTCTAGTGCTTCCTACTTTTGAAAGGAACGATTTTGAGGTAAAGACCATCTACTACCAGCTGATGAGACAGATTGCTTTTCATGGTCTTCAAACAGAGCAGCCTATGGATCACATTGACAAGTTTGAGGACATAGTCACTGGCATGAAGTATGAAGGAGTATGCCCGGACTATCTGTTCCTTAAGCTATTTCCGCACAGTCTTGCTGGAGACGCTAGTGCATGGCTGAGACAACTGGCACCTGGTCAGTATACTACTTGGACAGCCTTAAAGAGTGAGTTCCTGCGTCACTTTTATGATGATGCACGCTCGGATCAGTCCAGACAGGACATACTCACCTTTTCCCAAGGAGCTGTGGAGCCCTTGAAGACTGCCTGGATGAGATTTAAGCAGTATCAGCGTGACTGTCCACACCATGGATTCACAGAAGTACAGCTGATTGGTATCTTCTTCAGAGGCATAGATCTCCCTTATCAGACTGCGCTGGATAATTCCAGTAATGCTAATTTTAACACCAGGACTCCTACACAGGCTAAGCAGTTGATAGAGAACCTGATTGGCAGCAATAGTTGCAAAACAATGGATGAAAGGAGGAAGAAATCTGGTGGAACTGTAGAGAATTCTGATATAGCTAATATAAGATCCAGATTGGACACAGTCTACAATCTCCTGACAAGTAAGAAATCTGTCCACTTTGCCCAAGATGTAGAGGTGATTCAGGCTGAGGAGGAAACTCAGGAAGAAGATGTGAATTTCATAGGAGGTTCTGCTTTCCAAGGTAATAGATTTGGTAATCAACAGGGGAACAGATTCTCCAATGGTGGACAGACTGGTGGTTTTCAGAAGACCTATGGACAAGGTACTCAGAGAACCTATGGATCTACATCCTATCAGACTCCTCCTGCGCCTACAGCCCATGAGAGAAAAATGGAGGCTATGATGGAACAACTGATAGAGAGTCAAACCAAGCTTTCCGTGGACAACAATAAGAAGCTGGACGCTGTCTATCAAGACCTCAATGGGAAGTTTGAGTCACTGAGCACTCACATGAAGCAGTTGGACACTCAGGTGAACCAGATGTCCAGCTCACTGAAGGGAAAAGGAGTTGCAGAGACTCATATTAAGGCCTGGTCTGTACTTATTAATGATGGATCTTATCTAGGGGAGAAATTTGAGCTAAGTACAGCTGAGTTGGTGACTGAGGCAGAATTTTCGGATTTCTGTGAAAAACTCTCGGGTAGAAACTGCAGTGATGCAACGATCGACACACAGCTGGCATCGATCGATGCAGGTTGTGAACGAGCAGAAGATCCGTGGGATGAAAGTGAGATTGATGCAGAACTAGTCCGCCTATTCCCTGATGTATCTGAGATCACTCAAGAGGATGTTTATGCACAAGCCATTAGGCAATATCCCAAGGTGTCTGAAGTGATTAAACAAGAGATTGAAGAGCTGAAAAAGCTAGAAGAGAGTGGTGAAGACTTGGAAGAAATTCCACCTTCTGATGATCCACCTTATCATCCATGTGTTCAGAGATATTTGAACAAGATGTTGCCTTTAGATGAGGAGCTGAGAGAATGGGTGATAATAGTTCCTCAGCATATTAGTGATGTTCTGCTAACCAAGGTCCCGAAGAAGCTATCTGATCCTGGAGTCTTTGTGCTAAATTGTTCTATCTTTGAGGATAGCTTTAGGCGTTCTCTGTGTGATTTAGGAGCTGCTGGAAGCATAATGGCTTACTCTGTGGCAGAGGAGCTGGGAATGTTAGATTTTACTCCTACTAGGACTTCTCTTATCCTAGCTGATCAGTCCATACGAGTTCCTGAAGGACTTCTTATGGACATTCCGGTGAGAGTTGGGAACTACTTAGTTCCAACGGACTTCCTTGTGCTGAAATATGATTGTGATCCGGATGAAGCTTTATTGCTTGGGAGACCATTCTTGGCTACAGCAGGAGCTGTGATTGATGTTAGAAAGAGTCTAATAGACCTCCACCTGGGAGATGAACCGCTGCACTATGAGATGGATAAGCTGCGAAAGCCACTGATAGATGGGCAAACATTCACCATAAGGGACGCAGATTTTGAGCAGCCTGATCATACCATGGTTATAGATCCTGGAGCACATTTCACTCCATCTTTTCTTGGACATGCGCATTCCGCAACAGCCTACTCACCACCTTGGATGAGGAGACTTGAACAGAGACAGAAAAAGTCTCTGTCAGGACCTCCTGGTACTTGAAAGATCTCATCCGTCCGGTCAAGCTATTGACCTTAAACAAGCGCTGGGTGGGAGGCAACCCACCATTAGGTACTAGTGTTTTTCTTTTTCATTTTTGGTGTTTTTGTTAGGATTTTACGTTTGTTTTTGTTTCTGGTGAGTTTATGTTTGCAGGTCTCGGTTAATTCGCAGTGCAGCGATCGACGCACTTTTGTGTCGATCGTCACAACACGAAAGGAATCGCATTGCAGCGATCGTTGCGGTCCTGAGCAACGATCGACTATACACGAAAATCGCCAAGTAACGGTCGATGCACTTAGTGCAACGATCGATGCCTGAGCGACAGAGGTAACCCGACAGACATAATTTCACCTTTTCAATTTTTATTTTCTTTTTACCGAGCCTTCGCTGGACACTACTGGGGACAGTGTGTCTTAAGTGTGGGGGAGGTGCTACTGACCTTTGTTTTCTGTTTTTTTAAGAGTCAGTCCGTTTTTCAAAAAAAATTTGTTTTATTGAGTCAAAATTGTTTAAGTAAGAAACTATGATTTTCTGAGAAGATTTACAAGACTTGCAGGAACTTAAGTAACCATTGGGATGAAGTTGCAGGATCTATCTATGACTATTAGAAAACTCCATCACAGATCAACCTACTGGGAACACCCACATCACTTCAGGTATCAGAGGATCCTTTACTGACTTCAACCTTAATACTGACTTAGATTTCTCACCTAAGGGCTTGGTATGCTTTATGTCGGATTCCCTGTTAGTTCTGACACAGCCTGTAAACCTGTCCTATTTAGTTCCCTTCTCCCCTTCTGTAAAGTAAAAAAAAATAATAAACTGAGGATGAGTTAGTAACTCCGAAGTGGTCATGGGAATAGTAGCAAACACTATTATCTCTCATGTGATCCATGGAATGTGTCCAAAGTACACCCCATAACGGGAAGAACACTGATAAAAAAAATAAAATGATACCCAGTGGGGAAAAATCAGTTGTTAAAGAAGGGAAAGAGAAG
The DNA here is from genome assembly GCA_030180135.1 of Orychophragmus violaceus. Classification (NCBI taxonomy): domain Eukaryota; kingdom Viridiplantae; phylum Streptophyta; class Magnoliopsida; order Brassicales; family Brassicaceae; genus Orychophragmus; species Orychophragmus violaceus. The sequence goes on from CM058237.1 coordinate 75,027,758, forward strand.
AAAGGGACTAGAGAAAGATAGTATGGTGGTCTAGAGCTGATAAGGTAAGAATCCATGTGCCTTTAGATCGATACTCCTTAGGTGAGACCGCACTTAAATACTTGCAGAAGTCAGTAGGGAGAATTTGAATGCTTGAATGTGATTGTGGAGTTTACCTAGGACAGTTGCTAAGTGTGGGGGAAGTACATGTTGGTCTTGATATCCTGTGATTGATTCTTTCAGTGGTTTACTAAGGGGAATCTGAGTATTGTAGCTTCGAGGATGAAATGAGTTTCTGAAGAGTTTTCAAACCTCTTCACCATGTTTTAGTTCTCTGTTTTGCTTGAGGGCAAGCAAAGGCTAAGTGTGGGGGAGTTGATATTGTTGGAATTGTGTCCAGTAATCTCGGTACTGTGTCTAGAAAGTAAGAGTATGTCAATGATCAGACATAAGTCATATAATACTGGGGGTCATGATGGCTTGCTAGAGTCCGCTCATGATCTATAAGTCTTGGACTTATTGCCTTTATTATATGATCCCATATGGGTCACACGCCTAAGCTAACAGGAAAATGTGTAGGAACGGCTTAGCAGAAGTACGGTAAAAGTGCCAGGCATTTGTCGTACTTAGAGAGAGATTAATGGGTCTGATTAAATCTAAGGGATTTAATCAGATTGGTATTTGGGCCCAAAAGCCCAAAAGGAACAAGACAAGTTTTATAAATAAAACTTAAGTCTGATTTTCCTCCTAACCCTAGCCCCCTCTGCGATTTCTCTCTCTCTTCCTGCGCCTCCTCTCTCTTGGTCTAGCAGCCTTCTTCCTGCTTGGTGTGCGTGTGTGAACCTCTGGAGGAGTTATCACTTGGTGGCTCTGCTGATCTCTGACCATACCTTCCCTTTCCGCTGCATAAACAGGTATAAGGTGAGATCCATTATGTTTCTAATCAAGAGAACCTAGATCTGCATGTTTAGGACTGTTGAATCTGAGAATTGAATCTGGATTAACACTAAACATTCCTTCAGTGGTATCAGAGCCAGGTTCTGTGGTTTTTCTTGTTTAGATTCATGTTTTAGGTTGTTTAGAAGTGTTTTGAATCTGAGATTGCTTGAATCTGATTTGTAAAACACTTAAGAAACAAATTAAAACCTAAAAACCCTAACTATGAAATCGCATGGACCAAAACTTGTTTTGGTATGCGTCGGCCGATGGTTATTGATGCATGGATCGATCATGGATCGATCGCATGATCATGACCGATCGATCGCGTGCGTGATGATGGCCGATCGATCGCTTGCGTGCGAGGATGAAGCAAGCGGATCGATTGGATCGATCGCTGCGATCGTCCCGCCATCGTCCCGCTCTCGACCCGACGATCGACCGTGAGGCGCAAGCATCGCATGGATCCGCAAGGCAGATCGCAGGGATCGCGTCGTGCGTCTCGGCCCGCGATCGTCCCGTACCATCCCGATCACAACCAAGCACGTCCCGATCGTGAGGCACGGCCGTCCCGATCGCGTGTGTTGCTCACGGCCATCCCAACACGTGACCTAATTGGTCGGTTCGGTTTGGCTCGAGCTTGGTTCGGTTTGGTTTGTGGTGGTTCGGTTTAAAATTTTAATTAAAATTAATCGTCACGGTTTAATAAACAGACTTAATAAATTTATTAAGTTCTGGTTAAACCGGGATAAGAAATCCAATGTCGAAATAATTATTGGATTTTGTGCCTAAACCAGGATTTTCTAATTTGATTTGGTTGGACCAAATAAATTGAGAAAATCCGGTTTAGTAAATAACCGGTTGACAATTGTGGTCATCGTAGTAATTAATTTTGGTTAGACCAATTTTAATGAACCAGACCGGTTATGTCATTTAATTGGACAATTGGGTCATGTCTTGGACATGGACAAATTCTTGGGCCTCGGGCCAAGAAGTTAAAACAATTGGGCCAATTATTTGAGTCTTTTCTTCAGAATTAATTTAAAATTTTTATAAAATTATAAAATCGATTTTAAATTAATAAGTTTCCAAAATTTTGAAATTAGAATGTTTCTTAAATTAGAAGTTTCTAGATTTGCATGTTTTGGATTTTAGGAAATTTCTATAATTAAAAGTTTCTAATTTTAGAAAGTTTCCAAAAGTAGTAGGTTTCCCAAAATGGAAAGTTTCCCAAAATAGTAATCTTCTATTTTGGGATGAAATTTTAATAAACCTACGAACCTCAAATAATATCAAGCGTTGGATGTCTTGTCCAGGCTATGTCAGCTGTCAAAGCCCATTCAATTGTATTCATGGCCTTACAGTGTGAGGGTGTCTACTTTTGCGTGGGTAAGACGGTTTGTGATTCATAAATGTCATTGGGAGTCCCAGACATTAATGATTACATGACTGTATAGTCTGGTTTTCTTGACTAGGCCATCGGGAGTCCCGGGCCTTGAGACATCAGAGTGGATTGGGCCTCGGGCCCAGATTCACAACCAAGAGTTATATCACGGATATAATTAGCCGATATAGGGCTTACCGATATAAGCTAAGGTTGGGTGACGGCCAGTGGCCCACTTTAATCTTAGTTATATGTGGATCTTGGAATCATTATATTCTATTGAGGGTAACTGATGTTATTGAATATAATGTGTGATTAATCATATTAAATTTAATACGAGATTAATCATATTGAACATTTTAACTAATAACCTTTTTATATTATATATTTCAGCTATGACTACTACAAGCACTCAAAACACATTCTCAATCCGGTCTGTTCTCGAGAAGGAGAAGCTGACTGGAACGAACTTCCTGACATGGTCAAGGAACTTGAGGCTGGTCCTCAAGCAGGAGAAGAAGGATTATGTCCTTCGTGATCCCCTCCCCGAGAGGCCTCCTAACAATGCTGCCAGGACTCTGCATAATGCTTGGGAAAAGCATTCGTCAGATGAAAATGATGTCTATTGCCTGATGTTGGCGACAATGACTGCTGAGCTGCAAATGCAGTTCGAGAGTGTGTTGTCACCCATCGAGATAATGGCAAGCCTGAAATCGCTTTTTCAGGAGCAAGCAAGGACTGAGAGATTTCAGACAGTTAAGAACCTCTTAGACTGTAAGTTGGCTGCAAATGCGGCAGTGAGTTCTCATGTCTTGAAGATGATGGGTTATCTCGATCATCTTCAGAAACTCGACTGCCCTATCAGCCAGGAACTTGCCTGCGACATCATTCTGCAGTCATTACCTGCAAGCTATGATCAGTTCATTCTGAACTTTAACATGCATGGCTTGAGTAAGACATTGCCTGAGCTTCACGGAATGCTCAAGACTGCAGAGCCCAACTTGAGGAAAACCGCCAAGGACCCCAATGTGCTTATGGTGCAAAAGGGCAAGGGGTTTAAGAAATCCTCTACTAAGGATAAGGGAAAGGCCAAGGCTGTCCAAGTCGCGGACAAGGACACGCCAAAGCCCAAGCCCAAGTCCAAGGCTGGGCCAACTGACATATGCAGGTTCTGTAAAGAACCAGGGCATTGGAGGAGAGAATGTAAGAAATTCCAAGAAGGTCTAAAGGAATTGAAGAAGAAGACTCTCGAGACTTCTTCATCAGGTATTTTTGTTATAGAAGTTAATACAACTACTTCTGATAATACCTCATGGGTTATGGATACTGGTTGTGGGGCTCATATTTGTACTAATATGCAGGCACTCAGCAACAGTAGAAGGCTGAAGCAAGGACAAGTGGAGCTACGAGTTGGGAATGGAGCGAAAGTTCCAGCACTAGCTGTAGGCACATACTTGTTGTCTTTACCTTCGGGATTGGTTTTAGAACTCAATAATTGTTATTTTGTACCTGCTATAAGCAGGAATATTATTTCAATTTCTTTGTTGGATTTGGAAGGTTATGATTTTTCAGTTAAGAATAAATTATGTTCCTTCAATCGCAACAATTTGTTCTATGGTTCTGCCCCTCTTACGAATGGGCTTTACATACTCGATCAATCCGCGCCAATTTATAACATTAATACCAAACGGTTCAAACCTAATGAGGAGAACCGAACGTTTCTATGGCATTGTCGTTTAGGGCACATCAGCGAGAAACGCATCAAGAGGCTCCATTCGAATGGACTTCTTGGCTCATTTGACTTTGAGTCATGTGAGAAATGCGAATCCTGCATGATGGGCAAAATGACACGGGCCCCCTTTAATAAACCTAACGAGAGGGCCAGTGACTTATTGGGCCTGATACACACTGATGTGTGTGGCCCAATGTCCACAAATGCAAGAGGAAACTATCAGTACTTCATTACCTTCACTGATGATTTCAGTAGGTATGGATATGTTTATTTAATGAAACATAAGTCTGAATCTTTTGAGAAGTTCAGAGAATTCCAAAATGAAGTACAGAACCAACTTGGCAAAAGCATTAAGGCTCTTCGGTCCGACCGAGGAGGAGAATACTTAAGCCAAGAATTCAGTGATCATCTAAGAGAGTGTGGGATCGTATCCCAACTCACTCCTCCTGGAACACCTCAATGGAATGGTGTGTCTGAGAGGAGAAATCGGACCTTATTGGATATGGTTCGATCTATGATGAGTCACACAGACCTTCCAATATCCCTTTGGGGATATGCTCTGCTAACAGCAGTGTTCACTCTAAATAGAGCGCCATCGAAAGCAGTAGCAAAGACACCATATGAATTATGGACTGGAGTGGCTCCAGTGTTGTCTTATCTTAGAATTTGGGGTTGTGAAGCCTATGTCAAGAGATTAATCTCAGACAAGCTTACACCAAAGTCTGATAAATGCTACTTCATTGGTTATCCGAAAGAAACCAAGGCTTATTACTTCTATCTACGTTCCGAGAACAAGATTTTTGTTGCCCGGGATTGTAACTTTCTTGAGAGGGAGTTTCTCTCTAAGAAAGACAGTGGGAGTAAGGTACTGCTTGAAGAAATTCAAGATGAACAGGATACTGCTCAACCTAATGAGGAAGAGCAGCAGGAGGACCTACAAGAAATTGTAGAGCCTGAACCTGTAGTACCTGAAGTTCGAAGATCCGGGAGGATCCGTCACGAACCCGAGAGATATCAAGGATTCCTCGTGACTAACTGTCATGATCTTCTGATCATTGATGGTGATGAACCATCGAACTTCAATCAAGCCATGATGGGCCCAGATTCCTCGAAGTGGCGCAAGGCCACTGATTCCGAAATGGACTCCATGTCGGTCAACCAAGTGTTTTCGTTGGTTGACTTACCCGCTGGTGTGAAAGCCATCGAGTGTAAATGGATCTTCAAGAAGAAGATTGACGTGGATGGAAATGTCCAGATTTATAAAGCCAGGTTGGTGGCAAAAGGTTTCAGACAAGTTCACGGTGTGGATTACGATGAAACCTATTCACCAGTGGCTATGATGAAATCTATTCGGATTCTACTAGCAACTGCAGCTTTTCATGATTATGAAATTTGGCAGATGGACGTGAAAACCGCCTTCCTAAATGGTATTCTGGAAGAGGATGTGTATATGACGCAACCTGACGGTTACATAGATCCAAAGAATGCTGGGAAAGTATGCAAGCTTCATAAATCCATTTATGGATTGAAGCAAGCATCGAGGAGCTGGAATCTTCGTTTTGATGAAGCGATCAAGCAATTTGACTTCATCAGAAACGAAGAAGAACAATGCGTGTATAAGAAAACTAGTGGGAGCAAGATAGTATTTCTTATTCTGTATGTCGATGACATACTGCTTCTCGGAAACGACGTTCCAATGCTGAAGTCGGTAAAGGACTGGCTTGGAAGTTGTTTTTCCATGAAAGACATGGGTGAAGCCGCATACGTTCTTGGAATCAGGATCTATCGGGATAGATCTAGAAGGCTGATAGGCTTGTGTCAAGATTCATACATTGACAAAGTCCTACAAAGATTCAGCATGAAAGATTCCAAGAAGGGCTTCACGCCAATGGTACATGGCACAACGCTAAGCAAGAAGCAGAGCCCTACGACGGCTGCTGAGCTTGAGCGCATGAAGAATATTCCTTATGCATCTGCAATAGGATCTGTCATGTATGCCATGATCTGTACTCGTCCTGATGTTGCTTATGCATTAAGCATGACGAGTAGATACCAGTCAAATCCAGGTGAAAGCCACTGGATTGCCGTAAAGAACATCTTGAAGTATCTAAGACATACTAAGGATAAGTTCTTGGTGTACGGTGGAAGTGATGTGCTTAAAGTCAGTGGATTCACGGACGCAAGTTTCCAGACAGACCAAGATGATTTCCGGTCACAGTCCGGTTATATCTTTTGTCTGAATGGCGGTGCAATAAGTTGGAGAAGCTCCAAGCAAGACACCGTTGCTGATTCCACTACAGAAGCTGAATATATCGCAGCTTCAGAAGCTGCGAAGGAAGCTGTTTGGATACGAAAGTTCATTATTGAACTAGGTGTGATACCAGATGCGGCTGAGCCTCTGGCACTGTTTTGTGATAACAATGGTGCTATTGCTCAGGCAAAGGAACCAAGATCACACCAGAAATCCAAGCATGTTCTAAGAAGATTTCACTTGATACGTGACATCATTAATAGAAAGGAAGTCAAGATCAGCCGAGTTCAGACAGATGATAACGTCGCTGATCCGTTGACAAAGCCACTTCCAAGACCTAAGCTCGAGTTCCTAACTGAAGCTGTAGGCATTAGAAACATTGAAATGTAATCTAAATTTGAGTGGGAGTTTGAGGGCTTTATTTAGTTATTGATATGTTCTTGTAAAACATTTTCTTATGTTTAATGAAATTATTATTTCAAGATTATTTTAACTGTGATGAAATAATCGTTCCAAAGTGACATGAACCATTTTATAGGTCATCGAAGTAAGTGACTTGATCTTGAGTTATCAAAGTCATTTAGCTTGATCATGAGACCCTATATTTGATAGATGGTTTATATCATCATGTCCCTAGTCGAAGGTTGTTGAAATTGGAACACCAACAACCGTGTGAGACTAGATTGGTATGTGACTTATGACAAAGTCTCAGTGTGTCATAGATGCGCGGCATCAAAGTCAGTACATAGGTATATGTAGGGTACATACGACCGGACAAGACCCGATTATAAGAACTCTTCAGGATATTTATATATGTGTCATAAGAGATTCTTACTACGACTATAGAGTATAGTCCTTAGACCTGAGTTCGCATGCATGTGACTGCACATGGACTGATGCACTTTGATCATTGTCTAACGCTATCGTTCTGCGATAGTTATAAGGACCTTGTTTGGGTACATCATGAAATGAGTAGTTTACAGTGATGGAACAAGACGGGATTTGTCCCTTCAATATAAATGGAGTGAATATCTCTAGGCCAATCGGAGATTTGAATACTGGAAAATGCATGGCCATGCTCAAACGGACTGTCCCGAGTCGTTTGGATTGTCAGTATCAAATCAGAGTCCGATGAACATGATTAGACTTTATAAGGATGACACTCATCTTGCCTTATGACTAATCGAGATATTGAGACAAAAGGATTATGAATACAGAGATTCCAGTACAAGTGGGAGATTGTTGGAATTGTGTCCAGTAATCTCGGTACTGTCTCTAGAAAGTAAGAGTATGTCAATGATCAGACATAAGTCATATAATACTGGGGGTCATGATGGCTTGCTAGAGTCCGCTCATGATCTATAAGTCTTGGACTTATTGCCTTTATTATATGATCCCATATGGGTCACACGCCTAAGCTAACAGGAAAATGTGTAGGAACGGCTTAGCAGAAGTACGGTAAAAGTGCCAGGCATTTGTCGTACTTAGAGAGAGATTAATGGGTCTGATTAAATCTAAGGGATTTAATCAGATTGGTATTTGGGCCCAAAAGCCCAAAAGGAACAAGACAAGTTTTATAAATAAAACTTAAGTCTGATTTTCCTCCTAACCCTAGCCCCCTCTGCGATTTCTCTCTCTCTTCCTGCGCCTCCTCTCTCTTGGTCTAGCAGCCTTCTTCCTGCTTGGTGTGCGTGTGTGAACCTCTGGAGGAGTTATCACTTGGTGGCTCTGCTGATCTCTGACCATACCTTCCCTTTCCGCTGCATAAACAGGTATAAGGTGAGATCCATTATGTTTCTAATCAAGAGAACCTAGATCTGCATGTTTAGGACTGTTGAATCTGAGAATTGAATCTGGATTAACACTAAACATTCCTTCAGATATATCATGGTTTTTACTAGTTTTAGACCATGATATAAGTGTGTTTTTAGTGTCTTTTGTGTTCTTTTAGAGTCTTTTACAGGTATAATCAGGTTGGGAGCTGAATTGGAGATAATGGAGCATTTTGGAGTGTTTGGCCGAGAGATAGAGTTCACTGTCCGAAACAGAGGAAGGTGTCGATCGTTGCACTCTAGCATCGATCGATGCACCAGCGAGATGGGCCAAAAACTCGGCGGTTTAGAAGAGTGAAGAATTTGCACTTTGATCCAGAAGTTCCTGATATTTACAAAGAAGCCCCTGGCCGAGATTATGCCTATATAATAGAGTTTTTAGTGTTTTTATTAGAGACGTTTTATACTTTTTACAATACACTTTGATAATTAAGAGCAGAGGATTTTAGAGCTTTTTGGGGCTGATCTGAACCTGTTACATCATCTGTATTTGGAGAAGATTTCGAACCCCTTTTACTCTTATTCTTTTATGCAATTTATTCATTCTATGATTATGTTTTCATTATCTATGTCTGAGTAGATCCATAGTTGAGTTTAGGGTTTCTCACATAGGATTTCATGACTTGCTAGACTTGTTCAAATTCAGTTAAGGATTCATAACTATATCTGTTCTTCAATTTAATTGTGCTTAAAGCTAGTTCTAACCTGATCAATTAGAATCTAGATCTTAGGTTGCTAAATACGTCACGGAAGTGGGGTTTAGGAATCTGAACTAATTAAATTGGGCAATTAAACTTTGCGCAAACGGAAGTTTGGTTTAGGATAATTGTGAACATATCAAACTTGGACTTATTGCTAGTTTAATCTGTTAGTTCTCGCAAACGAAAGTTTGGTTTGCTGCACTTAGACTTAGAGAATTATCGCAAAGGAATTTGGTTAATTCTATATCTGTGTTTTGAGTTCTAGAACCGTGCTTAATTAGATCCTTGCTGAATGAACTGTCTGCTTGTCTGATTTTCTGAGAATACCCTAGGCTTGACGCTTTTAATTACTTGCTTCACAACCGTTAATCTCTGCTACTGATTTACTTTCTCGCACCGCAATTTATTCCATTCACTATTTGCTTATTTCTAGTATTTATTCCTATAGTTCGATTCTCTTGAGACCAAGTGTCCCTGTGGATTCGATAACCCTATATACTACTTTGACATTGCTGTTCACTTGCAGTTTAGTATAGGGAAAACTTAGAACCTATCATCAGCCGGCCATCAGTCGCTCAGATACCTATAGCACAACCGCCTTTGGTGCAACCGCCGAGAAGATCGAGGACTTGTCGGAGATGTGGAGACGGGGGACATCGAGCATTTGTCTGTTCCCGTAGGTCTCGCTCAGCGCCAGTAGTTTACCAGATATGTGGAGTGCAGGGTCATCGTGCGTCCGAGTGTTTTCAGGATCCTTCTTCGGAGCCTGTTTCCTTTTGGTGAGTTGTGTGGTGTTTCGGATCACCATGCACCAGCTTGTTACCGTGGGCCACGCCCAGCGCCCGTTACTGTTTGTCAGATTTGTTATCGTGAGGGCCACATTACCCGTTTATGTCCGACGGCAGAGCCGCAGCGAGTTGAAGCACTGTTCGGAGATGCACACCCACCACACCCTCCCAGCACATCTGCCAGTGGTTACCACCACGAACCGCGATGCCGCCTGTGTTGGGCATTCCGGTTGTGTTGGGGCTGTTAGGGCTAAGATAGTTAGGCCAGGTAAGTAAGGGCTCTAACGCGTTTTTTGATGTGTGTAGATCGGCTTGTAATCGTCTTTGACGATTCGGTTGCGTGTAGTGGTGTTCCTTGTGGTACGGATTGGTAACCGCTAATACGTATACTTTGAAGGACCTACGTATTTAAAGCTCTATGTGGTGAATAGATGCTTTATTTACGTAGTGGATGTGGAGTATTTCGGTTGTCATTTTGAGTAGCGGAGTGGTTATATTGCATGCTCATGATGGTTGTGAATGCAATATAGTTACGATGTGAAAATGAATGATGGTCCGAGCAAACGGTTTCCATCCGAACCCTGAGAGACAACTGAAATCGCCGATTTGCTTGAGTGATTGTGTGTGGTAATTATTTGCTTATGTGTTTATGCTTGCGTGCTTTATTTAATGCTTGAGTGGTGCATTAGATAATTGGGAATTGTGTTTCGTTCATTGGTGTAGCACTGTTGAGTTGCTAATTTTTGTTTATGGCATGCATAGCATTTGAGAATCATTGATGGTGTGGGTAAGCCATTCAATTGGTAGTTATATTTCGTTGGCTTGAGTAATTTGAATGGTATCGTTGTCGTTAAGTTGGTAAAAAATAAAAAGTGTTAGAACCTTTCGTTAAAGTGTTGAGCTAACTCGAGAATGGTTGGATTCGACCGTCAATTCACGAGAGAGCGGAATTATAGAATATCGTTATTTAATCATGGGTAACCGTTGGTTACATGATTACCTAACTATATCTCTATGAGGAAGTGATATCGAGGGATGGATTGGTTTGAATTTCACCGCTCCTGTGAAAGTTGTTGAATTGAATGTAGGACGGAATGGACGATGCGATACGAATACGAGACCGAACCCGAACCCGAAAGCGAGATGGAATGTAAAGAGGCCGCAAGACAAGTTGACTCGGGAAGTGAAGCAGTTGGTTTGAATCGTCAGTGGAAGTGTATCAGTGCGGGGTAACTGGAAGGGCGAAACCGTTGGTATGATGAGTTGGAGCTAATGTCAGTGATAGTGTGGAACCCAGAGTAAAGCGAATGGTACGAAGGAAATTGGAGCGATAGAGATGTCAGGTTTTGAGATACAGATTCTTGACGAATGTCTCGGGGAGACAAACCAGTATCGGGAAAGATGTGGAAGGCAAAGCAAAGTGGGGAAGTCAGGAGTGAGAATCTGAGCAAAGGACATACTTGTGGACGATCGAGGTTAGAGGAAGATCAGTTAGAGAGAAAAGTGACACAGTAAGGCGGGAACGGAGGTCGAGAAAAGAAGTTATGGTTACGAGGGTGAGAGTAAAGCGCAAGAAAGGGAATGCCGTTGGGTTACGGATCGAGTATTGGAGAGATAGATAGATGAGCAGTGCGAAGGTTAGTGGAAAGTGTGGGACAATATAGCAAAGCGTCAGAGAGTATTGGAAGTACGATCTGAGTATCGGTGTTCAAGTAAAGAGACGTTGGTGTATGCGGAAAAAGCAGTAAAGTGCACGGTGAAACAACTTGCGGGGTTTGGTGCCGATTCAAAGTCTGTTAATGACGGAGAATTCGGGGACCGAATTCCTGTAAGTGGGGAAGAATGTAATATACCCTGTATTCAAAAGTATGGTTAACGTGCAGAAAAAGTCAACAGGGGCAAAATTGTAATTTTGCCAAACCCAGGGGCAAAATGGTAATTTTGCCAAAGTACGAGACGGAAGTCGAGACGGGCCAAATGTTCTTGTTTTAATACATAAAGAACATTTACAAGACTAGAATTGGAAGAAACTGAGCAGAAACAGGTTTTTCGGCTTATCGGAGTAAAAACCGAGAAAACTGGGAAAACTTCGGAAATTCATAACCGGAGCTAGGAAACTCCAAATGAAGTGATTCAAGTTGGTAAATTCATATAAAACCAGGGAGAATCAGATGTTGGAGGTTTTGGGATTTATGGGAATCGTGAAGTATTTTCTAAAACAATTATCGCGAAACCGAGAAAAACCGAGAAGAAATTGCAAGATGGGTTTAGAAGTGTTTTGGGCCGGTTTTGGGCTTTATTTTTGTGGATCAGAACAAGCTTCAGAGACAGTTGTCTCACCACCAGGTCGCCATCCTTCCCTGTTGAGGTGTCAAGCTAAGATGAAGAGGTGGCTTTGGAAGCCTTATCCACCTCTTTCACAAAAATTCATTTTTTTGTGAATCCCTCTCTCTCTCTAGCTTCAACCCACGACCAGAGCTCTCTCTTCTCTCTAGATTCCTGCAAGAAACCCAGAAAAATCCTTTGAATCTTCATCCAAAACTCAAGAACATGTAAGGTGTTCTTAAAACCTTCAATCACCAAAAACATCATAACTCTCTCAATATAAACCCTAATCCACTTCTGCAAAGTCTGATGGACTCCTCTCTCCCTCCTCTACAACCGCCATCCATCCAATCAGAACCGCCGTTGCCGGAGCTCGCCGGAAAGTGGCCGAAAAGCTGCCGCGGTTAGGATTTGGGTGTATCTCTCTCATCCTTCATCAGATCTGGGCGTTTTGAAGCTCCAGATGCAGAGATCTGCTCTTTCCGATCAGTTTGATATGTAGATCGTCACCTGAGTCGCCGGAAAAATGGGTGAACCGGCCGGTCAACGCCGGACCACCGCCGGTCAATGCCGGAGCCGGTCACCGGAGAAGCCTCGCCGCCGTCAAATTGAAGCCGGTTCTTCAGTGGTTGGGTCAGCATGGTTTGGTTCAGGAGATGGGTCGGTTTAGGCTTGGTTTAGCCTTGGTCAACGGTGGGTTAAACCGGTCAACGTTTGACCTAAACCGGTTTAACCTAACCGGTTCAATTTAGACCGGTTCAGTTGGTTTAGTTCGATTGAGGTGGTTTAGTCGGTTCAGATTGGGTCAACCGGTTCAAGCTCGGTCAACGGTCAAAGTCAAAGTCAACGGTCAACCGAGGTCAAAGTCAACGCCGGTCAACGCCGGTTAATGCATTGACTCCGGTCGGTTTTGCATTTGCGGTTTGTGTACGGGTGTTCGGGAAGCTTCGGAGTTCGTATTCGGGTGTTCGGGAGGTTCGGGTTTAGTTCAGGGTCTCGGGAAGTCGTATCCGCATCCGTGCCGTTCATTCCGACCGATCACGGTGAGTCGGCTCATACACCGTAGATGGAGCATATAGAACAAGAAATGATAAACCGTAGAGTTAGGGTTTGCATACCCGGATGTGATTTGATAATGAATGAGACTTGAATTTGGTGATTAACGATAAACCGGTTAAGGTTTAAGACGCATGTTAGGGTTGTGGAAATTAAACGGATTAAACCTGTTGTGTGCCGTTAGGTTGGTAGTGATGTTGATTATTGCATGCATATAGCCGTGGCATGATAGAGCCGTATATGCATATATATGTATGTAAAGAACGATATCGAATGGATCTAAGTACGATAATTAAGACGGTGTTAAAAGATGGAATTAAACCCAACAAACGTATGATGTATGAATCGATATCGGGTTTGAGTTGAAGGTTAAAGAAAAGTAAAGGAAAGATGAGACGTCGGGGAGTTTAGTGGGCTACTAGCTCTAAACCGACGGATTGGGGATGTGATAAAACGGGAAAGTGTGTGATTGGTGTGCCGTCTACGGATTAGCAATCCGCTAATCCAAAGTAGCGGACTTGAATGGGTTAAAAGAGAACGTTAATGAGATATGGGCCGTCTACGGGTTAGCGATCCGCTAATCTGAGGTAGCGGACGTGAATTGGTTAAAAGACTTTAAAAACCCTATGAGGCTTGTGTGTGTGGTGATTGTTGTTGTGTTGGTGTTGTGTGGTTGTTGTGATTTGTTGTGCAAGCCTTTTAGATTGTCTCGGTGTTGGGCCGAGCAATCCGTGTGATACTTAACTTGGTCACGGGACCGGTTAAGTCGTGGTTGCTGACTCGATGTGGTGCCGAGTCAAAGCGGTGGTGTTGGTGTGTGTGTGCGTGTGTAGACTTGCGGGACGTGGTGTTGAGATTGTTGATGAGTAATGATTGAGTATGGTTGCTAGAGTCCGAGCGAGTCTGCGTGTTTACTTTTCTGCACTAGGACTCTAGGGTGCGTTAGATCCCGCAAGTCTAGGTGTTTGGTTACGTTCCGGTACTTCCGACCCGATTGGATCCTCGGGTAGCTACCTGATCAGACACATGCCTTCGGGCAGTGGGGCTGGTTATGGTGTTAACCTACTGGGTGACGCCGGTAGGTGTGTGATTCGGAGAACACGGGGTCATGTCCTAGGGCCGAATCGCATGGAAACTCGGGTTGCCGGGGGTAACCGGAGTCACTGCGTATCGATGGGCTGAGAACAGTGTCCTAGCCGTTGGACTTCGTGTTGACGTCTAGGAGTCGTGGGGTTAGTTACCATGTTGGTGACAATGAGAACCCGTGGAAGTTACCGAGATTGTAAGGGCCCTGTGTTGAGTTTACATTGTTGGTGTTGCGCGATAGATAGATTGAGTTCCAATCGAGAGCATGTGCCGCAGTGTTCTCGATTCCCTTGATTACTCTTGTGTTGGTGTTGTTGTTGTTATTCGAATGATTGTGTGTTGTGGGTTCGACACGACGTGGTAGTGCGTGATCGACCGTTTATCGTATTGATCGTTGTTTTGGGATTTTGGGGACGGGAATTTGTAGAGGCTAGATAGACTAGCAGCCGTAGTGGGGAGCCGTCTCGCTGGGTGATCTTAGATCGCTCATTAGACTCTTTTTGTGGTTTTCAGGTTTAGCAGCGGCGGACGCGGGAGATCCTCGGTGTAGTCTCGGGATTGCTTGTGGCGGGATTTTGATTCGACATTTTTGGAGTTTTGTTTTTGTTCGGCTTTTGGTACCTTGTAGTACCATTTTGTGTTGCAACACGATGATCGTTTTTATTTATGGAAATCGTTTTGTAAAGACAGTTAAACGTTGCATGTAACGTTTGATTACTCAGAAATGAATACGCTTTCCTGATATTGTGTTTTGTCCGAACCGACACAACTCACGGAAGTGGTACAAGTTGAAAAGCTTTGTATCATGGAAGTGAGGATAGCGGAGTCAAAGACGGGTTAGTGCGAGCCTTTGTCTCAAACTGATCTGTCTCTGGCTTCGTCTTGTGACAAACCTTTTCTGTTTGACTTGCTCGGGTTCGACTTGGTCATGTTCTTGTTTGATTGTTGACCGGTCAGCTCGTCGGTCAGCGGATAATGGGAAAGGGGCGTTACAGGTATGCAAAGAAGAAGTTCTTCAGGGAGCTCAGACGATACTACTGGGATGAACCTTATCTCTACAAACACTGTTCAGATGGTCTTTACAGGAAATGCTTTGTTGATTCAGAGGTTCCTGACATCCTATTCCACTGTCATGGATCAGATTATGCTGGACATTTTGCTACATTCAAGACTGTGTCTAAGGTTCTGTAAACAGGTTTCTGGTGGGCTACGATGTTTAAAGACACTCATTCTTTTGTCTCTCAATGTGATGTCTGTCAAAGGAGAGGGACAATCAGTAAGAGGCATGAGATGCCTCAGAATTTCATTCTTGAAGTTGAGGTTTTTGATTGCTGGGGCATAGACTTTATGGGTCCTCTTCCCTCATCCCATGGGAATAAGTTTATCTTGGTTGCTGTGGACTATGTATCTAAGTGGGTAGAAGCAATAGCTAGTCCAACCAATGATTCTTCGGTGGTTATTAAGCTGTTTAAGACCATCATATTCCCTAGATTTGGAGTACCTCGGATTGTGATTAGTGATGGAGGATCCCACTTTATTAATAAGGTCTTCGAGAAGCTCCTAAGAAAGCATGGAGTTCATCACCGAGTTGCTACTCCTTATCATCCTCAGACTAGTGGACAGGTCGAGGTTTCTAATAGACAGATCAAGGAGATTTTAGAGAAGACAGTTGGGAAGACAAGAATGGATTGGGCAGCAAAGCTAGCTGATGCACTATGGGCTTACCGAACTGCATTTAAGACACCTCTTGGGACCACTCCATTCCATCTTCTGTATGGAAAAGCATGTCATCTGCCAGTGGAGCTTGAGCACAAAGCAGCATGGGCTGTAAAACAGATGAACTTTGATCTTAAGTCTGCTGCAGAGAGGAGATTGGTGCAGCTTAATGACTTGGATGAGATTAGACATTTTGCCTATGAGAACTTGAAGCTGTACAAAGAGAGGACTAAGGCTTATCATGATAAAAGGCTTGTCTCTAGACAGTTTGCACCCAACGATCAGGCACTTTTGTATAACTCACGTTTGCATTTGTTTACAGTTAAGCTGAAATCAAGGTGGTCCGGTCCTTTCAAGATCAAAGAAGTGCGTCCCTACGGAGGTATTGTTCTAACCAGCAAGGAAGGTAATGAATTCACTGTGAATGGACAGAGGGTGAAACACTATTGGGCTAAGGCCGAAATTCCAGAAGGTCATATTCTGCCTCTGGATGATGCACCCTCTGCCTAGATCAGCTCAAACGTCAAGCTATTGACGTTAAAAGAGCGCTGAGTGGGAGGCAACCAACTGTTAGGTTTTAGTGTTTTTGCATTTTGATTTTTGGTGTTTTTGTAGGATTTTACGTTTGTTTCTGTTTTTGGTGAGTTTTTGTTTGCAGGTCTCGGCCAAATCGCAGTGCGTCGATCGACCCACATTGTGTCGATCGTCACAACACGAAAGAAATCGCATTGCAGCGATCGTTGCGGTCCTGAGAAACGATCGACACACGACGAAAAATCGCCTAGCAACGGTCGATGCTAGGCGATCGACACACTAGCGAGTTGGGCCGATTCTGCGGTTTAATGAAGAATGAAGATTTTGCACTTTGGCCCAGAAGTTTCCAGTATTTACAAAGAAGCCCCAGCCGAGATCAAGCCTATATAATTAGGATTTTGGTGTTTATTTTAGATACGCTTTCATAATTAAGAGCAGAGAGTTTTTAGAGCTATTGGGGCTGATCTGATCCTGTACTTCACCCTATTTTGGAGAAGATTTCGAACCCCTTTATTTTTTTAATCTCTTTTATGATTTCTATTAATTCAATGATTTCTGTTACATTAATCATGTCTGAGTAGATTCATAGCTAGGTTTAGGGTTTCTCATTAAGGATTTCATGACTTGCTAGACTTGTTTAAATCAGTTAAGGATTCACATGAATAGAATGTTCTTTGATCTAAATTGTGCTTAATGCTAGTTCTAACCTGATCAATTAGAATCTAGATCTTAGGTTGCTAAATACGACACGAGAGTGTGGTTTAGAATCTGAACTATTTAGATTGAGCAATTGAATTATTCGCAAAGGAATTTGGCTTAGTTTAATTGTGAACATATCGAACTTGAAATTAATGCTGGTTTAATCTGTTAGTAATTGCAAAGGAATTTGGATTACTGCACTTAGACTTAGAGAATTCTCGCAAAGAGATTTGGTTAATTCTATATTCGTGATTTGAGTTCTAGAACTGTGCTTAATTAGATCATGACTGATTGATTTGTCTGCTTGTCTGATTTCCTGAGAACACCCTAGACTTAGCGCCTTTAATTAACTGCTTTCACAAGCAATCCTGCTATTGATTTACTTTCTCGCATTGCTATTTAGTTTACTACAAATTGCCTTCTTCTTAGTTTAAATTCCTACGGTTCTTTATCTATCGAGACCAGAGTCTCTGTGGATTCGATACCCTATATACTACAATCACTTAACTGTGCACTTGCAGTAGAATAGGATTAATTCTTGACCCTATCAAGTTTTTGGCGCCGTTGCCGGGGACTCTTAGAGTCTTCGATAGGATCGAACTTAGGGTTTCTACTAGGATTTTTATTTTTCTTTGTTTTTGTTTTCGTTTTTTATTTGAGTTACTAAATTTTTCTCTGTTTTCTCTCTGTCGCAGGTACCGATTTCGCTTTGCGTCGATCGTTGCACCCTTGTGTCGATCGTCACTAGGCGATTCTGAGATTGAATCGATCGTTGCACTGATAGCATCGATCGTTGCTTGACGATTACAGACAGTTTATGCAGACACGTGAAACTAGAAGTAATCGGAACTTGAACCTCGTTAATCTCGGACTTGAAGAACTTGGACGTCTAGAGAGGACTAACAGAAGAGAAAGAAGAGCAAGGATGGTGGTACATAAGCTAATCTTAATGCCTGATGCTGAAGGTACCCTGAGGGACCGAGATAACAACCCGTACAATGTTGCTGGGCATCGGATTGATGCTGAAGGGAATGTAATCCCTAATCCTACTGAGCAACCGCAACAGGAGAAGAACCAAGGTCAAAGACAGGTCCAAGGTAGACAGATGGTTGTCCATGAGAGGACTTTATCTGACTATAACAGACCGGATGAGTTTCATGCAAACCGGTTAGCTTTAGTGATTCCTGGATTTGAGAGGAATGATTTTGAAATCAAAACCATCTACTACTCGCTGATGAGACAGAATGCCTTCCATGGTTACCCAACAGAGCAGCCTATGGATCACATTGATCAGTTTGAGGATATAATCACTGGCATGAAGTATGATGGAGTTTGCCAGGATTATCTGTTTCTTAAGCTCTTTCCGCACAGTCTCGCTGGAGACGCTGCTGCATGGATTAAGCAATTGCCACCTGGGCAGTTTGATACTTGAGCATCTCTGAAGAGTGAGATCCTGCGTCACTTCAATGATGATGCGCGTTTAGATCAGTCCAGGCAGGACATACTCACATTTTCCCAAGGCCCTGTGGAGCCTCTTAAAGCTGCCTGGATGAGATTCAAGAAGTACCAGCGTGACTGCCCACACCATGGATTTACTGAGGTTACATTGCTAGGTATTTTCTTTAGAGGCATAGATCTTCCATATCAGTCTGCGCTGGATAACTCCAGTAATGCAAACTTCAACACCAGGACTCCTGCGCAAGCTAAGCAGTTGATTGAGAACTTGGTGAGCAGCAACAGTTGCAAGACTATGGATGAGAGGAGGAAGAAATCTGGTGGAAGTGTAGAGAATTCAGAGATTGCTGAATTTAGATCTAAGCTGGACACAATTTGCAATCTTCTAGCTAGTAAGAAGGCTGTCCACTTTGCTCAAGATGTAGAGGTAATTCAGACTGAGGAGGACACTCAGGAAGAAGATGTGAATTACATTGGAGGATCTGGTTTCCAAGGTAACAGATTTGGTAATCAGCAGGGAAACAGGTTTTTCAATGGAGGACAAAAAAGTGCCTTCACAGGCAATCAGAACTCCTTTGGACAAACTAGTGGTTTTCAGAAACCTTTTGGACAAGGTACTCAGAGAACCTATGGATCTTCATCTTATCAGACTCCTCCTGCAGCCACTGCTCATGAGAGTAAGATGGAGGCAATGATGAAACAGCTGCTGGAGAGTCAGACTAAGAGTGCTGCAGACTTCGACAAGAAGATAGGTACAGTCTATGAGGAGATGAATGGGAAGTTTGAATATCTGAGCTCACACATGAAGGAGCTTGATGCTAAGGTTGCAAGAACTGCTGGATATGCTCAGAGGGAAGATGGATATCTCCCGGGACGAACTGATGCTAATCCCAAGTACCAATGCAATGCAGTGACATTGAGAAGTGGTAAGGAGTTGTTACCTGGCCAGAAAAGGCAGTTGAGGGTGGAAGAACTCGTGGAAATTGAAGAGTTGGAAGATGGGATCCGTGACATTCGCAATGCATCGATCGACACCACCAAGCAACGGTCGATGCAAGGCGATAACGAAGAAACCGTCGTCACAAAGTCACCCAGCAACGATCGACACAACTCCAGTGACGGTCGATGCAAGGCGACTGCAGAGGGTTCAAAACCAGAGAAACCGAAACAGTCGACCGAGAGGGTTTACAATCCTAAGGTACCTTATCCCAAGAATCCCAGAAAAGCTAAGAACGATAGGCAGTATGCCAAGTGCAAGGAGTTCATTAAAAAGGTGAAAGTTGAAGTGCCTTTGATTGACTCCATGAAAACCTCTCCTGTGATGAGGAGATGCCTTAAGGATATGATTGCTGGGAAGTGGTCTGATGAGGAGAGTGTAATGATGATCAATGAGGTGTGTAGTGCAGTGATTCAGGGCAGAATTCTTGAGAAGTTGAAGGATCCAAGAAGCTTTGTGTTGGATTGTGCTATCTACAGGGAGAGATTCGAAAGATCTCTATGTGATCTTGGTTCCAGTGTGAATCTTATGCCTTTCTCAGTTGCTAAGAGGCTCGGGATGACTGGTTTCAGACCCACTAGGATATCACTGGTTCTGGCAGATAGAACGATCAGGATTCCCGAAGGAATATTGGAGGATGTGCCTATAATGATTAGCCAATGTGTGATTCCTACTGACTTAGTGGTTCTGCAGTATGGAGAGGAGCCAAAAGATCCACTAATTTTAGGCAGGCCTTTCTTAGCTACAACTGGTGCGATGATTGACTGTCAAGGAGGTAAAATAGTTCTGAATGTGGATGATCTGAAAATGAGTTTTTATATGGACAAGCTGGTAAAGAGACCAACCATCGACGGACAGACCTTCTATGTGGACACACTAGGTGATTTGGCTGCAGAGTACTTTCACAAGTCACATGCTGAAGATCCACTAGAAAGAGCTTTACTAAGCTCTATATTGGAGCTGGAGTACCTGTAGGACGAGCCAGCGATGTGCTATGCAAGACTGATGGATTCTGTTGAAGTAGCAATGCAGGTGGAAGTGTCTGACGTGATGATGCAACGATCGACACTAACTAAGCATCGGTCGTTGCAAGTCGACAGGGACTGGGCCGAGGAAAAAGCTCCGAAAATAGAGCTGAAACAACTTCCATCCGGGCTAAGGTACGCGTTTCTTGGACCAAATTAAACTTATCCAGTGATTGTTAATGCTAGTTTGAACAACGCAGAGCTCACTTTACTGCTAAGCAAGCTGCGCAAGCATCGCAAAGCTCTTGGCTATTCTCTTGATGACATTTCAGGTATCTCACCGGAGCTGTGCATGCATCGGATACATCTTGAGGATGAGTCTAAGACATCTGTTGAGCATCGAGAAGGCTTAATCCTAATCTGCAGGAAGTGGTTAAGAAGGAGATTATGAAACTCCTTGATGTTGGGATTATCTATCCTATTTCAGATAGTGATTGGGTGAGTCCAGTCCATGTAGTGCCTAAGAAGGGAGGAGTTACAGTTGTGAAGAATGAGAAGAATGAGCTGATCCCTACTAGGACTGTAACGGGACACAGGATGTGCATAGATTACAGGAAGCTGAATGCTGCAACCAGGAAGGATCACTTTCCCTTGCCTTTTATTGATCAAATGCTAGAGAGGTTAGCTAATCATCCTTACTACTGCTTCCTCGATGGATACTCAGGTTTCTTTCAGATTCCTATCCACCCAGAAGATCAGGGAAAGACCACTTTCACTTGTCCATATGGCACACTTGCTTACCGTAGGATGCCTTTTGGACTCTGTAATGCTCCTGCCACCTTCCAGAGATGCATGATGTCCATATTCACAGATATGATTGAGGACTTTATGGAGGTATTCATGGATGTCTTCTCAGTCTATGGATCATCTTATAATGAATGTTTAGATAATCTGTGCAAGGTGCTGACTAGATGCGAAGAGAAGCACTTGGTCCTTAACTGGGAAAAATGCCACTTCATGGTCAGAGATGGTATTGTTCTTGGACATAAAGTATCTGAAGCAGGGATCGAAGTGGACCGCGCTAAGATTGAGGTAATGACCAACCTTCAGGCGCCTGATTTTGTTAAGTCTATAAGAAGCTTTCTTGGACATGCTGGCTTCTATAGACGGTTCATCAAAGACTTCAGTAGGATTGCTAGGCCATTAACTGCATTGCTGTGTAAGGATACCAAATTTGAGTTCAATGCAGACTGTCAGACTGCATTTGAACAAATCAAGCAGGCATTAGTGAGTGCTCCAATAGTTCAGCCACCAGATTGGGATCTACCTTTTGAGGTTATGTGTGATGCAAGTGACTTTGCTGTAGGAGCTGTTCTGGGACAGAAGAAGGACAGAAAGCTTCATGCTATCTATTATGCTAGTAGGACACTAGATGATGCGCAGAGAAACTATGAAACCGCGGAGAAGGAGCTGTTGGCTGTTGTCTTTGCATTTGAGAAGTTCCGCCCCTATCGTGTTGGCTCCATGGTGATTGTTCACACTAATCATTCAGCCCTGAAGTATCTGATGCAGAAAAAGGATGCTAAGCCAAGATTGTTGAGATGGATTCTGTTGCTTCAGGAGTTTGATATTGAAGTGAGGGACAAGAAGGGAGTTGAGAATGGAGTTGTTGATCACCTTTCAAGGATGCTGGTTGAGGAAGACGTGCCTATAAATGATTATTTGCCTGAGGAAAATGTCAACATGATTGGTACAATTTTTCAGATGGATTTGGGCAGTGAGTTGCAGAACTGTCGGGACAATCGCACTGTGTCGATCGATGCCACATTGGCAACGGTCGATACAAGTATCGGGGAAGCAACGATCGACACATGTACAAGCAACGGTCGATGCATACCTGATACGAACCGAGAATCCTTCAGGATCAGAATTGGGAATTATGACTTCGAAATTGCTGTTGTAGCAACCACTGATCGGCCCTGGTATGCAGATATAGCTAATTACCTTGCTGCTGAGACTGAACCAGATGATTTAAAGGGTTATGCAAAGAAAAAGTTCTTTAGGGAGCTTAGACGATACTACTGGGATGAGCCTTATCTCTATAAGCACTGTTCAGATGGTCTTTACAGGAGATGCGTTGCTGAATCAGAAGTTCCAGACATCCTCTTCCACTGTCATGGATCAGATTATGCTGGACATTTTGCTACATTCAAGTCTGTGTCTAAAATTATGCAAGCAGGTTTCTGGTGGCCTACAATGTTTAGAGACACTCATTCTTTCATATCTCAGTGTGATGCCTGTCAGAGGAGAGGGAAAATCAACAAGAAGCATGAGATGCCTCAGAATTTCATTCTGGAAATTGAGGTTTTCGATTGCTGGGGCATAGATTTTATGGGTCCTTTTCCCTCATCATATGGGAATAAGTTCATCTTGGTTGTTGTGGACTATGTGTCTAAGTGGGTTGAAGCAATAGCTAGTCCAACCAATGATTCTTCGGTGGTCATTAAGCTGTTTAAGACCATCATATTCCCCAGATTTGGAGTACCTCGTATAGTGATTAGTGATGGAGGATCTCATTTTATCAATAAGGTCTTCGAGAAGCTGCTAAAGAAGCATGGAGTTCATCACCGAGTCGCTACTCCTTATCACCCTCAGACTAGTGGACAAGTCGAGGTTTCTAACAGGCAGATTAAGGAGATCCTTAAGAAGACAGTTGGAAAAACAAGGAAAGATTGGGCAGCGAAGTTGGATGATGCATTATGGGCTTACAGGACAGCATTCAAGACACCACTTGGGACCACTCCATTCCATCTGCTATATGGAAAAGCATGTCATCTGCCAGTAGGGCTTGAGCACAAAGCAGCATGGGCTGTAAAACAAATGAACTTTGATCTTAAGTCTGCTGCAGAGAGGAGATTAGTGCAGCTTAATGAGTTGGATGAGATTAGACATTTTGCTTATGAGAACTCAAAGTTGTACAAGGAGAGGACTAAGGCATATCATGACAAGAAGATTGTCTCCAGACAGTTTGACTCTAATGATCAGGTACTTTTGTATAACTCTCATTTGCATTTGTTTCCAGGTAAGCTGAAATCAAGGTGGTCTGGTCCTTTCACAATCAAAGAGGTGCGTCCATATGGAGCTGTCGTTCTAACTGGCAAGGAAGGTAATGAATTCACTGTTAATGGACAAAGGGTGAAACATTATTGGGCTAAGGCCGAGATTCCAGAAGGTCAGATTCTGCCTCTGGATGATGCACCCTCTACCTAAATCAGCTGAAGCGTCAAGCTATTGACGTTAAACAAGCGCTGAGTGGGAGGCAACCCACTGTTTTCGTTTTTGCATTTTAATTTTAGTGTTTTTGTAGGATTTTACGTTCGTTTCTAGTTTTGGTGAGTTTTTGTTTGCAGGTCTCGGACAAATCGCAGTGCGTCGATCGACACACCACTGTGTCGATCGTCACAACACGAAAGAAATCGCATTGCAGCGATCGTTGCGGTCCTGAGCAACGATTGACCCACAACGATAAATCGCACAGCAACGGTCGATGCACCTAGTGCAACGATCGATGCCTGAGCGACAGAGGTAAAAAAAATCCGACAGAACTCAACCATTCCTTAAACAAATTTTTATTTCTTTTTGCCAAACATTCGCTTGACACTACTGGGGACAGTGTGTCTTAAGTGTGGGGGAGGTTCTACTAACTTCTTTCTTTTTGTTTTCTTAGAGTCAGTTAAATTTTTAAAAATTTTGTTTTATTGAGTCAAACTTGTTTAAGTAAGAAACAATGATTTTTTTAGAAGATTAGCAGCACTTGCAGGAACTTAAGTAACCATTGGGATGAAGTTGCAGATTATCTCTGACTATTAGAAAACCCAGACACAGATCAACCTACTGAGAACACCCACATCACTTCAGGTATCAGAGGATCCTTTTACTGACTTCACCTTAATATTGACTTAGATTTATCATATAAGGGCTTGGAATATTTGATTCGGATTCCTTCGTTAGTTCTGACACAGCCTGTAAACCTGTCCTATTTAGTTCCCTTCAACCCTTCCATAAATTAAAAAAAAGAATAATAAACTGAGGATGAGTTAATAACTCCGAAGTGGTCTATGGGAGTGGTAGCTAAAACTATTACCTCATGTGCATCCATGGAATGTGTCCAAAGTACACCCCAAAACGGGAAGAACACTGATAAAAAAAAAATGATACCCATTGGGGAAAAATCAGTTGTTAAGGAAGGGAAAAGAGAAGAAAGGGACTAGAGAAAGATACTTTGGTGGTCTAGAACTGGCAAGGTAAGAGTCCATGTGCCTTTGATCGATATTCCTTAGGTGAGACCGCACTTAAATACTTGCAGAAGTCAGTAGGGAGAATGTGAATGCGTGAATGTGATTGTGGAGTTTACTTAGGACAGTTACTAAGTGTGGGGGAAGTATATGTTGGTCTTGATATCTGCAGGTTGATTCTTTCATGTGGTTTACTAAGGGGAATCTGAGTGTTGCTGCTTCTAGGATGAAAAGAGTTTCTGAAGAGTTTTCAAACCTCTTCACTACATTCTAGTTCTCTGTTTTGCTTGAGGGCAAGCAAAGGCTAAGTGTGGGGGAGTTGATATATCATGGTTTTTACCGGTTTTATGCCATGATATAATTGTGTTTTTAGAGTCTTTTGTGTTCTTTTAGAGTCTATTACAGGTATAATCAGGTTTGGAGCTGAATTGGAAATATTGGAGCATTTTGGGGATTTTTGGAGTGATTGGCCGAGAGATTGAGCTCATTGTCCGATTTTGAGATCATGCATCGATCGACACACCTTTGGTGTCGATCGACACACTAGCGAGTTGGGCCGATTCGGCGGTTTAATGAAGAATGAAGATTTTGCACTTTGGCCCAGAAGTTTCCAGTATTTACAAAGAAGCCCCAGCCGAGATCAAGCCTATATAATTAGGATTTTGGTGTTTATTTTAGATACGCTTTCATAATTAAGAGCAGAGAGTTTTTAGAGCTATTGGGGCTGATTTGATCCTAGTACTTCACCCTATTTTGGAGAAGATTTTGAACCCCTTTATTTCTTTAATCTCTTTTATGATTTCTATTAATTCAATGATTTCTGTTTCATTAATCATGTCTGAGTAAATTCATAGCTAGGTTTAGGGTTTCTCATTAAGGATTTCATGACTTGCTAGACTTGTTTAAATCAGTTAAGGATTCACATGAATAGAATGTTCTTTGATCTAAATTGTGCTTAATGCTAGTTCTAACCTGATCAATTAGAATCTAGATCTTAGGTTGCTAAATACGACACGAGAGTGTGGTTTAGAATCTGAACTATTTAGATTGAGCAATTGAATTATTCGCAAAGGAATTTGGCTTAGTTTAATTGTGAACATATCGAACTTGAAATTAATGCTGGTTTAATCTGTTAGTAATTGCAAAGGAATTTGGATTGCTGCACTTAGACTTAGAGAATTCTCGCAAAGGAATTTGGATTGCTGCACTTAGATAGTACGGTGGTCTAGAGCTGATAAGGTAAGAGTCCATGTGCCTTTGATCGATACTCCTTAGGTGAGACCGCACTTAAATACTTGCAGAAGTCAGTAGGGAGAATTTGAATGCGTGAATGTGATTGTGGAGTTTACTTAGGACAGTTGCTAAGTGTGGGGGAAGTATATGTTGGTCTTGATATCTTGTGATTGATTCTTTCAGTGGTTTACTAAGGGGAATCTGAGTGTTGTTTCTTCTAGGACGAAAAGAGTTTCTGAAAGTTTTCAAACCTCTTCACCATGTTTTAGTTCTTTGTTTTGCTTGAGGGCAAGCAAAGGCTAAGTGTGGGGGAGTTGAAATATCATGGTTTTTACCGGTTTTATGCCATGATATAAGTCTGTTTTAGTGTCTTTTGGTGTTCCTTTAGAGTCTTTTGCAGGTTTTATTAGGTACACGTACGTTTGGAGCAAAAGTGGAGATTATGGAGCTAATTGGATCACGTTGGAGATTTGACCCGAGAGACTATGCTCACTGTCCAGATTTGATGACTGTGTCGATCGTTGCACACCTGCATCGATCGATGCACAGCGCGAATGGGCCAGACTCGGCGGTTTAATGAAGAATGCCAATATTGCAGAAGTGCCCAGAAGTTCCAGATATTTATACAGAAGCCCCAAGTCGTGTTTTAGCTTTTTAATTAGGTTTTTAACTTCTGTTTTAGATACGTTATCATAACTTAGAGCAGAGAGTTTTTAGAGCTTTTGGGGCTGATCTGATCCTGTACTACATTCGTTTTGGAGAAGTTTTCGAACCCCTTTTATATTCTAATCTCTTTTATGATTTCTATTTATTCATTGATTATGTTTACATCATCTATGTCTGAGTAGTTTCATAGTTAGGTTTAGGGTTTCTCATAGGGATTTCATGACTTGCTAGATATAATTAATTCAGTTAAGGATTCACATCAATAGATGTTCTTCAAACTAAATTGTGTTTAATGCTAGTTCTAACCTGATCACTTAGAATCTAGATCTTAGGTTGCTAAATACGACACGACAGTGTGGTTTAGAATCTGAACTATTTAGGTTGAGCAATTTAATTACTCGCAAAGGAATTTGGTTTAATTAGATTGTGAACATATCAAACTTGGAATTAAAGCTGGTTTAATCTGTTAGTAATTGCAAAGGAATTTGGATTACTGCACTTAGACTTAGAGAATTCTCGCAAAAGAATTTGGTTAATTCTATATCTGTGTTTTGAGTTCTAGAACTGAGTTTAATTAGATCATGACTGATTGATTTATCTGCTTGTCTGATTTCGTGAGAACGCCCTAGACTTAGCGCCCTTAGTTTATTGCCTACAACAACAACCTGCTACTTGTTTACTTTCCTGCTTGCTTTTAGTTAATCGAATACAATTTGCTTTTTGCTTTCTCCTAGTTTTAATTCTCTTTAAGTTCTTGATTCTATCGTTGCCTAGAGTCCTCGTGGATTCGATCCCTAAGTACTACATTGACATTACTATGCACTTGCAGTTAGTATAGGGTAAAACTCGAGACCTATCAGTTGGATACACAAGTGAACCAAATTTCAAGCTCAGTTAAGGGAAAGAATGTCATGGACACCCACATCAAGGCTTGGTCAGTTCAGATTGATGACGGATCAAACCAAGGAGAGACATTTGAGTTTAAGACTGTTGAACTTGTTGAAGATGCTGAAAAACCCGAGAGAAAAATCTCGACGTCGACCGACACTACCTTTGATGTTGGTCGACACCAAGGGCGTGAGGAACTAATTTCACAAACCGTTTGTAGCATTGCTGAAGAGAATACTCATGAGCCTCAAATACCCTTTCCTGAAGAGTCTGTGAAGTCTCAACAAGAGCTAGATGGGGCTAAACATCTGGAAGTAATGGATGAGAATTTGGAAGAGGAACCACAGCCTGATGATCCATCCTATCATCCTTGTGTGCAGAGATACTTGGAGAAGATGCTACCTATGGACGAGGTGTTAAAAGATTGGGTGATACTGATCCTCAAACAAGTCAGTGATGTGTTGCTGACCCAGATCCCCCAAGAAGCTACCAGATCCTGGTATATTTGTGCTGAGTTGTTCCATATTTGAGGATGGCTTAAGGCATTCCTTGTGTGATTTAGGAACTGCTGGAAATCTCATGCCATACTCTGTGGCAGAGAAACTGGGGATGACAGATTTTTCACCTACTAGGACATCCTTGGTCCTATCTGATCAGTCAAGAAGGATTCCGGAAGGAGTTCTTGAGGATGTCCCAGTCAGAGTTGGAAACTACCTAGTTCCGACATATTTTGTGGTGCTGAAGTACGATAGTGAGCCGGATGATGCTCTAATACTGAGAAGACCTTTCTTAGCCACAGCTGGAGCAAAGATTGATGTGAGGCATGGTTTGATCGATCTCCATCTGGGAGATGAGCCTATGCACTTTGTGTTGGGATTATGTCCTGAAATCACATTGTACTCACTCTAAAGATAGTTGTATTGTCGAGATCGGACAATTCATATGATACT
This sequence comes from Orychophragmus violaceus, assembly GCA_030180135.1. Lineage (NCBI taxonomy): Eukaryota > Viridiplantae > Streptophyta > Magnoliopsida > Brassicales > Brassicaceae > Orychophragmus > Orychophragmus violaceus. Next base: position 75,056,226 of record CM058237.1, read on the forward strand.
GGGTAGTCATAATGTTTTGCTAGAAACCGCTTATGACAAATGAGTTGTAACTCATTTCTAGTATCGTGTGAACCTTCAGGGTCACACACCTAAGCGAGCTGGATACACTTTGTGTGGGATCGATCATTGGCATATGATCTGATCAGTGTGTATTGGATACACATTGAATTGAGTTTTGAATAGGTGTATCGATCGATGCAGTGTGAGCATCGATCGATGCACAATGGGCCTCGAGACTGACGTTTCGAGTTATTGACTTAAACGAGTCGGGTTTTGATCCGCAAGTGGTTTGGGTCATCCCAGGTCGATATATATATAATGTCTTATATGATCGACCTGAGCCCTAGCCGTCAGTGTTGCTTCTCAGTGAGAAAACAAGAGACACAGAAACTCAAAACCCACAGGAGATCCGATTCCCGGTACTAGCATCCCGGCGGATTCCAGCTTGTGTGCGTGTGGACTACGATAGAGGCGCAGCAATTGAGGCGCTCTAGATCTCGTTTACCTGCTCCAATTTCCGCTGCCAATCTCCAGGTGATCACGAGGTCAGTTATTAGATTCAATCACCTAGTCCCAGGATCCTAGGGATTCCAACAGTGGTATCAGAGCCATATGGTTTAATAGATTGAATAAGTTGCCTGGAATTCGATTAGATCGAGTTATTGACTTAAACGAGTCGGGTTTTGATCCGCAAGTGGTTTGGGTCATCCCAGGTCGATATATATATAATGTCTTATATGATCGACCTGAGCCCTAGCCGTCAGTGTTGCTTCTCAGTGAGAAAACAAGAGACACAGAAACTCAAAACCCACAGGAGATCCGATTCCTGGTACTAGCATCCCGGCGGATTCCAGCTTGTGTGCGTGTGGACTACGATAGAGGCGCAGCAATTGAGGCGCTCTAGATCTCGTTTACCTGCTCCAATTTCCGCTGCCAATCTCCAGGTGATCACGAGGTCAGTTATTAGATTCAATCACCTAGTCCCAGGATCCTAGGGATTCCAACAGTGGTATCAGAGCCATAGGGTTTAATAGATTGAATAAGTTGCCTGGAATTCGATTAGAATGGGTTTTAATTGAATTGATGCTAGCTAGGATTCGTTTTGATAAGTAGAATCTCGGATTTATTAGTTATCGTAAACGAAGAACTGTGTTTTCGCACAACATCGATCGATGCACTGGGTGTGTCGATCGTTGCAACGCGAAAACGACAAAATTGATTTAGGGTTTTCGCACAGCATCGATCGGTGCACTGGGTGTATCGATCGATGCAGCGCGAAAATGCAAAAGCAATTGTGTTTTCGCATAGCGTCGATCGACACATCGATGCACTGCGAATTCGCCTAATTAAATCAATGGGTTTCGATTTAGAAATCGCACTGTGTCGATCGATATACTGGGTGCATCGATCGACACAGGCTGTGCGAGAGGATATATCGGTTCAATTGGATTGAACCGGTTGTCTCGCATGGTTAAGTCGGTTTAATTGGATTGGACCGATTATCAAAGACTGTCTTCGGTTTAGGTCTATGTCGACTGTCACACACAGGTTGTGTCGATCGACATGACCGGTTCGATGAACCAGGTTAATTGGATTAACCGGTTATTGAAATCCGGTTTTGTTTGGTGGTGTCGATCGACAGACAGTGTCTACGTCGATCGACACAGTGCTCGGAATTCTGGTTATTGAACCTTGAATGTACAGAAACCAAACTCGACCTAAACCTTGATCAAAGTTTTGCTTCAATATGGTCAACTGTCAAGACTCGTTTCATTGTGTGATGGTCTAGCCAAGAGCTTGGTGTCCACAATTAGGTGAGTAAGGCAGGTAATTATGTTGATGGACTTGCGGTGCTTGACATCAACAATTACATGACATAATAGATTGATTTGCTAACCTTTCGGAGTTTAGTTTCCTCAACTAAACATCAAGTGACCTTGATGTCTTGCCCAATCTAGTCTACTGTCAAGACTCGGTTCATTGTTGGATAGTCTTGGAGTCCTTGGTATCCACAGTGATCTGATCAAGGCAGGTGATCATTGATAGACACGCAGTGCGACTGTCAATGATCGCAAGACAGAAGAGATTGGTTTACTTGACTGGGCTATCAGAAGTTATGGGCCCAGAGACGTCAGAGTGGATGAGGCATGGATTGTCTCATCTACGACCAAGAGTTGTACTGGGTACAATTAGCAAAGGTTTGCTTACCTAGATTACTAAACTCTGGGTGATGATGAGTCGTCCACTCAGATTTTAGTGATGTATGGATCTTGGATCATTATATTTATAGAGGAAACACTGTTTGAATATAATGCGAGTTTTCTTATTAGATAAGATTTCTCATCATATACATAACTAAATCTTTGTTTTTCTTGGATTTCAGCTTATGTCTATGACTACTTTCTCGTTACGATCCGTCCTTGAGAAGGACAAGTTAAATGGATCCAACTGTAAGATTATGTGTGTTCATTGGTGTAATTGTCAGGTTACAACCTAGCACATAATCAACTAGGATCTAGGTGATTTGCAGTTGAATCATAAACAGATCAGATTCATTACCTTATGATTGCAGCGGATTGATCAAAGGAATGAAGAGATCACAGAGAGCTGATGATAACCGGCTCCTCCTAGGTATCCACACTCTTACAAGCTACTGGATCAGGCTGCTAGACCAAGCTGGAACAACAGAGAGAGAGAGGACGACTCAGGCTAAAATCGCAGGTGGGGTTGTGTCTGAGCCCTAGGCGCCATTCCTCTTCCTTATATGGGCCCAAGTTATTAAACTAATGGCTCATTAGGCTTTTGGGCCCAAGGCCCAAATCAGACAAAAAGCTGTATTTTGTCTAGCCCAATTCTCTGTACAAATACAGTAAATGCCTTGCATCTTACCGTATTAATTCCTTGTTAACTTTCCCGTTAGCTATGGTGTGTGACCCTTAGGGATCATACAATACTGGTAATAAGTCCTAAACTTATAGATCATGAGCGGGCTCTAGCAAGTCATCATGATCACCCAGTATTTATGACTTATGTCTGATCTCGACACTTATCATACTTTCTAGAGATAGTACGGTAGATTTCAGGACATTCCCAACAATCTCCCACTTGTACTGGAATCCTACATTCCCTAATCCTTTTGTCTCAATATCTCGATCTGGCATAAGGCAAGATGCGTGTCATCCTTATATAGCCAGACCATGTTCATCGGACCAGATTTGATACTGACAATGCAAACGACTTGGGCAAGTCCGTTTGGAAGTGGCCACTCTCTTACCAGCTATCAAGTCTCCGATTGGCCTAGAGATATTACCTCCGTTAAAAGGCAGGGACAAATCCCATCTTGTTCCATCACTATGAACTACACACTTCATAATACACCCAACCAAGGTCCTTATAGCTCCCAGTTATGAAACAACGTTAGACAATGATCAAAGCGCATCAATCCATGTGCAGCCACATGCATGCGAACTCAGGTCTAAGGACTATACTCTATAGTCGTATATGAGAACCTCTTATGACACAGATATTAATATCTTGTAGAGTTCTCATCAGCGGGCCATGTCCGGTCATATGCTCCCCTACATATACCTATGTGTCGACTTTGATGCCGTGCATCTATGACCCCTCGAAACTTGGTCATAAGTCTCAACACAATCTAGTCTCAAGTGGTTGTTGGTGTTCCAATTTCAACAACCTTCGACTATGGACACTATGATTTATGTCATTTCGTTAAATATGGGGTTTCAGGATCAAGTCTACTCATGTACTTCGATGGCCCATATATAATGACATGAATCATTTTGGAACGATTATTTATATCACAGTTAAAATAATCCAGAAATCATAAATTTCATAAACATAAAATGTTATGTTTACATGAACCTTTCAAAACAACTAAATAAAGCCCTTTACAAACTCCCACTGAAATTAAGACTACATCTTAATTTCACTTATCCTACAGCTACAGTCCGCGACTCGTGCTTAGGCCTAAGGAGTGGCTTCGTTAATAGATTAGCAACGTTCTCATTCGTTGAAACTTGCTGATCTACTTAACACCTCTGTCATTTATCTCACGGAATAGGTTATACCTACCCTCAAGGTGTTTGGACCTCTGATGTGCAGCTAGTCTCATCTATGCTGGGAATCACATCAAGTTCAGTGATGAACTTTTCTTTCCAAACAACCTCTTTCGCCGCTACCCAAGCTGCGAAATGTTCAGCTTAAGTCATGGAGTCAGCAACAGTGCCTTGCACCGCCAGACAGACACAAGATATAACCGGACTGTGACCGGAAATCATCTTTGTCTGTTGGAAACTTGCCTTTCAGACTCTATCGACTTGTAGCACCTCACTTTCTCCGTAAATCAAGAACTTATCCTAAGTATTTTCCAAATACTTGAGGATATTCATTACGTCTATCCAGTGATTCTTTGCTGGATTTGACTGGTCTTTACTTGTCTTGCTTAACATTAAAGCAACATCAAAACAAGTACGTGTCATGGCATACATGATAGATCCAATTGCCGACGCATATGGAATCTCATCCATGCATTCAAGCTCAGCAGATATCGTAGGACACTGTTTCTTGCTTAACGTAATGCCATGTGACATTGGCATAAAACCCTTCTTGGAATGCTGAAAACGTGTAGGACTTTGTCAACATAAGAATCCTGACTTTGTCCTATCAGCTCTTTTGGATCCCTATCTTTAGATCCAAAATCCAAGAACATACGTGGCTTTACCCATGTCAATCATAAAACCAACTCCCAAGCCAGTCCTTTACCGACTGCAGAATTGGGACGTTATTTCCGAGAATCAGTATGTCATCGACATACACTATGAGAAATGCAACATCGCTCCCACTTATCTATTAGTAAACGCACAGTTCCACTTCGTTCCTGTTCAAGTCAAAACCTTGACTACTTCAACAGAACGAAGATTCCAACTCCGATATGCTTGCTTCTATCCATGAATGGATCGATGAAGCTAACTTACATACAGTATAATTTTTCGGAGTCCGGGCTCACTTTCGCTTCTGTGAATTTCGCAGGTTCGTCACTTTCAATGATCATCAGATCATGGTAATTAATCACGAGAAATCACTTTCGGATTAGTGATGGATTCATTCAGATCTGCGAACTTCAGGCTCTACAGGTGTAGATTCTACAGAAATCTGTAAATCCATCCGCTGCTCTCCCTCAACAGGTTGAGCAGCCTCCTGTATTTCTCGAATTTCTTCGAGTTATACTTTTACTCCCACTGTTCTTCTTGGAAAGCAACTTTCCTTTTAGAAAACAGAATTCCGAACAACCTAACTTCGTTTTCGGAATGGACGTAAAAAGTAACAAGCCTTGGTTTCCCTAGGACAACCAGCGAAGTAGCTCAACTACAAATACTCAGTAAAGACGAATTTGGATCATTTCCAGTCCACATTTATGTGGTGTCTTTCAACTGATATTGGTGGAACTAATTCAGCGTAAACTTAGATATTTCTAGAGCGTTATTCTTAAAGAATATCATGGAAGATTCGTGTGACTCATCTTTAATTATTTCTAATAAGATCTGATTCTTTCTCACAGAAACACCTCCAGGTTTTCAGGAGAAATGAGCTGTGAAACGACTTCACACTCATTTAGATGATCACACCATCAATGACTTAAGTATTCTCACTCGTGATCTAATCCAGAGTCTCAATACTTCTGTCACTCAGATTCTATACCTCATTCTGGAACTCTTTTGACCATTTCAAAGAATTCCGACTCGTGTCTCATCAAATGAACACAGTCATACTCACTGAAGTAATCAGTAAAGATAATGAAGTACAGTAAATTTTCTCTGGCATTACTGCTCATTGGGCCACATACATGAGTATGTTCAAGGTCCAATAAGCCTTTGGGCCTTTATCTAGCTCGGCTAAGATGGGCCCTTTGTCTTTTGGTCCAGTAAGCAGAATTCAAGTCTCATAAGATATCCGATCAAATGAGCCCAAAAGTCCATAACTATGGGATTTCTGAATCCGACTCACTCTATGTGACCAAAACATTTATGCCAAGAAAAATCAGGTTTAATTCATCAGATTTAAACCAATTCGGTATTTATGTTACATTTAGGCACTCTTTGGTTTAAGATATAAAACCCATTCCTTGAATAGGGTGCTACAATCAATATTTCATTGAGATCAAAAGAACAAAACTTGTCTTTTATCAAAATGAAAAACATTCAAATCCTTACAAGAAAATGAAAGACAACTCTGCTTAAAGCAGGTACATTGTAGCAATTACTTAATACAAAACCAAGCCTCAAAGGCATCTACAAGTGAAAACCCTACGGCTGAGGCAGCATCCATAGCTCCTTCCAGACATGCAGTTCCACTTGTCCTTCCTTCAACGTTCTACTGTTGCTTAGGCTCTGCATATTATAACAAATATCAGTGCCACAACCAGTATCCAATACCTATAAGGTAGAACTTGAAGTAATAACATGAATACCTGAGGAAGTAGTCTCATACATCAACTTCAACTCCTCATAATCTTCCATGAATTTAATGCAATCTCTCTTCCAATGCCCTTTCTCTTTACAGTAGCAGCACTTTTCAACGTAAGAGGTATCTGACTCGGGCTCAGAAGACACACGCTTGCCATGATTCAAAATCTAGACAACTTTGTCTTCACCCTTGTCAGCATTAGGTTTAGTAAACCTACCCTTCTCCTTTATGAGATTATACAGGGTACCCTTCACGTTTGGCTCAACTGTCTTGAGCATTTCATGCAGTTCAGTCAGCGTCTTCGTTAAGCCTTTCTTGATATAGTTCCTTCTGAACTTATCATAGCTTGACGGCAGTGACTGCAGAATGATCTCAGTTGCCAATTCTTGGCTAACTGGATAATCCAGATTCCTCAGGTTATCAATGTAACCCATCATTTTACTGACATGAGGACTTACTGGATGATCATTTGGTAGCTTGCAGCTAGTGAGAGACTTAACCAACTGGTATCTCTCCACTCTTACCTGCTCCTGAAATTTCAATTTCAGGCTGCTGATCATCTCTATTGGCGACTCCATGTTCTCATATTGCTTCAGCAAATCTGAGTCCATGGTAGCCAATATCAGACCACGCACATCTACCGCATCATTATAATGCTTATTCCAAGCATCATATACTGCATGAGAGGCATTGGACCCGATCCTCTCGGGGAGAGCTCTCTCAAGGACATAGTCCTTTCTCTCCTGCCTGAGGACTAGCCTCAGGTTCCGCGACCAAGTCAAGAAATTTGATCCGTTCAGTTTGTCCATTTCAAGGACAGACCGGATCGAGAAAGTGTTTTGATTGTTTGTGCTAGTCATAACTGAAATTTAGAGATAAATAGAGTTTTAGTTATTTAGTTCATAAGAGAGTAATCTTAAAAACTTATAAGAAAACTCGCATTGCATTCAAAATTTCTTTGTTTAACCTCATAAGAATGCAATGATTCCGAGACCCATGTTCAACTAAAACCAAAGTGGGCCACTGGCCGTCACCCGGAATTAGCTTTACTTGGTAAGCATACACACAGCTAGTTATATCCATATAACTCTCGGTTGTGGATTGGGCCCAAGGCCCAATTCACCAGATGTCTCAAGGCCCGGGACTCCCGATGGCCCAGTCAAGGAAACCAATCTCTTACAGCCAAATAATCACTAAAGTCTGGGACTCCCAATGAAATTAGTGACTATATACTACTTTACTTACGCAAAAATAGACACCTCACACTGTAAGCCATATCTGTAATTGAATAAGCGTTAAGTAGCTGACAAGATTGGGCAAGACATCCAAGCTTGATATTGGTTTTGAGGATTTTAGGTTTTATTTCCAAAAATAGAAGATTACTATTTTGGGAAACTTACTTATTTTAGAAACTTTCTAAATTTAGAAATATACTAAAAATAGAGAATTCCAATTGGCCCAATAATTTGACATAACCGAGTCGGTTCATTAATTCTGGTCCAAGACCAAATTAACTACTAAATCCAATTGGTTATTTACTAAACCAGACCAGCTCTAAATTATTTGGTCCAACCAAATCAAACTTAGACCAGCCTTCGGTTTAGGTTAAAATTCAATTTTGAATTTTAAATCCGGTTTAACCAGAAATTAAATAATACCAATTGTATTAATAATTTCCAGCAAACCGCGATTTGGGTTAACCGCTTGAACCACCAATTAAATTGGATCAGTTCGGTTAAGTCCAAAATCAGGAAGAAACACCTTGTGTTTTAGCCAATTTTGACCTAACTTGCGGTTTTGGCTAAAGCAGACAATGAACCACAATCGGTTTGATCGGTTCTCATTGTCGCGGGTTTGGGAAAAACAAACCACAATTATCAAGGCTTTGAATTGATTTTGTCTTTTCAAATCGATAATTGCTTTACGATCATGATATCAACAAAATCGTAACAAACAAGATCGAGATATTAACAAAAGACAAATACGATTTTGACTTTTTCAAATTATGTGATAATTATTTCACCTTAAGTCAATATGTTATCGACTTATCGTTTGTTCTAATGTAAAGACAAAAGCAAAGCTCACGATTCTTAATTCAATAATCAACTTTGACTTTTCCAAAACAAAACAAACCTAACACGTTTCTTATGAACAAAACAAAGTCAACATGCGTTTTGTCTTTAGCTTACAAACAAACATGATTTTTCCAAATCACTTAAACAAAATCAATCGTGATTATTAAGCAATTATAAAGCAAAGTCAACTTATGATTATCAAACAAAATCAACATCGATTATGACATCACTAAAGACAAAAGCGATTCTCAACAAGCGAAGCATACAAAGAAACGATGTTAACATGATTAACAAGTTTTTCTTATTTCTAGGTTTTCCAAGTTTCAATCAATTTTACTCATTAAAATCGATTCATCAAACTAATAAACAACCTAGTATGATCCAAAAAGCAAAAACCTAACGACCTAGGCTCTGATACCACTGTAAGATTATGTGTGTTCATTGGTGTAATTGTCAGGTTACAACCTAGCACATAATCAACTAGGATCTAGGTGATTTGCAGTTGAATCATAAACAGATCAGATTCATTACCTTATGATTGCAGCGGATTGATCAAAGGAATGAAGAGATCACGGAGAGCTGATGATAACCGGCTCCTCCTAGGTATCCACACTCTTACAAGCTACTGGATCAGGCTGCTAGACCAAGCTGGAACAACAGAGAGAGAGAGGACGGCTCAGGCTAAAATCGCAGGTGGGGTTGTGTCTGAGCCCTAGGCGCCATTCCTCTTCCTTATATGGGCCCAAGTTATTAAACTAATGGCTCATTAGGCTTTTGGGCCCAAGGCCCAAATCAGACAAAAAGCTGTATTTTGTCTAGCCCAATTCTCTGTACAAATACAGTAAATGCCTTGCATCTTACCGTATTAATTCCTTGTTAACTTTCCCGTTAGCTATGGTGTGTGACCCTTAGGGATCATACAATACTGGTAATAAGTCCTAAACTTATAGATCATGAGCGGGCTCTAGCAAGTCATCATGATCACCCAGTATTTATGACTTATGTCTGATCTCGACACTTATCATACTTTCTAGAGATAGTACGGTAGATTTCAGGACATTCCCAACACCAACTTCCTGGATTGGTATCGGAATCTGAGATTCATTCTCAAGCAGGAGAGCAAGGACTATGTCCTTGAAAAGGCCCTTCCAGAAAGGCTTGGGACCAATCGCTCGCATGCAGCATATAAGGCTTGGAATAAGCATTATATTGATGTGGTAGATGTGCGTGGTCTGATGTTGTCTACCATGAACTCGGACTTGAAAGGTCAATACGAGAACATGGAGTCGCCAATAGAGATGATCACCAGCCTGAAACTGAAGTTTCAGGATCTGGCACGAGTTGAGAGTTTCCAGATGGTGAAGTCTCTAACTGAGTGCAAGCTACTAGAGGATGCTCTAGTAAGTCCTCATGTCATTAAACTGATGGGTTACATTGATAACCTGGGGAGACTGGAATGTCCTGTCAGCTTAGAGTTGGCCACTGACATCATTCTGCAGTCACTGCCGTCAAGCTATGATAAGTTCATTAAGAAATATATTAAGAAAGGCTTGATGAAGACGTTGACTGAGCTGCATGGCATGCTCAAAGCAGTAGAGCAAGACATCATAAAGGGCAAAAGATTTGAGAAATCTTGTGCTGGCAAGGGTAGAGACAGGGCCGTCCAGATTTGGAATCAGGATAAGCCTGTGTCATCTTTTAAGCCCAAGTCAGGCCCATCTGGTGTTAAAAGGTGCTTCTACTGTGATGAGTCAGGGCATTGGAAGAGAGATTGCATTAAATTCTTTGGAAGATTCACAAGAGATGAAGGAGATGTATGGTACTTCTTCTTCAGGTATTGTGTTATTACTTCAAGTCCTACGTAAGTATTGGATACTAGTTGTGGTACTGATATTTTTGAAATATGCAGGACCTAAGCGACAGTAGAACGTTGAAGAAAGGACAAGTGGAACTGCGGGTCTGGTATGAAACAATGGTTGCTGCATGAGCCGTAGAGATTCTCCACTTGTAGGAGCCTTTCATACTTGGTTTTAGAAATTAAGTAATTGCTACTATGTATCTGCCTTGCGCAGAAATGTCTTTCATCTTCTTGTAAAGAATTTGGATGTTTTTCATTTTGATAAAAGACAAATTTTGTTCTTTAGATCTTAATGAAATATTCTATGGTAGCACCCCATTTGGAATGGGTTTTATATCTTGAACCAATATACGCTTGTACACATAACATAAATACCAAACACTTTAAGTCTGATGACTTGAAGTCGATTTTCCTTTAGCATAGTCATTTAACCACACAAAGTGAAGCGGATTCAGAAGTTCCATAGTTTTGGACTCATTTGATTATTAATCATTTGAGATATGAATTCTGCTCACTGGGCCAAATGACTAAGGCCCTTTTAGCAGAGCTAAAGGAAATGGGCCAGAGGCTTATTGGGCCTTACACATACTGATGTATGCGGCCCGATGAGCATTAGTACAAAAGGAAATCTTTTGTACTTCATTACCTTATTGATGACATCAATAAATGTGGCTGTGTTCATTTGATGAGACACGAGCAGGAACCCCTTGAGGAGTTCCAAGATGAAGTGTAGAACCGATTTGACAGAAGTATTAAGATCCTCGATTGAATCGCGGAGGAAAATACTTGAGTCAGGAATTGGGTGATCATCTAACAGAATGAATCGGATCTTATTAGATATGCTCCGATTAATGATGAGTCACAGGAATCTTCCATAATCATTTAAGAATACGTTCTAAAATGTCTATGTTTACGCTAAATAAGTTTCTGTCAGAATCAGTGAAAAACACCACATTGGATGTGGACTGGGTGATTTCCAATTTTTTTTTTCTGATTAATTGGGATTGCAAGGTTTGTGTAAGACAGTAGTCAACAAACAAACTTGAACCCATATCTGATAAGTTCTACCTCGCTGGTTGTCCTAAGGAAACCAAGGCTTGCTACTTTTGCAACCAATCTGAGGACAAAGTATTGTTGTTTGGAACTGTGTCTTTTGAGAAAGATCGTACTTTCAAAAGGACAGTGGGAGTAAAAGTACACATCGAAGAAATTCGATAAACACAGGAGGCTGCTCAACCTGTTAAGGGAGAGCAGCGGTGAGATCTACAGAGTGCTGTAGGATCTACACCTGTGGAGCCTGAAATTCGCAGATCCGAAAGGATCCGTCACTAACTCGAGAGTGATTTCTCGTAACCGATTGTCGTGATCTGTTGATCATTGAAAAGTGACGAGCATGCGAAATTCAAAGAAGCGATGGTGAGCCCCAACTCCGAAAATTTGCTGGGTATGCATGTTAGCTTCACCGATCCATTTCTGGATTGAAGCAAACACCTTGGAGTTGAAATTAACATTCTGATAAAGTGGTCAAAAGTTTTGACTTAATCAGAGAAGAAATGAAACCATGCGTTTACAAGAAGACTAGTGGGAGCGTAACGGCAATTCTCACACTGTATGTAGATAACATACTCAAATCTCATAAACGACGTTCCGACGCTAAAGTCTTGTTAAGATTTGGGTCGGAAGTCAAATTTGAACAAAAGGACATTGGGAGAATGCCGCGTGAATTCTTGGAATAAGAATCTATTGATATAGATTGAGTAGGCTAATTGAATCGTGTCAAAATCCTTATGTTGATAAGGTATTGAACAGATCTAATGTGCTTGATTCCAAGAATGGCTTCATACCAAAGGTCTTATGGCAATAATCTAAGCAAGATGAAGTGTCTTGGACACTGGCTGAGCTAGTAACTATATTAGCAAGAAGAAGTGTTTTGAACACTGTCTGAACTAGTATTAATGAGTGTGAATGCTTATGCTGATACAATAGAGTCCATCATGAATGCCATATTTTGCGCTCGTCTATATGCAGCTTAAGCATAAAGCATGACGAGAGAATACCAATATGTTCCGATAATAGTCACTGAACAGTTACCAGAAATATCCCAAGTGTTTGAGAAACACTAAGGATAGGTTCGTGGTGAACTAATAAAGTGACGAACCAGTTGAAAGTAGTTAGATGGACAAAGACGATTCCCGGTTCCCACCTGGTTATGTCTCTTTGTCTGGATAGCGGTGCTATCTGTTGGAAAGGCTCCAAGCAGTGGACCGTATAATAGTGCTTTTATCTGAATGGCGGTGTGGTTTGTTGGAATTGTTTCAAACAAAACACCGCAGTCTCTCCCACAACCTAAGCACCAGATTTATTCTGTTGCTGTAGGTATAAGATATCTGAAGAGATGATCTTGATTCTAGTGGGAGTAATTCTAGTTATGTTATAATCTTTGCATAGACATGCTATGGTAGTGTTTATGTAAGACAGACTGACATCAGTATTATTTAATTATTGGATAATTAAATAATAGTCCCAAAGTATTTTATGTTCATTTTATAGGTCATCAAGTTGAGGACTTGATCATGAAACCCTATAAGTAAAAGATGATATAAATTATGATTATCGTCGAGGTTATTGAAATGGGGCACCAATAACCGCGCGAGACTAGTATGTGAGGTGACTGTTAGACTAAGTTTCATGGAGTTAATGTTATGATTATCACAGTCAGTCACATAGATATATGTTGGTGAACATACAATCGGATATGACCCGCTTAATGAGAACTCCACAGGATAGTTATATATAAGTGTCATGGGAGGCTCTCATTACGACTATAGAGTATAGTCCTTAGACCTGAGTTCATCATGCTTTCTAGCATATGAATTGGTGCGTTTTGACCTTGTCAAACGTCGTTCCGTAACTGGCGGCTATAACGGCATTGCTTATGCGTATCATGAAATATGTGTAGAAACAGGGATGGAACAAGATGGGATTTGTCCCTCCTGTATAATGGGAGATAAATATCTCAGGGCCCATCGAAGATTTGATACTGAGAAAATGCATGGCCGTGCTCAAACGAGGTGATTGTCAGTCGTTTGTTCTATCAGTATAGATCAGAAGTTCGATGACATGATGTTGGCTATAATAAGGATGACACAGTCTCTTGCCTTATGCCATATCGAGATATAGAGACGAAGGGATTGTAGGAATAGGTGATTCCAGTACAAGTGGGAGATTGTTGGGATTATGTCCTGAAATCACATTGTACTCACTCTAAAGATAGTTGTATTGTCGAGATCGGACAATTCATATGATACTGGGTAGTCATAATGTTTTGCTAGAAACCGCTTATGACAAATGAGTTGTAACTCATTTCTAGTATCGTGTGAACCTTCAGGGTCACACACCTAAGCGAGCTGGATACACTTTGTGTGGGATCGATCATTGGCATATGATCTGATCAGTGTGTATTGGATACACATTGAATTGAGTTTTGAATAGGTGTATCGATCGATGCAGTGTGAGCATCGATCGATGCACAATGGGCCTCGAGACTGACGTTTCGAGTTATTGACTTAAACGAGTCGGGTTTTTATCCGCAAGTGGTTTGGGTCATCCCAGGTCGATATATATATAATGTCTTATATGATCGACCTGAGCCCTAGCCGTCAGTGTTGCTTCTCAGTGAGAAAACAAGAGACACAGAAACTCAAAACCCACAGGAGATCCGATTCCCGGTACTAGCATCCCGGCGGATTCCAGCTTGTGTGCGTGTGGACTACGATAGAGGCGCAGCAATTGAGGCGCTCTAGATCTCGTTTACCTGCTCCAATTTCCGCTGCCAATCTCCAGGTGATCACGAGGTCAGTTATTAGATTCAATCACCTAGTCCCAGGATCCTAGGGATTCCAACACTTTGAGATGGATATGCTGCGCATACCAAAGATTGATGGTCAAACCTTCAGCATTGAGGATGAACAGGAAGCTCAGACTAGAGAAGTTCCAGTTTCTGATCCTGGAGAAAAGAAGATAGTGGTTTCTCAAGATTCCATTCTAGCATCTTCAGAGCTTGCAACTGCTTCTAAGCAGGAAGCTCCAGACATCAGAGCCTCACCAGAGCAAAAGTACGCGTCTTTCCAACCTGATTCTACTAACTCTATTGCTGGGAATGCAGGGAAACACTCTGGTCCTAATATTTCGTTCCTTGGACGAGTCCACGCTGACGATGCTTATTCACCACCTTGGATGAGGAGACTTTCGCAGAGGCACTCACAGCCTCTGTCGAAACCTCCAGGAGCCTGATCTCGTTAGTCCGGTCAAGCTAATGACCTTAAATAAGATTTGAGTGGGAGGCAACCCAATGGTAAGTTGTATATGTTAGGATTTTTGGTTTTGCATTTTAATTTCTTTTATTTTTGGAGTTTTTGTGTCAATTTAGGCAAATCCCGTAGCACTGCAGAATCAATGTCGGTCGACATCAATCTTGATGTCGGTCGACATCGATTGGAAGGAATTTTCGAGCACGGACGATAATCGACCGAGGTCGATTTCGAGAAGTTGGCTTGTACTAAAAAGGTAAGTGTCGCCCGACATCCACTTTGATGTCCGTCGACACCGAGGAAATCGAGGTAAGGTTTCTTAACAACCCGAGACTCTTCTTCTTCTTCTTCATTATCTCTCTCACCGAAAACCACCAAAAATCGCCATCTTTTTCAATTCTCCACTGTTTTCGACGATTCAAAGCTCTATTCCACTTGTTTTTCCATGCTCTATCCATTTCTATCATCTGTATAATCGATATGCGAAAGTATGGCTCTAAATCTCTGATTTTCAGTTCATGTTCATAAGGAGAAATCTTCGATTTTGGTCTGGTTTATTGATGTTTAGGATGATTGATTAGTGGAATGTGATTGCTTTTGATGCTGGGAATGATTATATGGAATCAATTCATGAGAATACGTTGATGCAAAAATTTGGATTTTTAGAATCTCATGCTTGTTGGTCTGTTTGTTCGTTTTGCAGATGGACCCTTGTCTAAACCAAGGAAAACGACCACGAAGAGCCCATGCAACTGATGTTTCTGGCTCCTCGTCACAACGTGATGCTCAAAACCAGGCACCTTGGCCACGAATGGAGAAAACAAGGTTCAAAGTCACTTGCTTTGAGGACGAACCTTCGGCAGAGGTGAAGAAACGAGAGTGCACACACATGGAAATATCAGAGAAGTGGGATGTTTATGACAGTCTGTTCTACAATGCTTGGTGTGAGGTTAAGATTGAGCCCACACGGCTTCCTGACATGACCACAATGAGTAAGCTGAAGATAAGATCAGATGTGGTTCGCATCCTACGGACGATATGCTTAGGTACAATCTGTACCAAGTATTACGACTTGTATCCAGAGCTGGTGAGACAGTTTATGGCCACACACTACAAAAATTATCCTTATTGATAGCATTATACAATAGCACGGGTTTCCAATCTGCTATTGTATATAATTTTCAGATTTTTTCAACTTTTAATAGCATTGATTGAATGCTAAGATAAATTTTTAATAAGCGGGAACACGAATTAATCCAATCCGCCAATATTTTGACGAATTTTTAGTAACCCGCGATTTTTTCCCTCTTTATTCGAGTTATACTTAGTTAAAAATATTCAGACCGGGAAACCCTTAAAACCCCCCCCCCCCCAAAAAAATCAACTCAATCTCAATGTCTCTCTCAACTTTTGCATACTCTCCATTGTCGATTCAATGGCCTGACAGTCTCTTCTCCCTCCTGACGACTGATATATCATGGTTTTTACTAGTTTTAGGCCATGATATAAGTGTGTTTTAGTGTCTTTTTGTGTTCTTTTAGAGTCTTTTACAGGTATAATCAGGTTTGGAGCATATTTGGTGATTATGGCACTTTTTGGAGATTTTTGGAGTGATTGGCCGAGAGATAGAGTTCACTGTCCGAAACAGAGAAATGCGTCGATCGTTGCACTCATGCACCGATCGTTGCACCAGCGAGATGGGCCGAAACTCGGCGGTTTATGAAGAGTCAAGATATTGCACTCTGATCCAGAAGTTCCTGATATTTACAAAGAAGCCCCTAGCCGAGATTAGACCTATATAATTAAGTTTTTGGTGTTTTATTTACTAATGCTTTCATAATTAAGAGCAGAAGATTTTTAGAGCTTTTGGGGCTGATCTGAACCCTTTACTTCATCTGTATTTGGAGAAGATTTCGAACCCCTTTAATTCTTTACTTTCTTTTATGCAATTTGTTCTTCATATGATTATGTTTTCATTATCTATGTCTGAGTAGATTCCTTGTTAGGTTTAGGGTTTCTCACATAGGATTTCATGACTTGCTAGACTTGTTTAATTCAGTTAAGGATTCATAACTATATCTGTTCTTCAATCTAAATTGTGCTTAAAGCTAGTTCTAACATGATCAATTAGAATCTAGATCTTAGGTTGCTAAATACGACACGGAAGTGTGGTTTAGGAATCTGAACTATTTAGGTTGAGCAATTAAACTTCTCGCAAACGAAAGTTTGGTTTAGGATAATTGTGAACATATCAAACTTGGAATTAATGCTAGTTTAATCTGTTAGTTCTCGCAAACGAAAGTTTGGTTTGCTGCACTTAGACTTAAAGAATTATCGCAAAGGAATTTGGTTAATTCTATATCTGTGTTTTGAGTTCTAGAACTGTGCTTAATTAGATCCTTGCTAAATGAACTGTCTGCTTTTCTGATTTCCTGAGAACGCCCTAGACTTAGCGCTCTTAATAACTTGCTTTCACAACCAATTAATCTCTGCTTTCTGTTTACTTTCTCGCACTGCTTTCAATACAATCACATTGCTTCCTTCCTAGTTAAATTCCTGTTCTTGAGCTATTGAATACCAGAGTCTCTGTGGATTCGATACCCTATATACTGCATCTACTGAACTGTGCACTTGCAGTTAGATATAGGATTAAAACCTGACTCTTTGAGTCTTCGATAGCTTCGAGCCTAGGGTTTTACTAGGATTTTTCGTTTTATTTTCGTTTTTGTTTTTGTTTTTTTTTTAGTTACTGATTTTTTGTCTGTTTTTTCTCTCTGTCGCAGGTACCGATTTCGCATTGCGTCGATCGTTGCACCCTTGCATCGATCGTCACTAGGCGATTCAGAGATTGAACCGATCGTTGCACTGATAGCATCGATCGTTGCTGGACGATTACAGACAGTTTATGCAGACGCAGAAAACTAGAAGTAATCCGAACTTGAGTTTAGTTAATCTCGATCTTGAAGAACTTGGACGTTTAGAGAGAGCTAACAGAAGAGAAAGAAGAGAAAGGATGGTACGAGAGCATTTGATTCTGGTACGTGATGCTGAAGGTACCCTGAGGGACCGAGATAACAACTCATACAATGCTGCTTGGCAAAGGGTTGATGCTGAAGGGAATGTCATCCCTGATCCTCCTGAGCAACCGCAACAGGAGCAGAACCAAAACCAGGGTCAAGGACAGGCCCAAGGTAGACAGATGGTAGTTCATGAGAGGAACTTAGCTGACTACAACAGACCGGATGAGTATCATGCAAACCGGTCAGCTTTAGTGCTTCCTGCTTTTGAGAGGAATGATTTTGAGATCAAGACCATCTACTACTCGCTGATGAGGCAGAATGCATTTCATGGTTACCCAACGGAGCAGCCTATGGATCACATTGATTCGTTTGAGGACATAGTCACTGGCATGAAGTATGATGGAGTCTTCCCGGACTATCTGTTCCTTAAGCTCTTTCCGCACAGTCTTGCTGGAGACGCTAGTGCATGGCTGAAGCAGTTGGCACCTGCTCAGTATACTACTTGGGCAGCCCTGAAGAGTGAGTTCCTGCGTCACTTCTATGATGATGCGCGCTCAGACCAGTCCAGACAGGACATACTCACCTTCTCCCAAGGAGCTGTGGAGCCTTTAAAGACTGCCTGGATGAGATTTAAGCAGTATCAGCGTGACTGCCCACACCATGGATTCACTGAAGTTCAGCTGATTGGTATCTTCTTCAGAGGAATAGATCTTCCATATCAGTCTGCGCTGGATAATTCCAGTAATGCTAACTTCAACACCAGGACTCCTACACAAGCTAAGCAGTTGATTGAGAACCTAATTGGCAGCAACAGTTGCAAGACTATGGATGAGAGGAGGAAGAAATCTGGTGGAAGTGTAGAGAATTCTGACATAGCTGATATTAGATCTAGGCTGGACACAGTTTGTAATCTCCTAGCAGGTAAGAAAGCTGTCCACTTTGCCCAGGATGTAGAGGTGATTCAGACTGAGGAGGACACTCAGAAGGAAGATGTGAATTACATAGGAGGTTTTGGTTTCCAAGGTAATAGATTTGGTAATCAACAGGGAAACAGACTCTTCAGTGGAGGACAGAAAGGTGGTTTTCAGAAGACCTTTGGACAAGGTACTCAGAGAACCAATGGATCTGAGAGTAGAGTGGAGACGATGCTGAAGCAGATGATGGAGAGTCAGACTAAGAACGCAGCAGATGTCAACGAGAAGATGGAAACAATCTACAGGGAGCTGAATGGGAAGTTTGAATATCTGAACACACACATGAAGGAGCTTGATGCTAGAGTTGCAAGAACTGCTGGACATGCTCAAAGGGAAGAGGGATATCTCCCAGGACGGACTGATGCTAATCCAAAGTACCAATGCAACGCAGTGACGTTGAGAAGTGGTAAGGAGCTGTCATCTGGCCAGAAAAAGCAGTTAAGTGTTGAGGAACTCGTGGAAATTGAAGAGCTGGAAGATGAAATCCGCGATATTCGCAATGCGTCGATCGATGCAACTAAGCAACAATCGATGCAGAGCGAAATCAGGGAACCGGAAGTCGTAACACAGTCGCCTAGCACCGATCGATGCGATAGGAGCAACGATCGACACAAGGTGACTGCAGAGAGTTCGAAACCAGAGAAACCAAAACAGTCGACCGAGAGGGTATACAAGCCCAAGGTACCTTATCCCAAGAATCCCAGAAAGGCTAAGAATGATAGGCATTATGCAAAATGGAAAGAGTTCATAAAAAAGGTGAAAGTTGAAGTACCTTTGTTGGACTCCATTGAAACTTCTCCTATGATGAAAAGATGCCTTAAAGATATGATTTCTGGGAAATGGTCTGATGAAGAGAGTATAATGATGCTCAATGAGGTGTGTAGTGCAGTGGTTCAAGGCAGAATTCCAGAGAAATTAAAGGATCCAGGAAGCTTCGTGTTAGATTGTGCTATCTACAAAGAGAGGTTCGAAAGGTCTCTATGTGATCTTGGTTCCAGTGTAAATCTGATGCCCCTCTCAGTTGCTAAAAGGCTCGGGATGACAGACTTTATACCCACTAGGATATCACTGGTTCTGGCAGATAGATCAATCAGGATTCCCGAAGGAGTAATAGAGGATGTGCCTATAATGGTTGGCAAGTGTGTGATCCCTACTGATTTTGTGGTTCTACAATATGGACAGGAGCCAAAAGATCCATTGATTCTAGGCAGGTCTTTCTTAGCTACAGCTGGTGCGATGATTGACTGTCAGGGAGGTAAGATAGTTCTGAATGTGGGTGATCTAAAAATGAGTTTTGACATGAACAAGCTGGTAAAGAGACCAACCATCGATGGGCAGACCTTCTATGTGGACACATTGGGTGATTTGGCTGCCGAGTACTTTTACCAATCACATGCTGAAGACCCACTAGAAAGGGCTTTACTGAGCTCTATATTGGAGTTGGAGTACCTACAGGATGAGCCAGCGATGTGCTATACGAGACTGATGGATTCTGTCGAGGTTGCAATGCAGGTAGAAGTGTCTGACGTGACCCTGTAACGATCGACACTACCTAAGCATCGATCGTTGCAAGTCGACAGAGACTGGGCAGAGGAAAAAGCTCCGAAAATAGAGCTGAAACAACTTCCATCCGGGGTAAGGTACGCATTTCTTGGACCCAATTCAGCTTATCCAGTGATTGTTAATGTTAGCTTGAACAACGCAGAGCTCACTTTACTGCTAAGCAAGCTGCGCAAGCATCGCAAGGCTCTTGGCTATTCCCTTAATGATATTTCAGGTATCTCACCGGAGCTGTGCATGCATCGGATACATCTTGAGGATGAATCCAAGACATCTATCGAGCACCAGAGGAGACTTAATCATAATCTGCAGGAAGTGGTTAAAAGGAGATCATGAAACTCCTTGATGCTGGGATTATCTATCCTATCTCTGACAGTGATTGGGTGAGTCCAGTCCATGTCGTGCCTAAGAAGGGTGGAGTTACAGTTGTGAAGAATGAGAAGAACGAGCTGATACCTACTAGGACTGTGACAGGTTACAGGATGTGTATAGATTACAGGAAATTGAATGCTGCTACCAGGAAGGATCATTTTCCCTTGCCTTTTATTGATCAGATGCTTGAGAGGTTAGCCAATCATCCTTACTATTGCTTCCTAGATGGCTACTCAGGCTTCTTTCAGATTCCCATCCATCCAGAGGATCAGGGAAAGACCACTTTCACTTGTCCATATGGGACATTTGCCTACCGTAGGATGCCTTTTGGACTCGGCAATGCACCAGCCACTTTCCAGAGATGCATGATGTCCATATTCACAGACATGATTGAGGACTTTATGGAGGTATTCATGGATGATTTCTCAGTATATAGATCATCCTATAATGAGTGCTTAGATAATCTGTGCAAGGTTCCGACAAGATGTGAAGAGAAGCACTTAGTTCTTAATTGGGAAAAGTGTCATTTCATGGTCAGAGATGGCATTGTACTTGGACATAAAGTGTCTAAAGCAGGAATAGAGGTGGACCGCGCTAAGATTGAGGTAATGACCAACCTTCAGGCGCCTGATTCTGTTAAGTCTATTAGAAGCTTTCTTGGACATGCTGGCTTCTATAGACGGTTCATCAAAGATTTCAGCAAGATCGCTAGGCCACTAACTGCTTTGCTGTGTAAGGATACCAAATTTGAGTTCACTGCAGATTGTCAGACTGCATTTGAACAGATCAAGCAAGCATTAGTGAGTGCCCCCATAGTTCAGCCACCGGATTGGGATCTGCCTTTTGAGGTTATGTGTGATGCAAGTGATTATGCTGTAGGAGCTGTTCTTGGGCAGAAAAAGGATAGAAAGCTTCATGCTATCTATTATGCCAGTAGGACACTGGATGATGCGCAAAGAAACTATGCCACTACGGAGAAGGAGTTGTTGGCAGTTATCTTTGCATTTGAGAAATTTCGCTCTTATCTTGTTGGCTCAAAGGTGATTGTACACACTGATCATTCAGCCCTGAAGTATTTGATGCAGAAGAAAGATGCTAAGCCAAGATTGTTGAGATGGATTCTGTTGCTTCAGGAGTTTGACATTGAAGTGAACGATAAGAAAGGGGTTGAGAATGGATTTGCTGACCATCTTTCAAGGATGCTGGTTGAGGAGGACGTGCCAATTAATGACTATTTGCCCGAAGAGAACGTCAATATGGTTGGGACAACGTTTCAAACAGATTTGGACAGAAACCTGCAAAACTGTCGGATTAATCGTATTGCGTCGATCGATGCAACCTCAGCGTCGATCGATGCATCTATCGGGACAGCGACGATCGATGCGCTCCTCTGTGACGATCGTTGCGGTGCGGATACAGCTCCAGAGACTTTTACAATTCAGATTGGAGGCTACGAGTTTGAAATTGATGCTGTCACAACAACTGATCGACCAGATGGCCTTTACAGAAGATGTGTTGCCGAATCAGAGGTTCCAGATATCCTATTCCACTGCCATGGATCAGATTATGCAGGACATTTTGCTACTTTCAAGACTGTGTCTAAGGTTTTGCAAGCAGGTTTCTGGTGGCCTACAATGTTTGCTGATGCTCACTCCTTTATTTCTCATTGTGATGCCTGCCAAATGAGAGGGAAAATCAGTAGGAAGCATGAGATGCCTCAGAATTTCATTCTTGAGGTTGAGGTTTTTGATTGCTGGGGCATAGACTTTATGGGTCATTTTCCCTCATGTTATGGGAATAAATTCATCCTGGTTGCTGTGGATTATGTGTCTAAGTGGGTGGAAGCAATAGCTAGTCCAACCAAAGATTCTTCAGTAGTCATTAAGCTGTTTAAATCCATCATATTCCCTAGATTTGGAGTACCTCGGATAGTGATTAGTGATGGAGGATCTCACTTTATTAATAAGGTCTTTGAGAAGCTCCTGAGAAAGCATGGAGTTCATCACCGAGTTGCTACTCCTTATCACCCTCAGACTAGTGGACAAGTCGAGGTTTCCAACAGACAGATCAAGGAGATCTTAGAGAAGACAGTTGGGAAGACAAGAAAAGATTGGGCAGCTAAGCTTGATGATGCTTTATGGGCCTACAGGACTACATTTAAGACACCATTAGGGACTACTCCATTTCATCTGCTGTATGGAAAAGCATGTCATCTGCCAGTGGAACTTGAGCACAAAGCAGCGTGGGCTGTAAAGCAAATGAACTTTGATCTTAAATCAGCTGCAGAGAGGAGATTGATACAGCTTAATGAGTTGGATGAGATTAGACATTTTGCCTATGAGAACTCAAAGTTGTACAAGGAGAGGACTAAGGCTTATCATGACAAGAAGATTGTTTCTAGACGGTTTGAGCCTAATGATCAGGTACTTTTATACAATTCTCGTTTGCATTTGTTTCCAGGTAAGCTGAAATCAAGATGGACCGGTCCCTACACGATCAAAGAGGTGCGTCCATATGGAGCTGTCGTTCTAATCAGCAAGGAAGGTAATGAGTTCGCTGTAAATGGACAGAGGGTGAAACATTATTGGGCTAAGGCCAAGATTCCAAGAGGTCAGATTCTGCCTCTGGATGATGCTCCCTCTACCTGAAAATTCTTGTCCGTCCGGTCAAGCGATTGACCTTAAACAAGCGCTGGGTGGGAGGCAACCCACCATTAGGTACTGGTGTTTTTCTACTTAATTTTTGGTGTTTTTGTTAGGATTTTACGTTTGTTTTTGTTTTTGGTGAAGTTATGTTTGCATGTCTCGGACAGATTCGCAGTGCGTCGATCGACGCACTTCTGTATCGATCGTCACAACACGATCAAAATCGCATTGCAGCGATCGTTGCGGTCCTGAGCAACGATCGACTATACACGAAAATCGCCAAGTAACGGTCGATGCACCTAGTGCAACGATCGATACCTGAGCGACAGAGGTAAAAACCCGACAGACATAATTTCATCTTTTATCTTTTCATTTTCTTTTTACCGATCCTTCGCTTGACACTACTGGGGACAGTGTGTCTTAAGTGTGGGGGAGGTGCTACTGACTTATATCTTTCTGTTTTCTTAAGAGTCAGTCCAATTTTTTTAAAAAAAATTGTTTTATTGAGTCAAAATTGTTTAAGTAAGAAACTATGATTTTCGGAGAAGATTTACAAGACTTGCAGGAACTTAAGTAACCATTGGGATGAAGTTGCAGGATCTATCTCTGACTATTAGAAAACCCAGACACAGATCAACCTACTGGGAACACCCATATCACTTCAGGTATCAGATGATCCTTTTACTGACTTCAATATAATACTGACTTAGATTTCTCACCTAAGGGTTTGATATACTTTGTGTCGGATTTCCTGTTAGTTCTGACACAGCCTGTAAATCTGTCCTATTTAGTTCCCTTCTCCCCTTCTATAAAGAAAAAAAAAAAGATAATAAACTGAGGATGAGTTAGTAACTCCGAAGTGGTCACAGGAGTGGTAGAGACCCCTATTATCTCCTGTGCGATCCATGGAATGTGTCCAAAGTACACCCCATAACGGGAAGAACACTGATAAAAAAAATAAAATGATACCCAATGTGGGAAAAATCAGTTGTTAAGAAGGGAAAAGAGAAGAAAGGGACTAGAGAAAGATAGTATGGTGGTCTAGAGCTGATTAGGTAAGAATCCATGTGCCCTTTGATCGATACTCCTTAGGTGAGACCGCACTTAAATACTTGCAGAAGTCAGTAGGGAGAATTTGAATGCTTGAATGTGATTGTGGAGTTTACCTAGGACAGTTGCTAAGTGTGGGGGAAGTACATGTTGGTTTTGATATCCTGTGATTGATTCTTTCAGTGGTTTACTAAGGGGAATCTGAGTATTGTAGCTTCTAGGATGAAATGAGTTTCTGAAGAGTTTTCAAACCTCTTCACCAAGCTTTAGTTCTATGTTTTTACTAGTTTTAGGCCATGATATAAGTGTGTTTTAGTGTCTTTTTGTGTTCTTTTAGAGTCTTTTACAGGTATAATCAGGTTTGGAGCATATTTGGTGATTATGGCACTTTTTGGAGATTTTTGGAGTGATTGGCCGAGAGATAGAGTTCACTGTCTGAAACAGAGAAATGCGTCGATCGTTGCACTCATGCACCGATCGTTGCACCAGCGAGATGGGCCGAAACTCGGCGGTTTATGAAGAGTCAAGATATTGCACTCTGATCCAGAAGTTCCTGATATTTACAAAGAAGCCCCTGACCGAGATTAGACCTATATAATTAAGTTTTTGGTGTTTTATTTACTAACGCTTTCATAATTAAGAGCAGAGGATTTTTAGAGCTTTTGGGGCTGATCTGAACCCTTTACTTCATCTGTATTTGGAGAAGATTTCGAACCCCTTTAATTCTTTACTTTCTTTTATGCAATTTGTTCTTCATATGATTATGTTTTCATTATCTATGTCTGAGTAGATTCCTTGTTAGGTTTAGGGTTTCTCACATAGGATTTCATGACTTGCTAGACTTGTTTAATTCAGTTAAGGATTCATAACTATATATGTTCTTCAATCTAAATTGTGCTTAAAGCTAGTTCTAACCTGATCAATTAGAATCTAGATCTTAGGTTGCTAAATACGACACGGAAGTGTGGTTTAGGAATCTGAACTATTTAGGTTGAGCAATTAAACTTCTCGCAAACGAAAGTTTGGTTTAGGATAATTGTGAACATATCAAACTTGGAATTAATGCTAGTTTAATCTGTTAGTTCTCGCAAACGAAAGTTTGGTTTGCTGCACTTAGACTTAGAGAATTATCGCAAAGGAATTTGGTTAATTCTATATATGTGTTTTGAGTTCTAGAACTGTGCTTAATTAGATCCTTGCTGAATGAACTGTCTGCTTGTCTGATTTTCTGAGAACGCCCTAGACTTAGCGCTCTTAATAACTTGCTTTCACAACCAATTAATCTCTGCTTTCTGTTTACTTTCTCGCACTGCTTTCAATACAATCACATTGCTTCCTTCCTAGTTAAATTCCTGTTCTTGAGCTATTGAATACCAGAGTCTATGTGGATTCGATACCCTATATACTGCATCTACTGAACTGTGCACTTGCAGTTAGATATAGGATTAAAACCTGATCCCTATCAACGACCTCTCTCCCTTATCTTTCTGTATCTTTCTCCTGATTATCTACCTCTCTTCTTGAGATTTACCTCTAATCCCGACTCTCCTCGTTTCGATTAATGGTCCTTAGTTGATCCGCCTTTCTTCTTGTTCTTTTTATTGCTCGTTTGATATACAGTCGTCGGAGGCGGAATCGGTATAATCGGAGGCGTCTCCGCCACAAAATCAGCTTTATCCTTCTTCTCTTCTTTCGCAGGAACATCTTGGTAGACTCTCTTTGTCCTTCTCTTGGCTGGCTTAGAAGGTGTAGGAGCACGAGGCGGAGACAGTGGAGGAGACGGCGTAAAAGAAAGAGGATACGGTGGACCAGAAGGACAATACGGCGGAGCAGAAGGTGGTGGTGGAGGATTGGAAGGCACTGATAGCTCTTCTACTACTTCAGTCTCCGCCGTCGCAACATTTAAAATAGAAGGTGCTTGTGAATGCTCTTAAGGTGAGTTTTACTAAACGATTTCTGGGTTGCAGCTTTGTTTAGGTTGGTTTATTTTTATGTGGACTTCTGTCTTCTGTTTTCCGTTTCTATATAGCTGGACATAGATCTATTAATTGCAAGCTGGGTATGTGTTCTGAAATTTCCAACGAAATTGCAAACATGGTGTGTCGATAAAAACATCTGTGTCTGCAACTATTTTGGAGGCTCTTAATGGAAGAGTTTCAGTTGATCCTCTTTTACTTGGACAAGCTGTAACTAAAAAGCTGAGCAATTTTAGACGATTCCTGGCTATGATCTCACTTGTGTGTGTAAAGAGTGTCTTATCTCCGTATAAGTCTCATTTGTGCTATGGTTCTTACAGGTTGAAAAGCAATGTGCACACTTTTATGCTGTCACAGTAACAGAAGAGGAAGTAATTTCTGGGTTGGTCTGCAGAGTTGAATCATCTAGCAAAAGCAAATTCAAGGTTGGCTCGCCAGTATTTTCCCGTCAAACTGGTTAGTTCTCTGGTGACTAGCTTATTTTCCATGGTCTCTTAGTTCTTACATTCAGTTTCTGTTTTTTTTGGGTCAGATATCGATAAGTGGTTCTCTTTGAAATAATTATAATTCAGATATATTTATATGCTCTATAATTCCTAAAATCAAAAGCTGTGTTTGGATGCCTTTGTGGCTAGAGGTAATTTGATCACTTTGATTTATACATATCTTTATATGTCTGCACAGTACCTCCTAATGTTTGTCTGATTTTTTTAGTGCTAGTGAAACACGATTTTCTCTTATAGATTATAGAATTTAGATGTGGTTCTGCGCAGGCTGCAATCTGAACTAATGTGCTTGTGTTTTTACTTCTTTCCTTGGTCTGAACCAAACATAAGCTCACCATATGCTTAAGAATCTAACATATATCACATGAGGAGTCACTTAACTGGAAAACAATGCCTGGAGGGTCAGGTTTTGGCAGTTGTCTGATTTTGAAACATAGGAGAAGATCTTTCACATCAAAGGAACAAGAGTGTGCATTGCATGTAAGTGTATCTCTTAAGTTTTTGTCCTTTTGACAAAAAAAATCTCTTGAATTCTTGCATTTAAGTGGATTTGATTTTCTGCTTTGAAATTAAGTTTTCGAATTTGAGTTGTTTTCTTTGTTTTAGTGATTAGCTTGAGCAAGCCCTTGCATTCTTCTTTTTAATTTTGCGTTCTCAGACCTTATGTGAAAAACGTGTTCTATATAATATGTCTAACTCTTTGACTTTTAATGAATTATAGGGTGATGATACGTGAAGAGGTATGGTGCAGGAGGAAAGCATGAGCCTTTTATTTATAAGGTAAAAATCTGAATCTTTAAAAGGGTAGTTCATTAATGACAGAGATGTAATGTAGAAATGCCAGTCTTGGTTCCAACTCGATGTGCATGACTTGAGGGACTCTATTAATAACAATGACTACTTTTCTCTAGAAGTTCTTGTTGTGTATTCAAGCAGGTGGCTTGTCTCATTTGATTTCTTGGCAAAACCTCCTTTAAAATTGTTAATAGTGAGTTATAGTTCCAGTTTCTTTCTTTTTTGCAGTTACATATTTGGGGAAACTTGACGCTGGAGAAAATATCAGTGACAACACCAGTGTTTACTTAAGAAACATATCCTTTGGTGGAAACTATCTAAGCTTATGTGGAAAATGGTATCGATCCTTTGGTGGTGTCACTCTATAATATAGGTACCTACCTTACCTAAACCTCATGTTTTATCTTTGAAATATGGAAACCCAGTTGGTTTAGATTATATATTGGTTCATTTTATTGGTTTGTTTGGTGGTGAATTATTAAAAGCTTATTGTTGTCCTCTTTCTTCCCCTTTACAGACAAAAATCTACCGGCTCGTGTCTATTGACACCTAGGAATAGAGCACTTATGTGAATTCTGATCAAGAGTCTCCTACATGTGAAGTCGAGACTCAAAACAAAGAAGAGAATAATCAAGTGGGAAGCAACTCTAAGTGTTTAAGAATCAATGGAACAATGTTATGAATATGTTAGGATTTTGTAGGTTTGTCTTTGGTATTTGTAATGTAATATTATATTTATGTAACTTTTAATAATTTATGAAATATCTTTTTAATCAAATATAAAATTATAATTAATTAATAATATGTAAAAATAGGAATCAAAACAATTGAATAATACTACTTAAAAATACATAGCATGGGTATAAAGCTATAATAAAATATACTACGATACATATAATATGTTATAGTAAGCCTAGTAATAGCAAGAAGAAAATATTGCTATCATAGGTAAACGATATAATAGCACGGACGAAAACGCTATCATATATGGCCTACCTATTATAGCTGGGGCAGACATAGCATTTTCAAAAACGCCATCATATACATACCATGGCGTTTTTCGTGTGCTAAGAATAGAGATTTTTCTTGTAGTGCACAGTCCGTGTGTACTACACCAACGATGTGGTGAGGAAAGCTTCTGAGGGTACATTGACCTTCATGGCCAAGGGCAGAAGGTACAAGCTTAGCATTCAGAAGCTATGTGATATTTATGAGTTTGACAGGACTAAGGAGAGAGTCAGTTTACCTGAGCACTGGTCAGATGTGCAGCTCTTCTGGCTGCATTTTGGCACCAGAGTATATGATTCGCAGACTACCAGACAGACTGCAGTGCGACATCCAGTTATGCGCTATCTCGTACGCATATTCTCCAACACTATCTTGTGTAAGATGGAGCATGGTATGATGAGGATAGCTGAGCTTTTCCTGCTCTATATTGGGATTGGCAAGAGCGTTGATGTCAGTGAGTTTGAGGATGCTCATTTTGAGTTAGATGCTAACATGGGAGCTCTCTTTGCTCTCCATTTGGAGACTTTGAGGGTGACAAAGCCTTTTGCTGGAAAGGCGACAGAGACGGAGTCGATTGGGAGTCTTTTAACCCCCATTTTGATCACTTTGGACTTGATAGGAGTGAGGTGAGTGATATATCATGGTTTTTACCGGTTTTATGCCATGATATAATTGTGTTTTAGAGTCTTTTTGTGTTCTTTTAGAGTCTATTACAGGTATAATCAGGTTTGGAGCAGAATTGGAGATATTGGAGCATTTTGGGGATTTTTGGAGTGTTTGGCCGAGAGATTGAGCTCACTGTCCAGAAATCAGGATTGCATCGATCGACACACCTTTGGTGTCGATCGACACACTAGCGAGTTGGGCCGATTCGGCGGTTTAATGAAGATTTAAGATTTTGCACTTTGGCCCAGAAGTTTCCAGTATTTACAAAGAAGCCCCAGCCGAGATTAAGCCTATATAATTAGGATTTTGGTGTTTATTTTACTTACGCTTTCATAATTAAGAGCAGAGAGTTTTTAGAGCTATTGGGGCTGATCTGATCTAAGGAAGGATTTGAAAATCTGGAGAATATTCAGCGCCAAGTAATGACAAATCCAAATCCGGAATTATTTCAGTTGGAGAAAGAGGCACGTGATAGTTGGTTGATACTATCCAAGGCGGAGGAGGATTCCTTCAAAAAAAAATCTAGAGTACGATGGCTAGAATTGGGAGACACTTGTACAACTATCTTCTTCAAGTCTTGTATTGCAAATCTGTCGAGAAACAGGGTTTATTTTCTTCAGGATGAAGCAGGAAACAGAATAGCTGATCCAGATTTAATGAAGAACTTGGTCATCAATTTTTACACTAATCTCTTGGGAACTAAGAGCACCAATGTTGAACCACTGTCCCCAGATCAGATTCAGGCTATTCACCCGTTTCGTTGTGAAGATTCTCGGATAGCCTCGTTGATTGCAATTCCTTCGCCAGAGGAAATAAAATCATTATGAAACCCGCAAGGAAATAGAGTAATATGGAGAAGAAATACAAGTTTGGATCCAGCTGATGAACCACTTGCGGGTTTTTCCCCGGGAAGAAAGGCATTAGGAAAGGTGACTCAATTTCTTCTTCTTTGTTTGTTATTGTTATGGACATTCTTTCCAAGAAGTTGGATCATTCGGCTAGATCAAACAGGTTCTCCGTCCATCCCCTATGCCGGAATCTGCTGGTAACTCATATGAGCTTCGCCGATGACGTTTTGATCTTTTTGATGGAAGTGAGAGATCAATAGCCGGTATTATAGAGACTTTGAACGAGTTCAGAGAGGTATCAGGGCTGGCCTTAAATGTCCAGAAATCAAATCTATTTCTCAATGGAAATAATCGACCTTCGGTGGTGTCTTTGGCTGCTCGTTATGGACTTGAGGCAGGATATCTTCCTGTTAGATACCTGGGTTTACCTTTGTCTCCATGCAAGCTCTCACCTTCTGATTACCAGCCACTAGTTGATAAGCTTTTAGCAAGGACTGCTTCATGGACAATACGTCATCTTTCCTTTGTGGGACGTCTTCAGTTGATTCAGACGGTGTTATATGGAATTATAAACTTCTGGTCTGCGGCATTCCCTTTACCTAAAGGATGTCTTGAAAGATTAGAAAGAATTTGTAGTGCGTTTCTATGGAATGGGTCCTCTTCTTCTGCCTGTGGAGCAAAAATTTCGTGGGATTCAGTTTGCACACCGAAGAGGGCTGGAGGGTTAGGCTTAAGAAGACTAGTGGGAATGAATCATGTGTTTGGTCTAAAGTTAATTTGGCTCTTATTGTCAAAGGAAAGCTCTCTTTGGGTAGCATGGATCAAGGAAGAAATCATTAAAGACCGGATGTTCTGGCTCTCAGATTTTTCATCATCTGGAAGTTGGATTTGGAGGAGAGTTATGAAGCTGAGGACCATAGCAAGGCCTTTCTTGTTTTGTTCCATTCAGTCAGGTAAGAATGCACACTTTTGGCTAGACAATTGGACTGGTCTTGGGCCGCTTATTGATCTAGCAGGTGACAATGGTCCTCGTGTTATGGGTATTGGGCTTAAAGCAAAGGTAGCTGACGCTTGTCCTCTCAGACAGTCGATGCTCCCGCGTTCAAGGCATCCCATTGTTTCACTTATGAGAGAATGTCTTCCTTCTCCGCCTCCTATTCTCGATCCTTCGCTCACGGATATTTTCCTTTGGCATAACAGCCTATCGGAGGAACCAGGTATGTTCTCTATAACAAAGACCTGGAACAATCTAAATCCGTGTAACTCTCTGGTGGTACTGATATATCATGGTTTTTACTAGTTTTATGCCATGATATAGTTGTGTTTTTAGTGTCTTTTGTGTTCTTTTAGAGTCTTTTACAGGTATAATCAGGTTTGGAGCTGAATTGGAGATAATGGAGTATTTTGGAGATTTTTGGAGTGATTGGCCGAGAGATAGAGTTCACTGTCCGAAACAGAGAAAGGTGTCGATCGTTGCACACCTGCAACGGTCGATGCACCAGCGAGATGGGCCAAAACTCGGCGGTTTAGAAGAATCAAGATATTGCACTTTGATCCAGAAGTTCCTGATATTTACAAAGAAGCCCCTGGCCGAGATTATACCTATATAATAGAGTTTTAGTGTTTTAATTAGATACGCTTTATACGCTTTACAGGTATAATCAGGTTTGGAGCTGAATTGGAGATAATGGAGTACTTTGGAGATTTTTGGAGTGATTGGCCGAGAGATAGAGTTCACTGTCCGAAACAGAGAAAGGTGTCGATCGTTGCACACCTGCAACGGTCGATGCACCAGCGAGATGGGCCAAAACTCAGCGGTTTAGAAGAATCAAGATATTGCACTTTGATCCAGAAGTTCCTGATATTTACAAAGAAGCCCCTGGCCGAGATTATACCTATATAATAGAGTTTTTAGTGTTTTAATTAGATACGCTTTATACGCTTTACATTACGCTTTCATAATTAAGAGCAGAGGATTTTTAGAGCTTTTGGGGCTGATCTGAACCTGTTACATCATCTGTATTTGGAGAAGATTTCGAACCCCTTTTACTCTTATTCTTTTATGCAATTTATTCATCATATGATTATGTTTTCATTATCTATGTCTGAGTAGATTCCTAGTTAGGTTTAGGGTTTCTCACATAGGATTTCATGACTTGCTAGACTTGTTCAAATTCAGTTAAGGATTCATAACTATATCTGTTCTTCAATTTAATTGTGCTTAAAGCTAGTTCTAACCTGATCAATTAGAATCTAGATCTTAGGTTGCTAAATACGTCACGGAAGTGGGGTTTAGGAATCTGAACTAATTAAATTGGGCAATTAAAATTTGCGCAAACGGAAGTTTGGTTTAGGATAATTGTGAACATATCAAACCTGGAATTAATGCTAGTTTAATCTGTTAGTTCTCGCAAACGAAAGTTTGGTTTGCTGCACTTAGACTTAGAGAATTATCGCAAAGGAATTTGGTTAATTCTATATCTGTGTTTTGAGTTCTAGAACTGTGCTTAATTAGATCCTTGCTGAATAAACTGTCTGCTTGTCTGATTTCCTGAGAACGCCCTAGACTTAGCGCTTTTAATTACTTGCTTTCACAACCGTTAATCTCTGCTACTGATTTACTTTCTCGCACCTATTTTAATTCAATTACATTGCTTTCTTCCTAGTTAAATTTCTGTTCTTGAGCTATTGAATACCGGAGTCTCTGTGGATTTCGATACCCTATATACTACATTGATATTGCTGTGCACTTGCAGTTTAGTATAGGGATTAAAACTCTGAGCCTATCAAGTTTTTGGCGCCGTTGCCGGGGACTCTTTGAGTCTTCGATAGCTTCGAGCCTAGGGTTTTACTAGGATTTTTCTTTTTGTTTTCGTTTTTGTTTTTTTTATTTTTTTTTTTTTATTTAGTTACTGACTTTCTCGGTTTTTCTCTCTGTCGCAGGTACCAATTTCGCACTGCGTCGATCGTTGCACCCTTGCATCGTTCGACACTAGGCGATTTGAGATTGAACCGATCGTTGCACTGATAGCATCGATCGTTGCTGGACGATTACAGACAGTTTATGCCAACGCAGAAAACTAGAAGTAATCCGAACTCGAGCTTGCTTAATCTCGGACTAGAGGAACTTGGACGTCTAGAAAGGACTATCAGAAGAGAAAAGAGAGAGAGAATGGTACGAGAACGTCTGATCTTGATACGAGATGCTGAAGGTGTCCTGAGGGATCCGGAAAACAATCCTTACAATGCTGCTGGGCAGAGGATTGATGCTGATGGACGAGTGATCCCTGACCCTCCTGAGCAACAAGAGCAGAACCAAAACCAGGGTCAGGAACGGGCCCAAGGTAGAGAGATGGTGGTTCATGAGAGGACACTAGCAGATTACAACAGACCTGATGAGTTTCATGCAAACCGAGCAGCTCTAGTGCTTCCTGCTTTTGAGAGGAACGATTTTGAAGTCAAGACCATCTACTACCAGCTGATGAGGCAGATTGCTTTTCATGGCCTTCAAGCGGAGCAGCCTATGGATCACATTGACAAGTTTGAGGACATAGTCACTGGCATGAAGTATGAAGGAGTATGCCCGGACTATCTGTTCCTTAAGCTATTTCCGCACAGTCTTGCTGGAGACGCTAGTGCATGGCTGAGACAACTGGCACCTGGTCAGTATACTACTTGGGCAGCCTTAAAGAGTGAGTTCCTGCGTCACTTTTATGATGATGCGCGCTCGGATCAGTCCAGACAGGACATACTCACTTTTTCCCAAGGAGCTGTGGAGCCCTTGAAGACTGCCTGGATGAGATTTAAGCAGTATCAGCGTGACTGTCTACACCATGGATTCACAGAAGTACAGCTGATTGGTATCTTCTTCAGAGGCATAGATCTCCCTTACCAGACTGCGCTGGATAATTCCAGTAATGCTAATTTCAACACCAGGACTCCTACACAAGCTAAGCAGTTGATTGAGAACCTGATTGGCAGCAACAGTTGCAAGACAATGGATGAAAGGAGAAAGAAATCTGGTGGAACCGTAGAGAATTCTGATATAGCTAATATAAGATCTAGATTGGACACAGTTTACAATCTCCTGACAAGTAAGAAAGTTGTCCACTTTTCCCAAGATGTAGAGGTGATTCAGACTGAGGAGGACACTCAGGAAGAAGATGTGAATTTCATAGGAGGTTCTGGTTTCCAAGGTAATAGATTTGGTAATCAACAGGGGAACAGATTCTCAAATGGAGGACAGACTGGTGGTTTTCAGAAGACCTATGGACAAGGTACTCAGAGAACCTATGGATCTACATCCTATCAGACTCCTCCTGCACCTACAGCCCATGAGAGCAAAATGGAGGCTATGATGGAACAACTGATTGAGAGTCAGACCAAGATTTCTGTGGACTGCAACAAGAAGTTGGACGCTGTCTATGAAGACCTCAATGGGAAGTTTGAGTCTCTGAGCACTCACATGAAGCAGTTGGACACTCAGGTGAACCAGATGTCCAGCTCACTGAAGGGAAAAGGAGTGGCAGACACTCATGTTAAGGCCTGGTCTGTGTACATTAATGATGGATCTCACCTAGGTGAAAGATTTGAGCTAAGTACAGCTGAGTTGGTGGCAGAACAAGAATTTTCGGATATTTGTGAAAAACTCTCGGGTGAAATCTGCTGCAGTGCGTCGATCGATGCAACATCTGAGACGATCGATGCACCCGTCGGGATGGCAACGATCGACACACCCTTAGTGTCGGTCGTTGCAGGGCGTGAACAGACAGAACTGTCGGATAATGATGGCATAGATGCTGACTTGGAGCTTGATCGCCTATTCAATTGAGCCTCTGAGATTACTCAACAGGAGATCTACGAACAGATTTTTAGACAACACTCCTCTGTGTCTGAAGTGATTAGGCAAGAGATTGAAGAACTGAAGAAACTAGAGGAGATTGGTGAAGAATTGGAAGAAATTCCAACTTCTGATGATCCACCTTATCATCCTTGTGTGCAGAGGTACTTAAACAAGATGTTGCCTCTGGATGATGATCTGAAAGACTGGGTGATAATAGTTCCTCAGCATATTAGTGATGTTCTGCTAACTAAGGTCCCGAAGAAGATGCATGATCCTGTAGTCTTTGTGATGGATTGTTCTATCTTTGAGGATAGCTTTAGGCGTTCTCTGTGTGATTTAGGAGCTGCTGGAAGTTTAATGCCATACTCTGTGGCAGAGAAGCTGGGGATGCTGGATTTTACTCCTACTAGGACTTCTCTTGTCCTAGCTGATCAGTCCATACGAGTTCCTGAAGGACTCCTTATGGACATTCCGGTGAGAGTTGGAAACTACTTAGTTCCAACAGACTTCCTTGTGCTGAGATATGGCTGTGATCCGGATGAAGCATTATTGCTTGGGAGACCCTTTTTGGCTACAGCAGGAGCGTTGATTGATGTTAGGAACAGCTTGATAGACCTCCATCTGGGAGATGAACCGCTGCACTATGAGATGGATAAGCTGCGAAAGCCGCTGATAGATGGGCAGACATTCACCATAAGGGACGCAGATTTTGAGCAGCCGGATAATACTATGGTTATAGATCCTGGAGCACATTTCACTCCATCCTTTCTTGGACATGAGCATTCCGCAACAGCCTACTCGCCACCTTGGATGAGGAGACTTGAACAGAGACAGAAAAAGTCTCTGTCAGGACCTCCTGGTACTTGAAAATTCCCATCCGTCCGGTCAAGCTATTGACCTTAAACAAGCGCTGGGTGGGAGGCAACCCACCATTAGGTACTGGTGTTTTTCTACTTAATTTTTGGTGTTTTTGTTAGGATTTTACGTTTGTTTTTGTTTCTGTTGCAGTTATGTTTGCAGGTCTCGGACAAAATCGCAGTGCAACGATCGACGCACTTATGTGTCGATCGTCACAACACGAAAGGAATCGCATTGCAGCGATCGTTGCGGTCCTGAGCAACGATCGACCATACACGAAAATCGCCAAGTAACGGTCGATGCACTTAGTGCAACGATCGATGCATGAGCGGCAGAGGTAACCCGACAGACATAATTTCACCTTTTCAATTTTTCTTTCTTTTTACCGATCCTTCGCTGGACACTACTGGGGACAGTGTGTCTTAAGTGTGGGGGAGGTGCTACTGACTTTTGTTTTCTGTTTTCTTAAGAGTCAGTCCGTTTTTCAAAAAAAAAAAAAAAAATTGTTTTATTGAGTCAAAATTGTTTAAGTAAGAAACTATGATTTTCTGAGAAGATTTACAAGACTTGCAGGAACTTAAGTAACCATTGGGATGAAGTTGCAGGATCTATCTCTGATTATTAGAAAACCCCATCACAGATCAACCTACTGGGAACACCCACATCACTTCAGGTATCAGAGGATCCTTTTACTGACTTCAATTTAATACTGACTTAGATTTCTCACCTAAGGGCTTGGTATACTTTGTGTCGGATTCCCTTGTTAGTTCTGACACAGCCTGTAAACCTGTCATATTTAGTTCCCTTCTCCCCTTCTATAAAGTAAAAAAAATAATAATAAATTGAGGATGAGTTAGTAACTCCGAAGTGGTCACAGGAGTGGTAGAGACCCCTATTATCTCCTGTGCTATCCATGGAATGTGTCCAAAGTACACCCCATAACGGGAAGAACACTGATAAAAAAAATAAAATGATACCCAGTGGGGAAAAATCAGTTGTTAAAGAAGGGAAAGAGAAGAAAGGGACTAGAGAAAGATAGTATGGTGGTCTAGAGCTGATAAGGTAAGAATCCATGTGCCCTTTGATCGATACTCCTTAGGTGAGACCGCATTTAAATACTTGCAGAAGTCAGTAGGGAGAATTTGAATGCTTGAATGTGATTGTGGAGTTTACCTAGGACAGTTGCTAAGTGTGGGGGAAGTACATGTTGGTCTTGATATCCTGTGATTGATTCTTGCAGTGGTTTACTAAGGGGAATCTGAGTATTGTAGCTTCTAGGATGAAATGAGTTTCTGAAGAGTTTTCAAACCTCTTCACCATGCTTTAGTTCTATGTTTTGCTTGAGGGCAAGCAAAGGCTAAGTGTGGGGGAGTTGATATATCATGGTTTTTACTAGTTTTATGCCATGATATAGTTGTGTTTTTAGTGTCTTTTGTGTTATTTTAGAGTCTTTTACAGGTATAATCAGGTTTGGATCTGAATTGGAGATAATGGAGTATTTTGGAGATTTTTGGAGTGATTGGCCGAGAGATAGAGTTCACTGTCCGAAACAGAGAAAGGTGTCGATCGTTGCACACCTGCAACGGTCGATGCACCAGCGAGATGGGCCAAAACTCGGCGGTTTAGAAGAATCAAGATATTGCACTTTGATCCAGAAGTTCCTGATATTTACAAAGAAACCCCTGGCCGAGATTATACCTATATAATAGAGTTTTTAGTGTTTTAATTAGATACGCTTTATACGCTTTACATTACGCTTTCATAATTAAGAGCAGAGGATTTTTAGAGCTTTTGGGGCTGATCTGAACCTGTTACATCATCTGTATTTGGAGAAGATTTCGAACCCCTTTTACTCTTATTCTTTTATGCAATTTATTCATCATATGATTATGTTTTCATTATCTATGTCTGAGTAGATTCCTAGTTAGGTTTAGGGTTTCTCACATAGGATTTCATGACTTGCTAGACTTGTTCAAATTCAGTTAAGGATTCATAACTATATCTGTTCTTCAATTTAATTGTGCTTAAAGCTAGTTCTAACCTGATCAATTAGAATCTAGATCTTAGGTTGCTAAATACGTCACGGAAGTGGGGTTTAGGAATCTGAACTAATTAAATTGGGCAATTAAACTTTGCGCAAACGGAAGTTTGGTTTAGGATAATTGTGAACATATCAAACCTGGAATTAATGCTAGTTTAATCTGTTAGTTCTCGCAAACGAAAGTTTAGTTTGCTGCACTTAGACTTAGAGAATTATCGCAAAGGAATTTGGTTAATTCTATATCTGTGTTTTGAGTTCTAGAACTGTGCTTAATTAGATCCTTGCTGAATAAACTGTCTGCTTGTCTGATTTCCTGAGAACGCCCTAGACTTAGCGCTTTTAATTACTTGCTTTCACAACCGTTAATCTCTGCTACTGATTTACTTTCTCGCACCTATTTTAATTCAATTACATTGCTTTCTTCCTAGTTAAATTCCTGTTCTTGAGCTATTGAATACCGGAGTCTCTGTGGATTTCCATACCCTATATACTACATTGATATTGCTGTGCACTTGCAGTTTAGTATAGGGATTAAAACTCTGAGCCTATCAGGTACCTTGGCACCAGACTGTTTGGTACAAAGAGAAAGTGCCGAAACATGCTTTTCATTGTTGGGTGACTGTGAGAGATAAGACTGCCAACGAGAAATAAGCTTAGTCTAGCGCCTAGAACGCTTAGTCGGGGCCTAGTCGGCGCCTAGGCGTTATATGTATTTATAAAAGAAAACGATATATATTAGATATATTATATAATATATGTCATATAATTCACATATTCTTAGTCTAAAAAATAGATTAAAACTCAAAGTACATCGAAATAACAAAAAGAATATTAGCTAAATTTATCAGCACACGATATTTACTATCAAATCTGTTAAATTTACAATATTTTTTATTGATAACCATTAATTTATGAAGTAAGAACTTATAAATTTAGTTATATGTAATAAATTTTTAAAATTATACCGAAACAAACATGAAAATTAAAAATCAAATGATAATTGGTTAAAGATTGTGTGTAGCCGCCTAGGACCGCCTAGACCCGCCTAGACCTGCCTAGGACCGCCTAGGACTGTTTAAATCCGCTTAATAACATAAACGCCTAATTCGAACGCCTAGGAGGAAATCGCCACGGTCAAGGACCGCCTAGCACCTAGGCCCCGCCTAGGCGGCCGCCTAGACCGATTTTTAGAACACTGGTTTTCATTGTTCGGAGTTTATTTTAGACTCATCTCTTTATTTTGTTTTATATTCAAATCTTTATTATCTTATATTTTACTAATTTATTGATTTGATTATGTATTGTTCTATTCGTTATTATTAATATTACTTTGTTAATTTTTTAATTTATACAAAGATAATTTTGGATCAAAAAAGAAGAAGATAATTTTGGATCAAAAGATTTTATTTTACTTCAGTCATAAAACATATGAAGCAAAGTTAATTTGATTTTAATGAAAATTTTAGTTTATAAATATTTTTTATTGGGAAAGCTTTAAGCATGTGTATGGCGCGAACCATCTAATAATAATTTAATTTATAATTTACAATTTGTCTAATGTTAACTCATATTTATCTATGTTATAATGGTTGAAGAATGGGGTTTTCTCCAACTGTCAGATCAGTTTTTCTTTCTGTTAATTTAAAACAAAATTTTCTACTTCATCATTTCAACTAAAATAAATATATTATTTAATATAAAATCATTTAATTTAATATAATTAGTCAAATTATTGAACATTGTTAATCCCAATTTAATTTAGAATACCATAAATATACAAATATTATATATTATAAATTTTAAATATATCTTCTATATTTTTATGCAATAAATAAAAAAATTTCATTACAAGTGAAATATCAAATTATAAGATTAAAAATAAAGATAACATTATTTTAAAAAAATCAATAAATAAAAAAACTAAAAACAAAGAACCATATAACAAAAAATAAAAATAATATTATTAAGAATAGAAAATATTATAAAATTGAGATAAATTGACAATAAAACAAAGAAATTATAAAAAAATATAAGAACATAAAAACAAAATAAAATTAATGAAATATATATACATATAAAATAAAATAAATTTAAAATGATAACTAAAGTATTAAAATATAGAAATAATATTTATTGAAATAGAAATAAAATATTATAAAAATGAGATAAAATGACAATAAAAACAAAAAATTATAAAAAAATATAAGAACATAAAAAAATCAATGAAATATATATAAAAAAATAAATTTTAAAATGAAAATTAAAAATATTAAAATATTATTGTAATATTAAGAGTCGGATGAACGAAAACGTATAAATAACAAGTATATATATATTAAATAGTTTATAAAAATTGAAAGGATGATAAAAAAAAAGGTTGAATGAAATAAAAATTTATTAAAAAACAAAAAACTAATTAAAAATTGATAATAAAATTATTATTTATAAAATAAAATAAATTATTAATCATATGTAAGAAAATCCAATTTTTTAAATAAAAACATATGAAAATATTGATAATGAAAATAAATATCAAAAATATATTAAATATATACAAATTTAAACAAAATCCGCGGATTTGCGCGGGTTCTCTCCTAGTTTAGATAAAGTACTAAAAATAAGAAACTATTTTTCTAAACAAAATTAATTATTAGTTAGTTAGAACCTAGAAGTATATTCCACCAATCATAAAGAAGGTTATAAATTTTAATAATAGAGTATTAAATAATATTAAAATTTGTAAACATGTAAACCATCAATAAATGAAATAAAGAAAAACTCCTTGAATATATTTTGTGATAAATTCATACTCCTATTTCCAAAGAGTCGCATACATTCTAATTTAATTCTTCTCATTTTCCATAACAAATTGTTTATAAATGTGATTTTATTTGTGCATTCGTCCTCTACAAATATCTCAAACTCGTTCTAAACTTTTCTTCTATCGTTTTGTCCATTAAGCATCTACTTTTTCTAAAAACAGAAAAAGAACGAGTTAAAAAAAGGTATTTTATGCAAAAACAAAAATAATAAATGGTAGAATATTATGTCTTCTTATGTAAATAAGAACGATTCCTCGAAATCATCACTGAATATATCTAGTTGGAAAGATTCGTAGTACGCGTACCTAAACTAAAACAGGTAAAAAAATACATATGCTTTCAATTAACTTTGAGAGCCAAACTCAGATAAATAAATAAACAACATTAACCACAACGTACAAAAATATAAACTTAAAATATTTTTACCAAAAAAAAAAAAAAAAACTTAGAACATATAGATCGTACGTACTCAGTCAATAAAATTAACCTAACTCATTAAATATGCATTAACTCACATAGAAAACAACAACAAAGTTAAAGCCCTTTAAAAAAAAATTAAAAAAATTAAAGCCCTATAAATATGGACATGTTAAATCGTTAAAACGCAATAGTGAAGTTAAAGTGATTCATATTTGTCAAGTATTTGGAGATGAAGAAGCTTCTCAAAGTTATGCTCTTAGTGTTCGGTTACTTGTCGTGTTCAATGGCTATGGTACCTTATCGTGGTTGCAACGTGATCGGAGTAGTTTCCAGAGATGGATTGGGAAAATACGAGAAGAGAGTCTCCAAGGAGAAATTTTACTCGGGTCGTAAGTTAGTTTCTGGTCCGAGTCGTAGTTCTTGCGGCCACTAAATGTCGAGATAGTAAGATTTGATAATAATTATAAGATCGTTATCATGCCAATTATGTTCACTGGTTTATGCTTATTGTAATGAGTTAATTTTAAGGGTTATGCGTATTTTAATGGGTTTCTACCTATTCAAATAAATGGCTTGCAAGTTGCAATATGAATCTTGTCTTTTTTTTTTTTAACATTGCAATATTAATCTTTTTTTTTAATATTTTGTTCATGTTACGCTTGAATCTTTGATTTGAAATATGTAAAGGCCTTTTAATTAATATTCTTTCAGTCTATATGCTTTATAAGAAATGACACTTATTGATCCACGATCCACAAATTAGTTATGTACATAATTATTTACATAATTATCTTTATAAAAAAAAATTATCTATCCACCTTAGTCTGCCTCCAGAAGATTACAAAAATTTATATGATGCTTATATGGTTCGGTATGAAATGTTACCAAATGGCCCTTATAGCTCAGTGGTAGAGCGTCAGTCTTGTAAACTGAAGGTCTGTAGTTTGATCCTGCGTGTGGGCACTTTTGTTTGTTTTTTCGTTTTCTTACTACTGCACATTCTGGAAGCGTTACTTGATACTGTTTTGAAATTCTGGTTTGTCCCTAAAACCGAGCATTGAACGCATGAAGATTGAGAAGCATGAGCCATATTGTACAAAGTCCAAGAAGTCTTACTAGATTCCTATGCTAAAGCTTTTTCACAATAACAACCTCGTTCTTGAACTCTTGCCGGCCTTGTCCTGATGTTTTCGACAGTCTGTTCCGGTGTACCTACACAATTTTTCCTTCAGATACAATATTCACCTAATTAACTCTTTTAATTATTACGTACTATATAGCAATGTTTTTGGATTAATAAAGGAGAGTTTTGAGTTTAGATTTTACAATTAAACTAGGTTAAATGACGGTTTGGATTTGTAATTGTTGGTTATGAACTGTATGGTAATCTGGATGATGTGAACTATGAATTTGAATAATTATTAAATCGTGTACAAGAGCACTTTTTTAAAGAGTAATTTGACCATGTTCCAGGCCGTGGGTACTTAGTTACACAAAATCACTTTGCATGATAAAACAATCAAAGTCTCCATCTTGTTATAAACTAAGACACAATAGATATAAATAGACTTTTCTGTTAGAATTTAGAATCAAAGTGTAGAAGAATTAAGAGAGAAGCTCTAGAACCAAATTAAGGTTCTTAGAGCAAGAATAAGAGATTGGGAGAATAAGAGACTCGGCGGCTGAGA
This sequence comes from Orychophragmus violaceus, assembly GCA_030180135.1. Taxonomy (NCBI): domain Eukaryota; kingdom Viridiplantae; phylum Streptophyta; class Magnoliopsida; order Brassicales; family Brassicaceae; genus Orychophragmus; species Orychophragmus violaceus. The sequence goes on from CM058237.1 coordinate 75,099,044, forward strand.
AAAGAATTTTCTCCTTGTATATTATTAAGGTGCCTTTACAAGTATTTGTAGTACTCACTATTAGGGCAACAAGACAATAAACAATGAATAAAATAAATAGAGGACAAAAGAAAACTCGTAAGAGAGAGATAGAGATAAAGTAACGGTCATATGATAGTGACAGTTTCTTTTGTCCGTGCTATATAGATGAATGATATAGTCGACTATATCCTCCTCATATAGTTTGCCGATGTAGCTAACTCTATCCTCCTGATATAGATTCCTAATGTAGATGGCTATACGAGTGTTCTATATACGGCTACTCTTTGATCTCCATTCCAATAATCCTATATGATCATCTTGGGATTTCAATACCTTTAGGCCTTCATCTCAATACTCCCCCTCAAGCTTGAATCACAAGGATTGAGATCAAGCTTGGAACAATGAAGACCTACCTCATTAAAAACCTAAGCATAGAAAACCACTTGGGATAAAACTATACTTAGGAAAAAAGAGTGTAGGTTTTAAGGTTTAGGAGAACATGATTAAGGAATGTCCATGAGCCCTAGCTTCGTATGGATGGACTCACAAACCTTCTGACTTTCTGCCTTAGTGAAGATATCAGCTAGTTGTTCCTCACTTCTTGTGTAACAAGGTAAGATCACTCCTTGCTCTACCATTTGTCTGACTTTGTGACAATCAACTTCAATGTGCTTGGTCCTCTCATGGAATACTGAACTAGATGCAATATGAATTGTTGTTTAGTTATCACAATGCATTGTGATAGGTTCTGATGACTCATCCCCAAAGTCCTTTAGAAGCGCCTTGATCCATATCAACTCAGTTGTAAGTTTTCTCATGGCTCTATACTCAGCTTCAGCACTAGAGCATGAGACAATCTTCTGCTTCTTGCTCTTCCAAGTGATTAAGTTGTCTCCAATGAAGTTGCAATAGCCGGTTGTTGATCTCCTATCAACTCTATCTCCATCCCAATCAGCATCACAATAACCAACAATGTATGTGTTTCCATTGTACCCCATCCATATGCCTTGACCAAGAGCTCCTTTGAGATACTTCAATACCCTTTCTACCATGTTCCAATGGTTCATCCTAGGAGCTTGCATGTGTTGACTCACCTGATTCACAGCAAAACAGATATCAGGCCTAGTAATTATCAAATAGAACTTACCAACCATCCTTCTGTGTTGTGTGATATCATCAAACGGTTTGTTGTCTTCGATCTCCCCCTCTCTCATGACTTTGTAGCCATCTTCAAGCGGTGTTTTTGCAGGTTTGCATCCTAGCATTCCTGTTTCAGACAATTAATCAAGTGTGTACTTTCTTTGGGACAAGAAGATTCCATTTTTAGATCGACACACTTTTATCCCTAGAAAGTACTTTAGCTCCTGATATGATGATATCATCAACATATACAAGAATGACAACTATACCTTATTGGCTTTGAATGGTGAAGAGAGTATGATCAGCTTCTGATTTATGAAATCCTCAATCCTTTAGGGTTGAGCTTAGCTTGTGATACCAAGCTCTAGGTGATTGTTTCAATCCATAGATGACCTTCTTGAGTCTAAGAACCTTTCCTGGTGTAACCGTGTCTTCAAGACCAGGAGGAGGTGTCATGTATACTTCATCTTCTAGTTCACATTGTAGGAACTGGATGTTCAGGTAGCAGAGACTGTTGGGTATGCAAAGAGACAAGATGGAACTTTTCCTGGGACAACATATGCTAATCTGAAGTACCAATATAATGCAATTACGTTGAGAAGTGGTAAGGAGGTCGTTCTTGCACTGAAAAAGGGTCTGAGCTTGGAGGAAATCGTTGAGATTGAGGAAATGAAAGATGACATTCGCGACCTGCAGAGAGCGCCGACCGACGCACTTCTGCATCGGTCGATCCAGGACGTAAATCATGCTGTTTCTTCGAGTTTTGACTGAGATTTGAACAAAGAATTCACGACCAAGGTCGAGGCAAAGGTCGACGCACCTGAAGCAAGCATCAACCAATGCACCCCTAGCGTCAATCGATGCAAAGGCCGTGCACAAACTGCGAATGCAGAAAAGCTCAAATCTTCAGATGAAAGAGTCTATAAGCCTAAGGTTCCCTTCCCTAAGAACCCTTGGAAGTCAGAGTACGAGCTGCATTTGCCAAAAAGCAAGGAGATGATGAGCAAAGTGTTAATTGAAGTCCCTCTGATTGATGCTCTTAAGACCATTCATGTTATGAAGAGATGTCTGAAGGACATGCTTTCAGGCAACATGATTGATGAAGAAGGTGTACTGAGGATCTCTGAAGTATGTAGTGTTGTGATTCAAGGCAGGATACCTGAGAAACTAAAGGATCCATGGAGTTTTGTGTTGGATTGTTCTATCTACAGAGATAGATATGAGAGGTCATTATGTGATCTTGGTTCAAGTGTGAACCTCATGCCTTTATCTGTTGCTCAGAAGCTTGGGATGACAGATTTCATGCCTATTAGAATCTCATTGGTTCTAGCCGATAGGACTGCCAGGATCCTAGAAGGAGTGTTGGAGGATGTGCCAATCATGATTGGCAGCTTTGTGATCCCTACAGACTTTGTGGTTTTACAGTATGGGGAGGAACCAAGGGATCCACTTATCTTGAGTAGACCTTTCTTGGCTACTACTGGAGAAATGATTACTTGCAAAAAGGGAACAAACCTTCTATGTGGCCACTCTCAGTGATTTGGCAGAGGAATTCTTTCAATTGACAGAGGCTGAGGATCCATTGGAGAGAGCTCTGCTAAGCTCAATACAGGAATTGAAGCATCTGGAGGACGAGCCTGCTATCTTCTATGCTAGATTGATGGATTCTGCAGAGAAATTTATGCAGCTGGAAGTGCAGAACGAACTAGTGCATCGATCGACACACCCCGTGCATCGGTCCACGCACGTCGCAGGAGCAGACTGGTCAGAGGAGAAAGCTCCGAAAATTAAACTAAAAAAACTTCCCTACGTACTAAGGTACGCATATCTTGGACCTAATTCAATATATCAAGTCAATATTAATGCTTCCTTAAACATCGCATAGACTTCCTTACTGCTGAGCAAGCTGCGCAAGTATCGCAAATCTTTTGGCTATTCTCTTGATGATATTTCAGGTATCTCTTCGGATCTGTGCATGTATAGGATACATCCTGAGGATGAGACAAATTCATCAGTTGAGCATCAGAGGAGGCTGAATCCGAATCTGAAGGAAGTGGTGAAGAAGGAGATTCTAAAACTGCTGGAAGCTGGAATCATCTATCCTACCTCTGACAATGATTGGGTCAGTCCAGTGCATGATGTTCCTAAGAAAGGAGGTGTTACAGTGGTTAAGAATGATAAGAATGAGCTGATTCCTACAAGGACTGCGACTGGACACAGGATGTGCATTGATTACAGGAAGCTGAATGCTACGACAAGGAAGGATCATTTCTCATTGCCTTTCATTGATTGGATGCTGGAGAGGTTAGCTAATCACCCCTACTACTGCTTCCTAGATGGGTACTCTGGTTTCTTTCAGATTCCCATTAGTCCAAAAGATCAGGGGAATACTACTTTTACTTGTCCCTATGGTACTTTTTCATATCGCAGAATGTCATTTGGACTCTGTAATGCTCCATCTACCTTCTAGAGATGTATGATGTCTATTTTCACCGACATGATTGAGGACTTCATGGAGGTATTTATGGATGATTTTTCTGTCTATGGATCTTCATATCATGAGTGTTTGGATAATTTGTGCAAAGTGCTAGCTAGATGTGAGGAAAAGCACTTGGTTCTAAATTGGGAAAAGTGCCATTTCATGATCAGAGATGGTATCATTCTTGGGCAAAGTATCAGAATCAGGGATTGAGGTAGATCGCGCCAAGATTGAGGTCATGACCAGCCTACGGGCGCCAGACTCAGTGAAATCAATGAGGAGCTTTCTTGGACATGCTAATTTTTACAATAGGTTTATCAAGGATTTCAGTAAGATTGTTAGACAACTAACTGCTTTGCTGTGTAAGGATGTGAAATTTGAGTTCACTGCAGATTCCTAGACTGAATTTGAACAGATCAAACAAGCATTAGTGAGTGCTCTTATAGTGCAGCCAACAGATTGGGAGTTGCCTTTTGAGGTTATGGGTGATGCAAATGATTTTGCTGTAGGAAATGTTCTGGGGCAGAAGAAGGACAAGAAACTTCATGCTATCTATTATGCCAGCAAAATACTAGATGATGCGCAGAGAAACAATGCCACTGCAGAGAAGGAGTTGTTGGCAGTTGTCTTTGCATTCGAGAAATTTCGCCCCTATCTGGTTAGATCGAAGGTGATAGTACATACAGACCACTCAGCTCTGAAGTACTTTACGCAGAAGAAGGATGCAAATCCAAGGCTTTTGAGATGGATTCTACTTCTTCATGAGTTTGACATTGAGGTCAAGAAAAAAAGGGAGTTGAAAAGGGAGTTGCTGGTCATCTTTCAAGGATCGGGGTTGGGGAAGACGTTCCCATTGATGAATTTCTGCCTGAGGAGAATGTCAACATGATTGATTCAATGGTTTGGGCGGATTTGGACGAAAATCTGCAGAACTGTCGGATTGTAGAGAACGCATTGATTGACGCGACCATTGCGACAATCGACTTAGGACCCGATAGTGAGTCGACCGTTGCACCCTCTGCGTCGGTTGACGCATTGCGCCTACGAACCTGGAACCTTACACGGTTCAAATTGGTCACTATAACATGGATCTTTATGTTGCCTCGACACCCGAACAACCATGGTTTGCAGATATTGCGAATTATCTTGCTCCAGAGACTGAACCAGATGATCTCAAGAGGTATGTAAAGAAGAAGTTCTTTATAGAACTAAGGAGGTTATGTTGGGATGACCTTATCTGTATAAGCATTGTTCGGATGACATTTACAGGAGATTCAATGCAGAATCAGAGGTTCCAAACGTCCTATTTCACTGCCATGGATCAGAGTATGCTGGACATTTTGCTACTTTTAAGACAGTGTTAAGGTTTTGCAAGCACGTTTCTGATAGCCTACTATGTTCAGAGATGCTCATATGTTTGTCTCTCAGTGCAATGTCTGTCAGAGGAGAGAGAAAATCAGTAAGAAGCATGAGATGCCACATAACTTCATTCTTGAGGTGGAGGTTTTTGATTGATGGGGCATTGATTTCATGGGTCCTTTTCCCTATTCTATGAGAATAAATTCATTTTCGTTGATGTGAACTATGTGTCTAAGTGGGTGGAAGCGATAACTAGTCCAACCAATGACTCTTCGTTGGTGCTTAAGCTGTTTAAGACCATCATTTTCCCTAGATTTGGAGTGTCTTGGATTGTTATAAGTGATGGAGGATCTCACTTTATCAACAAGGTCTTTGAGAAGCTACTGCAAAAGCATGGTGTTCATCATCGTGTTGCTACTCCATATCATCCTCATACTAGTGGGCAATTAGAGGTCTCTAACAGACATATTAAAGAGAACTTGGAGAAGACAGTTGGGAAGACAAGGAAGGATTGGTCTGCAAAGTTGGATGATACGCTATGTGCCTACAGGACTGCGTTTAAGATGCCACTGGGGACTACACCGTTTCATCTTCTCTATGGAAAATCCTGCCACCTTCCAATTGAGCTTGAGCATAAGGTAGCTTGAGCATAAGGCAGTATAGGCAACTCCTGGTTAGAAAAGATGCAAGGTTAATCGAAGCTTGTGTAAATGGTGAATGGAATTTGCTTGCTGCGAGGTCTGAGGAAAGTCTGAACCTCCAAATGTTTTTAACTCAATTTGCGCCCCCCTGATGCATCAAGTGGCAGTGACTCATTCCTCTGGAGAACAGCAACATGTACCTTTACTAATCCGTTCTCATCTAAATCAACATGGGAACATATTAGGATACACTCACCTACGGTTACTTGGTTCAAAGCGGTATGGTTCAAGGAATCAATACCAAAGTATGCGTTTGTAACTTGGCTTGCAATGAAGAAGAGACTACCAACAAAAGATAGAATCATACGTTGAGGAATGAATGCTTCTGCGGATTGTATTATTTGTTCCAATGGGATTGAAATGCATGATCACTTATTCTTTGAATGTATGTATTCAATGGATATTTGGGATGATCTAGCTTCTAGGATTTGGCATAATCCTCCTCTAGATCTAACATATGCAGCATCTTGGATTCTTCAAGCTCGGCCTCCCTCTGATCGGCCAGCTACGGTGGTCATCAAGTTTCTTCTTCAGGCGGTAACCTACTTGGTTTGAAAGGAACAAAACTCTCGGATCTTCACTGCTACTTCCTAAACTTCAGCTACTATCAAGACAAGCATCGATAGGCAGATTCGCGACCGGCTTCTCTCGATACTACCTCCAGATGATCACTCCTCCTCTCTCCTTGAATTTATTTTTGGTTGTACTAGCTTATATAATTAGTTTATTGTCTGCTTCCTCTCCATATGTAATAGGCGATTAGAATAAGTTGCATATTTACAACATGTAAAACTCAAAAAATGGTATAAATCTTAACATTTACACACACACAAAGAAATAGCGATATTATCTGCAGTTGGTGACATTATTAGGACGGCTGAGAGTTAGAGACATGTATATTAAATTAGGGTTTTTTATATTTGGTTTGGTTCTGTATGTATTTTAATCGGTTATGTTACAATGGTTTAATCAATAAATATTTAAAATCGATATTTATGGTTTAATCAAGAAATACTGAAACTAATATACAAACTCTTTTATATTTGTTTTATTTATTTATTTTTGTTGATTTTAATTTAATTTTTTATTTATTTTAATTAATTAATTTTTATAAATATATATATATTATTTTAATACCATAGCTACGAATAGGTTTGTATCTACAAATTATGTCATGGCTATTTCAAATCATTATCCACGATTATAATCGTGGCTATTTGTGGCTTTTATCGGAGTACCATCCACAAATGCCACTAACTCCTAAACAAAATCACTAATGCCACTCTCTGGTAAAATTACAATTTTACCCTTAATGAATTTCAGGTGATGGTTTGTCAAGGTTAAATAGCAGTGAATCGGTATAGGTTTCAGTAATACACGGTAGTTCAGTGGTTGTGCGCGTTCCTGAACGCGCGTCGCGCCCAGGGTTCGAATCCTCCTATGCGCGGTACATCTGGTACAACTAGAGGATTATTTTGACAGTTGTACCAGTACATCTGAGGGGCAGTTGTACCATCTGAGGGGCAGTTGTACTAGTGGTACAACTGGTACATCTGTGGGGGCAGTTGTACTAGTGGTACAACTGGTACATCTGAAGGGCAATTGTACTAGTGGTATAATTGGTACATCTGGGGGGCAGTTGTACCACGAGGATGGTGAGTTTTCACGTAAAAATATTCAAGGGTAGTTTCGTCAGTTCACTTAAAGGGAGTGGCAAGTTGATCATGGAGTGGCATGGGAGATTATTATTTGAAAGATAGTGGCATTTGTGACATTAATCCCTTTTATCGCCACGAAATAAAATTATTGCTAATAGTCATGAATGTAGTCGTGGCTATGTCGTGGAAGCGGTGCCACGAATAGCCACGTTAGAGCGATATCAACGAGCTCATAACCAAGAGTTTTGTTTTATGGCTATTTGTTGCTATTTGTCAAATATCCACAAATTTTTCATTGTAGCCACGAAATAATTTGTGGCTATATACAGTTTTTCTTGTAGTCTTCGATCCTATTTAAAGTCTTGGGTGACACCAAATCTCTTTGTATGATAAGACATCCAAATCTCCCTCTTATTTTAGACTAAGATATAATAGATACAAATAGAGTTTTATGTGTTTATACTTATTTTTCAAAAGATCTTTGATGATCTATTAAAGCAAAGAATTACCGCTCTTTCTTTTTTTTCTTTCTATTTCTTATTGTTGTTTGCTTTTTTTCTTCTCCTTTTGAAAATGCCAAAACTCCTTAGAAATCAAAGTTGCAATTGTTAATAACCAACCATTGCAACTATTGATTACCAAAATTTGCAATGTTAGTTACCAAATATCACAATGGTTGATCAACAAAAATTGCAATGTTTCATGTAAGAACTTAAATTGTAAATGTTCATTAACTAATGTAATGATTCACTTAAATCTCTAACAACAAATAGTTTATTAGGATTTAGATCATACAATTAACTGAGTACAAACGACACTCTGGGTCGATAAGAGAAGAATTAGAGTTTAGATTTGATAATTAAACGAGTTTATAATAGAATAGATTGGGTAGGACTTAAAGTTAATGTTAATACTAATCCTAAACAATTACGGGAGTAATGATTTTGATTCATGGAAATGGGCCTACTGGGCTCTCTTTTTATTATATCTTTTATTTTTGTCTTAAACCCAAATACTTGAGTATATGTATTCATGAACAAGCATTGTAGAAAGTTATCAAACAAATTATCAATCAAAATATCTTTCCTTCTACGTTCTTCTTCTCCTTCTCCCTCTGAATCTCTTCTTCTGTTGGTCACTGGCCAACCTTTCCTTCCCTTTCTGTTCGGATAAGCCTCTGTGCTTATCAATGGTATCAGAGCTCCAAAGATTGGTGCCGTCTCTGGATCAGAAGGTAGAGATGATGCTACAGCTGATTCTCGAAGGGTTTGGAAGAAACCCACTCCATGTCGGGACCTTGGATCAAAAGGTGGCAAACCCAGAACAACAAGAAGATCAGCATGAGGTTCAGGAAGACGTGATGGATCAGCATGAGCTTCAGGAAAACGTGTTGGTTGAAGCTCAAAAACCTGAACAACTGAAGAACACAGGATACCCACTGGGACATTTGATCGAACATGTGGGGTGCGAGTTGAAGGACGGTGCTCTTCACACATCCGAAGTACCCACAAAGAATGAGGTACAAGGGAACATATGTTGCAAAGATCCTTTTGACGCCAAGTCCGAAACGGTAGAGTATGATGTTCTAGACACCAAACATTCTATGTATAGTGAGAAGATCTCTGTTAAATGCTACCATAAAGCTCAGAAAAAGGTTCGTAAACACTCAGAAGTTGCTGATAGATTACTGGGAAAGAATTTGAGATCGAGAATGATTCCGATGAAGAAACGATTCGGTCATGGGAAAAAGGCAACACAACGTGAGCTCGAGCTAGCTTACAAGAACTACGGTATGTTCAACGAATCTTCCAGTTTTAAATATCGAAATGAGTTTATGAGATTCTGCTTGAGAAAAAGATCAATTAAAGACACGTGTGAAAATCAGTCTAAGGATTATGGAAAATATGATTTGGAGGAATGTCTGGAAAATTCAATTAGTAGAATGGATATGCTGAGTTGTGTCCTCCTACTAAAGATGTGCCTTGTCAAGTGCTCGTGGAGAAGCTAGTCATTATCCATCAATCAGCTAGTGTTCAAGCTGATTGTAGTTGTGGCTTTTCTGGAGTTAGGCCTTTGGTATACTGAGAGTCGTTGGCCACCTAAGGTTCAAACACGGAAAGCAGTTTATGGCTTAATGAGATTTGGGAATGGAGCTACTACTCTTAAGTGTCATTTTCTATTGAAATTCTTAACAGGAAAAGAAGTTGGATTTAAGGTTCTCCAAGGAGTCAGATTGAAAAGTGGATTCCTGGTTTTTGAATCTAATTGGATTGCTGATGCAAGGTGTCTATAATAGTGGTGATATGAAGAAGATTAAGGAACCAGGAGCTTTGAGTAAAGCTGAGTACGACCATTAGATGCTACTTATTGTGAACACATATGCTGAGATCATGGAGTTGCAGGTTGAAAGACGAAAAATGAAGACAAGTCAGAAGCTCTTCCAAACGCCGTCTGTTATGGGAACAATGAAGGCTACATGAGTTTTTGGTTATGAAGTGTTTCACTCCCCAAGACCGCCAGAAATGTGGGGAACAAGAAGAGCATATTGGTATTCATCAATGACGTAGAAGATAGTGGCATGACAATCCCATTGCTAAGAATAATCCAGCTGGATACTTCAGAACATGCCCTTCCTTTCAAGTGTGAATTGGATTTGATAAAGGTCCAAGACAACTTCACTGAGCTATGTCCGATTCAGCATTATGGGGCGTGGAGTGGATATAGTGTAAATCAAATGGCTGCCATCATCTTTCAACCTTGAGGACAAGGTTGTCGTTATGGGAGGAGTATTGATACGATCACGGTTCATCGAAATGGGCCTACTGGGCTCTATTATTATAACTTTTGTTTATGTCTTAAACCCAAATACTTGAGTATATGTACTCATGAACGAGCATTGTAGAAAGTTGTCAAACAAATTATCAATCAAAATATTTATCCTTCTACGTTCTTCTTCTCCTTCTCCCTCTGAATCTTTTCTTTTGTTGGTCACTGGCCAACCTTTCCTTCCCTTTATGTTCGGATAAGCCTCTGTTTTTATCAGATTTTTTTCCAGAAATCATTTCCATTAATTTCATAAAGTGAATACAAAGACTTATACAGAACTATCGTTATACAAAGTATTACATACGCAAATGTATATGCCATGCACTGAGAAAATACAGTAAAAAGGAGTTTGACGATGCTTTCCGAAGAGTAGTTTTACTTGCTAAACGATCACAAAATCGATTATTGTCCTTTTTATATTTGATTTTCTCTAAAGTGATTTGTTTGTAGCATCTTTGGCTGAACTTTCTTTAAACAAACCATATCTCAAAGTCTGATGTGTACAACTTGTAGTTCTGAAATGTAGACAAAATAGTACCAATTATTCCGTACCAAGGTCTTTCTAAGGTATCGAGATACCTCATTGTAGTTTTTGTTGTGATGTCATCCATTATATCCGCCGGTAACATATTTGTATCCTAAATGACTTTAAACATTTATAGTCTCCATGGTGCTTTCCTTTGTGGTCTTCCCTTCGGCAATTAATCCGAGAGACATTGACACCCGAAAAAAATCACAAAACTAACAACGAATGTTAGTATTGACAACTAATCGGCAATAAAAACCGAAATATCATCGGAAAATCGCTGAAATAGACTTCCAGCAAGGATAAAAAATGGACCAGGGTATGAATAGAATCTGAGACACCATGGACACATAACCAGATTTGAAATCAGGCAAGCCACAGTTCTGCTTGCTCTTCATTAGACAATGATTGTGACATTTGTTCAACTTTCGTCTCGATCTGGTGTGATGATAGAGACGAAACCATAAAAATAATTGAATTCGATGAATCCAACACCACCATTGCAGATATTTGAGAAGCATGAAAAAGAAGATCATGAGATCCCATGATTAAAGTCAAAAAGATTTGTAGAGATAAAAAAATACTAATTGAGAAATAGAAGAGGAGAGCTGAAGAGCCGACCGACGCCGGAAAAGCCAGCGCCGGCCGGAGGAATCGATGATGGAGAACAAAACAGTGTTTTGTCGAGATGTTGCAGAAAACGCTTCTTTGATCGCAAGGGAGAGAAGCAATTTCATTGTATAATAGTAAAAGAAAAAACCATTGTCCTCATTAAATTAGAAAAGAGCTATATGTATATTTGTGGAATAATTGCAAAACCCATTGTATCTTTTTGAAAAGTAATAGCAGAATTGTATCTTTTGAAAAGTGTTTGCATTTTTGTATCTTTCTGTCTTTTAGTGCGTCGAAAAGACCATTTTACCCTCATAGACATAAAAAAATACCAAGTAACTATATGGATGGATAGCGGTCCCACGCTATCCCTCTTATCCATTCCTTTTCCCCTTTCTTTTCGCCTTCACACTCTTTCTTACTTTACTTTTATTTCTATCCCTCATTTTTTGAAGGTGGATAAGATGGCGGGGTTGAGGTTTCCGGCCATATAGACCGCCGGAATGGAGATATAATCGGTCGATGTACCGGAATTTTAAAAAAAATGGACTTAATATGGAAGTTTTGAGTGGACAGTCTAGACTAGGTGTCCACGTTCATATCACATGCTAGACGCTCCCAATGGATAACAAGTGGTCACGTGAAATGTTGCTTTTAGGTGGATAGTGGGGCTGGTTATAATATGTATCCACGGATTCACGATCATGTGAGCTCTTGCCACATTCTGTTTATCAGAAGCATTTGGCATGTGATATGATCGTGGTAATGTCCATGAATAGTCGATATTGTCTAAATGAGCTCTTAAAATTGTGTTTACTAGGTATCATTTCACGATCATGTCAACTCTTGGCCACCTTCTGTCCATCGAGAGCGTCTAGCATGTGGTAAGATTGCGGTAGTGTCCACGAATAGTCGATACTGTCCACCATATCTCTTAAAACAGTGTTTCACATATCATGAAATCATACCTAGTAAACAAAATTCTAAGAGCTCATTTGGACAAGTCAGCCCCCCTTCGTGGATACCACCACGATCTGTGAAACATGTTAGACGCTTCCGATGGATAGAAGGTGGCCAAGAGTTCACATGATCGTGAAATTGTACCTAGTAAACACAATTTTAAGAGCTCATTTGGACAAGTCATCCCCCCTTCGTGGATACCACCACGATCTCACCACATGTTAGACGCTTCCGATGGACAGAAGGTGGCCAAAAGTTGAAAACATAGTTTTCAGAGACCATTTAGACAATATCGACTATTCATGGATACTACCACGATCATATCATATTCTAAACGCTTCTGATAAACAGAAGGTGACAAGATCACATGATCGTGAATCCGTGGATACATATTAAAACGAGCCCCACTATCCACCTAAAAGCAACATTTCACGTGGCCACTTGTATCCATTGGGAGTGTCTAGCATGTGATATGAACGTGACAGTGTCCACGAATAGCCGATATTGTAGACACCTAGTCTAGATTGTCTACTTGAAACTTCTGTATTAAGTCTGATTTTTTTTTTAAAATTCCGGTACATCAACAGATTATATCTCCATTCTGGCGGTCTATATGGCCGAAAACCTCAACTCTATTTATCCACCGTCAAAATAGAGGGGTAAAAATAAAGGTAAAGTAAAAAAGAGAGTGAATAAAAAAAGAAAAAAAAAATGGATAGGAGGGATAGCGTGTAGGATCGCTATCCATCCATAGAGTTACTTGATCTTTTTCCTGTCAATGAGGATAAAATGATCTTTCTAACGCAAAAAGATACAAAACTGCAATAACTTTCAAAAATACAAATGTGCAAGAAAAAATTAGATACATCTAGTGCAATACACCCATATATTTATATTGGTAAAAAAACTATTTCTCCAATTCACCCTATTTCTAATTAGATAATGATTTTTCCCTATTTACTTTCTCTCTTAATAATACCTGAAAATTCCAAAGCTAAGAAAAAACATTTTAGTATAGTTTTGTAATTTTATTGCCTTAGTAATTTTTCAAGCAATTGTCATCAAATTACAGTACATTTAACATAATGAAATACTTTTAACTTCGGTTAGAACGGTTTAGCTTGAAGAAAATGTGAATTCGAAGTGCTACTACTTACTACCATTATTTTAAGCATCATGTGAAAATTTATTATTTAAACAAAAAAACATTCATATTAGTTATTTCATTTTTTAATGGAAAAATGGAGCATCCATTAAAATATTTAACACTTGAATTTTAACTTTGCCACATATATGTATATCATGGACTTGATACCACCGTATATAGACAGTACACCACAATATTCTACCGACATTTGAACTAGTATTTTATGAATGAATGAATTACTATTTTCATCTCTGTATATCAATATATTCATACAATCATAATGTTACCAATGAAGGGTTATGACTATCGAACAATATGTACCACTCTTGTAACACCCGTCTCGTCGGATTCAAGTCAACGACTCTTTAATTTCACAAGTCATAGTCCACAACCCGCGAACTAAGTCATAAACCGAAACCAACATTTAAATAACCGAAAGATTTATTTTATTACAAACAAAAACCCAAGTCTTACAAGCAAAACCAAATAAACGAAAATAGTCATAACTCGAAACGAGAAAAACGCATAAGTCTTAACAAAATAAAAGAAACGCCAAAAGTAAAAGAAAACCCGCTTTCCCAAAACGTTGCACCACACCGTCCATTTACCCCTGCAACTCTTTAGGATTACCTGCAAAACAGACAACGAAAGAGGCCTGAGTAATTGGTTAAACACTAATACCCAGTGAGTGCAGGTTCTAAGAACCCGCGATCTCATCACAAGCTAAGCACAACATCAAAGAAATGAATCCAAGATTAATAACACCTTGCACCCACGCCCGAAGGATCACACAGCCTACAACACTATCGATCACACAGAAACACCACCACACCGGCGCGCATGCCACATCTCATACCACTCTTTTGGGAAGGCGCGTCAAACTTTCCCCGATGACTTTCAGAGCACATGACTTTTCCTCTTCGGTCTCAGCCATATGCCCTTAAACAGAAGCCCGTCACAGGCGCCTAACAGTTCTAAACAGACAAACCTTCATTCACAAGCAACGTTTTCGGTTTAGTGATAACCTAATGCCTAGGTGTATTCAATCGCATCAACACAAGTCATCCGCTTGAACTAAACTACCTAGAAAGATGCAATTACTGTTGGAATTGTGTCCAGTAATCTCGGTACTGTCTCTAGAAAGTAAGAGTATGTCAATGATCAGACATAAGTCATATAATACTGGGGGTCATGATGGCTTGCTAGAGTCCGCTCATGATCTATAAGTCTTGGACTTATTGCCTCTATTATATGATCCCATATGGGTCACACGCCTAAGCTAACAGGAAAATGTGTAGGAACGGTTTAGCAGAAGTACGGTAAAAGTGCTAGGCATTTACTGTACTTAGAGAGAATAAAAGGGTTTAGCCACTGTGTGTCGATCGATGCACATGGTGTGTCGATCGACACAGTGCGCGAACGCCTTCGAGTTATTTGGTATTTGGGCCAAATGTCCCAGGAGGAACCGGACGAGTTTTATAAATAAAACTCGAGTCTGTTTTCTTCTAAAACCCTAAACCAAGCCGCCAACTCTCTCTCTCCTGCGACGCCTCCTCAGCTCGGTCTAGCAGCCTCTCTTCCTGCTTGGTGTGCGTGTGTGAACCTCTGGAGGAGTTATCTCTCGGTGGCTCTCTGATCTCTGACCATACCATCCCTTTCCGCTGCATAAACAGGTATAAGGTGAGATCATCAATTGTTTCTATTCAAGAGAACCTAGATCAGCATGTTTAGGATAATCTGAATCTGAGAATTGAATCAGGATAAACCTAAACATTCCTTCAGTGGTATCAGAGCTATTGGTTCTGGTTTTTCTTGTTTAGATTCAAGTTTAGGATTGTTTTCTTGTTTAAGAAGTGTTTTGAATCAACTATTGATAAGAGAAATCACTTAAGCAACAAGGAATTGAAACCTAAACACATTTGAAATCGCAAAAACCAAACTATATTGATTTGGAATGCGATTTTTCAAAAGTGAGAATCGGCTGTGATCGCATGGATCGATCGATACGATCGCATGGATCGGTCGACACAATCCGAGAATATCTCGGCCAAACCTGGTAACCGTCCGTGCATGCGTGAGAGCATCGATCGATACAGGATCGATGCACGATCGATGCAGGATTGATGCTTAGAGCATCGACCGATGCGGTTGATGGATCGATCGATGCGGTTGGTTCATCGACCGAAATGGTTGGTTTAAGGCTCGGTTTAATGATTTTATTAAAAATTATAAACGTCACGGTTTAATAAACAGACTTAATAAATTTATTAAGTTCTGGTTAAACCGGGATAAGAAATCCAAAGTCGTAAATTGGATTTTGTGCCTAAACCAGGATTTTCTAATTTGATTTGGTTGGACCAAATAAATTGAGAAAATCCGGTTTAGTAAATAACCGGTTGACAATTGTGGTCATCGTAGTAATTAAAATTTGGTTAGACCAATTTTAATGAACCAGACCGGTTATGTCATTTAATTGGACAGTTGGGTCATGTCTTGGACATGGACCAATTCTTGGGCCTCGGGCCAAGAAGTTAAAACAATTGGGCCAATTATTTGAGTCTTTCTTCAGATTAATTTAAAATTTATTTTATAAAATTATAAAGTCGATTTTAAATTAAAGTTTCCGAAATTTTGAAATTAGAAAGTTTCTTAAAATAGAAGATTCTAGATTTGCGGGTTTTGGATTTTTAAGAAATTTCTAAAGTTAGAAAGTTTCCGGTTTTAGAAAGTTTCCAATTTTAGAAAGTTTCCAAAAATAGTAGGTTTCCAAAAATAGAAAGTTTCCCGAAATAGTAATCTTCTATTTTGGGAATGAAATTTTAATAAACCTACGAACCTCATATAATATCAAGCGTTGGATGTCTTGTCCAGTCTATGTCAGCTGTCGAAGCCCATTCAATTGTATTCATGGCCTTACAGTGTGAGGGTGTCTATTTTTGCGTGGATAAGACGGTTTGTGATTCATAAATGTCATTGGGAGTCCCAGACATTAATGATTACATGACTGTATAGTCTGGTTTTCTTGACTAGGCCATCGGGAGTCCCGAGCCTTGAGACATCAGAGTGGATTGGGCCTCGGGCCCAGATTCACAACCAAGAGTTATATCACGGATATAATTAGCCGACATAGGGCTTACCGATATAAGCTAAGGTTGGGTGAAGGCCAGTGGCCCACTTTGATCTTAGTTATATGTGGATCTTGGAATCATTATATTCTATTGAGGGTAACTGATGTTATTGAATATAATGCGTGATTAATCATATTAAATTTTAATACGAGATTAATCATATTGAACATATTAACTAAAACTCTTTTATCTTAAATTTCAGTTATGACTAGCACAAACAATCAAAACACTTTCTCGATCCGGTCTGTCCTTGAGATGGACAAGCTGAACGGATCAAATTTCTTGACTTGGTCGCGGAACCTGAGGCTAGTCCTCAGACAGGAGAGAAAGGACTATGTCCTTGAGAGAGCTCTCCCCGTGAGGATCGGGTCCAATGCTTCTCATGCAGTATATGATGCTTGGAATAAGCATTATAATGATGCGGTAGATGTGCGTGGTCTGATATTGGCTACCATGGACTCAGACTTGCAGAAGCAATATGAGAACATGGAGTCGCCAATAGAGATGATCAGCAGCCTGAAATTGAAATTTCAGGAGCAGGTAAGAGTGGAGAGATACCAGTTGGTTAAGTCTCTCACTAGCTGCAAGCTACCAAATGATCATCCAGTGAGTCCTCATGTCAGTAAAATGATGGGTTACATTGATAACCTGAGGAAACTAGATTATCCAGTTAGCCAAGAATTGGCAACTGAGATCATTCTGCAGTCACTGCCGTCAAGCTATGATAAGTTCAGAAGGAACTATATCAAGAAAGGCTTAACGAAGACGCTGACTGAACTACATGATATGCTCAAGACAGTTGAGCCAAACGTGAAGAGTACCCTGTACAATCTCATGAATGAGAAGGGTAGGTTTACTAAACCTAATACTGACAAGGGTGAAGACAAAGTTGTCCAGATTTTGAATCATGGCAAGCGTGTGTCTTCTGAGCCCGAGTCAGATACCCCTTACGTTGGTAAGTGCTGCTACTGTAAGGAGACAGGGCATTGGAAGAGAAATTGCATTAAATTCATGGAAGATGATGAGGAGTTGAAGTTGATGTATGAGACTACTTCCTCAGGTATTCATGTTATTACTTCAAGTTCTACCTTAAAGGTATTGGATACTGGTTGTGGCACTGATATTTGTGATAATATGCAGAGCCTAAGCAACAGTAGAACGTTGAAGGAAGGGCAAGTGAAACTACATGTCTGGAAGGAGCTTGGGATGCTGCCTCAGCCGTAGGGTTTTTCACTTATAGATCCCTTTGAGGCTTGGTTTTGTATTAAGTAATTGCTACAATGTACCTGCTTTAAGCAGAGTTGTCTTTCATTTTCTTGTAAGAATTTGAATGTTTTTCATTTTGATAAAAGACAAGTTTTGTTCTTTTGATCTTAATGAAATATTAATTGTAGCACCCTATTCATGGAATGGGTTTTATATCTTAAACCATAGAGTGCCTAAATGTAACATAAATACCGAATTGGTTTAAATCTGATGAATTAAACCTGATTTTTCTTGGCATAAAGTCTTGGTCACATAGAGTAAGTGGGATTCAGAAATCCCATAGTCATGGACTGTTGGGCTCATTTGATAAAATATCTTATGAGACTTGAATTCTGTTTACTAGACCAAAAGGTAAAGGGCCTATCTTAGCCGAGCTAGAGAAAGGCCCAAAGGCTTATTGGACCTGGAACATACTCATGTATGTGGCCCAATGAGCAGTAGTGCCAGAGAAAATCTCCTGTACTTCATTATCTCTACTGATTACCTCAGTGAGTGTGACTGTGTTCATTTGATGAGACACAAGTCGGAATTCTTTGACATGGTCGAAAGAGTTCCAGAATGAAGTATAGGATCTGAATGACAAAAGTATTAAGACTCTGGATTAAATCACGAGTGAGAATACTTAAGTCATTGATTGTGTGATCATCTGAATGAGTGTGAAATCGTTTCACAGCTCATTTCTCCTGAAAACCTGAAGGTTTTTCTGTGAGAAAGAATCAGATCTTATTAGAAATGATTAAAGATGAGTCACACGAATCTTCCATGATATTATTTAAGAATAACGCTCTAAATTATCTAAGTTTACGCTGAAATAGTTCCACCAATATCAGTTGAAAGACACCACGTAAATGTGGATTGGAATCGATCCAAATTCGTCTTTACTGAATATTTGTAGTTGAGCTACTTCGCTGGTTGCCTAGGGAAACTAAGGCTTGTTACTTTTACGTCCATCCTGTTTTCTAAGAAGGGAAGTTACTTTCCAAGAAGAACAGTGGGAGTAAAAGTATAACTCGAAGAAATTCGAGACATACAGGAGGCTGCTCAACCTGTTGAGGGAGAGCAACGGATGGATTTACAGATTCCTGTAGAATCTACACCTGTGGAGCCTGAAGTTCGCAGATATGAATGAATCAGTTACTAATCCGAGAGTGATTTCTTGTCATTAGTTGAACCTGATAATCATTGAAATCTGCACCTGTGGAGCCTGAAGTTCGCAGATATGAATGAATCAGTTACTAATCCGAGAGTGATTTCTCGTCATTAGTTGAACCTGATAATCATTGAAAGTTCGCATGATCTGATGATCATTGAAAGCGACGAATCTGCGAAATTCAAAGAAGCGATAGTGAACCCGAACTCTCCGAAAAATTACATTTTATGTAAGTTAGCTTCATCGATCCATTCATGGATGGAAGCAAACATATCGGAGTTGGAATCTTCGTTCTGTTGAAGTAGTCAAGGTTTTGACTTGAACAGGAACGAATTGGAACTGTGCGTTTACTAATAGATTGGTGGGAGCGATATTGCATTTCTCATATTGTATGTCGATGACATACTGATTCTCGGAAAAGACGTCCCAATGCTGCAGTCAGTAAAGGACTGGCTTGGGAGTTGGTTCTAATGATTGACATGAGTAAAGCCACGTATGTTCTTGGATTTTGGATCTAAAGATAGAGATCCGAAAGAGCTGGTAAGACAAAGTCAGGATTCTTATCCCGACAAAGTCCTACAGGTTTTCAGCATTCCAAGAAGGGTTTTATGCAAATGTCACATGGCATTACGTTAAGCAAGACACAGTGTCCTACGATAACTGCTGAGCTTAAATGCATGGATAAGATTCCATATGCGTCGGCAATTGGATCTATCATGTATGCCATGAAACGTACTTGTTTGATGTTGCTTTAATGTTAAGCAAGACAAGTAAAGACCAGTCAAATCCAGCAAAGAATCACTGGATTGCCGTAAAGAATATCCTAAAGTATTTGAGGAATACTAAGGATAAATTCTTGAGTTACGGAGAAAGTGAGGTGCTACGAGTCGGTAGAGTCTGAAAGGCAAGTTTCCAATAGACAAAGATGATTTCCGATCACAGTCCGGTTATATCTTGTGTCTATCTGGCGGTGCAAGGCACTGTTGCTGACTCCATGACTTAAGCTGAACATTTCGCAGCTTGGGAAGTGGCGAAAGAGGTTGTTTGGAAAGAAGAGTTCGTCACTGAACTTGATGTGATTTCCAGCATAGATGAGACTAGCTGCACATCAGAGGTCCAAACACCTTGAGGATAGGTATAACCTATTCCGTGAGATAAATGACAGAGATGTTAAGTAGATCAGCAAGTTTCAACGAATGAGAACGTTGCTAATCTATTAACGAAGCCACTCCTTAGGCCTAAGCACGAGTCGCGGACTGTTGCTGTAGGATAAGTGAAATTAAGATGTAGTCTTAATTTCAGTGGGAGTTATTAAAGGGCTTTATTTAGTTATTGGATATGTTCTTGAAATAACATTTAAGATGTTTAATGAAATTATTATTTCAAGATTATTTTAACTGTGATGAAATAATCGTTCCAAAGTGATATAAACCATTTTATAGGTCATCGAAGTAAATGACTTGATCGTGAGTTATCAAAGTCATTTAGCTTGATCATGAGACCCTATATTTGATAAATGACTTATATCATTATGTCCCTAGTCGAAGGTTGTTGAAATTGGAACACCAACAACCGTGTGAGACTGGATTGGTACGTGACTTATGACAAAGTCTCAGTGTGTCATAGATGCGCGGCATCAAAGTCAGTACATAGGTGTATGTTGGGGAACATACGACCGGACAAGACCCGCTTATAAGAACTCTTCAGGATATTTATATCTGTGTCATAAGAGATTCTTACTACGACTATAGAGTATAGTCCTTAGACCTGAGTTCGCATGCATGTGACTGCACATGGACTGATGCACTTTGATCATTGTCTAACGCTGTCGTTCTGCGATAGTTATAAGGACCTTGTTTGGGTACATTTATGAAATGAGTAGTTTACAGTGATGGAACAAGACGGGATTTGTCCCTCCAATATAAATGGAGTGAATATCTCTAGGCCAATCGGAGATTTGAATACTGGAAAATGCATGGCCATGCTCAAACGGACTGTCCCGAGTCGTTTGGATTGTCAGTATCGAATCAGAGTCCGATGAACAAGATTAGGCTTTATAAGGATGACACTAATCTTGCCTTATGACTAATTGAGATATTGAGACAGAAGGATTATGAATACAGAGATTCCAGTACAAGTGGGAGATTGTTGGAATTGTGTCCAGTAATCTCGGTACTGTCTCTAGAAAGTAAGAGTATGTCAATGATCAGACATAAGTCATATAATACTGGGGGTCATGATGGCTTGCTAGAGTCCGCTCATGATCTATAAGTCTTGGACTTATTGCCTCTATTATATGATCCCATATGGGTCACACGC
Organism: Orychophragmus violaceus; assembly: GCA_030180135.1. Lineage (NCBI taxonomy): Eukaryota > Viridiplantae > Streptophyta > Magnoliopsida > Brassicales > Brassicaceae > Orychophragmus > Orychophragmus violaceus. Next base: position 75,120,336 of record CM058237.1, read on the forward strand.
CTAAGCTAACAGGAAAATGTGTAGGAACGGTTTAGCAGAAGTACGGTAAAAGTGCTAGGCATCTACTGTACTTAGAGAGAATAAAAGGGTTTAGCCACTGTGTGTCGATCGATGCACATGGTGTGTCGATCGACACAGTGCGCGAACGCCTTCGAGTTATTTGGTATTTGGGCCAAATGGCCCAAGAGGAACCGGACGAGTTTTATAAATAAAACTCGAGTCTGTTTTCTTCTAAAACCCTAAACCAAGCCGCCAACTCTCTCTCTCCTGCGACGCCTCCTCAGCTCGGTCTAGCAGCCTCTCTTCCTGCTTGGTGTGCGTGTGTGAACCTCTGGAGGAGTTATCTCTCGGTGGCTCTCTGATCTCTGACCATACCATCCCTTTCCGCTGCATAAACAGGTATAAGGTGAGATCATCAATTGTTTATATTCAAGAGAACCTAGATCAGCATGTTTAGGATAATCTGAATCTGAGAATTGAATCAGGATAAACCTAAACATTCCTTCAATTACACGAGGGATCATGTCCCGATATTGAGATAGATTGAGAAAAGATCACGACCGGTCCTTACCTTAGTCTAGATCGGTGAAACAGAAGTAGATCTGGAAATCCCGACAGTAGATATAAAAATCCTGCACGCAGATCTAGGGTTTTAGACTACAAATCTAGAGAGAGGAACTACAGATCTAGGGTTTCAGGTTCAGATCTGAGAGAGAGAGATATGGTTCAAATCTACAACTTCTACGGATCAAATCTGATCTAGAAGCATAGATCTGAAGCAGATCTAGAGTTTTGGAGAAGAAGGAGGAGTAGATCTGAGTGTTGGGAATGTCCTGAAATCTACTGTACTATCTCTAGAAAGTATGATAAATGTCGAGATCAGACATAAGTCATAAATACTGGGTGATCATGATGGCTTGCTAGAGTCCGCTCTTGATCTATAAGTTTAGGACTTATTACCAGTATTGTATGATCCCAAAGGGTCACACACCATAGCTAACGGGAAAGTTAAGATGGAATTAATACGGTAAGATGCAAGGCATTTACTGTATTTGCACAGAGATTTGGGCCAGACAACAAATAGGTTTTTGTCTGATTTATGTCTTGGGCTCAAAAGCTTAATGTGCCATTAGTCTAAATACTTGGGCCATTAATGAGAGACAAAATGACAATGGGCCATTAGGATAATTCCTTGGGCCCATGAAGGATTAAAAGATTGCAACTTAGAGTTGCAACCCTAAATCCCACACGATTTTGGATGAGGCAGCCGCGGCTCATCTCTCTCTCTCTCTAGCCTCTCTCTTTGTTGTTCTTCCATCTCGGTCTAGCAGCCATCCCTCGCTTGTAAGAGTGTGGATACCAAGGAGGAAACGGCTCTCATCTGTTCTAATCTGATCTTGTCATTACCACCAATCATTCCGCTGCAAAGGTAAGGATCAGGTTTGTTTTATGATTCGATTACAAGAACCTAGATCTGTTTAAGATTATGTGCTAGGTTGCAATCTGAGAATTGAACCATGGAAAAACTCATAATCCTACAGTGGTATCAGAGCCAGGTTCATTAGGTTTCTTGTAATTTGGATTGTTTAATGGTTTAGAATCAATTAAGAAATGAAAATTGATTAAGAAATCATTAAAACCCTAATTGGCTACATGTTTATGGTCTCGGATCATTGTAATTCATTGTAATCGCTTGGTGTCATTTGGTCTCGGCCGTGTGATCATTTGATCGATCTTGCTTGAGCCGCATGGCTGAGGGATCGTGTGATCATGGATCGCATGGATCGATGCCGAGTGATGCGTGAGATGAGCGATGATCGATCATAAGGAAGGCCATCGATCGCGTGTGATCGTTTGGGACGGACCGAGTGAAGCGTGGGCCGTAAGTGATGCGTGAGATCGATTGGATCGATCGATGATCGATCACCTTAAGCCGCGTGATCGTGATGGCCGTGTGATCGTGGATCACGGATGGGCAAGGATCGATCGGCCATGGCTGGACGCAACGATCGTGGATCGTTTGTGATGTTCATGGGCCGTGGTCGATCGTTTGGCCCGTTAAAATTTTACGTCCCGCGAATAGTCAATCAGTTAAACCGAGCTTCGCGGTTCGTTACCCAAACCGCACCGATTGAACCGGTCCATTTAATTGGCGGTTAATCGTGTGTTTAAAGCCTTAAACCGCAAGTTATGTCAAAATTGGCTAAAACACTAGGTGTTTCTTCCCGGTTTTGGACTTAACTGAACCGATCCAATTTATTTGGTGGTTCAAGCGGTTAACCCAAATCGCGGTTTGCTGGAAATTATTTAATACAATTGGTATTATTTAATTTCTGGTTAAACCGGATTGAAATTCATAAAATTGAATTTTAACCTAAACCGAAGGCTGGTCTAAGTTTGATTTGGTTGGACCAAATAATTTAGAGCTGGTCTGGTTTAGTAAATAACCGATGGTTTTGATAGTTAATTTGGTCTTGGACCAGAATTAATAAACCGACTCGGTTATGTCAAATTATTGGGCCAATTGGAATTCTATGGTCTTGGGCCAAGAATTGGGCCTATAATTTGTGACCCAACCCAAAATATTAATAAAATATTAAATTAGAAATTTCTATTTTTAGTATATTTCTAAATTTAGAAAGTTTCTAAAATAAGAAAGTTTCCCAAAATAGTAATCTTCTATTTTTGGAAATAAAACCTAAAATCCTCAAAACCAATATCAAGCTTGGATGTCTTGCCCAATCTTGTCAGCTACTTAACGCTTATTCGATTACAGATATGGCTTACAGTGTGAGGTGTCTGTTTTCGCGTAAGTAAAGTAGTATATAGTCACTAATTTCATTGGGAGTCCCAGACTTTAGTGATTATTAGGCTGTAAAAGATTGGTTTGCTTGACTGGGCCATCGGGAGTCCCGGGCCTTGAGACATCTGGTGTATTGGGCCTTGGGCCCAATTCACAACCGAGAGTTATTGGATATAACTAGCTGTGTGTATGCTTACCAAGTAAAGCTACTTCTGGGTGACGGCCAGTGGCCCACTTTGGATTTAGCCGAACATGGGTCTCGGAATCATTGCATTCTTATGAGATTAAACAAAGAAATTTTGAATGCAATGCGAGTCTTCTTATAAGTTATTAAGATTACTCTTTTATGAACTAAATAACTAAAACTCTATTTATCTCTAAATTTCAGCTATGACGAGCACAAACAATCTAAACACTTTCTCGATCCGGTATGTCCTTGAGATGGACAAACTGAACGGATCAAATTTCTTGACTTGGTCGCGGAACCTGAGGCTAGTTCTCAGGCATGAGAGAAAGGACTATGTCCTTGAGAAAGCTCTCCCCGAGAGGATCGGATCCAAGGCCTGTCATGCAGTACGTAATGCTTGGAATAAGCATTATGATGATGCGGTAGATGTGCGTGGTCTGATATTGGCTACCATGGACTCAGATTTGCGGAAGCAATATGAGAACATGGAGTCGCCAATAGAGATGATCAGCAGCCTGAAATTGAGATTTCAGAAGCAGGTAAGAGTGGAGAGATACCAGTTGGTTAAATCTCTCACTAGCTGCAAGCTACCGAATGATCATCCAGTAAGTCCTCATATCAGTAAAATGATGGGTTACATTGATAACCTGAAGAAACTGGATTATCCAGTTAGCCAAGAATTGGCAACTGAGATCATTCTGCAGTCACTGCCGTCAAGCTATGATAAGTTCAGAAGGAACTATATCAAGAAAGGCTTAACGAAGACGCTGACTGAACTGCATGATATGCTCAAGACAGTTGAGCCAAACGTGAAGAGTACCCTGTACAATCTCATGAAGGAAAAGGGTAGGTTTACTAAACTTAATGCTGACAAGGGTAAAGACAAAGTTGTCCAGATTTTGAATCATGGCAAGCGTGTGTCTTCTGAGCCCGAGTCAGATACCTCTTACGTTGGTAAGTGCTGCTACTGTAAAGAGACTGGGCATTGGAAAAGAGATTGCATTAAATTCATGGAAGATTATGAGGAGTTGAAGTTGATGTATGAAACTACTTCCTCAGGTATTCATGTTATTACTTCAAGTTATACCTTATAGGTATTGGATACTGGTTGCGGCACTGATATTTGTTATAATATGCAGAGCCTGAGCAACAGTAGAACGTTGAAGGAAGGGCAAGTGGAACTGCGTGTCTGGAAGGAGCTTGGGATGCTGCCTCAGCCGTAGTGTTTTCACTTGTAGATGCCTTTGAGGCTTGGTTTTGTATTAAGTAATTGCTACAATGTACCTGCTTTACGCAGAGTTGTCTTTCATTTTCTTGTAAAGAATTTGAATGTTTTTCATTTTGATAAAGACAAGTTTTGTTCTTTTGATCTTAATGAAATATTAATTGTAGCACCCTATTCAAGGAATGGGTTTTATATCTTAAACCAAAGAGTGCCTAAATGTAACATAAATACCGAATTGGTTTAAATCTGATGAATTAAACCGAATGTTTCTTGGCATAAATGTTTTGGTCACAAAGAGTAAGTCGGATTCAGAAACCCCATAGTTATGGACTTTTGGGCTCATTCGAATGGATATCTTATGAGACTTGAATTCTGCTTACTAGACCAAAAGACAAAGGGCCCATCTTAGCCGAGCTAGAGAAAGGCCCAAAGGCTTATTGGAGATTGAACATACTCATGTATATGGTCCGATGAGCAGTAATGCCAGAGAAAATTTCCTGTACTTCATTGTCTCTACTGATTACTTCAGTGAGTAAGACTGTGTTCATTTGATGAGACACAAGTCGGAATTCTTTGACATGGTCGAAAGAGTTCCAGAATGAGGTATAGAATCTGAGTGACAGAAGTATTAAGACTCTGGATTAGATCACGAGTGAGAATACTTGAGTCATTAATGGTGTGATCATCTGAATGAGTGTGAAGTCGTTTCACAGCTCAATTCTCCTGAAAACCTTGAGGTATTTCTGTGAGAAAGAATCAGATCTTATTAGAAATGATTAAAGATGAGTCACACGAATCTTCCATGATATTCTTTAAGAATAACGCTCTAGAAATATCTAAGTTTACGCTGAAATAGTTCCACCAATATCAGTTGAAAGACACCACGTAAATGTGGATTGGAATCGATCCAAATTCGTCTTTACTGAGTATTTGTAGTTGTGCTACTTCACTGGTTGTCCTAGGGAAACCAAGGCTTGTTACTTTTACGTCCATTCTGTTTTCTAAGAAGGGAAGTTACTTTCCAAGAAGAACAGTGGGAGTAAAAGTATAACTCGAAGAAATTCGAGAAATACAGGAGTATGCTCAACCTGTTGAGGGAGAGCAACGGATGGATTTACAGATTTCTGTAGAATCTACACCTGTAGAGCCTGAAGTTCGCAGATATGAATGAATCAGTCACTAATCCGAGAGTGATTTCTCGTCATTAGTTGAACCTGATGATCATTGAAAGTTCGCATGATCTGATGATCATTGAAAGCGACGAATCTGCGAAATTCAAAGAAGCGAAAGTGAGCCCGGACTCCGAAAAATTACATTTTGTGTAAGTTAGCTTCATCGATCCATTCATGGATGAAAGCAAACATATCAGAGTTGGAATCTTCGTTCTGTTGAAGTAGTCAAGGTTTTGACTTGAACAGGAACGAAATGGAACTGTGCGTTTACTAATAGATAAGTGGGAGCGATATTGCATTTCTCATATTGTATGTCGATGACATACTGATTCTCGGAAATAACGTCCCAATGCTGCAGTCGGTAAAGGACTGGCTTGGGAGTTGGTTTTATGATTGACATGGGTAAAGCCACGTAGTTCTTGGATTTTGGATCTAAAGATAGAGATCCAAAAGAGCTGGTAGGACAAAGTCAGGATTCTTAAATTGACAAAGTCCTACACGTTTTCAGCATTCCAAGAAGGGTTTTATGCCAATGTCACATGGCATTACGTTAAGAAAGACACAGTGTCCTACGATAACTGCTGAGCTTAAATGCATGGATGAGATTCCATATGCGTCGGCAATTGGATCTATCATGTATGCCATGAAACGTACTTGTTTGATGTTGTTTTAATGTTAAGCAAGACAAGTAAAGACCAGTCAAATCCAGCAAAGAATCACTGGATTGCCGTAAAGAATATCCTAAAGTATTTGAGGAATACTAAGGATAAATTCTTGATTTACGGAGAAAGTGAGGTGCTACAAGTCGATAGAGTCTGAAAGGCAAGTTTCCAATAGACAAAGATAATTCCCGGTCACAGTCCGGCTATATCTTGTGTCTGGATGGCGGTGCAAGGCACTGTTGCTGACTCCATGACTTAAGCTGAACATTTCGCAGCTTGAGAAGCGGCGAAAGAGGTTGTTTGGAAAGAAGAGTTCATCACTGAACTTGATGTGATTCCCAGCATAAATGAAACTAGCTGCACATCAGAGGTCCAAACACCTTGAGGGTAGGTATAACCTATTCCGTGAGATAAATGACAGAGGTGTTAAGTAGATAAGCAAGTTTCATCGAATGAGAACGTTGCTAATCTATTAACGAAGCCACTCCTTATGCCTAAGCACGAGTCGCGGACTGTAGCTGTAGGATGAGTGAAATTAAGATGTAGTCTTAATTTCAGTGGGAGTTTGTAAAGGGCTTTACTTAGTTGTTTTGAAAGGTTCATGTAAACATAATATTTTATGTTTATGAAATCTATGATTTCTGGATTATTTTAACTGTGATATAAATAATCGTTCCAAAATGATTCATGTCATTATATATGGGCCATCGAAGTACATGAGAAAGACTTGATCCTGAAACCCCATATTTAACGAAATGACATAAATCATAGTGTCCATAGTCGAAGGTTGTTGAAATTGGAACACCAACAACCACTTGAGACTAGATTGTGTTGAGACTTATGACCAGGTTTCGAGGGGTCATAGATGCGCGGCATCAAAGTCGACACATAGGTATATGTAGGGGAGCATATGACCGGACATGGCCCGCTGATGAGAACTCTACAAGGTATTAATATCTGTGTCATAAGAGGTTCTCATATACGACTATAGAGTATAGTCCTTAGACCTGAGTTCGCATGCATGTGGCTGCACATGGATTGATACACTTTGATCATTGTCTAACGCTGTTTCGTAACTGGGAGCTATAAGGACCTTGGTTGGGTGTATTATGAAGCGTGTAGTTCATAGTGATGGAACAAGATGGGATTTGTCCCTGCCGTTTAACGGAGGTAATATCTCTAGGCCAATCGGAGACTTGATAGCTGGTAAGAGAGTGGCCACTCCCAAACGGACTTGCCCAAGTCGTTTGCATTGTCAGTATCAAATCTGGTCCGATAAACATGGTCTGGCTATATAAGGATGACACGCATCTTGCCTTATGCCAGATTGAGATATTGAGACAAAAGGACTAGGGAATGTAGGATTCCAGTACAAGTGGGAGATTGTTGGGAATGTCCTGAAATCTACTGTACTATCTCTAGAAAGTATGATAAATGTCGAGATCAGACATAAGTCATAAATACTGGGTGATCATGATGGCTTGCTAGAGTCCGCTCTTGATCTATAAGTTTAGGACTTATTACCAGTATTGTATGATCCCAAAGGGTCACACACCATAGCTAACGGGAAAGTTAAGATGGAATTAATACGGTAAGATGCAAGGCATTTACTGTATTTGCACAGAGATTTGGGCCAGACAACAAATAGGTTTTTGTCTGATTTATGTCTTGGGCTCAAAAGCTTAATGTGCCATTAGTCTAAAGACTTGGGCCATTAATGAGAGACAAAATGACAATGGGCCATTAGGATAATTCCTTGGGCCCATGAAGGATTAAAAGATTGCAACTTAGAGTTGCAACCCTAAATCCCACACGATTTTGGATGAGGCAGCCGCGGCTCATCTCTCTCTCTCTAGCCTCTCTCTTTGTTGTTCTTCCATCTCGGTCTAGCAGCCATCCCTCGCTTGTAAGAGTGTGGATACCAAGGAGGAACCGGTTCTCATCTGTTCTAATCTGATCTTGTCATTACCACCAATCATTCCGCTGCAAAGGTAAGGATCAGGTTTGTTTTATGATTCGATTACAAGAACCTAGATCTGTTTAAGATTATGTGCTAGGTTGCAATCTGAGAATTGAACCATGGAAAAACTCATAATCCTACACTGAGATCGGGGAATTCTAACCTCAAGAACGCGTAGATCGGATGGCTTGACACTCAAAAGAATTGAGAAAACGGCGAATCGGGGTTCGGGATCGAAAACGGCGACGATCGGAATTTTCTGGCGAACGGTGGCGGCGGCGGTCGGCCGGTCCGACGAGGCGGCTCCGGCGATCGGAGGGCGGTCCGACGATGGTCTCCGGCGGTGGGCGGGCGGTCTCTGGCAGTGGCTGGCGGTCTCCGGTCACGAGCATGGCTTCTTTCCTTGTGATTTTTTGACAAATGAGGAGCCCCTCCCCTCCTTTTATAGGAAAATGTGCTAGGGCATCCCTTCTTAGCGAGTTGGGCCTTGAGCTTCCGGCCCATTTCCCCCTTTCCTTTGGGCCTAGTAATGGGCCATGGATTGGGCCATTACAATTCTCCCCCACCAATAGTGAATTCGTCCCCGGATTCAGCCCGTTTCTAAGTTCCGAAAACAACTCTGGATGGTTTAACTTAAACGACTGCTCGGGTTCCCACACTTCATCCTGAATTCATTCTCTCTCCCAGCAAACCATGACCATTTTGGTTAGCTTTCCGTTGAACTCGTACTCCCCGACGATCCAAGATCCTGACCGGCTTGCTTATTACTGACCAATTGCGGTTGACGTCTGACGGCGGCTTTGGCAGGATCAGTTTCGGTTCACGAACAACCTTCCGCAACACAGACACATGAAACACGTTGTGAAATTCCGACAGCTCTTGCGGTAACTCTAGCCTATGAGCCACCACACCAACTCTATCGACTATCATGAACGGTCTAATATACCTAGGCCTCAACCTTTTCAGCTTGCGGTTGGGATTGCTGCCCCGGAACGTCCTCATCTTAAGGTACACCGCATCTCCCACAGAAAACTCCAAATCCTTACGACGCTTGTCTGTATAGCTCTTCTGGCGGTCGTGAGCCTGCTTTAGCCGTTCCTTGAGCATCTTCACTTGCTCGAACGTTTCTTGAATCATTTCCGGATCTAAATCAAGCCTCTCCCCCACCTTGGTCCAATATAGAGTGGTCCTACAAGGTCGACCATACAAAGCCTCGTATGGCGACATTCCGATGCTCGATTGGTAGCTGTTATTGTAGGAAAACTCGACCAACGGTAGGAACTTAACCCAGTTCCCTTCATAATCCAGCACACACGAGGATCCTCCAATGTCTGGATGGTCCGCTCAGACTGTCCATCGGTCTGAGGATGATATGCCATACTGAGTAGTACTTTCGTACCCATTGCTTTCTGAAATGCCTGCCAGAAGATTGAGGTGAATTTTGGATCTCTGTCCATCGGTCCCGTCTGTCTTCTTAATTGCCAGGAAGTGGGCAGACTTGGTTGTCGGTCCACAATTACCCAAATCGCATCTTTCCTTCCTGTTGTTCTCGGTAGTCCGGTAATGAAGTCCATGGTCACCATATCCCATTTCCATTCTGGTATAGGCAGCCCTTGCAACAATCCGCTGGGAACCCTCCTCTCTGCTTTGACTTGTTGGAAGTTCTGACACTGCGAAACCCACTTCGCCACATCCCTCTTCATACCTTCCCAATGGTAGTATCGTTTCAGATTCTGATACATTGTGTGGTTCCCAGGATGAATCGAAAACTGCGACGGGTGGGCTTGCTTTAGAATTTCCTTTCTCAATTCCTCTACCTTCGGCACACAGATGCGGTTCTTGAAGAGGATCGTACCATTGGTCGCGACGTGGTACCCAATTACCTCCTTTTCAACCATTGATCGTAGGGTGCCGTCCTGCGGTTGGGCCTCCTTAACCCTCCCCAGCAAGTCGGCCTGGTCCAAAGCCTCAAATCCAGTGACACCTTCCTCGACAGTGGTTGCACACAATTGCAGGCTCGCCAGGGTAGCTGACAGTTCCTGCACTTCCATATTTTCCGACACCCGTCTCTCTCTCACTCATATCTGCTTCAGATATATGCTTCTAATCCGTAGAAGTTGTAGATCTGAACCGTATCTACCTCTTTCGTTTAGATCTGTTGTCCGAAACCCTAGATCCGTCCTTTTTCTCTAAATCTGCTATCTGAAAACCCTAGATCTGTGTGTAGGATCTCCAAATCTTTTGCCGGATTCACCAGATCTACTTCCGTTCTTCAGATCTAGACTAAGGTGAGGACCGAACGTGATCTCTTCCTTATTCTACTGCAATGTTGGGACTCGAATCCTCGTTTAATAGTAGTCCTAGGTAGTGTAAATCTAGCGGATGATTTGCGTTGATGTGATTGAAAAACACCTAGAAACTAGGATATCACTTAAACCGAAAACGACACCTAGACGATAGGTTATCACTTAACTGAAAACGTTGTTTTTGTTTGATGGCTATGTGTGGTAGAACTGAAAACCTGGCTCTGATACCAAATTGTAAAGCCCGTTTCCTGGCGAACCGGAAACGCGGCGTTCAGGCTCCCGTCAAACCGGAACGGTCCGACCGGGACGCCTTCTTAATCGGTCCCAGGAACCCCGACGCTTCCTTCGTATTCAAATTCACCAATAACGTCACACGATCGATCAATCCCGCATCCGAACCTGCAAGAAAAAGGGACAGGAAAGGGAAAGAGGACTGAGTAATTGTTTCAAACACAATTACCCAGTGAGGTCAGATTTCTAGGAACCCGCGATCCCGGCTTACGCTACACAACTACGAGAAAGAGTTCTAAGCTAATATTATCTTGCAAGAAAACGCCGAAGGCACACCACACAATTTATAACATCCACTTGTGCTGACATACTCATTGACACCTCTTCAGCCCGAAGGCCCACACAACCGGCTTAAAGCCAAACTTCTCGGCCCGAAGCCATTCACTTGGGGGCTCGCCAAAACCCCCTTCCGACGATACAAGGACGCGTGCCACGTACCGGCCCACGCGCCCTACAACCAACACCCATCACGGGGGCCCAACTGTTGGGATTGTGTCCTGAAATCACACTTGTACTCACTCCTGATAGTAGTTGTGAATCGAGATCAATCGTTTGTATAATACTGGTGATTGTAATGATTTGCTAGAAGCCTCTTGTAATCTGTAAGTTGTAGACTTACTGCCAGTATTGTATGATCCTATAGGGTTACACACCTAAGCAATCTGGAAGCTAACATATGGGAATGATCATTTGATAATGATCACGTTGATGTGTATTGGATACACATTGACATAGAGTTTTATGATGTATGTGTCGATCGATACATGAGTGTGTCGATCGATGCAGGCTTTTCGAGAAGGTGTGTCGATCGACACAGTAAGTGTGTCGATCGATGCATATCGGGTTTTGACGTAAACGAGTCGGGCTTCTCCGACGGTTTTGTGATGTCATTTCCAGGTCGATATATAAAGGCTTATATGGTCGACATGGATAGTGAGCCGTCACTGTAATTCTCAGAGAGAAAAGCAGAGACATCGAAAACTCATTCCCTGAATCCGGCACTAGCATCCCGGCGTTCCAGGTTGTGTGAGTGTGTGCTTGGTAGAGTCGAAGCACTTGATTCGCTAGATCTCGTTCACCATTCTATTCCGCTGCCAGATCTGAGGTAAGAACGAGGTTGGTAATTTCAATATAACAAACCCTAGATCCTAGGAGTTCCAACAGTGGTATCAGAGCATGGTAGGGTTTAGTCTATTGAATCTAAGGCATTTAAATCGAATACTGATGAATTTGATTAGTTAATTGCATGTTGAATCGTGTTTTCCAGAAATTAATCTCGGATTGAATCTCTGTTGAAAACGACGAACTGCTGTTGTCGCACTGTGTCGATCGACACTAAGCTTGTGTCGGTCGACACACCGCGAAACGCATAATAAGATTTTAGTGTTTGTCGCAGAGTGTCGATCGACACAAAGCGTGTGTCGGTCGACACAGAGCGAAAACGCGTAAATAATTTAGGGTTTGTCGCATGGTGTTAATCGACACTAAGCTTGTGTCGGTCGACACATCGCGAAAACTCGTAAAATATATTAGGGTTTTCGCACAGCATCGATCGACGCACTGGGTGTATCGGCCGATACACGGCGAAAATATGAAAGATTTGAAATCGTACTATGTCGATCGACACACTGGGTACATCGGTCGACACAGACTATGCGAATGGATAGATCGGTTCAATTGGATTGAACTGGTTATCTCGCATGGTCATGTCGGTTTAATCCCTAATATTCTACAATGTCGGTCGACACAAACCTTGCGGTTGGTTGAATCGGTTCAATTGGATTGAATTGGTTATCATGCTTGGTTAAAGCAGTGTAGATCGGTTTAAATTGGATGAATTGGTTTAATTGAATTGGACTGGTTATCTCAATTAGAATAAACCGATTTATTGGTTAAAGATCAGTTTGATTGGATAAGTCGGTTCAATTGGATTGGACCGGTTATCGCAATTAGTTAAAACTGGTTGAATCGGTTCAATTAGATGGACTGGTTAAATTGGATTTGACTGGTTATCTCGGATGATCTGAAGGTTGCATATCAAGAGTCGACCAAATGTGTCAGTCGACACATATGGTGATGATGCGAGCCGTAATCGTTTGGTTTTGAACCAAATGATTAAGCAACCGAACCAAATGACCTAACCCACTGAAATTAGAACGATTAAAACTTAAGTAAAATTATTAAAATTTAAAAATGTTCTAAACCCGTTTAATGCACATTGGATGTGTGTTAAATCGAAGCTTAGTTATTCAATATGGTCAACTGTCAAGACTCGTTTCGTTGTTGGATAGTCTTGCCAAGAGCTTGGTGTCCACAATTACATGAGTAAGACAGGTAGTAGTGTTGATGGTCTTGCAGTGCTTGACATCAACTATTGCATGACTTAAGAGATTGAATTACTAATCTTTTAAAGTTCCATTTCCTCAATTAAATATCAAGTGATCTTGATGTCTTGCCCAATCTTGTCTACTGTCAAGACTCGTGTCATTTGTTGGATAGCTTGGAGTCCTTGGTATCCACTGCAACATGAGTAAGGCAGATGGTCATTGACAAACTTGCAGTGCGACTGTCAGTGATCACAAGACAGAAGAGATTGGTTTTACTTGACTGGGCTATCAGAAGTTCTGGGCCCAGAGACGTCAGAGTGGATGAGACATGGATTGTCTTATCTACGACCAAGAGTTGTACTGAGTACAATTAGCAATGATTTGCTTACCTAGATTACTAAACTCTAGGTGAAGACTAGTCGTCCACTCGGATTTTAGTGATGTATGGATCTTGGATTATTATATTCATTGAGTAAACATTGTTTGAATATAATGCGAGTTTTCTTATTGGATAAGATTCCTCATTTCCTAAAATCATAACTAAAATTTTCTTTGATTAAAATTTTCAGCCTATGTCTAAAACTACCTTCTCGTTACGACCCGTCCTTGAGAAGGACAAGTTAAATGGGTCAAATTTCCTGGATTGGTATCGCAATTTGAGATTAATCCTCAAGCATGAGAGTAAGGACTATGTCCTTGAGAACGCTCTTCCAGAAAGGCTTGGGGCCAATCGCTCGAATGCAGTATATAATGCTTGGAATAAGCATTATATTGATGTGGTAGATGTGCGTGGTCTGATGTTGGCTACCATGAACTCGGAGTTGAAGAGTCAATACGAGAACATGGAGTCGCCAATAGAGATGATCACCAGCCTGAAACTGAAGTTTCAGGATCTGGCACGAGTTGAGAGATTCCAGATGGTGAAGTCTCTCACTGGGTGCAGACTACCAGAGGATGTTCCAGTGAGTCCTCATGTCATTAAAATGATGGGTTACGTTGATAACCTGGGGAAACTGGATTATCCTGTCAGCTTAGAGTTGGCAACTGACATCATTCTGCAGTCACTTCCGTCAAGTTATGATAAGTTCATTAAGAATTATATCAAGAAAGGCTTGACGAAGACGTTGACTGAGCTGCATGGCATGCTCAAGACAGCAGAGCAAAGCATCAAGAAGGGTAAAAGATTTGAAAAATCTTATGTAGACAAGGGTAGAGACAGGGCCGTCCAGATTTGGAATCAGGATAAGCCTGTGTCATCTTATAAGCCCAAGTCCGGCCCATCTGGTGTTAGAAAGTGCTTCTACTGTGATGAGTATGGGCACTGGAAGAGAGATTGCATTAAATTCTTGGAAGATTCACAAGAGATGAAGAAGATGTATGGTACTTCTTCTTCAGGTATTGTGTTATTAATTCAAGTTCTACATATGTATTGGATACTAGTTGTGGTACTGATATTTTGGAAATATGCAGGGCCTAAACGATAGTAGAACGTTGAAGAAAGGAAAAGTGGAACTGCGTGCCTGGTATGGAGCAATGGTTGCTGCATAAGCCGTAGAGATTCTCCACTTGTAGGAGCCTTTCAAGCTTGGTTTTTGAATTAAGTAATTGCTACTATGTACCTGCTTTATGCAGAGATGTCTTTCATTTTCTTGTAAGAATTTGAATGTTTTTCATTCTGATAAAAGACAAGTTTTGTTCTTTTGATCTTAATGAAATATCATATGGTAGCACCCCTTTGGAAAGGGTTTTATATCTTAAACCAACATACGCTTAAATATAACATAAATATCAAACGATTTAAGTCTGATGACTTGAACTCGATTTTCCTCAGCATAGTCATATTGACCAAATAGAGTGAAGCGGCTTCAGAAGTTCCATAGTTATGGGCTTCAGGTTCATTTGATTGTAAATCAATTGAGACATGAATTCTGCTTGCTTGGCCAAAAGACTAAGGTTTCTTTAGCAGAGCTAAAGAAACGGGCCAGAGGATCGTTGGACCTTACACATACTGATGTATGCGGCCCGATGAGCATTAGTGCCAAAGGAAAACTTCAATACTTCATTGCCTGATCGACGCAACAGTGGTTCAATTGGATTGAATCGGTTAAGTAAATTCAATCTGGTTTGACCGGTTATCGAAGACCGGTTTAAGTTGAGTTGCGTCGACCGATGCCAATGGTTGGTGTCGATCGACACAACATTCGCAGATATACTGGTTGGACCACAAATTTGCATATACCAGAACAGTTTAATCCTAAACGTTCTAGATGAACCTAAAACTAATAAAACTGAATGTTTTAAATAAATTAATAAATTCTTGGATGTATATTGGATATGCATCAAGATAAAAACAGTTCTTTTCCTCAACTAAATATCAAGTGATCTTGATGTCTTGCCCGATCTTGTCTACTGTCAAGACTTGTGTCGTTTGTTGGATATTCTTGGAGTCCTTGATATCCACTGCAACATGAGTAAGGCAGGTGGTCATTGACAGACTTGCAGTGCAACTGTCAGTGATCGCTAGACAGAAAAAGATTGGTTTTACTTGACTGGGCTAACGGAAGTTCTGGGCCCAGAGACATCAGAGTGGATTGGACATAGTTTGTCTTATCCACGACCAAGAGCTGTACTGAGTACAATTAGCAATGATTTGCTTACCTAGATAACTAAAGTTTGAGTAATGGCGAGTCGCCCACTCGAATTTTAGTAATCTGAGGATCTTGGCTCATTGTATTCATCTGAGGAAACATAGTTTTGAATACAATGCGAGTTCTCTTATTAGATAAGAATTCTCATTTCTTGAGCTTTATAACTAAAATCTACCTCTTTTGAATTACAGCTATGTCTGTCTCAAATCACATCAACACTTTCTCACTAAGATCCGTCCTTGAGAAGGACAAGTTAAATGGATCTAATTTCTTGGAATGGTATCGGAACCTGAGAATAGTTCTCAGGCAGGAGAACAAGGAATATGTCCTTGAAATAGTTCTCACCGAGAGGCCACGTTACAATGCCCCGCAGACAGAAAAGAATGCTTGGGATAAGCATTCAGCTGATGTCAAAGATGTTAATTGTCTAATGCTGGTGACTATGAACTCTGAGCTGCAGAAGCAATATGAGAACGTGATGTCACCCATTGAGATGATTAACAGCCTGAAAGCTTTGTTTAAGGAGCAAACTCGCACAGAGAGATACCAGACGGTTAAATCTCTCATGGATTGCAAGCTGGCTAAGGACAGTCCAGTAAGTCCTCATGTCTCTAAAATGATGGGTTACATTGATAACCTGGGGAAGCTATACTGTGCCATTAGCCAGGAGCTAGCCACTGACATGATTCTGCAGTCTTTGCCGTCGTGTTTTGATCAGTTCATCATGAACTACAACATGCAAAACATGACTAAGACATTGACTGAGTTGCACAGTATGCTGAAGACGGGAGAACCGAACCTCAAGAAGGCTACTCCCAGTGTCCTGATGGTACAAGGGGGTAAAAGGTTTAAGAAACCGAAGAAGGGTAAGGGTAAGGCAAAGGCTGTCCAGGCTGAAAGTCAGGACAAGCCCAAGCCAAAGCCCAAATCCGGGCCATCTCTTGAGGATAAGTGCAACTACTGCAAGCAGTTGGGGCATTGGAAGAAAGACTGCAAGAATTTCATGGAAGATTACAAGAAGCTGAAGAAGACGTATGATGCGTCTGACTCAGGTATTTATGTTATCGAACTTAATGTTATGTCTTCTAGTCCTACTTCGTGGGTATTGGATACCGGCTGCGGTGCTCATATTTGTACAAATGTGCAGGCACTAAGAAACAGTAGGACGCTGAAGAAAGGACAAGTGGAGCTACGGGTCGGGAATGGAGCTAAGGTTGCTGCACTGGCCGTAGGCACCTACGAGTTGTTCTTACCGTCTGGCATGGTTTTAATTTTAAATAATTGCTACTTTGTACCTGCGATAAGCAGAAACATAATTTCAGTTTCCGTTTTGGATTTGGAAGGTTTTGATTTTGCTGTTAAGAATAAAGTTTGTTCTTTTAATCGTGATGGTACGTTTTATGGTACCGCCCCATTAGATAATGGGTTATATGTTTTAAACCAAGAAATGCTTATCTTTAACATAAATACAAAGCGGTTTAAGTCCAATGACGAAAACCCGACTTTCTTATGGCATTGTCGTTTGGGCCACATAAATGAGAAACACATCCAAAGGCTCCATAGAAATGGGCTTCTGGGCTAATTTGATTTTGAATCATGTGAGAAATGTGAATCTTGTTTGATAGGCAAAATGGCTAGAGCCCCTTTCAACAAAGCAAATGAAAGGGCTAGTGACTTATTGGGCCTTGTTCATACTGATGTATGTGGGCCGATGAGTACTGTTGCCAGAGGAAATTACAAGTACTTCATTACCTTCACTGATGATTTCAGTAGGTATGGCTATGTCTATTTGATGAGACACAAGTCGGAATCCTTTGATAGATTCAAGGAATTCAAGAATGAAGTACAGAATCAACTTGGCAAAAGTATCAAAGTTCTGCGATCGGATCACGGAGGAGAATACTTGAGTCAAGAATTCAGCGACTATCTGAGCGAGTGTGGAATTATTTCACAACTCACTCCTCCTGGAACACCTCAATGGAATGGAGTGTCAGAGAGGAGGAATCGAACCTTATTGGATATGGTTCGGTCTATGATGAGTCATTCAAATCTTCCATTATCCTTTTGGGGATACGCTCTAGAAACGTCTGCGTTTACACTAAATCGAGTGCCATCTAAATCAGTGAAAAAGACACCACATGAATTGTGGACTGGGAATGTTCCAAACCTGTCTTTCCTAAAGATTTGGGGTTGTGAGGCTTATGCCAAACGTTTAATCTCTGACAAGCTCGCACCCAAATCAGATAAATGCTACTTCGTTGGTTATCCTAAGGAAACCAAGGCATACTACTTTTACAACCAATCTGAGAACAAAGCATTTGTTGCTCGGGACTGTTCTTTTCTTGAGAGGGAGTTTCTCTCTAAGAAAAACAGTGGGAGTAAAGTACATCTTGAAGAAATTCAAGATGCACAGGAGACTGCTCAACCTGCTGAGGAAGAGCAGCAGTTGGATCCACAGAGTTCTGTGGAACCGGCGCCTGTGGAGCCTGAAGTTCGCAGATCCGGAAGGATCCGTCACGAACCCGAGAGATACTATGGATTTCTCGTGACCAATTCAAATGATCTGATGATCATTGATAGTGACGAACCAGCGAACTTCGCGGAAGCAATGATGGACCCGGACTCCGAAAAGTGGCTTGGAGCCTCTAAATCCGAAATGGGATCCATGTCAGAAAACCAAGTTTGGACCTTGGTCGATTTACCTAATGGTGCAAAAGCCATTGATTGTAAATGGATCTTCAAGAAGAAGATTGACGTGGATGGCAATGTACAAATTTACAAAGCGAGGTTGGTGGCTAAAGGTTTCAAGCAAATTCATGGTATTGACTATGATGAAACCTACTCCCCAGTCGCTATGCTTAAATCCATTCGGATACTTCTAGCAATTGACGCTCATTATGACTATGAGATTTGGCAAATGGATGTCAAAACCGCATTCCTGAATGGTATTCTGGAAGAGGATGTGTATATGACACAGCCT
This sequence comes from Orychophragmus violaceus, assembly GCA_030180135.1. Taxonomy (NCBI): domain Eukaryota; kingdom Viridiplantae; phylum Streptophyta; class Magnoliopsida; order Brassicales; family Brassicaceae; genus Orychophragmus; species Orychophragmus violaceus. Next base: position 75,138,897 of record CM058237.1, read on the forward strand.
GAAGGTTTTGTCGATCCTAAGAACGCTGGGAAGGTATGCAAGCTTCATAAATCCATTTATGGATTGAAGCAAGCATCACAGAGTTGGAATCTTTGTTTTGATGAAGCAGTAAAACAATTTGGTTTCATCAAAAACGAAGAGGAACCATGTGTTTACAAGAAGACTAGTGGGAGCAAAATTGCGTTTCTTGTACTGTATGTCGATGACATACTCCTCCTCGGTAATGACGTTCCGTTGCTTCAGTCTGTCAAGACTTGGCTCGGAAGTTGTTTTTCCATGAAAGACATGGGAGAAGCCGCATACATTCTTGGAATCAGAATCTACAGAGATAGAGTAAACAGGCTGATTGGATTGTGTCAGGACACTTATATTGATAAGGTGCTGCACAGATTCAGGATGCATGATTCCAAGAAGGGCTTCATACCGATGTCTCATGGCACTAGTCTCAGCAAGAAGCAGTGTCCAGCGACACATGCTGAGCGAGAACGCATGAATAGGATTCCTTATGCTTCTGCAATAGGATCTATTATGTATGCCATGCTCTGCACTAGTCCAGATGTAGCTTACGCGTTAAGCATGACGAGTAGATACCAATCTGATCCAGGTGAAGTTCACTGGACAGCTGTCAAGAATATTCTCAAGTATTTGAGACATAATGAGGATAAATTCCTTGTGTATGGAGGAAGTGAAGAACTTGTGGTGAATGGATTCACCGATGCGAGTTTTCAGACGGACAGAGACGATTTTCGATCACAATCTGGATATGTCTTCTGTCTAAATGGCGGTGCAGTGAGCTGGAAGAGCTCTAAGCAGAATACCGTAGCTGATTCCACAACAGAAGCTGAATATGTTGCTGCTTCAGAAGCGGCAAAGGAAGCTGTTTGGATCAAGAAGTTCATGACTGAACTTGGTGTGGTTCCTAGTATCTTGGAGCCAGTGGCTTTGTTTTGTGACAACAATGGAGCCATTGCTCAGGCGAAAGAACCCAGGTCACACCAGAAGTCCAAACACGTTGAGAGGAGATATCACCTGATTCGTGATATCGTCAATAGAGGTGATGTGAAGATCAGCCGAGTTCCGACAGACGAGAATGTCGCTGATCCTCTGACCAAGTCACTCCCAAGGCCTAAGCATGAGAGTCATACGACTGCTGTAGGCATTAGAGATCTTAAGATGTAATCTTGATTCTAGTGGGAGTTTTAGTTTTGTTTTAGTTATAATAAGATGCTCTTGTAAACATTCTTTGGAAGTGTTTTAATGAAATTTGATTTCAGCATTATTTATTGTGATCTAAATAATGGTCCCAAAATAAGTTTATGACATATTATAGGTCATCAAGTTGAGGACTTGATCATGAAACCATGTAAGTTAAATATGACATTAATTATGTTTTGTCCCTAGTCGAGGTTGTCAAAGTGGGACACTGACAACTGCGAGAGACTAAATTGTGAGGTGACTGTTGGCTAAGTTTCGTGGAGCCAATGATATGATTATCGCAGTCAGTCACATAGATATATGTTGGTGAACATATGATCGGACATGACCCGCTAATGAGAAGTCTACAAGATAGTTATATCTGTGTCATAAGAGGTTCTCATTACGACATAGAGTATAGTCCTTAGACCTGAGTTCATCATGCTTTCTTGCATATGAATTGGTATACTTTGACTTTGTCAAACGTCGACCCGTAACTGGCGACTATAACGGCACTGTTCAAGTTTATCATGAAGTGTGCGTTGAAACAGGAATGGAACAAGATGGGATTTGTCCCTCCTGTATAACGGGAGATAAATATCTCAGGGCCTATCGAAGATTGAATACAGAGAGAATGTGTGGCCGCACTCAAACGAACTGTAGTTCAGTTTTTTGTAATGTTTCAGTATGAGATCAGGAGTTTGATAAACACGATGTTGGCTAAATAAGGATGACACCAATCTTGCCTTATGCCAAATCGAGATATAGAGACAAAAGGATTATAGGAATTGATGATTCCAGTACAAGTGGGAGATTGTTGGGATAGTGTCCTGAAATCACACTTGTACTCACTCCTGTGATAGTTGTGTGTCGAGATCAGACATTCGTATAATACTGGGCGGTTGCAATGTTTTGCTAGAAGCCTCTTGCAATCTGTAAGTTGTATACTTACTGCCAGTATTATATGATCCTATAGGGTCACACACCTAAGCAAACTGGAAGCTACGACATGGGAATGATCATTGTGGTAATGATCATATTAATGTGTATTGAATACACATTATAATCGATATAATGGTGTTGTGTCGATCGACACAGCTTGTATCCACTGAGGTTGGCCTATCGAAGATTTTATGCTGAGAAAATGTGTGGCCGCACTCAAACGAACTGTAGTTCAGTTGTTTGTTTTGTTCAGTATAAATCAGGAGTTCGATAAACATGATATTGGCTTAATAAGAATGACACTAATCTTGTCTTATGCCAAATCGAGATATAGAGACAAAAGGATTGTAGGAATTGATGATTCCAGTATAAGTGGGAGATTGTTGGGATTGTGTCCTGAAATCACACTTGTACTCACTCCTGATAGTAGTTGTGAATCGAGATCAATCGTTTGTATAATACTGGTGATTGTAATGCTTTGCTAAAAGCCTCTTGTAATCTGTAAGTTATAGACTTACTGCCAGTATTATATGATCATATAGGGTCACACACCTAAGCAATCTGGAAGCTAACATATGGGAATGATCATTTGATAATGATCACGTTGATGTGTATTGGATACACATTGACATAGAGTTTTATGATGTATGTGTTGATCGATACATGAGTGTGTCGATCGATGCAGGCTTTTCGAGAAGGTGTGTCGATCGACACAGTAAGTGTGTCGATCGATGCATATCGGGTTTTGACGTATACGAGTCGGGCTTCTCCGACGGTTTTGTGATGTCATTTCCAGGTCGATATATAAAGGCTTATATGGTCGACCTGGATAGTGAGCCGTCACTGTAATTCTCAGAGAGAAAAGCAGAGACATCGAAAACTCATTCCCTGAATCCGGCACTAGCATCCCGGCGTTCCAGGTTGTGTGAGTGTGTGCTTGGTAGAGGCGAAGCACTTGATTCGCTAGATCTCATTCATAATTCTATTCCGTTGCCAGATCTGAGGTAAGAACGAGGTTGGTAATTTCAATATAACAAACCCTAGATCCTAGGAGTTCCAACAGTTGGATCCCCTAGGATCTAGGGTTTGATATATTGAATGAAAACCAACCTCGTTCTTACCTTTGAACTGGCAGCGGAATGAGAATGGTGAACGAGATCAGTGAAGCAACGCAGATGCCTTGCCTCTACCAGATACACACGCACGCTCGCTGGAAACGGGATGCTGGTGCAGGATCAACGGGATCTGAATCTCTCTGGTGTGTCTACTGTTTCTGTCAAGAAAGTGGACGGCCTCCCTGTTTAGGTCGAAACTCTCGAGTTTTATTCGACCTAAACATGCTTAACGGGCCAGACTTAATTAAGTCCCAACCCGAAAAGCTGTTTCGGAAATTCCGAACTGGGTCGACCGACACACAAGTTGTGTCGATCGACACAACACCATTATATCGATTATAATGTGTATTCAATACACATTAATATGATCATTACCACAATCGTGGCTAGCTCCAGGCTAATGGCACGAACCATGTGTTTACAAGAAGACTTAGCCAACAGTCACCTCACAATCTAGTCTCTCGCGGTTGTCAGTGTCCCACTTTGACAACCTCGACTAGGGACAAAACATAATTTATGTCATATTTAACTTACAGGGTTTCATGATCAAGTCCTCAACTTGATGACCTATACTATGTCATAAACTTATTTTGGGACCATTATTTAGATCACAATAAATAATGCTGAAATCAAATTTCATTAGAACACTTCCAAAGAATGTTTACAAGAGCATCTTATTATAACTAAAACAAAACTAAAACTCCCACTAGAATCAAGATTACATCTTAAGATCTCTAATGCCTACAGCAGTCGTATGACTCTCATGCTTAGGCCTTGGGAGTGACTTGGTCAGAGGATCAGCGACATTCTCGTCTGTCGGAACTCGGCTGATCTTCAGTGGACGGGATCCATATTCCATCAGTGGACAGATCCGGAAGCTCTGATACCACTGATGGAACTTTGAGCCAATTCTACCATATTCAGAATTGCTGTCAGGTTCCCGATAGCCTAGGATCTAGGGTCTAGTTAATTGAATCAAGGATCTGATCTCTGTTTAGCTGGAGATTGGCAGCGGAAGATGGTCAGATAAACGAGATCTCTGAAGCGCCTCAGATGCTGCGCCTCTACTTCAGTCCACACGCACACAAGCTGGAATCCGCCGGGATGCTAGTACCGGGGCTCGGATCTCCTGGGAACTAAGTTCTTGAGGTTTCTGTGTTTTCTCTCTCTAAGAAAATACTGTCTCAGGCGGCTCACTTCTCTATCTGGGTCAAAATACATAAGATCACTTATATATGTACCGACCACGACGTAAACCGAAACATCAGTTTCGGTTTTGGCCTTGTGTCGACCGACACACTTAGTGGTGTCGATCGACACACATACTGTGTCGACCGACGCACCTGATGGTGTCGATCGACACACCTCATCAAAACTCTATTCGATGTGTATCTAATACACATCGACCAGACCATATGCCAATGATCAATCCCATACGAAGTATGTCCAACTTTCTTAGGTGTGTGACCCTGTAGGTTCACGCGATACTGGAAATGAGTTACAACTCATTTGTCATAAGCGGTTTCTAGCAAAACATTATGACTACCCAGTATCACATGAATTGTCCGATCTCGACAATACAACTATCTCTAAAGTGAGTACAATGTGATTTCAGTTCATAATCCCAACAATCTCCCACTTGTACTGGAATCACCTATTCCTATAATCCCTTCGTCGCTATATCTCGATATGGCATAAGGCAAGAGACTGTGTCATCCTTATTATAGCCAACATCATGTTCATCGAATTTCTGATCTGTACTGATAAAACAAACGACTGACAATCACCTCGTTTGAGCACGGCCATGCATTTTCTCAGATCAAATCTTCGATGGGCCCTGAGATATTTATCTCCCGTTCTAGGAGGGACAAATCCCATCTTGTTCCATCCCTGTTTCTACACATACTTCATGATACGCATAAGCAATGCCGTTATAGCCGCCAGTTACGGAAAGACGTTTGACAAGGTTCCCGATAGCCTAGGATCTTTGAGCCAGTTCTACCATATTCAGAATTGATGTCAGGTTCCCGATAGCCTAGGATCTAGGGTCTAGTTAATTGAATCAAGGATCTGATCTCTGTTTACCTGGAGATTGGCAGGGGAAGATGGTCAGATAAACGAGATCTCTGAAGCGCCTCAGATGCTGATACCACTGTTGGATCTCCTGGGATCTAGGGTTTGTTATATTGAAATTACCAACCTCGTTCTTACCTCAGATCTGGCAGCGGAATAGAATGGTGAACGAGATCTAGCGAATCAAGTGCTTCGCCTCTACCAAGCACACACTCACAAAACCTGGAACGCCGGGATGCTAGTGCCGGATTCAGGGAATGAGTTTTCGATATCTCTGCTTTTCTCTCTGAAAATTACAGTGACGGCCCTCTGTCCAGGTCGACCATATAAGCCTTTATATATCGACCTGGAAATGACATCACAAAACCGTCGGAGAAGCCCGACTCGTTTACGTCAAAACCCGATATGCATCGATCGACACACTTACTGTGTCGATCGACACACCTTCTCGAAAAGCCTGCATCGATCGACACACTCATGTATTGATCGACACATACATCATAAAACTCTATGTCAATGTGTATCCAATACACATCAACGTGATCATTATCAAATGATCATTCCCACATGTTAGCTTCCAGATTGCTTAGGTGTGTGACCCTATAGGATCATATAATACTGGCAGTAAGTCTACAACTTACAGATTACAAGAGGCTTCCAGCAAAGCATTACAATCACCAGTATTATACAAACGATTGATCTCGATTCACAACTACTATCACGAGTGAGTACAAGTGTGATTTCAGGACACAATCCCAACAATCTCCCACTTGTACTGGAATCATCAATTCCTACAATCCTTTTGTCTCTATATCTCGATTTGGCATAAGACAAGATTAGTGTCATTCTTATTAAGCCAATATCATGTTTATCGAACTCCTGATCTATACTGAACAAAACAAACAACTGAACTACAGTTCGTTTGAGTGCGGCCACACATTTTCTCAGCATAAAATCTTCGATAAGCCCTGAGATATTTATCTCCCGTTATTCAGGAGGGACAAATCCCATCTTGTTCCATCCCTGTTCCTTTACACACTTCATGATACACCTGAGCAGTGCTTTTATAGCCGCCAGTTACGGATCGACGTTTGATAAGGTCAAGGTGCACCAATTCACATGCAAGAAAGCATGATGAACTCAGGTCTAAAGACTATACTCAATAGTCGTAATGAGAACCTCTCATGACACATATATAACTATCTTGGAGACTTCTCATTAGCGGGTCACGTCCGATCATATGTTCACCAACATATATCTATGTGACTGACTGTGATACTCATATCATTGACTCCATGAAACTTAGTCAACAGTCACCTCACAAGCTAGTCTCTCGCGGTTTTTATTGTCCCACTTTAACAACCTCGACTAGGGACACATCATAATTTATGTCATTTGTTACTTCTAGGGTTTCATGATCAAGTCCTCAACTTGATGACCTATAGTATGACATAAACTTATCTTGGGACCATTATTTAATTATCCAATAGTCAAATAATGTCGATGTCAGTTTTTCATAAACATGACAATATCATATCTATCTGAACATCATAACTAAGTTAACTCCCACTAGAATCAAGACCAAGTCTTCAGATATCTAGTACCTACAGCAACAGTATACAACTCGTGCTTAGGTTGTGAGAGATGCTGCGGTGTTCTTGCTTGGAACTATTCCAACAAACCACACCGCTATTCTTTAATGAGCTCTATTCTACGGTCCTCTGCTTGAAAACCTTTCCATCAGACAGTACCGTTACGCAGGCAAAATGACATAACCAGGTGACAACCGGGAGTCATCTTTGTCTGTCTAACTACTCATAACTGATTCGTCTTTTTCTCAGTTGTACAAGAACCTATCCTTAATGTTTCTCAAACATTTAGGGATATTCCTTACAACTGTACAGTGACTCTTACTGGAACAAATTGGTACCTACTCGTCATACTTTATGCGTCAGCTGCATTTAGACGAGCGCAAAATATGGCATTCATGATGGATTCTATTGCATGAGCAAAAGGAATCTCACTCATAGACACTAGCTCAGCCAGTGTCCAAGACACTTCATCTTGCTAAGATCATTGCCATAAGACCTTTGGTGTGAAGCCATTCTTGGAATCATGCATATTGGAACTGTCCAGTACCTTATAATCATAAGGATTCTGACACGATCCAATTAGCTCTTCTGATCCATCTCAATGGATCCATATTCCAAGAACTCACGCGACTTCTCCCATGTCCATCGTTAAATTTGACTTCCGACCCAAATCTTGACAAGACTTTAGCGTCGGAACGTAGTTTATGAGCTTAAGTACGTTCTAAACATACAGTTTGGAAATTGCAATTACGCTCCCATTAGTTTACTTGTAAACGCACTATTTCTGTTCGTTCCTGATCGAGTCAAAGCCTTTTGACCGTTTTAACAGAACATAGATTCCAACTCCAAGATGCTTGCTTCAATCGGTGAAGCTAACATGCATAACTAGCCAATTTTCGGATTTGGGGCTCACCTTCGCTTCTTTGAATTTCGCAGGCTCGTCACTTTTCAATGATCAACAGATCACGACAATTGGTTATGAGGAATCACCCTCGGTTTAGTGACGGATCCATTAGGATCAGCGAACTTCAGGCTCCACAGGTGTAGATCCTACAGCACTCTGTAGATCTAACCGCTGCTCTCCCTCAACAGGTTGAACAGCCTCCTGTGTTTCTCGAATTTCTTCGAGTTGTACTTTTACTCCCACTGTTCTTCTTGGAAAAACAGAGTTCCGAACAACAAAACTTGGTTTTCGGATTGGTTGCAAAAGTACTAAGCCTCGGTTTCCTTAGGACAACCAGCGAAGCAACACTTATCAGATTTGGGTTCAAGTTTGTTTGTTGACAACTGCCTTACACAAACCTTGCAATCCCAATTAATCATAAAAATATATTTGGAAATCACCCAGTCCACATCCAATGTGGTGTTTTTCACTGATTCTGACAGAAAACTTATTTAGCGTAAACATGTTCATTTTAGAGCGTATTTTAAAAGAACAATGGAAGATTCATGTGACTCATCATTAATCGGAGCATATCCAATAAGATCCGATTCATTCTCTCAGAAACACCATTCAGGTTTTCTAGGAGAAAAGAGCTGTGATATGGCTTCACACTCACTTAGATGATCACTCAATTCTTGACTCAAGTATTTTCCTCCGCGATCTAATCGAGGATATCAATACTTCTGTCAAATCGGTTCTATACTTCATTCTGAAGCTCCTTTGATCATTCCAAAGGATTCTGACTCGTGTCTCATCAAATGAACACAGTCATACTTATTGAAGCCATCAATAAGTTAATGAAGTATTAAAGTTTTCCTTTGGCACTAATGCTTATCGGGCCGCATACATCAGTATGTGGAAGGCCCAACGAGCCTTTGGCCCGTTTCTTTAGCTCTGCTAAAGAAGCCTTAGTCATTTGGCCCAGCAAGCAGAATTCATGTCTCAATTGATTTACAATCAAATGAACCTGCAGCCCATAACTATGGAACTTCTGAATCCGCTGCGCTCTATTTGGTCAATTTGACTATGCTGAGGAAAAATCAAGTTCGAGTCATCAGACTTAAATCGTTTGATACTTATGTTATATTTAAGCGTATGTTGGTTTGAGATATGAAACCCTTTCAAAAGGGGTGCTACTATATGATATTTCATTAAGATCAAAAGAGCAAAACTTGTCTTTTATCAGAATGAAAAACATTCAAATTCTTACAAGAAAATGAAATACATTTCTGCATAAAGCAGGTACATAGTAGCAATTACTTAATTCAAAAACCAAGCTTGAAAGGCTCCTACAAGTGCAGAATCTCTACGGCTTATGCAACAACCATTGCTTCATACTAGGCACGTAGTTCCACTTGTCCTTTCTTCAACGTTCTACTGTTGCTTAGGCCCTGCATATTTCCAAAATATCAGTACCACAACTAGTATCCAATACATATGTAGAACTTGAATTAATAACACAATACCTGAAGAAGAAGTACCATACATCTTCTTCATCTCTTGTGAATCTTCCAAGAATTTAATGCAATCTCTCTTCCAATGCCCATACTCATTACAGTAGAAGCACTTTCTAACACCAGATGGGCCGGACTTGGGCTTATAAGATGACACAGGTCGGGCTTTGATACCACTGATGGAACTTTGAGCCAATTCTACCATATTCAGAATTGCTGTCAGGTTCCCGATAGCCTAGGATCTAGGGTCTAGTTAATTGAATCAAGGATCTGATCTCTGTTTACCTGGAGATTGGCAGCGGAAGATGGTCAGATAAACGAGATCTCTGAAGCACCTCAGATGCTGCGCCTCTACTTCAGTCCACACGCACACAAGCTGGAATCTGCCGGGATGCTAGTACTGGGGATCGGATCTCCTGGGAACTAAGTTCTTGAGGTTTCTGTGTTTTCTCTCTCTAAGAAAACACTGTCTCAGGCGGCTCACTTCTCTATCTGGGTTGAAATACATAAGATCACTTATATATGTACCGACCACGACGTAAACCGAAACATCAATTTCGGTTTCGGCCTTGTGTCGACCGACACACTTAGTGGTGTCGATCGACACACATACTGTGTCGACCGACGCACCTGATGGTGTCGATCGACACACCTCATCAAAACTCTATTCGATGTGTATCCAATACACATCGACCAGACCATATGCCAATGATCAATCCCATACGAAGTATGTCCAACTTGCTTAGGTGTGTGACCCTGTAGGTTCACGCGATACTGGAAATGAGTTACAACTCATTTGTCATAAGCGGTTTCTAGCAAAACATTATGACTACCCAGTATCACATGAATTGTCCGATCTCGACAATACAACTATCTCTAGAGTGAGTACAATGTGATTTCAGGACATAATCCCAACAATCTCATAAACGACGTTCCAACGCCAAAGTCTTATCAAGATTTGGGTCGGAAGTCAAATTTAACGATAGACATTGGAGAAGGCCGTGAAAGTTCTTGGAATTAGGATCCATTGGAATGGATCAGAAAGGCTAGTTGGATTGTGTCAAAATCCTTATGTTGATAAGGTATTGGACATTTCCAATATGCATGATTCCAAGAATGGCTTCATACCAAAGGTCTTATGGCAATAATATTAGCAAGATGAAGTGTTTTGGACACTAGTTAAGCTATTATTAATGAGCGTGATTGCTAATGCTGCTGCAATAGAATCCATCATGAATGCCTTATTTTGCGCTCGTCTAGATGCAGCGTATGCATAAAGCATGAAGAAAAAATACCAATATGTTCCGGTAATAGTCACTGAATAGTTACCAGAAATATCCCAAGTGTTTGAGGAACACTAAGGATATGTTCGTGGTGAACTAATAAAGTGACAAACCAGTTGAAAGTAGTTAGATGGACAAAGACGATTACCGGTTCCCACCTGGTTATGTGTCTTTGTCTGAATAGCGGTACTATCTGTTGGAAAGGCTCCAAGTAGTGGACCGTAGAATAGTGCTTTTATCTGAATGGCGGTGTGGTTTGTTGGAATTGTTTCAAACAAAATACCGCAGTCTCTCCCACAACCTAAGCACCAGATTTATTCTGTTGCTGTAGGTATAAGATATCTGAAGAGATGATCTTGATTCTAGTGGGAGTAATTCTAGTTATGTTGTAATCTTTACATAGACATGCTATGGTAGTGTTTATGTAAGTTAAACTGACATCGGTATTATTTAATTATTGGATAATTAAGTAATGGTCCCAAAGTACTTTATGGTCATCATATAGGTCATCAAGTTGAGGACTTGATCATGAAACCCTATAAGTAAAAGATGGCATAAATTATGATTGTCCCTAGTCGAGGTTATTGAAGTGGGGCACCAATAACCGCGTGAGACTGGTATGTATTGTGTTTTCTAGAAATTAATCTCGGATTGAATCTCTGTTGAAAACGACGAACTGCTGTTGTCGCACTGTGTCGATCGACACTAAGCTTGTGTCGGTCGACACACCGCGAAACGCATAATAAGATTTTAGTGTTTGTCGCAGAGTGTCGATCGACACAAAGCGTGTGTCGGTCGACACAGAGCGAAAATGCGTAAATAATTTAGGGTTTGTCGCATGGTGTCGATCGACACTAAGCTTGTGTCGGTCGACACATCGCGAAAACTCGTAAAAGATATTAGGGTTTTCGCACAGCATCGATCGACGCACTGGGTGTATCGGTCGATACACGGCAAAAATACGAAAGATTTGAAATCGTACTATGTCGATCGACACACTGGGTGCATCGGTCGACACAGACTATGCGAATGGATAGATCGGTTCAATTGGATTGAACTGGTTATCTCGCATGGTTATGTCAGTTTAATTCAAAATCCCTAATACTCTGCTGTGTCGATCGACACAAGTTTAATGTCGATCGACACAAACCATGCGATTGGTTGAATCGGTTCAATTGGATTGAACTGGTCATCATGCTTGGTTAAGGTGGTTAAGATCAGTTTGATTGGATAAGTCGTTTCAATTAGATTGGACCGATTATCGTGATTAGTTAAAACTGGTTGAATCGGTTCGATTAGATGAACTGGTTAAATTGGATTTGACCGGTTATCTCGGATGATGGAAAGGTTGCATATCAAGAGTCGACCAAGTGTGTCAGTCGACGCATATGGTGACGATGCAAACCGTAATCGTTTGGTTTTGAACCAAATGATTAAGAAACCGAACCGAATGACCTAACCCACTGAAAATAAAACGATTAAAACTTAATTAAAATTAAAAGTTAAAAATGTTCTAAACCTGTTTAATACACATTGGATGTGTGTTGAATCGAAGCTTAGTTATTCAATATGGTCAACTGTCAAGACTCGTTTCGTTGTTGGATAGTCTTGCCAAGAGCTTGGTGTCCACAATTACATGAGTAAGGCAGGTAGTAGTGTTGATGGTCTTGCAGTGCTTGACATCAACTATTGCATGACCTAAGAAATTGAATTACTAATCTTTTAAAGTTCCATCTCCTCAACTAAATATCAAGTGATCTTGATGTCTTGCCCAAATATTGTCTACTGTCAAGACTTGTGTCGTTTGTTGGATAGTCTTGGAGTCCTTGGTATCCACTGCAACATGAGTAAGGCAGATGGTCATTGACAGACTTGCAGTGCAACTGTCAGTGATCACAAGACAGAAGATATTGGTTTCACTTGACTGGACTATCAGAAGTTCTGGGCCCAGAGACGTCAGAGTGGATGAGACATGGATTGCCTTATCTACGACCAAGAGTTGTACTGAGTACAATTAGCAATGATTTGCTTACCGAGATTGCTAAACTCTGGGTGAAGACGAGTCGTCCACTCGGATTTTAGTGATGTAAGGATCTTGGATTATTATATTCATTGAGGAAACATTGTTTGAATATAATGCGAGTTTTCTTATTGGATAAGATTCCTCATTTCCTGAAATCATAACTAAAATTTTCTTTAATTAAAATGTTCAGCCTATGTCTAAAACTTCAATACTTCATTGACTTATTGATGGCTTCAATAAGTATGAATGTGTTCATTTGATGAGACACGAGTCAGAATCCTTTGGAATGATCAAAGGAGCTTCAGAATGAAGTATAGAACCGATTTGACAGAAGTATTGATATCCTCGATTAGATCGTGGAGGAAAATACTTGAGTCAAGAATTGAGTGATCATCTAAGTGAGTGTGAAGCCATATCAAAGCTCTTTTCTCCTAGAAAACCTGAATGGTGTTTCTGAGAGAATGAATCGGATCTTATTGGATATGCTCCGATTAATGATGAGTCACATGAATCTTCCATTGTTCTTTTAAAATACGCTCTAAAATGAACATGTTTACGCTAAATAAGTTTTCTGTCAGAATAAGTGAAAAACACCACATTGGATGTGGACTGGGTGATTTCCAAATATGTTTTTCTGATTAATTGGGATTGCAAGATTTGTGTAAGGCAGTTGTCAAAAACAAACTTGAACCCAAATCTAATAAGTGCTGCTTCGCTGGTTGTCCTAAGGAAACCGAGGCTTAGTACTTTTGCAACCAATCCGAAAACAAAGTTTTGTTGTTCGGAACTCTGTTTTTCCAAGAAGAACTGTGGGAGTAAAAGTACAACTCGAAGAAATTCGAGAAACACAGGAGGCTGTTCAACCTGTTGAGGGAGAGCAGCGGTTAGATCTACAGAGTGCTGTAGGATCTACACCTGTGGAGCCTGAAGTTCGCTGATCCTAATGGATCCGTCACTAAACCGAGGGTGATTCCTCATAACCAATTGTCGTGATCTGTTGATCATTGAAAAGTGACGAGCCTGCGAAATTCAAAGAAGCGAAGGTGAGCCCCAACTCCGAAAATTGGCTAGTTATGCATGTTAGCTTCACCGATTGAAGCAAGCATCTTGGAGTTGGAATCTATGTTCTGTTAAAACGGTCAAAAGGCTTTGACTCGATCAGGAACAAACAGAAACAGTGCGTTTACAAGTAAACTAGTGGGAGCGTAATTGCAATTCTCAAACTGTATGTTTAGAACGTACTTAAGCTCATAAACTACGTTCCGACGCTAAAGTCTTGTCAAGATTTGGGTCGGAAGTCAAATTTAACGATGGACATGGGAGAAGTCGCGTGAGTTCTTGGAATATGGATCCATTGAGATGGATCAGAAGAGCTAATTGGATCGTGTCAGAATCCTTATGATTATAAGGTACTGGACAGTTCCAATATGCATGATTCCAAGAATGGCTTCACACCAAAGGTCTTATGGCAATGATTTTAGCAAGATGAAGTGTCTTGGACACTGGCTGAGCTAGTGTCTATGAGTGAGATTCCTTTTGCTCATGCAATAGAATCCATCATGAATGCCATATTTTGCGCTCGTCTAAATGCAGCTGACGCATAAAGTATGACGAGTAGGTACCAATTTGTTCCAGTAAGAGTCACTGGACAGTTGTAAGGAATATCCCTAAATGTTTGAGAAACATTAAGGATAGGTTCTTATACAACTGAGAAAAAGACGAATCAGTTATGAGTAGTTAGACAGACAAAGATGACTCCCGGTTGTCACCTGGTTATGTCATTTTGACTGCGTAACGGTACTGTCTGATGGAAAGGTTTCCAAGCAGAGGACCGTAGAATAGAGCTCATTAAAGAATAGCGGTGTGGTTTGTTGGAATAGTTCCAAGCAAGAACACCGCAGCATCTCTCACAACCTAAGCACGAGTTGTATACTGTTGCTGTAGGTACTAGATATCTGAAGACTTGGTCTTGATTCTAGTGGGAGTTAACTTAGTTATGATGTTCAGATAGATATGATATGGTCATGTTTATGAAAAACCGACATCGACATTATTTGACTATTGGATAATTAAATAATGGTCCCAAGATAAGTTTATGTCATACTATAGGTCATCAAGTTGAGGACTTGATCATGAAACCCTAGAAGTAATAAATGACATAAATTATGATGTGTCCCTAGTCGAGGTTGTTAAAGTGGGACAATAACAACCGCTAGAGACTAGCTTGTGAGGTGACTGTCGACTAAGTTTCATGGAGTCAATGATATGAGTATCACAGTCAGTCACATAGATATATGTTGGTGAACATATGATCGGACGTGACCCGCTAATGAGAAGTCTCCAGGATAGTTATATCTGTGTCATGAGAGATTATGATTACGACTATTGAGTATAGTCCTTAGACCTGAGTTCATCATGCTTTCTTGCATGTGAATTGGTGCACCTTGACCTTGTCAAACGTCGATCCATAACTGGCGGCTATAAAGGCACTGCTCAGGTGTATCATGAAGTGTGTAAAGGAACAGGAATGGAACAAGATGGGATTTGTCCCTCCAGAATAACGGGAGATAATTATCTCAGGGCCTATCGAAGATTTTATGCTGAGAAAATGTGTGGCCGCACTCAAACGAACTGTAGTTCAGTTGTTTGTTTTGTTCAGTATAGATCAGGAGTTCGATAAAAATGATATTGGCTTAATAAGAATGACACTAATCTTGTCTTATGCCAAATCGAGATATAGAGACAAAAGGATTGTAGGAATTGATGATTCCAGTACAAGTGGGAGACTGTTGGGATTGTGTCCTGAAATCACACTTGTACTCACTCCTGATATTAGTTGTGAATCGAGATCAATCGTTTGTATAATACTGGTGATTGTAATGCTTTGCTAGAAGCCTCTTGTAACCTGTAAGTTGTAGACTTACTGCCAGTATTATATGATCCTATAGGGTCACACACCTAAGCAATCTGGAAGCTAACATGTGGGAATGATCATTTGATAATGATCACGTTGATGTGTATTGGATACACATTGACATAGAGTTTTATGATGTATGTGTCGATCAATACATGAGTGTGTCGATCGATGCAGGCTTTTCGAGAAGGTGTGTCGATCGACACAGTAAGTGTGTCGATCGATGCATATCGGGTTTTGACGTAAACGAGTCGGGCTTCTCCGACGGTTTTGTGATGTCATTTCCAGGTCGATATATAAAGGCTTATATGGTCGACCTGGACAGAGGGCCGTCACTGTAATTCTCAGAGAGAAAAGCAGAGACATCGAAAACTCATTCCCTGAATCCGGCACTAGCATCCCGGCGTTCCAGGTTGTGTGAGTGTGTGCTTGGTAGAGGCGAAGCACTTGATTCGCTAGATCTCGTTCACCATCTTATTCCGCTGCTAGATCTGAGGTAAGAACGAGGTTGGTAATTTCAATATAACAAACCCTAGATCCCAGGAGATCCAACAATGGTATCAGAGAAGTATAGAACCGATTTGACAGAAGTATTGATATCCTCGATTAGATCGCGGGGAAAATACTTGAGTCAAGAATTGAGTGATCATCTAAGTGAGTGTGAAGCCATATCACAGCTCTTTTCTCCTAGAAAACCTGAATGGTGTTTCGGAAAGAATGAATCGGATCTTATTGGATATACTCCGATTAATGATGAGTCAAATGAATCTTCCATTGTTCTTTTAAAATACGCTCTAAAATGAACATGTTTACGCTAAATAAGTTTTCTGTCAGAATAAGTGAAAAACACCACATTGGATGTGGACTGGGTGATTTCCAAATATGTTTTTCTGATTAATTGGGATTGCAAGGTTTGTGTAAGGCAGTTGTCAACAAACAAACTTGAACCCAAATCTGATAAGTGCTGCTTCGCTGGTTGTCCTAAGGAAACCGAGGCTTAGTACTTTGCAACCAATCTGAAAACAAAGTTTTGTTGTTCGGAACTCTGTTTTTCCAAGAAGAACAGTGGGAGTAAAAGTACAACTCGAAGAAATTCGAGAAACACAGGAGGCTGTTCAACCTGTTGAGGGAGAGCAGCGGTTAGATCTACAGAGTGCTGTAGGATCTACACCTGTGGAGCCTGAAGTTCGCTGATCCTAATGGATCCGTCACTAAACCGAGGGTGATTCCTCATAACCAATTGTCGTGATCTGTTGATCATTGAAAAGTGACGAGCCTGCGAAATTCAAAGAAGCGAAGGTGAGCCCCAACTCCAAAAATTGGCTAGTTATGCATGTTAGCTTTACCGATTGAAGCAAGCATCTTGGAGTTGGAATCTATGTTCTGTTAAAACGGTCAAAAGGCTTTGACTCGATCAGGAACGAACAGAAACAGTGCGTTTACAAGTAAACTAGTGGGAGCGTAATTGCAATTCTCAAACTGTATGTTTAGAACGTACTTAAGCTCATAAACTACGTTCCGACGCTAAAGTCTTGTCAAGATTTGGGTCGGAAGTCAAATTTAACGATGGACATGGGAGAAGTCGCGTGAGTTCTTGGAATATGGATCCATTGAGATGGATCAGAAGAGATAATTGGATCGTGTCAGAATCCTTATGATTATAAGGTACTGGACAGTTCCAATATGCATGATTCCAAGAATGGCTTCACACCAAAGGTCTTATGGCAATGATCTTAGCAAGATGAAGTATCTTGGACACTGGCTGAGCTAGTGTCTATGTGTGAGATTCCTTTTGCTCATGCAATAGAATCCATCATGAATGCCATATTTTGCGCTCGTCTAAATGCAGCTGACGCATAAAGTATGACGAGTAGGTACCAATTTGTTCCAGTAAGAGTCACTGGACAGTTGTAAGGAATATCCCTAAATGTTTGAGAAACATTAAGGATAGGTTCTTGTACAACTGAGAAAAAGACGAATCAGTTATGAGTAGTTAGACAGACAAAGATGACTCCCGGTTGTCACCTGGTTATGTCATTTTGACTGTGTAACGGTACTGTCTGATGGAAAGGTTTCCAAGCAGAGGACCGTAGAATAGAGCTCATTAAAAAATAGCGGTGTGGTTTGTTGGAATAGTTCCAAGCAAGAACACCGCAACATCTCTCACAACCTAAGCACGAGTTGTATACTAAAGCTGTAGGTACTAGATATCTGAAGACTTGGTCTTGATTCTAGTGGGAGTTAACTTAGTTATGATGTTCAGATAGATATGATATGGTCATGTTTATGAAAAACTGACATCGACATTATTTGACTATTGGATAATTAAATAATGGTCCCAAGATAAGTTTATGTCATACTATAGGTCATCAAGTTGAGGACTTGATCATGAAACCCTAGAAGTAACAAATGACATAAATTATGATGTGTCCCTAGTCGAGGTTGTTAAAGTGGGACAATAACAACCGCGAGAGACTAGCTTGTGAGGTGACTGTTGACTAAGTTTCATGGAGTCAATGATATGAGTATCACAGTCAGTCACATAGATATATGTTGGTGAACATATGATCGGACGTGACCCGCTAATGAGAAGTCTCCAGGATAGTTATATCTGTGTCATGAGAGGTTCTCATTACGACTATTGAGTATAGTCCTTAGACCTGAGTTCATCATGCTTTCTTGCATGTGAATTGGTGCACCTTGACCTTGTCAAATGTCGATCCGTAACTGGCGGCTATAAAGGCACTGCTCAGGTGTATCATGAAGTGTGTAAAGGAACAGGGATGGAACAAGATGGGATTTGTCCCTCCTGAATAACGGGAGATAAATATCTCAGGGCCTATCGAAGATTTTATGCTGAGAAAATGTGTGGCCGCACTCAAACGAACTGTAGTTCAGTTGTTTGTTTTGTTCAGTATAGATCAGGAGTTCGATAAACATGATATTGGCTTAATAAGAATGACACTAATCTTGTCTTATGCCAAATCGAGATATAGAGACAAAAGGATTGTAGGAATTGATGATTCCAGTACAAGTGGGAGATTGTTGGGATTGTGTCCAGAAATCACACTTGTACTCACTCCTGATAGTAGTTGTGAATCGAAATCAATCGTTTGTATAATACTGGTGATTGTAATGCTTTGCTAGAAGCCTCTTGTAATCTGTAAGTTGTAGACTTACTGCCAGTATTATATGATCCTATAGGGTCATACACCTAAGCAATCTGGAAGCTAACATGTGGGAATGATCATTTGATAGTGATCACGTTGATGTGTATTGGATACACATTGACATAGAGTTTTATGATGTATGTGTCGATCAATACATGAGTGTGTCGATCGATGCCGGCTTTTCGAGAAGGTGTGTCGATCGACACAGTAAGTGTGTCGATCGATGCATATCGGGTTTTGACGTAAACGAGTCGGGCTTCTCCGACGGTTTTGTGATGTCATTTCCAGGTCGATATATAAAGGCTTATATGGTCGACCTGGACAGAGGGCCGTCACTGTAATTCTCAGAGAGAAAAGCAGAGACATCGAAAAATCATTCCCTGAATCCGGCACTAGCATCCCGGCGTTCCAGGTTGTGTGAGTGTGTGCTTGGTAGAGGCGAAGCACTTGATTCGCTAGATCTCGTTCACCATTCTATTCCGCTGCCAGATCTGAGGTAAGAACGAGGTTGGTAATTTCAATATAACAAACCCTAGATCCCAGGAGATCCAACAGTGGTATCAGCATCTGAGGCGCTTCAGAGATCTCGTTTATCTGACCATCTTCCCCTGAAAATCTGCAGGTAAACATAGATCAGATATTTGATTCAATTAACTAGACCCTAGATCCTAGGCTATCGGGAACATGACAGCAATTCTGAATATGGTAGAACTGGCTCAAAGAGCCTAGGCTATCGGGAACCTTGTCAAACGTCGTTCCGTAACTGGCGGCTATAACGGCATTGCTTATGCGTATCATGAAGTATGTGTAGAAACAGGGATGGAACAAAATGGGATTTGTCCCTCCTAGAACGGGAGATAAATATCTCAGGGCCCATCGAAGATTTGATACTGAGAAAATGCATGGCCGTGCTCAAACGAGGTGATTGTCAGTCGTTTGTTTTATCAGTACAGATGTTGGCTATAATAAGGATGACACAGTCTCTTGCCTTATGCCATATCGAGATATAGCGACGAATGGATTATAGGAATAGGTGATTCCAGTACAAGTGGGAGATTGTTGGGATTATGTCCTGAAATCACATTGTACTCACTCTAGAGATAGTTGTATTGTCGAGATCGGACAATTCATGTGATACTGGGTAGTCATAATGTTTTGCTAGAAACCGCTTATGACAAATGAGTTGTAACTCATTTCCAGTATCGCGTGAACCTACAGGGCCACACACCTAAGCAAGTTGGACATACTTCATATGGGATTGATCATTGGCATATGGTCTGGTCGATGTGTATTGGATACACATCTAATAGAGTTTTGATGAGGTGTGTCGATCGACACCATCAGGTGCGTCGGTCGACACAGTATGTGTGTCGATCGACACCACTAAGTGTGTCGGTCGACACAAGGCCGAAACCGAAACTGATGTTTTGGTTTACGTCGTGGTCGGTACATATATAAGTGATCTTATGTATTTCGACCCAGATAGAGAAGTGAGCCGCCTGAGACAGTGTTTTCTTAGAGAGAGAAAACACAGAAACCTCAAGAACTTAGTTCCCAGGAGATCCGAGCCCCGGTACTAGCATCCCGGCGGATTCCAGCTTGTGTGCGTGTGGACTGAAGTAGAGGCGCAGCATCTGAGGCGCTTCAGAGATCTCGTTCATGAGTCACATGAATCTTCCATTATTCTTTTAAAATACGCTCTAAAATGAACATGTTTACGCTAAATAAGTTTTCTATCAGAATCAGTGAAAAACACCACATTGGATGTGGACTGGGTGATTTCCAAATATGTTTTTCTGATTAATTGGGATTGCAAGGTTTGTGTAAGGCAGTTGTCAACAAACAAACTTGAACCCAAATCTGATAAGTGCTTCTTCGCTGGTTGTCCTAAGGAAACCGAGGCTCTGTACTTTTGCAACCAATCCGAGAACAAAGTTTTGTTGTTCGAAACTCTGTTTTTTCCAAGAAGAATAGTGGGAGTAAAAGTACAGCTCGAAGAAATTCGAGAAACACAGGAGGCTGTTCAACCTGTTGAGGGAGAGCAGCGGTTAGACCTACAGAGTGCTATAGGATCTACACCTGTGGAGCCTGAAGTTCGCTGATCCCAATGGATCTGTCACTAAACCGAGGGTGATTCCTCGTAACCGATTGTCATGATCTGTTGATCATTGAAAAGTGACGAGCCTGCGAAATTCAGAGAAGCGAAGGTGAGCCCCAACTCCGAAAATTGGCTAGTTATGCATGTTAGCTTCACCGATTGAAGCAAGCATCTTGGAGTTGGAATCTATGTTCTGTTAAAATGGTCAAAGGTTTGACTCGATCAGGAACGAATAGAAACAGTGCGTTTACAAGTAAACTAGTGGGAGCGTAGTTGCAATTCTCGAACTGTATGTTTAGAACGTACCTAATCTCATAAACAACGTTCCGACGCTAAAATCTTGTCAAGATTTGGGTCGGAAGTCAAATTTAACGTTGGACATGGGAGACGTCGCGTGAGTTCTTGGAATATGGATCCATTGAGATGGATCAGAAGAGCTAATTGGATCGTGTCAGAATCCTTATGATTATAAGGTACTGGACAGTTCCAATATGCATGATTCCAAGAATGGCTTCACACCAAAGGTCTTATGGCAATGATCTTAGCAAGATGATGTGTCTTGGACACTGGCTGAGCTAGTGTCTATGAGTGAGATTCCTTTTGCTCATGCAATAGAATCCATCATGAATGCCATATTTTGCGCTCGTCTAAATGCAGCTGACTCATAAAGTATGACGAGTAGGTACCAATTTGTTCCAGTAAGAGTCATTGGACAGTTGTAAGAAATATCCCTAAATGTTTGAGAAACATTAAGGATAGGTTCTTGTACAACTGAGAAAAAGACGAATCAGTTATGAGTAGTTAGACAGACAAAGATGACTCCCGGTTGTCACCTGGTTATGTCATTTTGACTGCGTAACGGTACTGTCTGATGGAAAGGTTTCCAAGCAGAGGACCGTAGAATAGAGCTCATTAAAGAATAGCGGTGTGGTTTGTTGGAATAGTTCCAAGCAAGAACACCGCAGCATCTCTCACAACCTAAGCACGAGTTGTATACTGTTGCTGTAGGTACTAGATATCTGAAGACTTGGTCTTGATTCTAGTGGGAGTTAACTTAGTTATGATGTTCAGATAGATATGATATGGTCATGTTTATGAAAAACTGACATCGACATTATTTGACTATTTGATAATTAAATAATGGTCCCAAGATAAGTTTATGTCATACTATAGGTCATCAAGTTGAGGACTTGATCATGAAACCCTAGAAGTAATAAATGACATAAATTATGATGTGTCCCTAGTCGAGGTTGTTAAAGTGAGACAATAACAACCGCGAGAGACTAGCTTGTGAGGTGACTGTCGACTAAGTTTCATGGAGTCAATGATATGAGTATCACAGTCAGTCACATAGATATATATTGGTGAACATATGATCGGACGTGACCCGCTAATGAGAAGTCTCCAGGATAGTTATATATGTGTCATGAGAGGTTCTCATTACGACTATTGAGTATAGTCCTTAGACCTGAGTTCATCATGCTTTCTTGCATGTGAATTGGTGCACCTTGACCTTGTCAAACGTCGATCCGTAATTGGCGGCTATAAAGGCACTGCTCAGGAGTATCATGAAGTGTGTAAAGGAACAGGGATGGAACAAGATGGGATTTGTCCCTCCTGAATAACGGGAGATAATTATCTCAGGGCCTATCGAAGATTTTATGCTGAGAAAATGTGTGGCCGCACTCAAACGAACTGTAGTTCAGTTGTTTGTTTTGTTCAGTATAGATCAGGAGTTCGATAAACATGATATTGGCTTAATAAGAATGACACTAATCTTGTCTTATGCCAAATCGAGATATAGAGACAAAAGGATTGTAGGAATTGATGATTCCAGTACAAGTGGGAGATTGTTCGGATTGTGTCATGAAATCACACTTGTACTCACTCCTGATAGTTGTGAATCGAGATCAATCGTTTGTATAATACTGGTGATTGTAATGCTTTGCTAGAAGCCTCTTATAATCTGTAAGTTGTAGATTTACTGCCAGTATTGTATGATCCTATAGGGTCACACACCTAAGCAATCTGGAAGCTAACATATGGGAATGATCATTTGATAATGATCACGTTGATATGTATTGGATACACATTGACATAGAGTTTTATGATGTATGTGTCGATCGATACATGAGTGTGTCGATCGATGCAGGCTTTTCGAGAAGGTGTGTCGATCGACACAGTAAGTGTGTCGATCGATGCATATCGGGTTTTGACGTAAACGAGTCGGGCTTCTCCGACGGTTTTGTGATGTCATTTCCAGGTCGATATATAAAGGCTTATATGGTCGACCTGGATAGTGAGCCGTCACACTAATTCTCAGAGAGAAAAGAAGGGACATCGAAAACTCATTCCCTGAATCCGGCACTAGCATCCCGGCGTTCCAGGTTGTGTGAGTGTGTGCTTGGTAGAGGCGAAGCACTTGATTCACTAGATCTCGTTCACCATTCTATTCCGCTGCCAGATCTGAGGTTAGAACGAGGTTGGTAATTTCAATATAACAAACCCTAGATCCTAGGAGTTCCAACACCAACCACAATACTATTCCACACATGTCCATCACGCACAATAAACGTTTTCGGTTTAAGCGATATCCTAGCGGTTCTACGTTTCAGAAATCAATTACATCAGCGCTTTACTAACCTACGCTACCTAGGAAAGACGGTATTAACAATGGACTCACGCCCAGAATTGAATGAGATAAGAAAGGGTCAAGTCCGATCATCACCTTGGCCATAGAAGGGGAAAAAGCGAAATTTAAGAATCCTATTAGCCTGAAAGGACATCAGATCTGGAAAGAGGACGGAAAAATAAGTGGATTAGTCTTTCGTTTTTCTCGAATCGGGTTAAGGATGGTCTACTTATGGTCAATTGAAGTTAACCAGCCCAAATCGGATTAAACCAAACCAGACCGGTCAACCCGACCGATCCGGTCAACCCGACCCGATCCGGTCAACCCGACCCGATCCGGTCAACCCGACCCGACCCGGTCAACCCGACCTGACCCGGTCAACCCAACCTGACCTGGTCAACCCGACCCAATTTAAACCGAGAAATTGAAAATTGAATTGGATCAAACTAAATATAGATTCGTTATGAACATACACGTTTTACAAAACAGACCATAACTTCCAAACGGTAAGTCGGAATCGGGCGATTCTTACATTTCTGGAATGTTGAGAGCGAGAGCTTTCCAACTATATATTTTGCGTTTCGTGTGTCCTTATGTATCATAGAGAAAACGCACATCAATCTGACGGCTGGAATTGCTTCGATCTTAGATTTGCGTTTGGAAAACTGGTAGATCGAAGAAACGAGGTTAGGTATCTGATCTAACACCACAGGGGATCAAATCTAGAAAAAAGAGGAGAAGAAAATGAAGAGAATCGATGGAGAATGGAGAATAATTTAACCCGAGAGAAGAACGAAGAGAGATACATGGGAGAGTTGAGAAGATCGGACGGAGGTGGCTCACCGGAGATGGCTGCGACGGCTGGAGGCTCGCCGAGAGGACAGGGCTTCGCCGGAGATCTCTAAATGCCTGGCTACCTCCTTTTATAGGAAAACAAGAGGAAACCCTATGTTAAGATAAATAGGCTAAAGGGCTTTTGAGCTTTTCCTTTCCTTTTTTACCAAAATTTAAATTGGGCTGGGCCACGGCCGTTACACTTCTCCCCCCTTGAAAAGAATTCGTTCCGAATTCTGAGGCGGCGGTTTCCCGGACGTCCCAGAACTCAAGGGCACCATTCCCGTCAGAGCGCGGAGACTTGTACTGGTAGGAACCGAACGGGGTGACACGATAAATGGTGTGAGAGCTCGCACTGAAGGGAGGTCTTGCCGAACAGGATAAACGAAACACGAAAATCACTTTGAAGGAAGGAGAGAACTCTTGCAAAGTCACTCACTTCTTCTTGGAGTCCAAAGAATGGGAGAAAAAGAGGATGAGTAAGGAGTTGGGCTTCCAAACCGTACACCCTGAAACCTTTTTGACCTCGGACGATCGCTTGACCAACAATCAAACAAGATCATGATCAAACAAGAACGAGTCCGACTTGTCCGAGGAAAAAAAAAGAAGCAAGGTGTTGAGGTCAAAAACCTCCTCGACGAAAACAATAGCCGAAGACAGGATCAAGCAGTCGGGCACGAGCGAGTGTTTGAATTATACGTTCAAGATCACGTATAAATGACAATGTTGTAAGAAAGGCCGCCAATGTCACCTAAACGATTTATCGGAGAAATGGTTTTGGCAAAACAGACGACATCATCGGACAAACATGTCTTCCGACAGGAACTACGGATCGATGGAGCATCCAAACGAAGCAAAGGACAAGCTGAACCAGCTCGGAATTCCGAGCTAATTCAGCTCGGAAATCCGACTCGAAATCATCTTGCATCGATCGACACGGACCTGAGTGTCGATCGACACACATATTTCCGAGCTAAACCAGCTCGGATTTTCCGAGATAAACCAGCTCGGAAATCCGACTCGAAATCACCATGCATCGATCGACACAGACCTGAGTGTCTATCGACAAACATATTTCCGAGCTAAACCAGGTCGGATTTTCCGAGATAAACCAGCTCGGATTTTCCGAGATAAACCAGCTCGGATTTTCCGAGATAAACCAGCTCGGAAATCCAACCCGTAATCGCCCTGCATCGATCGATACGGACCTGAGTGTCGATCGACGCACATTCGCGGACCATCTCGGATTTTCCGAGATGAACCAGCTCGGATTTTCCGAGATGAACCAGCTCGGATTTTCCGAGATGAACCAGTTCGGATCTAAACCCATCGCTTCTCGATCTTGATCATGAGTTGCCCGTCTGGAATCCTGAATTGAACCTTTGAGCCAAACCATCTCGGATTTCCGACCTAAACCGTTTCTGGTTTTCCGAGCTGAACTTTCCAAACGGATAACCAAACATTTGCCGATGCGCATAACTTGTCGCGACCCATCTTCGGAAACATCAACCCATACCTTCCTGAGCTGACGATTTGGGCCGATGGGTCGAGACTGAGAGAAATAAGAACTTAGGCCCAAATATACGACGACTTTGGGCCGAATAAGTAAGTCTGTACATGAATGGACTCGGATGGTCCGTTCTCGGCCCATCGGCAAACAAGTCGAGCCGCGGAAAGATAAAGACAAAGAAGTAAAGAAAGAGATTTGGACGACCTGAAGAGGAAAATCCGAGATAGAAATGTACATCTTAACGGAAAAAGGAAGGAGATAACAACAAGAAGATTTCCGCAAATCTTGCAGAAATATTCTCGAAAGCCGACTCGCCGCAGCTATATAAAGAGGTGGAAGCCATACGAGAAAGGCAGAGCGAAAAACCCTAGACCTAGACTTAAGAACTTAGCAGTTTCTCTTAGCCGTTTTCAGAGTTCTTTTGTACTTTCTTTCCGATTCCTTTACTCTTTTTTACGATCTTTGTATTCTTTTCGAACTTCTAATCAATAAAACATCCTCCGGGTTTGCTAGTTTCGTAGTTATCCTTGAAAGTTTCTGTTCCCTAAAAGTTTTTCTCTACAAGTTTTGACCATGTGAGTTTCGACTCTCCCAGTTTGGCGCCGTCTATGGGGAAATAGAAATTTCTTACACTTAAGAACCACTAACTAGAGGATCTGAGGATATGATCTCCAACGGAGACAGAATAAATTATCCAGTAGCGATCAACACTGCAGAAGACGCGGCCGCATCACACGACACCATGAGGGATAACGCTGCGACAGACGCAACCGCAACTGATGCAGCGACAGCCGACGTAGCACTATCTGATTTAAAGGAGACGAAAGCCGTATTAATGCAAAAACTCACTATCGGGTGGAGATGAATACCATGCTCACCGAGCAAGCGGAGAGGATCGGTACAAAAACCATGGAGTATTGAAGTAGTGAAGTTCATACCATCTAAGCGACCGCGCCTTGCAAACAAGAAAACCCCTCCTGCGGACAGATCAAACACAACAGATCTGCCACCACTAATCAAGCCAAGAAGGATCACAACGACTAGTCGTCGACGGAAAAGACTGCATGGACGCAACCTCGAGCAAAAAATAATCGTAACAAGGATACCAACATCGGATCGGAATTCGCCGAAGCCGAAGAGAACCTTTTGCTGTATTCAAAGATCGTCTTCATCGTAATTCACTTTACGACCTCTCTGAATATCAAGATAAGTACCTAAAATCTAATTTATCTTCTCGTCATCAATTGCTTTACAAATTTTGTCGATCTGTACAACTTCTTTGTGACTTATCGATTTTAGCCTTGTTACAAATTTTCGGCTTCCAGTGCTTTACAATTGTAGGAATTACTAATGTCTCTAACTTGCGTAGAAATTAACATGATCGAAATCATAAATATCTTGTCAAATCTTTCCGTGTAATCAACGTACAATCTATTTCTATTTGATTTCGTTTTACATGTTGAGCACCTTTGTTTCAGACTTTGCGGTTATGTGTCATGATCAGAGCCTAACCAATATTTATCATCGAGCGAGTCTCAGACTTTGCTTCGTTTGCAGATCTATCCGCGATGGAAGAAGCCAAACAACCGACTAGTACCGGAATCGAACAGCTTGAAAAATATGTTTTAATATGTTGCTACACCTTTGCACCGCAGCCGAGTCGAACTATCTCTAACTGATCAACATCGATGCCCCGCCGTCATACCTTCAGGAGTTCCAAGCCATCTTGCTCCTTGACCGTAAATATCTGAGCACATAAGACATCTCATAAATCCGAGCAAACCAGCTCGAAAATCCGAGCTGAACCATCTCGGAAATCCGAGCTGAACCAGCTCGGAAATCCGAGCTGAACCAGCTCGGAAATTCCGGGATAAACTAGCTCAGAGCACGCAAACACTTGAAGCGTGCTCGGCAACTCGCAAGTGTGCTTGGCAACTCGCAAGCGTGCTCGGCAACTCGCAAGCGTGCTCGGCAACTCGCAAGCGTGCTCGGCAACTCGCAAGCGAGCGTGCTCGGCAACTCGCAAGCGTGCTCGGCAACTCGCGAAGCGTGCTCGGCAACTCGCAAAGCGTGCTCGGCAACTCGCAAAGCGTGCTCGGCAACTCGCAAAGCAAGCTCGATAACTCGCAAACGTGCAATTCGCAAAGTATGCTCCGCAACTCGCAAATCATGCTCGGCAACTCGCAAAGAAAGCTCGATAACTCGCAAACATGCTCGGTAACTCGCAAGCGTGCTCGGTAACTCGCAAAACATGCTCGGCAACTCGCAAAGCATGCTCGGCAGCTTGTTCGACAAATCACACAGCATGCTCGGCAACTCGCATAATTTTCGAAAATCTGAGTTGGACCAGCTCGGAAATTACGAGCTAAACCAGCTCGAAAATCCAAATTGAACCAGCTCAAATCCGAACTGAACCAGCTCGAAAGTTCCGAACTTAAAAAAAAGGGGGTTGAAGAAAATCAGCTCGTCTTCCGAGCTGAAAAGGAAGAAGAAAAAAAATGAAAAAAATCAGCTCGTCTTCCGAGCTGAAAAAAAAAAAAAATGTTGAGAAAAACCAGCTCGTCTTCCGAGCTGAAAAGGAAGAAGAAAAAAAAAATCAGCTCGGCAGAAAAGGAGAAGCAGCTCGGACAATAAAATAAAATAAAAAAAAAAGAGGAAGGGAAAGCAGTTCGGAATCCGAGCTGATCTTTATGTGTTACGTATATATATTATGTATATATACATATATATACATACGAACATAAAAGTATACTTAAAAAAAAGGAGATTTTTCCAGGCAAAAAGTTTCGGAACACAATACAAGATTTGCGAAAGACGAAAATTGCCTTATCTCACATAAGTTTGATAATACTTGATCAAGCATGCCCGAACGTATCGGCTTGGACAATATCTATCCTGCGACGTACTAACCCATCATGAAACGTCTTGCTCAACATTTGCGCGATTATGCCCGGCGTCTCCGCAATCATACTACTCGACATATCTCAGAGTTCCGGCTCGTCAGTAGTCCAAGCAAAGCAAGCCAATCTCCCAGCACGAACCGCTGAGCAGTCCCACAAGAAAATTGTGCCGACGACCAAAGCACATTCTGCTCAGCGCCAACCCATATCCGAGCTGAATCTTTGTAAAAAAAAGTGCGAAGACTAAATATCTTTAAGCACCAATTCTTCATAGCAGACATATGTCCGTGATGCCTCAACTTATCGGATATCTGTTTATCTCAACTAACGAAGAAAGACATCGAAGCTCTAACGAAATTGAACTAGCTTCACGGTCAACATACTCGTAAGCTCCGAATCCTGCACGAGCTCATCCGTAAAGCTGCATCAAGAACAAAATCGTAGATGGTAGGCTACACCATTCTCATCGAGAAACACTCAAACTACGGGATGGCTTGATCCCCGAAAGGGGTACGTAGACAGCCGATATCTTGATCGGGTCAGCTGTCCCTCCTTTTTAAAATAAAAATAAATGGGGGAGTAGGTCCGTATATAACTATACTTCCGCATCAGAATTCGAAAAAAAAAAAATTTAAACAATTTTCGAACTCGAAAGCTTTTCGGACAGAGTTGGTCGGAACATTCGAGCTACTCTAACAAGTCAGCTAGGAACTTCCGAGCTTCCAAACAAGTCAGCTAGGAACTTCCGAGCTTCCGATCAAGTCAGCTAGGAAAGTCCAAGCTATTCAAACAAGTCAGCTAGGAACTTCCGATCATGTCAGCTAGGGAAGTCCGAGCTACTCTAACAAGTCAGCTAGGAACTTCCGAGAAAGTTAGCTAGGAAATTCTGAACTGACCATTCTCCTTGGAAATTCTGAGCTAACCAGCTAAGAAATTTGGAGCTAATCAATCTTCTCGGAAATTCCGAGATGACCTCTCTTTTCGGAAATTCTAAACTAACCAGCTAGGAAATTCCGAACTGGCCATTCTTTCGGAAATTCTTAACTAACCAGCTAAGAAATTCCGAGTTGACCACTCTTTTTGGAAATTTCGAGCTAACAAGCTAGGAAATTCCGAGCTAACCATTCTCCTCGGAAATTCTGAGCTAACCAGCTAAGAAATTCCAAGCTAACCAGTTTTCTCGGAAATTCCGAGCTGACCTCTTTTTCGGAGATTCCGAACTAACCAACTAGGAAGTTCCAAGCTGACCACCCTTTTCGGAAATTTCAAGCTAACCAGCTAGAAAATTCCAAGCTAATCAGCTAGGAAATTCAGAGCTGACCACTTTCCGCGAAAATTCCCAACAACCACCTAGGAAATTCCGAGCTAACCACTCTTCTCGAAAATTCCAAAATAACCAGCTAGGAAATTCTGAACTAAGCAGCTAGGAAATTCTGAGCTAACCTCTCTCCTCGGAAATTCCGAGCTGACCTTTCTTCTCGGAAATTCCGAGCTGGCTTCTCTTTTGGAAATTCCGAGCTGACCTCTCTTCTCAGAAATTCCGAGCTGGACTCTCTTCTCGGAAATTCTGAGTTCAACTCACTTCTCGAAAATTTCGAGCTGGCCTCTCTTCCCGAAAATTCCGAGTTGAACTCTCTTCTCGGAAATTCCGAGCTGACCTCTCTTCTCAGAAATTCCGCGCTGACCGCTCTTCTCGAAAATTCCGAGCTGACCACTATTCTCGGAAACTCCGAGCATGACGCTCCTCTCAACCAAAAGCAAAACTTCTCCTACTAATTTCGAGGCATATTCGGACTACTCTCAAGACACTTAGCTCATACAATCAATTCACTCAAACAACCCCGGATAACAAATCATAACTAGAAGCATGGCGCATCCGCAAAAGTCCAACCCCCCGACTATAAGTTATCAGGTAACGAAAATAAACTCTCTTCTCATATTCATTGATTTTTTCTTAGATCGAAATTAGGATAGGAACTTTGTAACTTAGAATCCGCCTACTATTAAAATAAACTCTCTTCTTAGGAATAGCTTATCTTGTCCGCTGACGGCCGCAGCGGACAAACGCATACATCCTTTACGGATATAAGCCAACACGTCCAATAAGGATTGAGGCTCTATTACATCCAACAACGGATAAAAGCGCGCTATATATGTTTATTATCGGCAAAGGGAACACAAGTCGAGAGGTCGACGTAATATCCCGAATACGGGTTGTTGACAGGTCTTCAAATCCGCCGCACCAGTACTGGAGATGATAATAGACCCCAAAAAATCCAGTATGACGCTACTCAGCACACTGTTGAAATAACGTTTTAACCAAGTATATCTTGGTTGGGTATTTTTGAAAGGTAGTCCTGCGAACACATGCTTATTTTTAGTGAACGGAAGACGCGAGGCGAGAGTTTCGCGGAAAACCGGGATCGAAAATCTAAACCCAGTAAAATACAACACACTGGTCTCGACAACGTCATTATTGAGTACACGACCAACTTGGGAATGTAAGACGGCATACCCCCGCACTAGTACTAAAGTCAACCGTAAATCTCCTCGAAACCCAGTAAACGCTTCCGAGCACACTGGTCTGATCATTATAAGTCCACAAGAGAAAAACGTTTTGCTATTTCTCGGACTCGAAACCCAGTAAAACGCTTCCGAGCACACTGGTCTAAATCATTATAGGTCTGCAAGAGAAGTACATTTTGTTATTTATCGGACTCGATGTCAAAACCCAGTAAGACACTTCCGAGCACACTGGTCAAAATAAGTCCGCAAGAGGAATACATCTTGCTACTCCTCGGAATCAATTTCGAAACCCAGTAAGACGCTTCCGAAAACACTGGTCTAATAATTACATGTCCGCGGAAGGAATACGTCTTACTATTCCTCGGACTCAATTTCGAAACCCAGTAAGACGCTTCCAAGCACACTGGTCTCAATCATCTCAGGTTTGTAGGTAGAGTATATCTCGCTGACCTTCAAACTTAACTCAAAACCCAGTTAGGCGCTTCCGAGCACGCTGGTCTTAGTCATCACATAGGCGAGTATATCTCGCCGACCTCCGAACCCAAAACTTGATTCAAAATATGGCAGAACGCTTCTACGTGCGCCAGATTTAATGCTGTCCCATTAACCTCAAGACTCGGAATACGCATATGAGTGTAATGCATCTAAAAACGCAAAGGGTCCAAAGCTAAATCACACTTTCCTCCGGGAATTATACGAAGCTTTCTTGAAAGGCCTTCAAGCTCTACGAAACCGACTCATACAATCTATACGGAGCCGACGAAGGAGATTTTCTCCCGATTAAATCTGCTCGACTTTTCTGCATTAATCCGCCTAACGTCAACACGACAGTCGAACTTCTCGGACGTACAAATCGTCCTAGTAGGCTCGACAAACTAACCTGAAAACAAATCATACTCAAAAATCCGAGCATCCTTACTTAGAAAACCCGAGCAGATTTGCTCAGAAAATCCGAGCATGTTTGCACAGGAAATCTAATCAGACTTACTCGGAGAATTCCGAAGACCAACATGATTTCCCTCTTGGACTTGTCAATACGGAAGCGTCGACGAAAAACCAATAATGGATTTCCAAACATCCAACGACATGACAAGAGAACTACATATGGCTTGATCCCTTTCTTAAGGGTACGTAGGCAGCCTTTCATAAGGTTCAGTTGTAAACAAAAATTCTTCGCTTGAAGTAAAGAAGCATCAAGGTCATAAACCAGGAACGACCAATGGTTCCGAAGAAAATTTCAATAACATACATAATTGCTCGGAAGACTTTGCACAAAAAATCAACGGCGGCCGAGGATCCAAAAGGGTCACAATATACACGCCAATGGATGTGAATCGACTTACTCGAAGGGCCGGAACAAATCCAACTCGAAAATACCATTTAAAAAAATTCGTCTAATGATAGGTGTCTAGTTTTACCCTATACTAACTGCAAGTGCACAGTAAATCAATTGTAGTACTTAGGGATCGAATCCATGAGGACTCTAGGCACGATAGAATCAAGAACTTAAAGTGATTAAAACTAGGAGAAAGCAAAAGCAAATTGTATTCTATTATCTAAAAGCAAGCAGGAAAGTAAATCAGTAGCCGGTTGGTTGTTTGAAATCAATAAACTAAAAGCGCTAAGTCTAGGGCATTATCAGGAAATCAGACAAGCAGATAAATCAATCAGTCATGATCTAATTAAACTCAGTTCTAGAACTCAAATCACAGATATAGAATTAACCAAATTCCTTTGCGAGAATTCTCTAAGTCTAAGTGCAGTAATCCAAATTCCTTTGTAATTACTAACAGATTAAACTAGCTTTAATTCCAAGTTTGATATGTTCACAATATAATTAAACCAAATTTCTTTGCGAGTAATTAAATTGCTCAACCTAAATAGTTCAGATTCTAAACCACACTGTCGTGTCGTATTTAGCAACCTAAGATCTAGATTCTAATTGATCAGGTTAGAACTAACATTAAACTCAATTTAGTTTGAAGAACATCTATTGATGTGAATCCTTAACTGAATTAATTATATCTAGCAAGTCATGAAATCCCTATGAGAAACCCTAAACCTAACTATGAAACTACTCAGACATGGATGATGCAAACATAATCAATGAATAAATAGCAATCATAAAAGAGATTAAAATAACAAAGGGGTTCGAAAACTTCTCCAAAACGAATGTAGTACAGGATCAGATCAGCCCCAAAAGCTCTAAAAACTCTCTGCTCTAAGTTATGATAGCGTATGTAAGCGTATGTAAAAACTGATCTAAAATCCTAATTAAATAGCTAAAACACGACTTGGGGCTTCTGTGTAAAAATCTAGAACTTCTGGGCTTTTCTGCAATATTGGCATTCTTCATTAAACCGCCGAGTCTGGCCCATTCATGTAGTGCATCGACCGTTGCAGATGAGCAACGATCGACACAGTCATCAAATCTGGACAGTGAGCACAAGCTCTCGGGTCAAATCTCCAAAATGCTCCAATAAGCTCCATAATCACCACATTAGCTCCAAACGTGCGTGTACCTAATAAAACCTGTAAAAGACTCTAAAGAGACACAAATAGACTCTAAAACACACTTATATCATGGTCTAAAACTAGTAAAACCATGATATATCAACTCCCCCACACTTAGCCTTTGCTTGCCCTCAAGCAAAACAGAGAACTAAAACATGGTGAAGAGGTTTGAAAACTTTCAGAAACTCTTTTTGTCTTAGAAGCAACAACACTCAGATTCCCCTTAGTAAACCACTGAAAGAATCAATCACAAGACATCAAGACCAACATATACTTCCCCCACACTTAGCAACTGTCCTAAGTAAACTCCACAATCACATTCACGCATTCAAATTCTCCCTACTGACTTATGTTTGTATTTAAGTGCAGTCTCACCTAAGGAGTATCGATCAAAGGCTCATGGACTCTTACCTTATCAGCTCTAGACCACCATACTATCTTTCTCTAGTCCCTTTCTTCTCTTTTCCCTTCCTTAGCATTCTGATTTTTCCCCATTGGGTATCATTTTATTTTTTTTATCAGTGCTCTTCCCATTAAGGGGTGTACTTTGGACACATTCCATGGATGCACATGATATGATAGTTGTAGCTACCACTCCCAGAGACCACTTCGGAGTTACTAACTCATCCTCAGTTTATTATATTTTTTTTTATTTTATGGAAGGGGAGAAGGGAACTAAATAGGACAGGTTTACAGGCTGTGTCAGAACTAACAAAGGAATCCGACACAAAGTATACCAAGCCCTTAGGTGAGAAAATTAAGTCAGTATTAAGTTTGAAGTCAGTAAAAGGATCCTCTGATACCTGAAGTGATGTGGGTGTCCTCAGTAGATTGATCTGTGATGGGGTTTTCTAATAGTCATAGATAGATCCTGCAACTTCATCCCGATGGTTACTTAAGTTCCTGCAAGTGCTATTAACCTTCTCAAAAAATCATTGTTTCCTACTTAAACTGTTTTGACTCAATAAAACAAATTTTGAAAAACGGGCTGACTCTAAGAAAACAGAAAGATAGATGTCAGTAGCACCTCCCCCACACTTAAGACACATTGTCCCCAGTAGTGTCAAGCGAGGGGTTGGTAAAAAGAAAGAAAAAATTAAATGTTAATGGACGTGTTGAGTTATGTCTGATTTTTACCTCTGTCGCACAGGCATCGATCGTTTCACTAGGTGCATCGACCGTGTAATATCCTGTTCCAAGAAATAGTCAACGGGCAGCAGAGAAGTCAACGGAGGGCATTTTTGTAATTTTCAGAAGATGAAGGGCATTTTGGTAATTTTACCAAAATGCGATCTGGAAGTGGAGACGGGCCAAGTGTTCTTATTTTTGTCCAAAAGAACATTTAGAAGACCAGACGTGGAAGAAACGAAGATTAAACAAGTTTTACGGACTATCGGGAAAGGAAACCGATAGAACCGATAAAATTTGTAAAATCCATAACGGGAGCTACGGGTGTCCGTTTGAGGCGATTCAAATTTCTAAATTCATCTAAGATCTTCTAGAATCTGAAAATGAGACTTGGTGGATTTGTAGAAGCAGCTAAAGGATTTTTTAAAAATATTCAACGTATCGTTCGGGCAAGAAAGAAGACCCTCTAAAGTCCACCAAAGATTATGAAATTTTGACCGAAGCTACATTAGAAGATGAAGAATATATGGTTAAAAGGATTCAGCAATATTTGATTTCTAGATCAAGTTATGAATTTTGAGTCCTTAATAGGTTATTAAGGCTTAAAAATTCAAAATAAATTCCTTGAGGCTTGGGCTTGAGTCAGGGTATTTGGGACAGTTTACCAAGACCATATTGGACCTAAATCCAGTTCAGTATGAAGCATGGGCCACGAAATTTGAGCCCAAGAAATAGAAGCTTCTTAGGTGCATGAATCTCCAAAGATGTGTTGTCATCAATCCAAGGGCTGCATGGAGGAGGATACAAGTGGATGGTGGATGATCAAATTCATTGTTTGTGGATGGTTTTTGGTGGAGAGGTCGTGGCTTAAGATGGAGAAGAAGAGGTGACAAGTGGAAGGTGTAGATCTCTTCACTTTAGCTATAAAAGGAGGCCTCCACCCCTCACTTTTCTTCACACCAAAAACACTTCTCAACAAGAGTAGTGAAGAAGATAGAAAGAAGAGAGGGATAAGGGAGGAAGAAGAAGAAGAAGGAGGCGGCAAGAAGAAGGAAGAGGTGTTGGAATTGTGTCCAGTAATCTCGGTATTGTCTCTAGAAAGTAAGAGTATGTCAATGATCAGACATAAGTCATATAATACTGGGGGTCATGATGGCTTGCTAGAGTCCGCTCATGATCTATAAGTCTTGGACTTATTGCCTCTATTATATGATCCCATATGGGTCACACGCCTAAGCTAACATGAAAATGTGTAGGAATGGCTTAGCAGAAGTACGGTAAAAGTGCCAGGCATTTACTGTACTTAGAGAGAATAAAAGGTTTTAGCCACTGTGTGTCGATCGATGCATATGATGTGTCGATCGACACAGTGCGCGAATGGCCAAATGGCCCAAGAGAAACCGGACGAGTTTTATAAATAAAACTCGAGTCTGTTTTCTTCTTTAACCCTAGCCCCAGCGCCGAAACCTCTCTCTCCCTGCGCCTCCTATCAGCTCGGTCTAGCAGCCGTTTTCTGTGATCGCGTGTGTGAGCCTTTGGAGGATTCATCTCTCGGTGTTTCTCTGATCTCTGACCTGTTCTATCTCCTTCCGCTGCAATTAACAGGTAAAAGGTGAGATCTAATCATTGTTTCTAATCAAGAAGAACCTAGATCCGCATGTTTAGGTTGATATGAATCTAAGAATTGAATCAGGATCAACTAAACAATCCTTCAGTGGTATCAGAGCTATTGGTTCTGGTTTTTCTTGTTTAGATTCAAGTTTAGGATTGTTTTCTTGTTTAAGAAGTGTTTTGAATCAACTACTGATAAGAGAAATCACTTAAGCAATAAGGAATTGAAACCTAAACACACTTAAAATCGCAAATCCAAGCTATATTGATTTGGAATGCGATTTTCATAAAGTAGTATCGGCTGTGATCGCATGGATCGATCGATACGATCGCATGGATCGGTCGATACAACCGCGAGAGATCGACTGCAATCGCATGGATCGATCGAACGATCGCATGGATTTCGCATATCTCGGCCAAGCCTGCTCAACGCGTGAACGCATCGATCGATGCGGTTGGTTCATCGATCGACACGGTTGGGTTTAAGACTCGGTTTAGAATTTTGATTAAAATTATTCGTCCTGGTTTAATAAACAGATTTAATAATTTTATTAAGTCTGGTTAAACCGGGATAAGAAATCCAAAGTCGAAAAATTGGATTTTGTGCCTAAACCAGGATTTTCTAATTTGATTTGGTTGGACCAAATAAATTGAGAAAATCCGGTTTAGTAAATAACCGGTTGACAATTGTGGTCATCGTAGTAATTAAAATTTGGTTAGACCAATTTTAATGAACCAGACCGGTTATGTCATTTAATTGGACAATTGGGTCATGTCTTGGACATGGACCAATTCTTGGGCCTCGGGCCAAGAAGTTAAAACAATTGGGCCAATTATTTGAGTCTTTCTTCAGATTAATTTAGAATTTATTTTATAAAATTATAAAGTCGATTTTAAATTAAAGTTTCCGAAATTTTTTGAAATTAGAAAGTTTCTTAAATTAGAAGTTTCTAGATTTGCGGGTTTTGGATTTTAAAGAAATTTCTAAAGTTAGAAAGTTTCCGTTTTTAGAAAGTTTCCAATTTTAGAAAGTTTCCAAAAATAGTAGGTTTCCAAAAATGGAAAGTTTCCCGAAATAGTAATCTTCTATTTTGGGAATGAATTTTTAAATAAACCTACGAACCTCAAATAATATCAAGCGTTGGATGTCTTGTCCATTCTATGTCAGCTGTCGAAGCCCATTCAATTGTATTCATGGCCTTACAGTGTGAGGGTGTCTGCTTTTGCGTGGATAAGACGGTTTGTGATTCATAAATGTCATTGGGAGTCCCAGACATTAATGATTACATGACTGTATAGTCTGGTTTTCTTGACTAGGCCATCGGGAGTCCCGGGCCTTGAGACATCAGAGTGGATTGGGCCTCGGGCCCAGATTCACAACCAAGAGTTATATCACGGATGTAATTAGCCGACATAGGGCTTACCGATATAAGCTAAGGTTTGGTGACGGCCAGTGGCCCACTTTAACCTTAGTTATATGTGGATCTTGGAATCATTATATTCTATTGAGGGTAACTTATGTTATTGAATATAATGCGTGATTAATCATATTAAATATAATATGAGATTAATCATATTGAACATAATAACTAATAACCTTTTTATCTTATATATTTCAGCTATGACTACTACAAGCACACAAAACACATTCTCAATCCGGTCTGTTCTCGAGAAGGAGAAGCTGACTGGAACGAACTTCCTGACGTGGTCAAGGAACTTGAGGCTGGTCCTCAAGCAGGAGAAGAAGGATTATGTCCTTCGTGATCCTCTCCCCGAGAGGCCTGCTAACAATGCCGCCAGGACTCTGCATAATGCTTGGGAAAAGCATTCGTCAGATGAAAATGATGTGTATTGCCTTATGTTGGCGACAATGACTGGTGAGCTGCAAATGCAGTTCGAGAGTGTGTTGTCACCAATTGAGATAATGGCAAGCCTGAAATCGCTTTTTCAGGAGCAGGCTAGGACTGAGAGGTTTCAAACAGTTAAGAACCTCTTGGACTGCAAGTTGGCTGCGAATGCGGCAGTGAGTCCTCATGTCTTGAAGATGATGGGTTATCTCGATCATCTTCAGAAACTCGACTGCCCAATCAGCCAGGAACTTGCCTGCGACATCATTCTGCAGTCATTACCTACAAGCTATGATCAGTTCATTCTGAACTTTAACATGCATGGCTTGAGTAAGACATTGCCTGAGCTTCACGGAATGCTCAAGACTGCAGAGCCCAACTTGAGGAAAACCGCCAAGGACCCCAATGTGCTTATGGTGCAAAAGGGCAAGGGGTTTAAGAAATCCTCTGCTAAGGATAAGGGAAAGGCCAAGGCTGTCTAAGTCGCGGACAAGGACACGCCAAAGCCCAAGCCCAAGTCCATGGCTGGGCCAACTGACATATGCAGGTTCTGTAAAGAGCCAGGGCATTGGAGGAGAGAATGTAAGAAATTCCAAGAAGGTCTAAAGGAATTGAAGAAGAAGACTCTCGAGACTTCTTCGACAGGTATTTTTGTTATAGAAGTTAATACAACTACTTCTGATAATACCTCATGGGTTATGGATACTGGTTGTGGGGCTCATATTTGTACTAATATGCAGGCACTCAGCAACAGTAGAAGGCTGAAGCAAGGACAAGTGGAGCTACGAGTTGGGAATGGAGCGAAAGTTCCAGCACTAGCTGTAGGCACATACTTGTTGTCTTTACCTTCGGGATTGATTTTAGAACTCAATAATTGTTATTTTGTACCTGCTATAAGCAGGAATATTATTTCAATTTCTTTGTTGGATTTGGAAGGTTATGATTTTTCAGTTAAGAATAAATTATGTTCCTTCAATCGCAACAATTTGTTCTATGGTTCTGCCCCTCTTACGAATGGGCTTTACATACTCGATCAATCCGCGCCAGTTTATAACATTAATACCAAACGGTTCAAACCTAATGAGGAGAACCGAACGTTTCTATGGCATTGTCGTTTAGGGCACATCAGCGAGAAACGCATCAAGAGGCTCCATTCGAATGGACTTCTTGGCTCATTTGACTTTGAGTCATGTGAGAAATGCGAATCCTGCATGATGGGCAAAATGACACGGGCCCCCTTTAATAAACCTAACGAGAGGGCCAGAGACTTGTTGGGCCTGATACACACTGATGTGTGTGGCCCAATGTCCACTAATGCAAGAGGAAACTATCAGTACTTCATTACCTTCACTGATGATTTCAGTAGGTATGGATATGTTTATTTAATGAAACATAAGTCTGAATCTTTTGAGAAGTTCAGAGAATTCCAAAATGAAGTACAGAACCAACTTGGCAAAAGCATTAAGGCTCTTCGGTCCGACCGAGGAGGAGAATACTTAAGCCAAGAATTCAGTAATCATCTAAGAGAGTGTGGGATCGTGTCCCAACTCACTCCTCCCGGAACACCTCAATGGAATGGTGTGTCTGAGAGGAGAAATCGGACCTTATTGGATATGGTTCGATCTATGATGAGTCACACAGACCTTCCAATATCCCTTTGGGGATATGCTCTGCTAACAGCAGTGTTCACTCTTAATAGAGCGCCATCGAAAGCAGTAGCAAAGACACCATATGAATTATGGACTGGAGTGGCTCCAGTGCTGTCTTATCTAAGAATTTGGGGTTGTGAAGCCTATGTCAAGAGATTGATCTCAGATAAGCTTACACCAAAGTCTGATAAATGCTACTTCATTGGTTATCCGAAGGAAACCAAGGCTTATTACTTCTATCTACGTTCCGAGAACAAGATCTTTGTTGCCCGGGATTGTAACTTTCTTGAGAGAGAGTTTCTCTCTAAGAAAGACAGTGGGAGTAAGGTACTGCTTGAAGAAATTCAAGATGAACAGGATACTGCTCAACCTAATGAGGAAGAGCAGCAGGAGGACCTACAAGAAATTGTAGAGCCTGAACCTGTAGTACCTGAAGTTCGAAGATCCGGGAGGATCCGTCACGAACCCGAGAGATATCAAGGATTCCTCGTGACTGACTGTCATGATCTTTTGATCATTGATGGTGATGAACCATCGAACTTCAATCAAGCCATGATGGGCCCAGATTCCTCTAAGTGGCGCAAGGCCACTGATTCCGAAATGGACTCCATGTCGGTCAACCAAGTGTTCTCGTTGGTTGACTTACCCGCTGGTGTAAAAGCCATCGAGTGCAAATGGATCTTCAAGAAGAAGATTGACGTGGATGGAAATGTCCAGATTTATAAAGCCAGGTTGGTGGCAAAAGGTTTCAGACAAGTTCACGGTGTGGATTACGATGAAACCTATTCACCAGTGGCTATGATGAAATCTATTCGGATTCTACTAGCAACTGCAGCTTTTCATGATTATGAAATTTGGCAGATGGACGTGAAAACCGCCTTCCTGAATGGTATTCTGGAAGAGGATGTGTATATGACACAACCTGACGGTTACATAGATCCAAAGAATGCTGGGAAATTATGCAAGCTTCATAAATCCATTTATGGATTGAAGCAAGCATCGAGGAGCTGGAATCTTCGTTTTGATGAAGCGATCAAGCAATTTGACTTCATCAGAAACGAAGAAGAACAATGCGTGTATAAGAAAACTAGTGGGAGCAAGATAGTATTTCTTATTCTGTATGTCGATGACATACTGCTTCTCGGAAACGACATTCCAATGCTGAAGTCCGTAAAGGACTGGCTTGGAAGTTGTTTTTCCATGAAAGACATGGGTGAAGCCGCATACGTTCTTGGAATCAGGATCTACCGGGATAGATCTAGAAGGCTGATAGGCTTGTGTCAAGATTCATACATTGACAAAGTCCTGCAAAGATTTAGCATGAAGGATTCCAAGAAGGGCTTCACGCCAATGGTACATGGCACAACGCTAAGCAAGAAGCAGAGCCCTACGACGGCTGCTGAGCTTGAGCGCATGAAGAATATTCCTTATGCATCTGCAATAGGATCTATCATGTATGCCATGATCTGTACTCGTCCTGATGTTGCTTATGCATTGAGCATGACGAGTAGATACCAGTCAAATCCAGGTGAAAACCATTGGATTGCCGTAAAGAATATCTTGAAGTATCTAAGACATACTAAGGATAAGTTCTTAGTGTACGGTGGAAGTGATGTGCTTAAAGTCAGTGGATTCACGGACGCAAGTTTCCAGACAGACCAAGATGATTTCCGGTCACAGTCCGGTTATATCTTTAGTCTGAATGGCGGTGCAATCAGTTGGAGAAGCTCCAAGCAAGACACCGTTGCTGATTCCACTACAGAAGCTGAATATATCGCCGCCTCAGAAGCTGCGAAGGAAGCTGTTTGGATACGAAAGTTCATTATTGAACTAGGTGTGATACCAGATGCGGCTGAGCCTCTGGCACTGTTTTGTGACAACAATGGTGCTATAGCTCAGGCAAAGGAACCAAGATCACACCAGAAATCCAAGCATGTTCTAAGAAGATTTCACTTGATACGTGACATCATTAATAGAAAGGAAGTCAAGATCAGCCGAGTTCGGACAGATGATAACGTCGCTGATCCGTTGACAAAGCCACTCCCAAGGCCTAAGCTCGAGTTTCTGACTGAAGCTGTAGGCATTAGAGACATTGAAATGTAATCTAAATTTGAGTGGGAGTTTGAGGGCTTTTATTTAGTTATTTGATATGTTCTTGTAAAACATTCTTATGTATAATGAAATTATTATTTCAAGATTATTTTAACTGTGATGAAATAATCGTTCCAAAGTGATATAAACCATTTTATAGGTCATCGAAGTAAGTGACTTGATCTTGAGTCATCAAAGTCATTTAGCTTGATCATGAGACCCTATATTTGATAGATGGATTATATCATCCTGTCCCTAGTCGAAGGTTGTTGAAATTGGAACACCAACAACCGTGAGAGACTGGATTGGTATGTGACTTATGACAAAGTCTCAGTGTGTCATAGATGCGCGGCATCAAAGTCAATACATAGGTGTATGTTGGGAACATACGACCGGACAAGACCCGATTATGAGAACTCTTCAGGATATTTATATCTGTGTCATAAGAGATTCTCACTACGACTATAGAGTATAGTCCTTAGAC
This sequence comes from Orychophragmus violaceus, assembly GCA_030180135.1. Taxonomy (NCBI): domain Eukaryota; kingdom Viridiplantae; phylum Streptophyta; class Magnoliopsida; order Brassicales; family Brassicaceae; genus Orychophragmus; species Orychophragmus violaceus. The sequence continues at coordinate 75,181,424 of CM058237.1, forward strand.
CTGAGTTCGCATGCATGTGACTGCACATGGACTGATGCACTTTGATCATTGTCTAACGCTATCGTTCTGCGATAGTTATAAGGACCTTGTTTGGGTACATTATGAAATGAGTAGTTTACAGTGATGGAATAAGACGGAATTTGTCCCTCCAATATAAATGGAGTGAATATCTCTAGGCCAATCGGAGATTTGAATACTGGAAAATGCATGGCCATGCTCAAACGGACTGTCCCGAGTCGTTTGGATTGTCAGTATCGAATCGGAGTCCGATGAACAAGATTAGGCTTTATAAGGATGACACCAATCTTGCCTTATGACTAATCGAGATATTGAGACAAAAGGATTATGAATACAGAGATTCCAGTACAAGTGGGAGATTGTTGGAATTGTGTCCAGTAATCTCGGTACTGTCTCTAGAAAGTAAGAGTATGTCAATGATCAGACATAAGTCATATAATACTGGGGGTCATGATGGCTTGCTAGAGTCCGCTCATGATCTATAAGTCTTGGACTTATTGCCTCTATTATATGATCCCATATGGGTCACACGCCTAAGCTAACAGGAAAATGTGTAGGAATGGCTTAGCAGAAGTACGGTAAAAGTGCCAGGCATTTACTGTACTTAGAGAGAATAAAAGGTTTTAGCCACTGTGTGTCGATCGATGCATATGATGTGTCGATCGACACAGTGCGCGAATGGCCAAATGGCCCAAGAGGAACCGGACGAGTTTTATAAATAAAACTCGAGTCTGTTTTCTTCTTTAACCCTAGCCCCAGCGCCGAAACCTCTCTCTCCCTGCGCCTCCTATCAGCTCGGTCTAGCAGCCGTTTTCTGTGATCGCGTGTGTGAGCCTTTGGAGGATTCATCTCTCGGTGTTTCTCTGATCTCTGACCTGTTCTATCTCCTTCCGCTGCAATTAACAGGTAAAAGGTGAGATCTAATCATTGTTTCTAATCAAGAAGAACCTAGATCCGCATGTTTAGGTTGATATGAATCTAAGAATTGAATCAGGATCAACTAAACAATCCTTCAAGAGGAGCTGGAGCCGGGAGAAGAAGAAGAAGCCGGAGGGAGGAGAGAAGAAGGAGAAGCCGGAGGGAGGAGAGAAGAAGGAGGATCCGGAGGGGAGAGAGAGGGAGGAGAGAGAGAAAAGGAGGAGAGAGAGAGAGTGAGAAAAATAGAAGAAAGATGGGGAAAGGAATATTAATACGTCGGAATATTCTAAAGAATATTCTTCGGAAAGGAATTTTTCCGACGTAATAATCTTCCCGATAAACCGGATTTCTTTTATTTAGAAATAGGATAGACGGTTGTAGTAGCCATCATATGAGGGTTATCTGGAGGTTCGGAATCACCAAGGTCAAGTACGGGTCATGTTCGAGTTCGTGCATTCGGGAGGTTCGGGTTCCAGTTCGGGGGTCTCGGGATTCATACCGTGTCAAAGCCGCCATTTACGCGCCTATCTCATTGTGAGTCGGCTCACAAACTCATAGATTCATATAGACCATAAATTGATAAACCGTAGTGCTAGGATTGCATACCCGTTACTTAACCTAATTAGTAATCAATAATTAATTGGACGTTAATGATAAACCGGTTAGGATCAGATAAGCACGCTAGGTTTAAAGAATTAAATGGTAAATCAATTGTGTGCCGCTAGGTTGTTAGTATCGATTGGGTGATGCATTCATATAGACCGTTGTTTAGGACCGTATATGCATCTATATATGTATTAAGAACGATAATTAATGAATCTATATATGGGAATTAAGACGACATTAAAATATGGTTGAACCTAAACAAACGTATAGAATATTATAACGGGGTTGGGGTTTAGGTTTAATAGCGGGATTGAGTAATGAATCAAGTTAATTAATAATGAGACTTCGGGGAGTTAGTAAGTTTACTAACTCTAAACCGACGGATCGAGGAGTTAATAAAAGATATCTAGAATGGGTTGAATAAGGAATATGGTGAGTTGGTAAGCCGTCTACGGGTTAGCAATCCGCTAACCCAAGGTAGCGGATGATAATGGATTAAAAGACTTAGAAACCCTAATAAACCTGCTTGTGTGTGATTGTGTGATTGATGGTGATTGTGTGATTGTATTGCTGTTATTGTGAGCTTTGTGTGCAGGTTTGTTAGACTGCTCGGTGTTGGGCCGAGCAGTTATTGCGGACACTTACTCCGGTCACGGGACCGGGTAAGTTAGTGGTGCTGACTAGGTATCTTACCTAGTCAGAGCGGTGGTAGCGTAGTGGCTTGCGGAATGGTTGGAGATTTATTATTGATATTGATTGCGTGATCTGTGCTAGAGTCCCAGCGAGTCTGCGTGTTTATATTTCTGCACTAGGACGCTAGGGTGCGTTAGATTCCGCAAGCCTAGGTTTTGTTTACGTTCCGGTACTTCCGACCCGATTGGATCCTCGGGTTTTACCTAACCGGATCATGGTGATTCCGGTTATGGTGTTAACCTATCGGGTGACTCCGGTAGGTGTGTGATTCGGAGAATACGGGGTCATATCCTAGGGCCGAATCCCATGGAAACTCTGGCTATCTAGGGGTAGTCCGAGTCACCGCGTATCGATGGACAGAGAACGGTGTCCTACTCGTGGGACCTTGTGTACACGTTTAGGAGTCGTGGGTTAGTTACCATATAGGTGACGATGTAAACCCGTGGAAGTTACCGAGTTCGTAGGGACCATTGTTGTTTATTCTTTCTTTTGTTGCGCGATAGATAGATCGAGTCCAATCGAGGACATGTGCCGCAGTGCCTTCGATTTCCCTTAATTCACTTTATCTCTGGCATTGATTGTGTATGTTTGGGTTTATCACGACATGGTAGTGCGTGATCGAATATTTTTCCTGCTGATTGTTATTTTGGGTTTTGGGGCGGGAATTTGTAGACTTAGATAGATTAGAAGCCATTAGTGGGGAGCCGATTCACTGGGTGATCTTAGATCGCTCATTATACTCTTTTTGTGTTTTTCAGGTTTAGCAGCGACGGACGCGGGAGGTTCTCGGTGTAGTTTCGGGATGGCTTGTGACGGGATTTGATTCGTGATTTTTGAGTGTTTTCTCGGGTCGGCGTTATTGTTATTTCGTGTGTTGATTTCTTTGTATATTTGACTTGACGATTGTTTGTGAAAATTCTATTAAACGTTGTACTCAATGTTGATTACTCAGAAATGAAATTGTTTCCCTGATATGAGGTTTAAGTCCGAACCGACACAACTCATCGAAGTAGTGCAAGTGGTACCGCTTGTACTATGGATATGAGGATAGCGGAGTCGAGGATAGATTGGTGCGAGCCTTTGTCTCAAACCGAACTAACTTTGGCTTCGTCCTGTGGCGAACTTTTCCCATTCGACTTGCTCGGGTTCGATCGGTCATGTTCTTGTTTGATTGTTGACCGGTCAGCTCGACGGTCAGCGGAGAATGGGAAAGGGGCGTTACAGACCGTTACTAGGCGATTTTTGTGTTGTGACGATCGACACATATTGTGTCGATCGACGCACTGCGAATACTCCGAGACCTGCAGACAAAAACTCACCAAAACCAGAAACAAAACGTAAAATCCTACAAAAACACCAAAATTAAAATGCAAAAAATGAAAACAGTGGGTTGCCTCCCACTCAGCGCTCTTTTAACGTCAATAGCTTGACGCTTCAGCTGATCTAGGTAGAGGGTGCATCATCCAGAGGCAGAATCTGACCTCCTGGAATCTCGGCCTTAGCCCAATAATGTTTCACCCTCTGTCCATTTACAGTGAATTCATTACCTTCCTTGCTGGTTAGAACGACAGCTCCATATGGACGCACCTCTTTGATCGTGAAAGGACCGGACCACCTTGATTTCAGCTTACCTGGAAACAAATGCAAACGAGAGTTATACAAAAGTACCTGATCATTAGGCTCAAACTGTCTAGAGACAATCTTCTTGTCATGATAAGCCTTAGTCCTCTCCTTGTACAGCTTTGAGTTCTCATAGGCAAAATGTCTAATCTCATCCAACTCATTAAGCTGCACCAATCTCCTTTCTGCAGCAGATTTAAGATCAAAGTTCATCTGCTTTACATCCCATGCTGCTTTGTGCTCAAGTTCCACCGGCAGATGACATGCTTTTCCATACAACAGATGAAATGGAGTAGTTCCAAGTGGTGTCTTGAATGCAGTCCGGTAAGCCCATAATGCGTCGTCCAACTTAGCTGCCCAATCCTTTCTCGTTTTCCCCACAGTCTTCTCTAGGATCTCCTTGATTTGCCTGTTAGAGACTTTAACTTGTCCACTAGTCTGAGGGTGATAAGGAGTAGCAACCCGGTGATGAACTCCATGCTTCCTTAGTAGCTTCTCGAAGACCTTATTAATAAAGTGAGATCCTCCATCACTAATTACTATCCGAGGTACTCCAAATCTAGGGAATATGATGGTCTTAAATAGCTTAATGACCACCGAAGAATCATTGGTTGGACTAGCTATTGCTTCCACCCATTTAGACACATAGTCCACATCAACCAAGATTAACTTATTCCCATAGGATAAGGGAAAAGGACCCATGAAATCTATGCCCCAGCAATCGAAAACCTCAACTTCCAGAATGAAGTTCTGAGGCATCTCATGCTTCTTGCTGATCTTCCCTCTCCTCTGACAGGCATCACATTGAGAGATGAAAGAATGAGTGTCTCTAAACATTGTAGGCCACCAGAAACCTGCTTGCAGAACTTTAGACACAGTCTTGAATGTAGCAAAATGTCCAGCATAATCTGATCCATGACAATGGAATAGGATGTCTGGAACCTCTGATTCAGAAACGCATCTCCTGTAAAGACCATCTGAACAGTGCTTATAGAGATAAGGCTCATCCCAGTAGTATCGTCTAAGCTCCCTGAAGAACTTCTTCTTTGCATAACCCTTTAAATCATCTGGTTCAGTCTCAACAACAAGGTAATTAGCTATATCTGCATACCAGGGTCGATCAGTGGTTGCTATAGCAGCAATTTCGAAATCATAGTTCCCAATTCGGATCCATAAAGATTCTGGGTTCGTATCAGGTCTGCATCGATCGTTGCATGTACATATGTCGATCATTTCTTCCTCGATACTTGCATCGACCGTTGCCAATGTGGCATCGATCGACACTGAGCGATTATCCCGACAGCTCTGCAACTCTCTGCCCAAATCCGTCCGAAACACTGTACCGACCATATTGACGTTTTCCTCAGGCACATAATCATTGATGGGCACGTCTTCCTCAACCAGCATCCTTGAAAGGTGATCAGCAACTCCATTCTCAACCCCCTTCTTGTCCCTCACTTCAATGTCAAACTCCTGAAGCAGCAGAATCCATCTCAACAATCTTGGCTTAGCATCCTTCTTCTGCATCATATACTTCAGGGCTAAATGATAAGTATGCACAATCACCTTGGAGCCAACCAGATAGGGGCGGAATTTCTCAAATGCAAAGAAAACATCCAACAGCTCCTTCTCTGTGGTGGCATAGTTTCTCTGCGCATCATCTAGTGTCCTACTAGCATAATAGATAGCATGAAGCTTTCTATCCTTCTTCTGCCCCAGAACAGCTCCTACAGCATAGTCACTTGCATCACACATAACCTCAAAGGTAGATCCCCATCCGGTGGCTGAACTATCGGAGCACTCACTAATGCCTGCTTGATTTGTTCAAATGCAGTCTGACAATCTGCATTGAACTCAAATTTGGTATCCTTACACAGCAAAGCAGTTAGTGGCCTAGCAATCTTACTAAAGTCTTTGATGAACCGTCTATAGAAGCCAGCATGTCCAAGAAAGCTTCTTATAGACTTAACAGAATCAGGTGCCTGAAGGCTGGTCATAACCTCAATCTTAGCGCGGTCTACCTCGATCCCTGCTTCAGACACTCTATGACACTTTTCCCAGTTAAGGACCAAATGCTTTTCCTCACATCTAGTTAGCAATTTGCATAAATTATCTAAGCACTCATTATAGGAGGATCCATAAACTGAAAAATCATCCATAAATACCTCCATAAAGTCCTCAATCATGTCAGTGAAGATGGACATCATACATCTCTGGAAGGTGGCTGGCGCATTTCAGAGTCCAAAGGGCATCCTACAGTAAGTAAATGTGCCATATAGACAAGTGAAGGTGGTCTTTCCCTGATCCTCTGGGTGGATAGGAATCTGAAAGAAACCTGAGTATCCATCGAGGAAGCAATAGTAAGGGTGATTTGCTAACCTCTCCAGCATCTGATCAATGAAGGGCAAAGGGAAATGATCCTTCCTTGTTGCAGCATTGAGTTTCCTGTAATCTATGCACATCCTGTGTCCCGTCACAGTCCTAGTAGGGATCAGCTCATTCTTCTCATTCTTCACTACTGTAACTCCGCCTTTCTTAGGCACTACATGGACTGGACTCACCCAATCACTGTCTGAAATAGGATAGATGATCCCAGCATCCAGGAGTTTCATAATCTCCTTCTTAACCACTTCCTGTAGATTAGGATTAAGCCTTCTCTGATGCTCTACAGATGTCTTAGACTCGTCCTCAAGATGTATCTGATGCATGCACAGCTCCGGAGAGATACCTGAAATGTCATCAAGAGAATAGCCAAGAGCTTTGCGATGCTTGCGCAGCTTGCTTAGCAGTAAAGTGAGCTCTGCGTTGTTCAAACTAGCATTGACAATTACTGGATATGTTGAATTAGGTCCAAGAAATGCGTACCTTAGCCCGAATGGAAGTTGTTTCAGCTCGATTTTCAGAGCTTTTTCCCCGGCCCAGTCTCTGTCGACTTGCAACGACCGATGCCTAGTTGGTGTCGATCGTTGCATCGTCGCGTCTGATATTTCCACCTGCATCACTGCTTCAACAGAATCCATCAACCTTGCATAGCACATTATGGGCTCGTCCTGCAGGTATTCCAGCTCCATTATAGAGCTCAGTAAAGCTCTTTCTAATGGATCTTCAGCATGTGACTTGTGAAAGTATTCTGCAGCCAAATCACCTAGTGTGTCCATATAGAAGGTCTGTCCGTCGATGGTTGGTCTCTTCACCAGTTTGTCCATATCAAAACTCATCTTCAGATCACCCACATTCAGAATTATTCTACCTCCTTGGCAGTCAATCATCGCACCAGCAGTAGCTAAGAAAGGCCTGTCCAAAATCAGTGGATCTTTTGGTTCCTCTCCATACTGCAGAACCACAAAATCAGTAGGTATCACACATTGGCCAATCATTATAGGTACATCCTCCAATAATCCTTCGGGAATTATGATTGTTCTATCCGCCAAAACCAGTGATATCCTAGTGGGTATAAAATCAGTCATCCCGAGCCTCTTAGCAACTGAGAAAGGCATAAGATTCACACTGGAACCAAGATCACATAGGGACCTTTCGAATCTCTCCCTGTAGATAGCACAATCTAACACAAAGCTTCCTGGATCTTTCAACTTCTCAGGAATTCTGCCCTGAATCACTGCACTACACACCTCGTTGATCATCATTACACTCTCCTCATTAGACCACTTTCCAGCAATTAAATCCTTAAGACATCTCCTCATCACAGGAGAAGTCTCCATAGAGTCAATCAAAGGCACTTCGACTTTCACCTTTGTAATGAACTCTTGGCACTTTGCGTACTTCTTATCATTCTTAGCTTTTCTGGGATTCTTGGGATAAGGTACCTTAGGCTTTTAAACCCTCTCGGTCGACTGTTTTGGTTTCTCTGGTCTTGAACTCTCTGCAGTCGCCTGGCGTCGATCGTCACTGGCGTTGTATCGATCGTTGCTAGGCGACTTTGTTACGACAGGTTCTTCGTTTTCGCTTTGCGTCGACCGTTTTTGAGTGGCGTCGATCGATGCATTGCGAATATCACGGATCCCATCTTCCAATTCTCCAATTTCCACGAGTTCTTCGACACTCAACTGCTTTTTCTGGCCAGGCAATAGCTCCTTACCACTTCTCAATGTCACTGCATTGCATTGATACTTGGGATTAGCATCAGTTCGCCCTGGGAGATATCCATCTTCCCTCTGAGCATATCCAGCAGTTCTTGCAACTTTAGCGTCAAGCTCCTTCATATGTGCGCTCATGTATTCAAACTTCCCGTTCAGATCCTCGTAGACAGTACCTATCTTCTTATCGAGGTCTGCAGCATTCTTAGTCTAATCTTTCAGCAGCTGTTCCATCATTGCCTCCATCTTACTCTCATGAGCAGTAGCTACAGGAGGTGCTTGGTAAGAAGATGATCCATAGGTTCTCTGAGTACCTTGTCCAAAAGGCTTCTGAAAACCACTAGTCTGTCCAAAGCCAGAGGAGTTCTGATTGCCTGTGAAGGCACTCTTCTGTCCTCCATTGAAGAACCTGTTTCCCTGCTGATTACCAAACCTATTACCTTGGAATCCAGATCCTCCTATGTAATTCACATCTTCTTCCTGAGTGTCCTCCTCAGTCTGAATTACCTCAACATCTTGGTCAAAGTGGACAGCTTTCTTACCGGCTAGGAGATTACAAACTGTGTCCAGCTTAGATCTAATATCAGCAATCTCCAAATTCTCTACATTTCCACCAGATTTCTTCCTCCTCTCATCAGTAGTCTTGCAACTGTTGCTGCTCACTAAGTTATCAATCAACTGCTTAGCTTGAGCAGGAGTCCTAGTGTTAAAGTTTGCATTGCTGGAGTTATCCAGCGCAGTCTGATATGGAAGATCTATGCCTCTAAAGAAGATGCCTAAAAGTGTTACCTCAGTGAATCCATGGTGCGGGCAGTCACGTTGGTATTTCTTGAATCTCATCCAGGCAGTCTTAAGAGGCTCAGTAGGACCTTGGGAAAAGGTGAGTATGTCCTGTCTGGACTGATCAGAACGCACATCATCGTAGAAGTGACGCAAGAACTCACTCTTCAGGGCTGCCGAAGTAACAAACTGCCCAGATGGCAGTTGCTTCAGCCATGCAGCAGCGTCTCCAGCGAGACTGTATGGAAAGAGCTTGAGAAACAGATAATCCTGGCACACTCCATCATACTTCATGCCAGTGATTATGTCCTCAAACTGATCAATGTGATCCATAGGCTGCTCCGACGGATGACCATGGAAAGCATTCTGCTTCATCAGCGAGTAGTAGATGGTTTTGATTTCAAAATCATTCCGCTCAAAACCAGGAGGTACAAGAGCTGACCGGTTGGCATGAAACTCATCCGGTCTGTTGTAGTCAGCCAAAGTCCTCTCATAGACTACCATCTGTCTACCTTGGTTCTGTCCTTGGCCTTGCACCTGCGGCTGTGGTTCAGGTTCCTCAACTTCAGGGATCACACGTCCCTCAGCATCAATCCTCTGCCCAGCAGCATTGTAAGGATTATTTTGCGGATCCCTCAGGATACATTGAGCATCGGCTATCAGAATCAGTCGTTCACGTACCATCCTTGCTCTTCTTTCTCTTCTGTTAGTCCTCTCTAGTCGTCCAAGTTCTTCAAGTCCGAGATTAACGAGGTTCAAGTTCTGATTACTTCTAGTTTCACGCGTCTGCATAAACTGTCTGTAATCGTCAAGCAACGATCGATGCTATCAGTGCAACGATCGATTCAATCTCAGAATCGCTCAGTGATGATCGACACAAAATGTGCAACGATCGACGCTATGCGAAATTGGTACCTGCGACAGAAAGAAAACAGAAAAAAATCAGTAAACAAAAATAAAAAATAAAAATCCTAGTAAAAACCCTAAGTTCGAAGCTATCGAAGACTCTAAGAGTCCCCGGCAACGGCGCCAAAAACTTGATAGGTGTCTAGTTTTACCCTATACTAACTGCAAGTGCACAGTAAATCAATTGTAGTAATTAGGGATCGAATCCACGAGGACTCTAGGCACGATAGAATCAAGAACTTAAAGTGATTAAAACTAGGAGAAAGCAAAAGCAAATTGTATTCTATTATCTAAAAGCAAGCAGGAAAGTAAATCAGTAGCAGGTTGGTTGTTTGAAATCAATAAACTAAAAGCGCTAAGTCTAGGGCGTTCTCAGGAAATCAGACAAGCATATAAATCAATCAGTCATGATCTAATTAAACTCAGTTCTAGAACTCAAATCACATATATAGAATTAACCAAATTCCTTTGCGAGAATTCTCTAAGTCTAAGTGCAGTAATCCAAATTCCTTTGCAATTACTAATAGATTAAACCAGCTTTAATTCCAAGTTTGATATGTTCACAATCTAATTAAACCAAATTCCTTTGCGAGTAATTAAATTGCTTAACCTAAATAGTTCAGATTCTAAACCACACTGTTGTGTCGTATTTAGCAACCTAAGATCTAGATTCTAATTGATCAGGTTAGAACTAGCATTAAACTCAATTTAGTTTGAAGAACATCTATTGATGTGAATCCTTAACTGAATTAATTATATCTAGCAAGCCATGAAATCCCTATGAGAAACCCTAAACCTAACTATGAAACTACTCAGACATGGATGATGTAAACATAATCAATGAATAAATAGCAATCATAAAAGAGATTAAAATAACAAAGGGGTTCGAAAACTTCTCCAAAACGAATGTAGTACAATATCAGATCAGCCCCAAAAGCTCTAAAAACTCTCTGCACTAAGTTATGATAGCGTATGTAAGCGTATGTAAAAACTGATCTAAAATCCTAATTAAATAGCTAAAACACGACTTGGAGCTTCTGTGTAAATATCTGGAACTTCTTGGCTTTTCTGCAATATTGGCATTCTTCATTAAACCGCCGGGTCTGGCCCATTCGCGTAGTGCATCGACCGTTGCAGATGAGCAACGATCGACGCAGTCATCAAATCTGGACAGTGAGCACAAGCTCTCGGGTCAAATCTCCAAAATGCTCCAATAAGCTCCATAATCACCACATTAGCTCCAAACGTGTGTGTACCTAATAAAACCTGTAAAAGACTCTAGAGAGACACAAATAGACTCTAAAACACACTTATATCATGGTCTAAAACTAGCAAAAACCATGATATATCATCTAACTTGATGTAGAAGACGAAGGCCCAAATGCGACAAACGATTCGGACAATCCTTCGTCGCAAACGGAAGAGCAACAAAACAGAAAGGACCGAACCAAGTCTTTCGGACAATTGCTTTCACCTCGAATACAAAATAACCTCGCCATCATCGCACTCGAGTCTGATGAGTTGGGGGGCTAACTGTTGAGGTCAAAAACCTCCTCGACGAAAACAATATCCGAAGACAGGATCAAGCATTCGGGCACGAGCGAGTGTTTGAATTATACGTTCAAGATCACGTATAAATGACAATGTTGTACGAAATGCCGCCAATGTCACCTAAACGATTTATCGGAGAAATGGTTTCGGCAAAACAGACGACATCATCGGACAAACATGTCTTCCGACAGGAACTACGGATCGATGGAGCATCCGACTCGAAATCATCTTGCATCGATCGACACGGACCTGAGTGTCGATCGACACACATATTTCCTAGCTAAACCAGCTCGGATTTTCCGAGATAAACCAGCTCCGAAATCCGACTCGAAATCACCCTGCATCGATCGACACAGACCTGAGTGTCGATCGACACACATATTTCCGAGCTAAACCAGCTCGGATTTTTCGAGATAAACCAGCTCAAAAATTTGACTCGAAATCACCCTGCATCGATCGACACGGACTTGAGTGTCGATCGACCCACATATTTCTGAGCTAAACCAGCTCGGATTTTCCGAGATAAACCAGCTCGGAAATCCGACCCGTAATCGCCCTGCATCGATCGACGTGGACCTGAGTGTCGATCGACACACATTCGCGGACCATCTCGGATTTGTCGAGATGAACCAGCTCGGATTTTCCGAGATGAACCAGTTCGGATCTAAACCCATCGCTTCTCGATCTTGATCATGAGTTGCCCGTCTGGAATCCTGACGGATTTCTGACCTAAACCATTTCTGGTTTTCCGAGCTGAACTTTCCGAACGGATAACCAAACATTTGCCGATGCGCATAACTTGTCGCGACCCATCTTCGGAAACATCAACCCATACCTTCCTGAGCCGACGATTTGGGCCGATGGGTCGAGACTGAGAGAAATAAGAACTTAAGCCCAAATATACGACGACTTTGGGCCGAATAAGTAAGTATGTACATGAATGGACTCGGATGATCCGTTCTCGGCCCATCGGCAAACAAGTCGAGCCGCGGAAAGATAAAGACAAAGAAGTAAAGAAAGAGATTTTGACGAGATGAAGAGGAAAATCCGAAATAGAAATGTACATCTTAACAGAAAAAGGAAGGAGATAACAATAGGAAGATTTCCGCAAATCTTGCGGAAATATTCTTGAAAGCCGACTCGCCGCAGCTATATAAAGAGGTGGAAGCCATACGAGAAAGGCAGAGCGAAAAACCCTAGACCTAGACTTAAGAACTTAGCAGTTTCTCTTAGCCGTTTTCAAAGTTCTTTTGTACTTTCTTTCCGATTCCTTTACTCTTTTTTACGATCTTTGAATTCTTTTCGACTTCTAATCAAAAAAACATCCTCCGAGTTTGCTAGTTTCGTGGTTATCCTTGAAAATTTCTGTTCCCTAAAAGTTTTGCTCTACAAGTTTTGACCGTGTGAGTTTCGACTCTCGCACAAGGAAACACTCAATGGGCATAACAAAGCAATGACGAAGCAGACACATAAACGAGCTCGAGACGACGATAAGGAAGGAACTCTCCCACCGAGGAAACGCATCAACATGATAATGGAAGGATTACCTGACTATAACAACTTAATACGCTCGATAATGGCATGCAGTCAGAAAGCAGATGCGCAGCGAAAGGGAAAAAGAAGCCGCGCTAACGAACTAAGCATCGGAGGCAAAATCACTTTCACCACAGAGAACGAGGAAGAGCTAGATAAACCACCCAACAATCCACTCGTCATCAAGCTCCATATCGGTAATTGCAAAGTGACCAAAGCCTTAATCGACACTGGAAGCTCAGTCAACCTCATCTTCAAAGAAACCTTGCAAAGAATGGAACCCAGAAACCATGAGGTAAAGCGGTAAAAAAAACCCCTCACTAGTTTCGCCAACGACACGACGACCGCAGTTGGAAAAATTGAACTGCCAGAGCGTGCCGGACAGATAACCAAGGTCATTAAGTTTCTTGTCATCGATCGACATGCTGTCTACAATGTCATTCTAGGAAATCCTTGGATCCACACAATGAAAGCAGCCGATTCGACTTATCATCAATGCGTGAAGTTCCCAACCTCATAAGGAACTTTTACGCTCTCAGAAAGTCGGGAAATCTCTAAAACAAGATCCTCAGATGAGCGCAAAGCGTTGACAAACTTCCACGAATGAACAATCACAAACCCAAGATCAAAGCAGCCGAACGGGACTCACCTCTCGCTAAAAGGACTATTCTAACAATCTTTGCCTTCACCTCCACCCTCCAGGTCACTTATAAAATTGAGGTCAGGCTCCAAAGAAAACTCAGGCTCTAGCCTTATAAGTAGGATTTCCTTTTTCCTTTTATATATGAAAGTAAGCGAGATCCGGCTCCAAAACTTGTAAAAGAAAGAACTACGCTCGACTTGATCTCTCCTCGGAGGGTACGTAGGCAACCCTTGCAAGGTTCAATCACTTCTATATTTTAAGACTAAGGATTTTTTTCTTAAGTACATTGATAGGTCAAGATTATTCCCTATTCACTACAAGAAAACATGTTTTTAGCGACCCCATGTTGCGACCGATTTTGCAGTCGCAAAATTTAGCGACCAAAATACGACTGTTTTGCTACGTATATGTGACCGAATATAAATGGTCGCTAATCCGTCTCTAATTAGAGACCATTCGCTAAAACATCGCTATTTAGCGACCGATTTGCGACCAAACCTATAGTCGCTATTTTTCAATCTCTAAATAGTCGCTAAAAAGTCGCTAATATGCGACTATTTTGCGACTAACACCTGGATTATCAATGTTTTAACATTATACGTTTAGATTGAAAGGAAATATGAAACCATCATTCCAAAAGTTTTGAGATTTTGAATATTTATTGAATAGTATACACATATAAAAGGTTTAGATGTGTGGGTTATATCGAAGACGATGAAAAAATGAAATCTAGTCTGAATGTGTAGTGTTTAAGGATATATAAACATTTAAAATAAAAACGAGCGTTCAAGTATTCGGGTTTAGATCGGGTTTATAGATCGGGTTTTGGGGTTTTGTGTTTTCTTCATACTTAATATTTAGGGTTATAGGTTAAGGGTTTGTATTTAAGAGTTTTATGTGGTCCAGATCTTATGTTTTATATATGTAGAATCTTTTTGAATCCGGATTCTATATCGGGTTTTTGGTTTATATTTCGAGATTTAAAATTTTAGGGTTTAATTTTAGGGTTTAGGGTATAAGGGTTTAGGGTTTTAGTGTTTTCAAATAATTAAATATGTTAGTTAACGGATCGGTTTTCTATATTGGGTTTAATTATGATTTAGGGTTTCTGGTTTAATTAGGGTTTAGGTTCAGGGTTTAGTGTTTATGTGTAGGGTTTATGGTATAAGGACTTAGGTTTAGGGTTTTCTATAAGTTAAACGTGTTGGTACCCGGATCGGTTTTTTATATCGGGTTCATGTTAGTTTTGTGATTTTTTTGTGTTTTCACCAGACTTAATATCTAGGGTTAGTAGTTAATGTTATGTGTTTATAGTTAAAGGTTTAGAGTTAAGGGTTTATAGTTAAGGGTTTATGGTTTTATGTTTTGTAAAATCGTTTCAATCCGGGTCGGTTCTATATTGGGCTTATAGATTTTGTGTTTTCAGATTTATTTATTAGGGTTTGTCATTTAGGGTATATGGTTTAGGTTTTGAGGTTTAGGGTTTAGGGTTTAATTTTGGGGTTTAGGGTTTAATAAACTTAATTTATTTTTAATAAAGAGTTTATAAAATAACTAATTTATTTTAAATCACTAATTATAAAAATCAAAATTTATTCAGAAATTATTTTAACATGAAAATATTTAATTATATATAAATAATACACAAATAAAAAACACAAAACACTAAACCTATATTTTAGTTCCCGCCTAATCCTAATTTCCCCCTAAACCAAATAAAATCGCCAAAACCCTTAACCCAACTCCCGCCTAATCTAATTTGGGCCTAACCCAAATCCATTTCCAAAACCCTTAACTCGTTTCTCTTCGCGCCCAAATTCAGAAATCCCTAATCCTAATCAGAAATCCCTTTCTCATTTTCCAGTCGCGAAGCATCTAGCACCAAATCCCTAACCGAGAGAATCCATCTGATCCGTGCATGAAATGGTTGTCCGTCGAAGAGGAAGAGGAGGTGGTGCGAGAGGATGAGGAAGGACTGGGAGAGTAGGAAAGATCGGGAAGCATTTTGAATCGCCGACTGCTCGAGTGGAATCGCCGTCTTCAAATCGAACTCTCTCTGGTGCTCCTGATGATTCACAGAGGCTGAATCAATCTCCGTCATTCTCCAGAAAGCCGCGACTTCCGAGCCAGTATACCTTCACGCCGGCGACTTCCAAAAGTCCTCCGGTTCTGGTATTCCTTCCGACAACTGGTCCGACCGTGAGAGATTATCCACCTCAACGGTCTCTTTTCCAGACCGCGCAGAGCCACCCTGGAGCATCTCCTGCCTCACAAAGAAGACCATGTTACGAGAACGATGCGCCGTCACCTCGACCATGACCTTCTGTGACGCCTCAACCACGAGCTTCTGGGACGGCACGAGCTTCTGGGACGCCTGAACAATGACCTTCTGTGACGCCTCAACCGCGAATCACGCCTCCAACAAATCAACATCGATCTTCTCCGTCTACTCCACACAGTTCTCAAGCGCAAAATTCAGGAAGTTGATGATGAGGCTTACTCTGGCGACGACGACGACGCTACATACGAACCAACGCTTCCCAAAGATTTGCTCAACCTTCTAAACTCAATACTTCTCCAGCCAGGCCGTGAGTTATACACGACTGTCCTCTCTCCCACATTGGAGCCTGGAACAACATGGTAAGTTGGTTTAGGTTTGGTTTTATAGAGTTTACTTGTGTGTTTGTGAGTGTATAATTTTGTGTGTGGATGATTGTATAATTGTGTGTGTTTGACCTGTGTGTGTATGCGATTGAGCTCGTATAATTATTGAGACTGAGCTGTTATGGTGTTTGTTTGAACCTTCTGTTTGAGTGTATACTTGTGTGTGTGTGTGTGTATGATGTTTGTCGTCTGTCTGCTTAGTTTGATTGATCTCTAGGTTGTTTGAACCTTCTGTTTGAGTGTATAACTGTTATGGTGTTTGTTTGAACCTTCTGTTTGAGTGTATACTTGTGTGTGTGTATGATGTTTGTCGTCTGTCTGCTTAGTTTGATTGATCTCTAGGTTGTTTGAACCTTCTGTTTGAGTGTATAACTGTCTGTGCGTATAATTGTGTGTGTGTATGATAGTCGCTTCATATTTTTAATGTCTTTGTAGGTTTGGAAAGGACAAATCTAAGTTGACCAGGAAGATCACTAAGGTGTTTAAAAACAAGTTTGATGGGTTGTATTATAGCTGGGGATGTGTTGAACAGCCAAGAAGACACCAATACTTTCTGGAATTCGCGGTAATCTCTTGTAGCCTTTACTTCTACGTTTGGTTGTTTCTTATAATCAGTAACATACATTATCACACTTGGAATCCGAACCTGACTGGTGTTGTACAATCAAATACAAGGAGATTTGTCAGAGGCGTATGAAGGACATGGTATCCAAGGTAGCAACCAGTAGAGTTCAACCGACGTGGATTATTGATGACCTGTGGAAAGAGATGTGCAAGTATTGGGACATAGAAGAATCCAAGGCAAAGAGTGCGGTTGCATCAGCATGTCGTCTGTCTGACCGTAAAGGAAAAGGTCCTCACAAGCATGTAGCAGGCCAGAAGTCATTCTTACAAGTTGAACAAGAGATGGTAAGTCTTAATTTAATTGTTAACTAATTGTTTCTGTCTTTACCATTTGATTCTAACATTAACCTTTACTTTTGTCATTTTAGGAAGTTGAATTGGGAAGACCACCTACTTTCAGTGAAGTATTCTTAAGGACTCATACGAGGAAAGATGGGACGTTTGTCAATTGTCAGGAGAAGGAAGTAGCTGAGACTTATATGAAGAAAAGAGCAGCTAAGTTGGCAGAACTTGAGATCAACGATTGTGCTGACAGTACATCCCGTAATCCGCAGCTAATAGTGGATGAAGATAACGCCATATTTCTGGAGGTAATGTTAATTATGACTTGCCTTATTTCATTAGCATAACAGCTTGATTGTGATTTTGAGCTTTTGATGAATGTTCAGGTTTTGTTTTGTCAGTCTACTATCACAAACGACAGAGGAGACATCTATGGGATAGGAAGCCTCGACACTTACATAAATGAGAAGAGAACTACGCAGGAAGCTCCTCTTCTTTCACTGGTCTGCAACAACAACTCGAGGAAGCTAACCGCAAGATAGCAGAACAACAGCAGCTTGCAGATGAGCAGCAAGCAGAGGTCAAGAGTTTGGCACTCATGAAGCAGTACCTGAGCACGGACCCGAACTACCTCGCCTTCCTAGCCGCACAATCCGATGATCCCGCCAATGACACTGCAAATTAGGTCCTTATTTCTATGAACTTGAAAAACTAGGTAATTAGTTGTGTTAATGTTGATGTGTTTTTGTTAGCTACATGTGTTTTGGAGCTTGTTTGGTTTGAACATGTTAAACTATGTGTTTTGTAGCTTATTTGTTTTAGACTTAATACCTTATGTGTTTTGGATGTAAATAATTTGGAATATGAAATCAAAGTTGGTAATGTTTGTATAGCAATTTGTTTGTAGATTACCAAATTTGTAATTAATATGAAAGCAATTAACAATCAAAATAAGAAACCAAAAATGGAAAACCAAATTGTTAAACCGAGATTATAAGGTGTCGCTCTAATGCAGTCGCTAAAAGTTGCGACTAAATAGCGAGTACAACTAAAACGTCGCAAAATGGTCACTATATAGTTGCTAATCGGTCGCAACATTCGGCGTCTGTTAGCGACTGTTTAGCTACGCCAAGTACTCGATCGCAAAGTGGTCGCTAAATAGCGACTACTTTGCGACCGAATATTTTAGCGACGATCACTTTAGCGACTACGTAATTTAGTCGCAAATCCATCGCAAATGAGTGTTTAGCGACGCTTTACCGACTATTTTAGGAGTCGCGAAATCAATGTTTTCTTGTAGTGATTCTACTGCAAGTGCACAATTATGCGAATGTAGTATTCAGGGTATCATATCCACAAGGACTCAAGAATCATGCGATAGACTATATGCCTTCAAACATAGCTAAATCAATCAGATGATAAAACAGTAAATAAAACAGAAATGTATAGGTTGTTTTTGATAGGAGAAAGACGCTAGACTCAGGGTATTCTCAGGAAGTCATGCAATGCCAGACACTTAGCTAACATGATTCAGGTTAAGCACAGGTTCAAGAACTAGAAACACAAATGTCAAGTAATTCAACTCTCGCTGCAATTACTATCTATGTCTAGCAACCTAACGATTCAAATCTCTTTGCAATTTTAGAGTTCTAGACAAGCATTTTTAGCAAGTTCATAAGTTCACAATTTTTCTAGACCAAATCTCTTTGCATCTACTCAAATTGCTCACGCTAAGTTCTTTCGGATTATAACACACACTCTCGTGCCAAATTATCAATCTCAGGTCTAAATCCTAGGTGATCGGTCCAGAATTCAGTATTAATCTCAACTTAGGTGATGAACAAATATATTTAGAATCCTAATTAATCGGTGATCTAACAAGGCATGAAATCCTTTTGAGAATCCCTAAATCTAAATAAGGTTACTACTCAAACATGATATCAAATTAATAGCACATGAATGAATAGAAAAGACTGAATAGATAAAAACAGGGGTTCGAATTCCTTCTCTCAAAGGTTACAAGTAGCAAGAACAGCCCCAAGCGATATCTCTCAATCTCCAGAGAAAAAGCAAGAACAAAAGTAAAGAACAAGATAATGGAGTCTGCTCTCAAAAACCTAATTAAAACACTAAACATGTTCTGGGCAAGATTAGAATTAGGGTAAACTTCTAAGGTAACTTTGCAATTCTTCGAAAGATGTCTTCAATTCTCTGTCGCCATCAGTGTCAACCGACACCAAGATGGATGTCGGTCGACATCACCTCGTGGTCGAGACACCAACTTAAGCTCGTTGCACAAATCACCAGAAACGTCCCAAAACTCCACTCATTGCTCCAAACGCAAGCTGACCTGTAAAAGACTCAATAGACTCGAAAAACTAGGTTAAAGACTCACTATACACACTTATATCATGGTTGAAAACCAATAAAAACCATGATATATCAACTCCCCCACACTTAGCTCTTGCTTGCCCTCAAGCAAATAAAGAACCAAAGCATAAGAAAGAGGTTTGAAAACTCAGAAACTCATTTCGTCCTAGGAACATTCGTATTCACATTCACTTAGTAAGCCACTTAAAACTTCCCTGCAAAGATCAAGACCACAACGTACTTCCCCCACACTTAGCAACTATCCCAAGTAAACTCCACAATCAAGATAGGACATTCAAGTTCACCACACCAACCTCTGTATACAATTAGGTGCGGTCTCAAAGAGGGAGTATCGATCAGAGGACACATGGACTCAACTCATTCAGTTCCTGACCTCCAAACTGTCGGTTTCTGGTTCTTTTCTTTTCCCTTTCTCCCTTAGCCCTGATTTTTCCCCACTGGGTATCATTTTATTTTTTTCTATCAGTGCTCTTCCCTTTTCACTTGGGGTTTAACTTTGGATCTTTCTATGTATACACAGGAGGTAATAGGGGTCTCTACCACTCTCGTGACTACTTCGAAGCTACTAACTTATCCGCAGTTTATTTCTCTCTTTTTTTTTACTTTCAAGGGAGGAGAAAATCAGAAACCATACTCAGACAGGATTATAGGCTGTGTCAAGCACATTAGAGGAATCCGATCCATAGATACCAAGCCCCTAAGTGAGAAAATAAAGTTAGGGTTATAGGTGAAGTTAGTGATGGATCCTCTGAATACCTGGTTAGATATGGGTGTCCTTGGTAGGTTGATCCGTGTGGGATTTTCTAATAGTCATAGAGCTACTGCAAGTCTGTCCAATGGTCACTTAGTTCATGTTCTAGTGAAAAATTTCCTCGAAAAATCATAGTTTCATACACATTTTGACTCAATAAAACCATTTTGAAAACCAGGACTGACACTAAGAAAAGAGAACACAATGTCAGTAACCACCTCCCCCACACTTAGACTGCACTGTCCCCAGTGCAATCGCATCTTCGGTTCGGGAGGAAAAGGCATAAGTCAACCGAGAACTTGGAGAGCAGAAACCTTACCTGCAGTCGTGTTGAGTGTTGACCGACGCCCGGACAGTGTCGAGCGACACATGGCTTTGGTCGACACTCATCTGCTCTGAATTGAGTGTGGTCGATTTATGTCCGCGTTTTCGAGTTTGGTGTCGACCGACGTTAAGGGGTTTCGACCGACACTGCTGTCTGCAATTTGTTCTTCACGTTTCTGACACACTAAAACCAGGAAAATCAAAAGACACAAGAACAAAAAACCAAAAAGGAAAGAAAACTAACCTACAGTGGGTTGCCTCTCACTCAGCGCTCGTTTAACGTCAATAGCTTGATTGTACTGCGATCAGGCAGTGGGTGGATCATCCAGATGGACAATGTCGCCTTTGGGATCTTGGCTTTCTCCCAATAGTGTTTCACCCTTTTCCCATTGACTGTGAACTCCTCGCCTTTGGAGTTCATCAAGATAACAGCTCCGTGAGGTCTGGCTTCCTTGACGGTAAAGGGACCTGACCAACGAGAACGCAGCTTTCCAGGGAACAGTTGTAAGCGAGAGTTATAGAGGAGTACTTGGTCATTGGGTTCGAAGTTGCGTGAGATGATCTTCTTATCATGATACGCCTGTGTATGTTCCTTGTACAGCTTTGAGTTCTCATAGGCGTGGTGGTGAATCTCATCTAATTTATTGAGCTGTATCAAACGCCTCTTCGCTGCAGGCTTGAGATCAAAGTTCATATGTTTGACAGCCCATCTAGCCTTGTGCTCGAGCTCAACTGGAAGATGACATGCCTTCCCATAGAGTAGGTGGAAAGGTGTAGTCCCAAGTGGCGTCTTGAACACAGTCATGTAGGCCCACACTGCATCATCCAGCTTAGCAGACCAGTCCTTCCTAGTCTTTCCCACGGTCTTCTCCAGAATCTCCTTGATCTGTCGGTTTGAACCCTCAACTTGTCCACTAGTCTGAGGGTGATATGGAGTAGCCACACGATGATTAACACCATGCTTCTTACGAAGCTTCTCGAAGACCTTGTTGATGAAGTGAGAACCGCCATCACTTATCACAATCTTAGGCACTCCAAATCTGGGGAAGATGATAGTCCTAAACACCTTAAGAACTACCGAAGAGTCATTGGTTGGACTAGCAGGCGCTTCAACCCACTTAGATACATAGTCCACAACAACCAATATATACTTGTTCCCATAGGAAGATGGAAACGGCCCCATGAAATCGATGCCCCAGCAGTCGAAGACTTCAACCTCGAGGATGAAGTTTTGTGGCATCTCGTGTCTCTTGCTTATCTTCCCCCTCCTCTGTCACACATCACACTGAGAGACAAATAACTGAGCATCCTTGAACATCGTAGGCCACCAGAAGCCAGCTTGAATGAAACTTGGACACTGTCTTGAAAGTAGCAAAGTGTTCGGCATACTCAGAACCATGGCAGTGGTACAGCACATCATCAACTTCAGACTCCGCAATGCAACGTCGTTAAATACCGTCAGAGTAGTGCTTTGTACAAGTAGGGCTCATCCCAATAATAGTGCATGACTTCCCTAAGGAACGTCTTCTTAGCATAACCTTTAAACACCTCAGGCTCATCCTCTGCAGCAAGGTATTTGGCTATATCGGCGTACCAAGGTCTAGTAGAGAGAACCTTGGGCGACTGCAGCTATGAATATGTCAGATTCATCATCCATAATGGCTTCCTGCATCCGCGACTGGTGTCGGCCGACATTGAAGTTGGTATCGATCGACATCGACCCCAGTTGGCCAACCGATGTCGGGTTTGATCGATTAACGTCCGCTTTATCGAATCTAGTGTCGAACGACATCATGTGGGTGTCGACCGACATCCGTTCTGTAGCTCGGTCAAAATGCAGAGAACTCGCAGATTCTGTCTGAAAACCCGTCTCAACCTCATAGATGTTCTCTTCCGGTAGAAAATCATCTATATGAACGTCCTCGTCGATCCTAATCCTTGACAAGTGATCAGCAACACCATTCTCTACTCCTTTCTTGTCTCTCACCTCTATGTCAAACTCTTGGAGCAACAAAATCCATCTCAACAGCCTTGGCTTAGCATCTTTCTTCTGCATCATATACTTAAGCGCAGAATGATCAGTATGCACAACTACCTTGGACCCAATCAGATATGAGCGAAACTTCTCAAAAGCAAAAACAACTACTAGCAATTCCTTCTCAGCTGTTGCATAGTTCCTTTGCGCATCATCAATAATCATACTAGCATAGTAGATGGCATGAAGCTTCTTATCCTTTTTTGACCAAGTACAGCTCCTACTGCGTAGTCACTAGCATCACACATCACCTCAAAAGGCAGTTCTCAGTCTGGAGGTTGCACAATTGGAGCAGAAATCAAAGCTTGTTTCAGCTCTTGGAATGCAGCGTGACACTCATTTGTGAACTCAAACTTAACATCCTTGCAAAGAAGTGCAGTGAGTGGTCTAGTTATCTTGCTGAAGTCCTTAATAAACCTCCTGTAAAATCCAGCATGGCCAAGAAAACTCCTCACTCCTTTGACTGAATCCGGCGCCTGCAGCCCTGTCATGACCTCAATCTTAACCTTGTCCACTTCAATTCCTGCCTCAGATACTCTGTGTCCAAGTACAATGCTATTCCTGACCATAAAATGACATTTCTCCCAGTTCAAAACAGGTTATTTTCCTCACATCTAGCTAGCACCTTGCACAGATTATCCAAACAAGCATGGTAAGATGGTCCGTAGATGGAAAAGTCATCCATGAAGACCTCCACAAAATCCTCTATCATGTCTGTAAAGATAGACATCATGCACCTCTGAAACGTTGCAGGAGCATTACACAGTCCAAATGGCATTATGCGGTATGCAAAGGTGCCATAGGGACAAGTAAATGTGGTCTTCTCCTAATCCTCTGGGTGAATAGGGATCTGAAAGAAACCAGAATAACCAGCCAAAAAGCAGTAGTATGGATGATTTGCCAACCTTTCCAGCATCTGATCAATGAAAGGAAGTGGAAAGTGGTCTTTTCTGGTGGCTGCATTTAACTTCGTGTAGTCTATGCACATCCTGTGATCAGTGATTGTCCTTGTAGGGATCAGCTCATTCTTCTCATTCTTCACCACCGTGACTCCTCCTTTCTTAGGAACCACATGAACTGGGCTGATCCAATCATTGTCTGATATAGGATAAATAATCCCAGCTTGTAGCAGCTTCATGATCTCCTTCTTCACAACCTCCTGCAGGTTTGGATTCAAACGCCTCTGATTCTCAATTGACGACATGCTCTCATCCTCAAGGTGTATCCTATGCATGCACAAGTCCGGAGAGATACCTGAAA